>CM077811.1:86728647-87928647 GCA_039764185.1 Tamarix austromongolica | reverse complement strand
CACTACTAATATTTCCTTATTAATCTCCCTTTTTCTTCTTCATGGTTTACCTATAGTTCTTCATATTACACCTATATTTTGGATCATTACTCATGCAAACGAACCACCACCATTGATAGCATGAAAAAATCATATTTTTCTCACCATTAACATGGTGAAAAACTCATATTGTGGCCTCCTTACAGTGTGAAAAACTCACTTTGAGCATATTCTATAATATGAGTATCCCACATAGAAAAACCCTGAAAACATCTAAAACTTATGTACTAATCCACCTTCAACAACACCCACTCATTCACTTAACTTATCTCCTTAAGTTACCTTCTTTTGATTTACCTTTCCTAGATAATATTTCCCTGTCTAACATCTTACTTCATAATTATGTAGCTAATCGTATACTTATGGAAGGAAGTGCTTATGAGATTATTTAATTTTCTTACTTATAAATTGAAATTGTGTTAGGCATAGATTTATAACTATATTTTAGGATATTTGGTTGCTATGTGTTATTTCTTATGTAAATCCATATTATAAACTTTCATACAAGATAATCATGTTGGGATGATTTGATGTTTATTCTTGATTTTATTATAAATTCATGATTCAATACATTTTTGTGATATTATATGATGTTGATATATTATAGGCGTTGCTATATTTTTCCATAAAAACCCCAAGTATAAAGGTAAAATTTGTTACTCTAATAAGTTTAGAGTTGAGCAGAATCATATATGGTTAAGTATTATTGTTTGTGAAGTATGTTGAGGTTGCAAGTGTATTATTTTTTGGGATTTGTGGATTCTTTTTGTCAATTTGGGTGATTTTTGGCTTTAAGGGTATTTGAGTCAATTTGTGAGTTTTTATGAAAAAATAATATCATTATATTATTTGCATATTTTACTTAAAATTTTATTCATCCATACATATACATATGTATAAGTATATACATATACATATGTATGAATGTGTGTGTGTGTGTGTGTGTGTGTGTGTGTGTGTGTGTGTGTGTGTGTGTGTGTGAGTGAGAGAGAGAGAGAGAGATAAGTTTGGTTGATTGTGAATCAAGTTATGATATTAAGAAGTTTTGAGTTGAGTAGAATCATATATGATTAAGTATTATTATTTTGAAATATTTTGAGGTTGGAAGTGTGTTAATGTTTGGACTTGTGGAGCTTTTTTTATGAGTTTAGGTGATTATTTCCATTAAAGGTATTTGAGCTATTCTACTTAAAATTTTATGCATACATACATATGAATACATACACATATACATATAAGGTTTAGTTGAGTGTGAATTAGATTATGAAAATAGAAGTTTTGAGGCATTTAGGTAAATTAAGGGCATTATGGTTAATTTTGATGAAATTTGGAAATTTGAGGTTGTACAAGTGTTTTGGGTTGTAAATATGATTTATATGATATATAAAGTACTTAAGATGAATTGGAGTAGTATAAGTACGATATTGTAAGGAAACCAACTTAATTTAAGAATAATAACTCAAAGAGTAATAGCACATTTTACGTGTAAAAATTTAAAGTTAAGTCATATGTTTTGGATATGGTGTTTATAATATTATATTAGGGTAACATGCTAAATTTTATGAATTAGGGAACATAATTAAGGAAGTTGTGAGGTAATTATGAATTAAGATTTTGTGAGGGCATTTTTTTCTTTACACCTGTTTAATTTCTCCCATTATACTACTTATCCCGTCTTTTTCCTCCATATTACTTCATGTGGTACTTACTTGTTTTATGATATTTACTATGGTGCACTTCTAGTTATATTTTGTAAATGGAATTGTTGGAGTGAATTTTTGGTAATAAATATTACTTTTGATAAGATGATAAGTAGCATATGACAAGACAGTGGTAATAAAAGTAGAAGTATAATCACCTTAAATAAATAACATCATTGTGTTATACTAAGTTTGGAATAATAAACTAATAAGACACTAGTATTTAAATTGGACAATCACGTGAGTCATAAATGAGGTGTTTCTTTAATATCTTTGATCTTGTCTTTGTGGTGCCTATGTACTTCCTCATTATTTTAATAGCCAGAGTATCCCTAAATCTACCCCTATAATATTCATTCCACCTGCTTATAGAGTGTGTACATTGTTAAGGACTAGGAGTCTAGTTTTGTGGTCTAAAAGTATTTGAACCAAATTAAAGTTCACATTTAGATGGCCACATGTTTCCATTTTATTAATCATACTTCCATTATTTTGATGGTTTTTGCTTGTTCCCATAAGTAGATGACCTAATTATTATTGGGGATGATTTAGATAACTCCTTTGATGATTTTTATGTAATTCCTATGGAGAAGTGACTCTTGTATATGTATAAGTCATAGAGTCTATGTAATTTGGTAGCTAGCATTAGATTATATGTTATTTGGTAGTTAGCATTTTTTTCGGGATACTTTAAGGACTCTTAGTTCCATAAGACTCCCTTTTATTGCATTTTGATTATTTTTCTACATGTATTTCATCTCTATCTCTACTATGTTTAATAAAATATCTCCTATTCTCTAGGAATATTTTTCTAATGTTCATAACAGTTTTCCATATACTAAAAATGAGAATGGTCTCATATTTAGTATGGTGGTAATACCCATATACTTTTTCATTTATCTTTCACAAGAATTAAGTTTTTATAGTAAATTTTGGAGTGTCACACTACTTATAATGAATTTTTTAACTAATAAATCTAGACTCTTGGGAAGTTTCATAAATTTTCTAAAAAATTCTCAGGAAGTGCATAAGTGAAGATAAGATTCACTAAAAGGACTCATGTTGATATGTGGGCTAGCAGCAATCATTGTGGGCTTAGGTGGCAATGAAGTAGCCCCCATATGATCATATCAACCCGGGCCATTACAAATGATATCAAATAAAAAATGCGAACGTGATCTGAACTTTGATTAGCTAGTCAATTACTTAATGGTATGATTCTTGGGATTAATTGTATTAAACGAGTTAATGGTTGAGCAGCAATGAGGATGTTGCATTATTTGAGTTGAGGTGAATGTAATACCCTAAATTGAGTGGAGTTCTATAAGGATTATTATAGCTACTTATATCAATATGGTATGCCATCCTTTTGGTGATTGTATCCTAATAACTTTATAGTTAAGTGTGATTGCTATGTAGTAATTTTAGGATGGGTGAAATTCCTGAGAATGTTTACAAAAAAATTGGGAACTTTTTAGGAAGGGCTTGAGTGAGGACATAGAGCACTAAAAGGATTCATTTTTATTTAAGGGTTAGCTTATCAATCTAAAAGCATTTTAAGGTAGCCTTACAACCATTGTGGGCTTAGGTGGCTACCAAGTGGCATTTGTATGGTTGTATTAACTCAAGATGTTACACTATTCTATTGTGATTTTACTTCTAACCACATAATCCCACCTAATTCTCTACTGGAACTTTTCTCTTTGTCATGTCATACCCCTCCTGTTCATCCCATACTCTACCTCTACCCAATGTTTCTCTCATCTTTTCTACTCAACTGTGACCTTTGCCTATTTAAGGCCTCCTCCTCCTCTATTTTTTATCATGAATCTTGCCCCTTTATCTATGTATTTCTTCTCCATAATCTCTAGCTCTAATTAGCACCTAAAACATTTTGTAGAAAAATGTCACGTTACCCCTAGCAATGGCAAGAAACACTAAAGGCTCATCCCTAACAACTCTTATAACCAACAAGGCTCTCCTAGGATATGTTCAACAATACCAAAGTAACCTCCTTGGTTACCACCAACACCACATAAGATCCCTCTTTAGCTATACCACCACCACTAGTCTTCCTTCTTATCAATGGAAATACGTGATGTTGCTCCTTTCATTGCAACAGAAACAAGTGTCATCGCCTCCCTTTTCCCTATATGACTTTGTGCCATTATTCCCTTGCTATGTGTTTGCCTCATAAAGCTTCCTTTGTGCCTATATGACTTTTTCATTATTAGCTAATATAAATGTTTTTAGGTTTTTCTTTCTTAGTTAATGCTTGACATATCATGGAGAAGATGATTTTTTTTTTGTAGCTTAGATTTAGGTCACTTCTGTAACACCCAAAATTTTGTAATATTTTCTTTCAAGTTTTTAACCTTTTAATTAAAAATTAAACCTTAAACCTTGTCCTAATTCTTTTACCAATAACCTTTGACCTGTAACCTTAATACTTTCTTAAACAATTTCCTCAATTATTTTACCTTTTTTTCCTCTTAATAGACCTATCCTAAACTGGTTTACTTTTCCCAATTTATTTTCCTAATCGGTACTCTAACCTAAGAAAATTAAACCTAAAACTAGATAAATTAATTTCAACCCTATATTTACCACCCATACCTCATGTAACTTACCCATACCCCACCACTATGGAATCCACTACACTACAACCCCTCCTTCCCAACACTCCTCATCAACCCTATTTGGTTTTGCTTAAAGTTACCCTCGTCATGATCATCCCTCTAACTAATACCATTTTGTTACTGTAACACCCCCAAAATTCACTACTGAAAAATTTCGTTTTATTAAAAGATAATAGCGGAAGCAGATAAACAAAACGTGAACTTTGGGAGTATTACCGCCACACTTAGTACCAGACCGGTTCACTCATACCGTTCCAGTACCAAGTGCTAAGGCTAAGAAAATGAAATACAATTCGAAAGACATTCAACATGCATAAATCAGAGTAAATTGCAAGCTTCAACATATTTAAATCAGAGTAGCGCATCAAATCGTTTTCAGGAATAAAATCCACCAATAGTGGTTACTTTAACAACGTTAACATTTAAAACCAAGAATTTAAATGAGAAAGAGAAAGAGCCATGATACCGGAAAATTCCTTACTCTCCTTCCCGTAACCCACTTGAGTAGCACCTGAAAATACCTGCAAGGGCACTGCCCATTGAATAGGCAGGGGCCCCATAAAGGGAATCCCTTCAGTACTACGGTACTGAGTAACCCTTTAATACCACACTTAAAGATAGGCCCGCATACGACACATAATGCAAGCCACACACATATAAATAATGAGAGATGCATACATAACAATGACAAACATAATACTTTATAAGTCACGATCGATACTTTGGGCCTTAAGCCATTATTCTGTCATTAATCCATCAATATCATATTTTGTATCCATGTGAGTACGAGAACCCCACTATTATAGCCGGTGGACCGGAAGTCAACACACAGGGCAGAACGCCTCTGACCACTATTATTGCCGGTGGACCGGAAGATAAACACACAGGGCAGAACGCACCTGACCACTATTATTTGCCGGTGGACAGGTCTGGCCCCGACTCACATGGTGTTCCACTATAAGTGATTAGTATTTTTTCCATAATCTTATTCACATACATAACTGATTTTATTGAGCTCGGGACCCCCACTATTATTGCCGGTGGACCGGAATATATATGTAATCATCATCCAGGGCACAACGCTCCTGGCCACTATTATAACCGGTGGACCGGTACTCATAATCACACACCAGGGCAACACGCTCCTGGACCACTATTATAACCGGTGGACCGGTACGCAATATCGTAAATCATCTGGGCCCGGCTCATTAATATTCCACTTTCAATTATCGTATCTTTCCTTTCTTTAATCAGCAAATCAATCATATTTATTTGCCTCGAATGGGAGATCGATAACCCGGGACACAAAGGTACACCGGTCGTACCGGTGCATATCAGCTACTCAGTACCCTTCAACCATGAACCCAAGGACGCAAAGGTATCCTGGTCGTACTGGTGCATAAAGCTAACTCAGTACCCTACCGACAAGGACACCTAATCCATAAGTATGCATACCCCCTAACTAGGTCCGTAGAGCTAGGAAGAGTAAGATATAGGGCCTGGCTGGGGCACAAAGGCACACCAGCAAATACCAGAATAATCGTGGACTAAACCACGTCCTTAGGGTAGCGACCCCTAAGGAGTCACCATTCCCGATCTCGAGGTCTTTCACTTTAAGTAATAGTGTCTTAATTAAGGTGATCACAGAAAGCACGATGATCCGATACTTATTCACTTTCAATCGTTTCGATATCATTAATCGTTTCTTATTCAGAGGATCATCCAGGATGTCACAGAGAAACCATCAAGGCCATACTAATCATTAGATACTCTTACTTGGCTAATCAGCATTGTTTAATCATATTAATGTTCCACAATCTCAAAGACGTGTTAGGTACAAATTACTCATTTGCCCTTTACTTATATAATTGTTAGGTATCCGTTCCTTACTTGATAAATTACCACATTACCCTTAAGGTTGCATAATTACCAAATTGCCCTTTGTTCGATTTAGATTACCAAATTATCTCATACACTTTTTAGATCATCATTCACCCCTCATAATTACTATACTTATCATATTCCCCTTTTGGTTGGTCATATTACCCAATCGCCCTTCTCCTTTGTTATAATTACTAAATTGCCCTTGAGTTGGATAAATTACTAAATTACCCTCCTTCATTATCATGATTACTGTTTTGCCCCTTTAGTTGGTTAAACAATCATCACTTTACCCTTTTATCGGCTAAATTACCAAATTGCCCCTTTAGTTGAACAAATTACCAAATTACCCTTCTCCTTTATCATAATTACTATTTTACCCCTCTCAATTATTTTAATTGCCATTTCCCCTTTTTAATTATCACAAATCCCAAATTACTCTTCTTCATAATTACCAATATTAATTTACCCTTTTTCATAATCAAAATTACTATATTACCCTTCTCCATTATTAAAATTACCATAATGCCCTTTAATTGGTTAATTTACCAAATTACCCTTCTATAGTATCATACTTATCCAATTTCCCTTCTACAATCATAATTTACTTGCTAAATTATCTTTTGTCGTTATCATAATTACCAAGTTACCCCTTACTCCCAAGTTTACCGTAATATCCTTTCATTTACAAAATTACCATTTTACCCCTTACATCCAATTTTACCATAATATCCTTTTATTTATGAAAATTACCACCATACATCTTTTACTTTACAAATTACTATTTTACCCTTTTACATCCAAGATTACCATCTTTATCTTTCCTTACATAATTACCATTTTGCCATTCTTTCTCAATTTACCATATTACCCCTTTACTTATAGATTTCCACTTCGCCATTCACTTATAAAATTTACCATATTACCCTTTACTTATGAAATTACGATTTTGCCCCTCTACCTCCAAAATTACCATAATGCCCTCCTTCATCCAAAATTACTATTTTACCCCTACTTCCAAAATTTCCATTTTACCCTTCTTCTCACAACTTTCAATTTTATCCTTTACTTGTAAATTATCATTTGACCATTTAATCATAACATTTTCATATTATTCTTTTATCTCAAAAATTACCGAAATACCCTTTCCACTTATAAAATTTCCACTCAACCCCTTTATTCACAATTTTTATGAATTTACTAACACTACATAAAATAATGATATTAATACTTCATTTTTATCATCTAAGTCCACCAACTTGTCATTTATCAACATAATACTCATTAGCAACTATACACATTGATTTATTTATCTCATAAGCATAATTACTAAAATACCCTTAAACAATAACATCATTCATACATTAACAACATGGTACATCATAATCAAGTGTTTAACATTTCTATCCATATTCCAACTCCTTCTTTATTTAACATACCTACATATAGCATAAAAGTTATCATGCCTTTTTTTTTCTTTTTAACAAACAATATAAGAAACCATAAACATATCATGCTAAGCATACAAAACATGCATAAAATCATACTAAACCCTAAATGTGCTAGCATGCATTTTTCATATATTTAAGGGAGGATTAACAGTTACCTTAATCCCGCAAAATATCAAATCTTACCAAGCATATTTAGCAACTCAACACCTAAAAATAATATCCATCATGTTTATGTTAGAAATAAGAACCAAAGCATAAAACTTTATAAATTTTAATTAATAAAACACTTAACATAAAATACCATTTTACCTTAAAAATTATCCAAACTATTTTTAAAACCAAGGGGAGCTCATGCTGCATGAGCAGCGTGAGTTTCATGCAAAATTATGGGGAGAAAAGGGTTCGAAGGGGGTGAAGGAAGAAAAATAACCCATTTTCGGGTTAGGGTCTTTAGGCTAGAAAAGAAGGTGGTTAGGGGAGGTTCTAAGGCAGGTGAATGGTGCAGAAGTGTAGAGGGGGTGTAGGTGGAGGCAAAGGGTGGTTTCACGGCGGCATAGGGCGGCGGATACGGCGGCGGCAAGGCGGCGAAGTTGGCTGCCGAGGAGGGTCGGGGGAAAGGGTTGAGAACGAAGGAAAAGTGGAGGGAAAAATGGAGGGGTGCAAGGGTTGGTTTCGGCCAACTAATGGATGGCGGTTGTAGAGGGGGTTGCAGGGTGTCGAACGGTGGGTTGGGTGGCGGCAGAGGTGGCCGGACGGCGGCGGTAGAGGCGGTTGCAGGTGGCTCGACGGTAAGGAGAAAAGCTGGGAAGAAAAAGGAAAAGGAGGAGAAGGGAGGAAGTGTAGGGCTCGAAGGGGCTATGTGGTGGTGCAGGGTGGTAGCAAGCGGTGGCAGAAGGCGGCGCAGGCCTGGGCTTGGTGGTTCAGGCGGCGGAGGCTGGCGGTGATAAAAAAACGAGGAAGAAAAATGGGGAAGAAGGAAGGAGAGAGGAGGGAGCTCGGGGGAAGAGAAGGGATCGAAAATGAGGGGAATGGAGGGCTGGGTAGATGGAGAAAAATAAGAGGGTGAGGCAGGGGGAGCAGGCGGCCGATCGATGCTGCGGTGTGGTGGTAGGGCTGTCGGTTGGCAGGGGAAGACAGGGAAGAAGAAGGAAAGAATTCGGGCGGGAAATGGAGGGTGCAAGGGGTTAGTTTGGCTCGAAATGGGAAGGAAAAGGACGGGGCAGAGAGAGAGGGAGAGGGAGGAAGGCACGGGAGCTGCAGGGCTGAGGTTGCAGGCATGCTCGACCATGGCAGAGAAGAGTCGGGCGTGGGAGATGAAGGGAGGAAGAAAAGGATGGCGGGTGGACCGGCGCTGGAAAAGAAAATAGGCAGCCGGCCGGTCCAGGGGAAAAAGGAGAGGCGGGCTGGAGGAATAGGCTGAACGGTGCGCGAGGGAGAGGAGGGGTGAGGCGGGCCGAAGGCCCAGTGCGCGGGGAGAAGGGGGAGCAGGCCGGGCGGGCGGCCCAAGGGGGAGAAGAAGGAAAAGAGAAGAGAGAAGAAAAGGAGAAAAGGAGAAGGAAAAGAAAAAGGAAAATATGGGAAAATATGGGAAATAAATTAAATTAATTTATAAAATCATAAAATATAATATTCTTGATAAATTATTTAATTTAATAATTTAATTTATTATAATGTAATATTCTAGTTTAAAAAGGAATAAGTTGGTAAAATATTAGTTTGGAAAATTATTTAAATAAAACAATATGATAAATAGCAAAATATTTATTTTAATTTATTAAATACTCTTATCCGAATTTAAATACTCTAAAATCCATAAAATAATGAAAATAAATAATTTAAAAGCAATTCTATTCCAAATAAAAGTAATTTATTAAAATATAGGTTTTCGAAATTTTTGGGGTATTACAGTTACCCATCCTCAAACCAATACCATTTCTTTCCCAATTTAGTTAATTTGATGTTGTTGCACAATCATGCCCCAGCCTCAAGCCCAACAATGCATCATCCCTACATGCACAACCATGCCCATACCACATGCCCCAATTATGTGTGGTCCCTTCTTGCACAACCTACCTCATGACTGTGCCTTACTTCTTCTTTGCAAACCATCACCTCACTGTCTCCCTTCATTCTTCCTCCTCTCCTCACATGCAGCCACTCCCTAGAAACCCTCTACACCTAAACACAATCCATTTTATAATCACATGCTCATGCTTCCTCATCTATGTCGCCGTCACTAGTGTTTGTGAATCACCACCAACCTCCACCATAGCCATCACCAACCCTCCTCATCTTCTTCTTCTTCTTCTCTCTTCTTCTCTAACTCTAACGTGTAATCCCCCGAAATTTTAAAGCCTATATTTTAATAAATAACTTTTATTTTGGGATAAACTAGATTTAAAATCTATTTAATTTAATTATTTTATGGATTTTGAGTATATAAAATTGGATATAAATATTTAATAAATTAAAATAAATATTTTAATATTTTTACCTACTCCTGTTATTTAAATAATTTTCCAAACAATTATTTTACTAAAATTATCCTTTTTAAACCTATATATTTAATTTTATTAAATTAAATTATTAAATAAATTTATTACCCAAAAATATTGCATTTTATTATTTTATAAATTATATTTTTTTATTTTGTCCCATTTTCCCTTTTCTTTTTCCTTTTTCCTTTTTCTTCTCCTTTTTCTCCTTTTTTTTCTCCTTTCTTTCTTTTTCCTTTTCCTTCCCTTGGGCTGCCGGTACCCCAGCCTACCTTCCCTCCCCCCTGCTCGTTGGGCCACTGGTGTAACTCCCCAAAATTTTAGAAAACCTATAATTTAATAAATAGCTTTTATTTGAAATAAATTAGCATTTAAAATTACTTAGTTTAATTATTTTATGGATTTTTGAGTATATAAATTTGGATAGGAGTATTTGATAAGTTAAAAATAAATATTTTTTTATTTTATCATATTATTTTTATTTACATAATTTTCCAAACTAAAATTTTACTAAAATTATCCTTTTGAACCAATATATTAAAGTATATTGAAATAAATTATTAAATTAAATAATTTATCAAAAATATTACATTTTATTATTTTATAAATTAAATTTAAATTATTTTCCCTATTTTTCCATTTCCCTTTTTCCCTTTTTTCTCTTTTTCCTCCTTTCTTTCTTTTTCCTTTTTCCCTCCTATTCGGGCCACCAAGCCAGCCTGCAAGCCCTTCCCCCTTCAACTGGGCCGCTGGCCCATCTTCCCCTCTCCCCTTCTCTTCCCTAGTGCCTGGGCCATGGGCCGTTCTACCTTCCCTCACACGAGCCGACCCATCCCCCCTTCTTTCTGTTCTTCCTTCCTTCCCCAGCAACCGAGCCAGCCCAACGTTTTTTCTTTCTTTCTTTCCTCAACCGGCCTGCTACTCTTGCACCCCCTACTTTCTTTCTTCTTCTTCTTCATTGATCAACCTAAGGTGGCCAAGTTGTCTTCATTGCCTTGTCTGCCACCTCGGGCACGTCGGCCACCACTCTTTTGCCACCACTACAACCCTCCCTCACTCTCTCTCTCCCCTGTCCTTTTTTTCACAATTTTGGACCCAACCGGCCATGCACCCCCATCACACATGGCCTCCCTTTTCCCCTTCTTTCCTTCCCTCTACCACCCTACCACCTCCCTGCCACCCTAAACGCTACCACCCAATCAGCCATTTATTGCCCTCTCCTCCCTCTTCTTTTTCTTCTCATCACTAACCCTCCTACCCCATATTTTTCGAGCCCTTTTCCCCCCAATCTACTTCCCTTCATTTTTCTTCTCCTCTATATTTTCCCCTCTCTTTTGTGCACCACTGCCTCACCGCCACTTCCTCCGCCACACCAACCGCCTGCAATGCTTCCTCCCACATCATACTACCTCCCTAAACCACCATAGCCCCCTACCGCCACCTAAACCACCAATCCACTCCCTACAACCTCCTCTACCACCCCCATGCCTACTTTGGCCAAAACCAGCCCCCAACCCCTTCATCTTCCTCCTCCCTTTTCCTTCCTCCTCAGCCCCATCCATCTTAACCCACCTCAGCAGCCACCTTCGCGGCCTTGCTACCGCCACCACCACTACCCTTGGCGCCGTCAACCCATCCCTGACAACCACCTACACCCCTCTTCACTCCTGCACCCTTCCCTTGCCTCCAATCACCCCCATCTACCTTCTTTCTAAGCCTAAAGACCCCAACTTGAAAATAACCATTATTCCTTTCTCACACCCCCCTTCGAGCCTTCCTCTTCTTTTTTTTGCATGCAGCTAATGCTGCATGAGCAGTATGAGTTGTCTCATTCTTGGTTTATTTTGGTTAATAATTTTAAGGTAAAATAATATTTAACTTAATTATTTCATTAATTAAGTTTTATAAAGTCTTATATTTTTGGTTTCCTTATTTCTAATATGATAAATATTGGTATTATTTTTAGGTGTTGATTTTAGTAATTAAAGCTTGAATCTTTAACCAAGATACCGGTAAGGTTTTTTTTTGCGGAAATTAAAGTAATCATTAAACCCCACTTAAATGCATGGATAAATTTATGTTAGCACATTAGGGTTCTTAATATGTTATTATGCTTGTTATATTTTTGTTAATATAGTATATATATTTGCTTGTATTGATTAATAAAAAGGAAAGTATGTTAGTTTATGTGTTGTGTGTGGAAATATTGCTTAAGGAAAGAGTTTGGCTAATAATGAAAGTGTTAAGTACTTATCCACGTTATTTTATGTTATTGTGACCATTTATGTATAAATAAAATTATTATGAGCCTTAGGGGCATTTTAGTAACATTTCTTGTGCAAGAATATGACCAATATGTGTGAGTGCTAACTAGTATTATATTAAAATATAATAGTTGGTAGAGTGGGATATTGTGAATAGAGTATTAATATTACTATTCCATGTAGTGATGTTAATTTAATAAAAGTGGTGTAATAAGAGGGCAAGATGGTAATTTTGTAAGGAAAGGGTAAAATGATAATTTTATAAGCAAAAGGGTAAATTTGTAATTTGTAAGAAAAAAAAGGGGGTATTATGGTGATTTTGGAGGTAAAGGGCAAAATAGTAATTTTATAAGTAAATGGAAATGGTAATTTTATAATAAAGGGAAATATGGTAATTTTGTAAGTAAATAGCAAATGGTAATTTTACAAGTAAAGGGCAAAATGGTAAGTTTATAAGTAAAGGACAAAATGGTAATTTTATAAGTAAAGGGTAAAATGGTAATTTTGGAAGTAAAGGGGAAAATGGAAATTGTGGAGGTAAAGGATAAAATGGCAATCTTGAAAGAAAAGGGTAAAATAGTAATTTTGTAAATAAAAAGATAAAGTGGTAATTATAGTAATAGCAAAGGGTAATTTGGTAATTATAATTATGGAGAAAGGTAAATTGGGGTTTACAATAACGGAGAATGGTATTTATAATAATGAAGAAGGGTAAATTGGCATTTATAATAATGAAGAAGGGTAAATTGGTAACTATAATTATGGAGATGGGTAAATTGGTAATTATAATTATGGAGAAGCGTAAATTGCTAATTATAATAATGGAGAAGGGTAAATTGGCAATTGTAATTATGGAGAAGGGTAATTTGGTAATTATACTAATTGAGAAGGGTAAAATGGTAATTATGATAATGAAGAAGGGTAAGTTGGTAAACTAACCAACAGAAGGGTAATTTGATAATTATAATAATGGATAAGGGCAATCTGGCAATTATGTGATTTCAAAAGGGTAATTTGGTTATTTAACCAACTAAAGGACAAATTGATAATTACGATAATGTAGAAGGTTAATTTGGTAATTTATCCAACTAGAGGGCAATTTAGTAACTATAACGAAGGAGAAGGGAAATTTGGTTATATACCCATCCAAATGGGAATTATGATAAGTATAACAATTGTGAAGGGTGATTGGTGACCTAATAAGTGTGGGAGATAAATTGGTAACCCAAATCGAGTAGGGATGTGGCTAAGAACAACAATGTGTGTATTATATGCCTCGTGTGCCATATGTTTTGCCCTATTATGTACTTTATGCTTAATGATTAATCATTTGTAGCGCAACTTCGAGTGATGTATGCTTATGTGACTTCCTTATGGCATGTGAATGATGATTATATATGTTGAGCGTACTATGTTATGTGATGTGACCCTCTAGGACATGCATGCTAGGATGTTTAATAATAGGATATGAGGTGAAAGTATAAAAAGGAACAAATGGGAAGTGATTTAACTAAGGGGACATGAGATTCACCTTATTATCTCATGATCCATGAGGGGGAAAACAAAAAGGAGATTTCATGGTTTGCATGGGAGATTGCTAGGGTTTACATGGGATGGTCCTTACATAAGAAGGTGCTAGGGTTTTGAGTGGCTAACTAGGGTTTGACGGTTACATGTATAATTGGTGAGTAGAATGATAGGATTTGGGTTGAATCTAAACGAGATGAGGTGTGGGATGATAAAAGAAAGGTTGGGGCCACATAGGTCCGATTAAGGTTTGAAGGGAAAATTCCTAGAGAGTGGTGGTGAGAGAATTTGAATGTCATAAGGTGATGGACTTTAACCCACACCCTTAGGAGTTAGGTCCTTATTATGAGTAAATGTGAGGAGGAATGGATGTCGGGGTGTGATAAGAGGTGCAAGGGTCTCAAGATATGGGATGGGCCCTCTCGGAAAAATAAAAGTAGAGGTTGGTGATATGCATGTCTAGGGTGAAATACTTTCGAATAAGATAATAATCACTTAAAGTGGAAGATTATTGAGCCGGGCCTAGACTGATCCACAGGCCTAATAGGGGCCAGGTGCTGGGGTGCCTTGGAGACCGATCCACTGGCATATAATAGTGGTTAGGTATGTTCTGCCCTATAAGTGACCGATCCACAGGCTATAATAGTGGGGGATCCCGAGCTCAATAAACCAAATGTAATAACAATAAGATATGGGGAAGACACAAAGTAATTATAGTGGAAAACCATGAGAGTCGGGGCCAAACCGATCCACAGGCATAATAGTAGCCAGGAGCGTTTTGCCCTGGAGACCGATCCACTGGCATATAATAGTGGTCTGGTGCGTTCTGCCCTGTATGTGACCGATCCACCGGCTATAATAGTGGGGTTACTGCACTCACATGGATATAAAATCTAATAGATGACTGAATAATGATGGACTAATGGCTTAAGGCTCAATAATATCGATTTGTATTAGGACTCATTAACATTTGATGGATTTGTTGAGGATTTGAATGTTAAGTATGTGAAGGTTATGTATGCACACCTTGTTATATATGAATATAGTGTTGTATCATGTGTTATACTACGGGCCTGCTTTTAAGTGTGTTTTTAAAGGGTTACTCAATACCATAGTACTGAAGGGTTCCATTCGCGGGGCCCCTGCTTATTCAATGGGCAGTGTCACTTGCAGATCTCTTTTCAGATACTATTTAAGTGGCAACGGGAAATAGCGTAAGGATTATCCATATTTTTAGGGTCCTCCCTTTGCTTTTACTTTATGGTTTAAATGTATTCCTTGTTCTTGTAACTACCACTAGCGGATTCTAATCTTATAAAGTGTATCGTGCTACTCTGATTTAAACATGTTTTGAAAATCTAGCAAAGTGTATCTCATTCCCTTAGCCTTAACACTTGGTACTAGAACGGTAGGAGTGAACCGGTCTTGTACTAAGTGTGGTGGTAATATCTTCAAAATTCACTATTTTATATTTTGCTTCCGATATTTCTTTTAACAAAATAAAAATTTTCAGTAGTAAATTTTGGGGGTGTTACAGCTGGCCTATGTCTCCCTTCTCCCCTCCTTTCCTTTTCTTTCCCTCGGCCCATCTCCCTTTTCTTTTATTCCTTCCTCCTTGCGCGAGCCCAACCTAGCCTCCCTTCCTTTCTTTCCTTTATCCCTTGACCGGCCAGACCAATCCCCTCTTCCCCTTCGCATGTCTACACGCGTGCACCACCCCCTTCTTCTTTCTTTCTTCGTCTTCCTTTTCCCCGACACCAAAACTTGACCACCTCCA
Source organism: Tamarix austromongolica (assembly GCA_039764185.1). Lineage (NCBI taxonomy): Eukaryota > Viridiplantae > Streptophyta > Magnoliopsida > Caryophyllales > Tamaricaceae > Tamarix > Tamarix austromongolica. The sequence continues at coordinate 87,912,874 of CM077811.1, read as the reverse complement.
CCATCTCTAGCTGCCCCACCTGCAACCCTCCCCCTACCAATCTCCCTATCTCTCTCTCACCATTTTTCCTACCCATCTCGGCCCCACCACCTCTCCCTCTCCTTACCCATGCCCCTCTCTTATCCTCCCTCTCCCTACCATCTCTATACCAATACCACCCTGATGCCGCCCTACCGAGCCCCTTATCCCCTTTTTTCTCTCCCTATTCTTTTTCTTCTTCCCTACCTGCCTTATTCTACCATTTTTTAGCCCCATGCCCTTCCCCTGAACTTCTTTCTCTTCCTTTCTTCTCCTCCCATCTCCCTCCCTGTTTTTGCTCCGCCACCCCGTTTCGCCGCTGCCACCGCCACGCCAGCCACCTGCACCACACCCTGCCACTCTCTACCTCATCCTTGCACCATCACACCACCCCTTGAGCCACCCTGCAGCTTTCTTCTTCCTCCCCTCTTCTTTTTCTCTCCTTTGTCTCCCTTCTCGACAGCCACCCTGCACCGCCTCTTTCTAGCGCTATTCTGCCTCCTCTATCGCCACCTGAGCCACCAAACTAATCCCTACAACCTCCTCTACCACCCCCAAACCTCCTTTGACCCAAACCACCACCTATAGGCCTTCATTTCCCCCCCTCACTTTTCCTTCCTTCTCAGCCTCCTCCATCTTAACTCATCTCGGCATCCACCTTTAAAGCCTCGCTACCACCGCCACCACCCTTAGCCGCCGTCAACCCATCTTGGACCACCACCTACACCCCCTCTCTACCTCTGCACCCTTCCTTTGCCTTAAATCCTCCCCCATATGCCCTCTTTCCTATCCCTAAAACCCTAACCCAAAAATAGCCCATTTTTCCCTCCTTTCACCCACCTTCAAGCCCCTCCCCCTCATTTCTTTACATGCAGCTCATGCTACATGAGCAGTATGAGTTGATACATTTCTTGGTTTATTTGGTTAATGATTTTAAGGTATAATAATATTTTAAGTTAAGTATTTCATTAATTAAATATTATAAAGTCTTATGCCTTTGTTTTTCTTATTTCTAATGTGATAAATATTTATATTATTTTTAGGTATTGGTTTTGCTAATCAAAGCTTGAGCCTTTAACCGGAATACTGGTAAGGTTCATTTTTGTAGGAATTAAGGTAATCGGTAAACCTCACTTAAATGCATGGATTAACATATGTTAGTACATTAGGTTTTTTAATATGTTATTATGCTTGATATATGTTGTTTAATATAATATACGTAGTTTCTTGTGTTTATTGATAAAAAGAGAGTACGTTAGATTATACGTTATTTACGAAAATATTGGTTAAGGTAAGTGAAATTCTACGAAAATTTCTAATTTTAAAAATTATATTTAAATAAGATTTTATCGTAAAATTTTATTAAATAAATTATTTTTATTAAAATAAAAGGAATTTAATTAGGGAAAATTACTAATAAAATTATAAGTATTTTAATTAGGATGATGGAAACCGGTTAGGGTTTTGCAAAGGATCGAAGATTTAATTGAGCGCAACGTTCGATTTTCCGCCGGTACAGCCTAAGGAAAACTTTCCAAAGGAAGAACCACAACTTCAGAAGCACAATTGATTCAATGGCAACTGAATTTAGAAGGTGAATGATCAAGATTGATCGAGAAGAGAACGAGACAGAAGTAGAAGGAAGCGAGTGAGAGAATCGCCAAGAGAGAGAAGGAGTCGAGAGAGTTCGAGAGAAAAATAACACCGAGCTTTATTTCTGTCAAAAGTGTGTATTACATCGTATGTAGCATCTATATATATGTATACAACAGCCGTATCTGATACAAAATACGTACGAACATTACAACCTGTTATGGACGGCAACACGACTCGTTTGGGCAAAAAAAAAATATAAAGTGTCGAACAGTGTCGAACAGCCCAAACCAAGCAACAACAACGTAGGGTGTCGACCAGCCAACCATCATAAAGAAAATGACCCAAATATACAATTAAGCTTAAGGCTTAATTTCCCATCAGCTAAAACAACTATAGCTAATCATGGTCATTAAGGATTGATTAATCCACAATCCAGCTAGTCCAATTTTATGGATCGGGTGGCGGATTATACAACCGTCCTAATTCCCATTAGCCCATTCCGACCGGCGAATGCATCATATGGGATTACAAAAATGTTTAATAAAAATTTACATAATCTGTACACTCCAAGCATAGTCTGAACTGCCCAGCACTGATGTCCCAGTCCACAGAAAACCATAGGCTGCGATATTATCCTACTAATTCAACAAATAAGATAAACAATTGTAAGTAATTAATTCACAACAAATTTCAAAATTACTTAAATATAAATTTACAAGATTCACATCATAGGAGGTATTTGGTTATTTTAGCTAATTAAGGATTTTATTTTGAAAATTAATTAAATAAATTATTTTATTTAAAATAAGAAGGAGAAAATAGTTTAAAATTAATATTAATATTATAAATAATTTAATTGGATAAATTTAGGGTGTTTTGCTAATTAAAATAGAATTTATGGAAAATCTTTTAAAACTCCTAATTTAGCCTAAAAAAAGGAATTTAAATATTACTTTATTTAAATATTATTATTTTTAAATAACCCAAATATCCTAATTAATTTAATTAAGCCAACCCACTTTTTTTTCTTTTTCCCTTTTTTCCTTTTCTTTCTTCCTTTTTCTTCCTTTTCTTCTTTTTCTTTTTCATCTCCTTTTTTTCTCGTTTGGGCTGCCCTCTTCCGCGGCCCAACCCTCCCTCCTTCCTTCTTCGGCACGGCCCAACACGCGCCCATCGCCCTTCACCCGTCATTACCACGCTATATTTTGTCTCTGTTTTCCTCAAACTGCAGCGTTCCATTTAATTACTTCCTCCCTCGCGCCGACCGCCCGGTCTCCCATCTTTTCTTTTTTTTCTTTTCCTTCGCAAACTGCTCGGTCAAGCCCCCCCATCTTCTTCTTCCTTCTTCCCCATCAACACCGACCTTCGACCTACAACATCGCAGCCGCCGCCCTAGTTTTTTGCCGACAATCTCGCACGATTTAACCGGCCTTTTCCTCCCTTTCTCTTCCCCTTGTTTCGGCAGCCTCATAAACCCATTCAACTCCCCTATTCCCACACATTTCTCCCTCTCCCAGCCAGTCAACCCTCATCCCCCAAAAATTTCTACCACCAGCCAAATAACGCCGTCAGAAACCCTAACCCTACTTTCCCAACTCTATAACCGATCCACAGACCCTAAACTCTCATCTACACTCCATAAATACTCCCCATAAAAGCCCTCTGTTGAGCTTTTAATTCCTACCCAAAAAATGACCTTAATCGCCGCCGCTACTTTAGACGCCAACCCTACCGCCGTTGGCCAACGCTGCCACCTAATCCACCTACCAAAATCTTCCTTGCACCACCCTCTAGCTAGCCAAACATCCCATATTCCTTGATTCTTCCTGCATGAGCCACCCTGGCTGTGCGAAATAGCCTTCCCAATCAACCTATTTTTCTGTCTCTGCCACCCTTCGAACCACCTTTAACAACCTCTTTCGCCGCTACCGCCAGTTCTTTCACCTTCTAAAATGTCCTTCAGATCACCTTCTACCTTCCCCTACCTTTCTTTTCCCCTTTCTCCCTCTCCTCCTCTCTCTTTCTTCTTCTCCTCCATTCGGCCACCACGCACTTCCGCCGTGCACCACCACCTTTGGCTGCGCCACCACCTCTATTCTGTCCCCCTCCTTTTGGGCAACCCTAAACACCCCAACTCCCACCTTAATTCTCCCTATCTTTTTCCAGCATGCAACTTTTACCCTTTTCTTTCCTTTTTCCAGCCACCACCACCACCGTCGTGAACCACCGCTGGTGCCGCCAATCCCCGCCAGCCTAAGGTTGAACCCTAGACCCTCTCAGCCATTTTCCCTATTTTTATAACCCTTAAATTATTTTATTTCAATTAGTTGCATATAAATACTATTATTATTATTATTATTATTATTATTATTATTATTATTATTATTATTATTATTAATGTTTTGATTATTATTTCTATTGAGGGTTGAAGCCCTATTGTATTTGATTTTCAATTTTATTATTATTATTCTTATTATTTCCATTATAACTATTATTAATATTAATGTGTTATTATTATTATAATTATAATTATTTTTATTTTTACTATTTTGAATTTCTATTATTATTATTTCATTATTAATATTACAATTACTTTACTATTAGTTTTGATATTATTATTGTTGTTGTTGTTGTTGTTGTTGTTTTTGTTGTTTTATTATTATTATTATTATTATTATTATTATTATTATTATTATTATTATTATTATTATTTCATCATTATTGTTATTAGTAAATTAGGTTATTTATTTTACTAATATTATTATTAGTATTATTTTGGAAATGGGGCCGAAGTGTTTATTTTACTTTATTTTTGAATAATTTCCTTATTATTATTATTATTATTGTTACTATTATTATTCTTATTTATATTCTCATTGATATTATTTTTAGTATCATTATTATTATTAGGGTAAAGTATTTAACCCTATATTATCAACTTTTATAATATTTCTATTATTTCTATATCTTTAGCAAAGTTAGAATTTTATTAATGTTATTTTCATTAGTATGTTATTATTTGGTCAAAGCCCTAAGGAGGCATAGGAGCATGCTCCAAGACCAGTGTCGTTTCAGGTAAGGGTGTTACTAAGGCCTCTTGTGTGTTTATATGCATTATGTGCTTTGCATGCTATGTAGCCTATGTTTTTCTTTATTTATTATGTCTTATGTGGTATGATGTGGAGTTAAAGTATGTTTTTAGGTATTTGCATGGCATATGTGTTATGTATATATGATGATATGTGTTGTGACCCTATAAGACATGCATGTGAGAATGTTGATGTGGTTGTGTGGGGGAAATGATGAAAAAGGAGAATAGGGAAAGAGGTTGATCAAAGGAGATGAGTTGACCTAATTATTTTAATGATTCATGAGTGGAAGAATAAAATGGAGAATTTTAGGGTTTCGTGTGGGAGAATCTGATTTATGATTTTTATGGTTTTGTGTGAGAGGAATTAATTTATGGTATTATGTGGAAGAATCTAGCGTATGATGTATATGGGATAATCTAAATTTTGGTGTATGGGAGAATCAAATTTGTGGTTATGAATGGGAGAATCTAATCAATTGTATTATATGGACGAATCTTTGGGTTTTATATGGTTTGAATCTAGGGTTTGGTATGGATAGATATTTGGTTTGGTGTGGATTGAATTTAGGGTTTTTTATGACAGAATCTTGGGTTTTGCATGGTGGAATTAATGGTTGTATGGTGGTATTAAGGTCTGCATGGTGGAGTTAGGGTTTTGCATGGGAGTTAATGATTGCATGGGATTTAGGGTTTGTATGAAAAGTTTAAAAGGTTGCATGGGATGTGTAAGGTCTGCATGGGAGTGAAATTTACGTATGAAAGGTTGATTTGGGATATAAGTAAGGTAATGCAAGTGTTATTTGGGTGTTTGAACACCTAGGATGGAAAATAGTACATGGAGCATTATAAAGGAATGGAGGAGACTGAATTAGGGTTTGGAGTGATTAACTCTTGGTTGTTGTGATTAACTAGTGTTGAAATGGCTAATTGTGATTTGTTGTGGTTAATTAAGGTTTGGAAGGGCTAATTATAGTTGTTATGGTTAAATAGGGTTTGGAGTGGTTAACTATGGGTTGTTGTGGTGAATTAAGGTTCCATGTGGCTGCTTAGGGTTTTTATTGTACCATGTGTGTTTGGTGATTAAAGTGCAATTATGATGTTGGAATTTATGATTTGTGATGTGTGTTGATTCATGCATGTCCAGGGAAAAAGCTTTTGAATAAGATACTTAAGACACTAATCACTTAAAGTGAAAGACTATTGAGTCGGGTCCCACCGATCCACCGGTTAGAAATAGTGGTTAGGACGCGTAGTCCTATGTGTCTCCGATCCACCGGCTATAATAGTGGTTAGGGTATGTTACCCTATGTGCCTCTGATCCACCAGTTATAATAATGGCGGATTCCAAGCTCAATAAATCTAACCGTTTGCTAAGACTTAAAAGATACTAATAACTTACAATAGAACACTATGCGAGCAGGAACCGAACCGATCCACCGGTTAGGAATAGTGGTTAGGGTTTGACCCTATTTGTGACCGATCCACCGGTTATAATAGTGGTTAGGGTTTGACCCTATTTGTGACCGATCCACCAGTAATAATAGTGGTTGGGGAACGATGCTCCATGTGTGACCGGCCCACCGGTTATAATAGTGGGGTGTTCCTGTATTCGCATGGATTTGATAAAAAGCATGGTGTGAATTGATTTCTGATCAGAGATTAATTAAGTAATTGAATCGGATAATATATGGGCCTTTGTACTTTTATTTAGATGGTCATGTGTATTTATGTTATCATGTTGGTCTTATGCTCTATTATTGTTCTACATTATTTATGTGCTTATGTGTTGGCCTTAGTGCTCGGTTACCTTACTCTGTACGTAGCGTACTGATCACCCTTTTTATGGGTGCTGCTCATTCCCACGAGTAGTATGTCCTTCTGACTTTGTGCAGGTGGGTGAGACATCAGTTGGGTCTGAGTGTTGAGCATATTTTGGCTCGAAGTTCGAGAGTGTCGTGGCCGTATTCATTCCTTATGCAATTTAATTCCTTTTGTTATTTCCTTGGTATAGTATTTACCATTTTCTGATTCATTACTCAATTGAGTATTTTAATGAACCTTTTATCGGTTGTATGTTTAATTCTCTTTTGGAAATGAATTACAATTCTTGATGCGTACTCTGATTTTGTTTTACAACCATGTAATGATTATTTGAAGTTTAGTTTGTCTTAATTTTATAATGGATTGTTAATCTTTTCTTAGCCTTAGCACTTGGTACTAAAACGGTCGGAGAGAACCGATTTGGTACTAAGTGTGGCGCTAATATCCCCAGATTTCACGAGTTTTAATTTGAATTATTCCGCTTTAAAAAGAAAGTAGTGAATTTTGGGGTGTTACAGTAAGAGTTTGTTTATTAATGAAAATGTTAAGTATTTATCCATGTTATATTATGCTATTATGATCTTTAATGCATGGTTAATATTATTGTGAGCCCTTGGGGTATTTTAGTAATATGTCTTGTGCAAGAATGTGGCCTAATATGTATAGGTGTTAATGAGTATTAAATTAAATATAATAGTCGTGGAGTTGGATAATGAGAATGGGGTATTAACATTAATATTTTATGTAGTGATGATAATGTAATATAAGTGGTGTAATAAGGGGCAAAATAGTAATTTGCAAGTAAAAAGGGTAAATTGGTAATTTTAGAAGAAAAGGGTAAAATGGTAATTTTGGAGGTGAAGGGGTAAAATGGTAATTTCATAATTAAAGGGTAAAACGGTAAATTTGTAATTAAAGGGTAAAATAGAAATTTTGTAATTAAAGGACAAAATGGTAATTTTTTTATTGAAGGGGAAAATGGTAATTTCATATTTAAAGGGCGAAATGGTAATTTTGTATATAAAAGGCCAAAATGGTAATTTACAAGTGAAAAGGGTAAAATGGTAATTTTGTATGCAAAGGGCAAAGCGGTAATTTTTAAAGTAAAAGGGTAAAATGGTAATTTTGTAAGTAAAAGAATAAAATGGTGATTTGTAAGTAAAAGGGTATTATGGTAAATTCGGAAGAGAAGGGGAAAATGGTAATTTTGGGAGTAAAGGGTAAAACGGTAATTTTGGGAGTAAAGGGTAAAACGGTAAATTGGTAAATAAAGGGGTAATTCAGTAATTTTAAAAATGGAGAAAGGTAATTTGGTAATCTAACCAACTAAAGGGTAATTTGGTAATTATGATAATAGAGAGGGGCAAATTGGTAATTAAACCAACTAAAGGATAAATTGGTAATTATGATTATGTAGAAGGATAATTTGGTAATTTATCCAACTAAAGAGGCAGTTTAGTAATTATAACAACTGAGAAGCGTAATTCGGTAATCTAACAAACCAAATGAGAAATATGATAAGTGTAACAATTATGAAGGGTGAGTGGTGACCTAATAAGTGTGAGAGATAGCTTGATAACCTAAACTGAGTAAGGGTGTGGCAAAGAACAACTATATGTGGGTTACATGTCTTGTGTGCCATGTGTTATGCCATTATGTGTACCTTATGCTTATTGATTAATCATTTATAGTGCAACTTGGGGTGAATATATGCTTATATGACTTCCTTATGGCATGTGGATGATGATTATATTTGTTGTGCATATGATGTTATGTGATGTGACCCTTTAGGACATGCATGCTAGGATATTTAAATTGGTAATGTGGGATGGAAGGATGAAAGAGGAAAAAAAAAATGAGAAAGTAAGATAACCAAGGGGAAGTAAGTTGGTTAACGTAGATAGGAATGACCTAAGTGACCATGATCCATGATTGGATAAAAAAAAAGGTAACTTAAATAAAATAAATGAGTGATGCAACTCTTGCATGGGAAATTTTTAGGGTTTCCATGGGATGATCCTTATGAAAGAAAGGTGCTAGGGTTTGAGCGGCCAACTAGGGTTTTACCGTGACATGTATAATTGGTGAGTAGAGTGATGGGATTTGGGTCGAATATAAATGAGATGAGGTGTGGGTATATAAAAAAAAGGTTCGGCCACATAGGTCTGATTAGGATTTCAAAGGAAAACCCTAGAGAGTGGTAGTGAGAGAATTCGAATGTCATAAAGTGATGGGTCTCAACCCACACCCTTAGGAGTTGGGTCTTTGTTATGGGTAGATGTAAGGAGAAATAGGTGTCGGAGTGTGATAAGAGGCGCAAAGGTCTCAAGGTATGGGATGGGCCCTCTCAAGAGGATAGAAGTAGAGGTCGGTGATATGCATGTCAAGGGTGAAATACATTCGAATAAGATACGAATAAGATACTAATCACTTAAAGAGGAATATTGTTGAGCCAGACCCAAACCGGTCCACCGGAGAATAATAATGGCCAGGAGCCGGGGTTCCCTGGAGACCGGTCCACAGGCGAATAATAGTGGACAAGAGTGTTTTGCCCTGCATGATTTTTGTGTCCACCGGCTATAATAGTGGGGGATTCCATGCTCAGCAAACCAAACGTAATAACGATAAGACATGGGGAAGACACTAATCACTTATAGTGGAACACCTTATGAGTCAGGGCTAGACCGGTCCACCAGCGAATAATAGTGGCCAGGAGCCAGGGTTCCCTGAAGACCGGTCCACTAGCGAATAATAGTGGTCAAGAGCATTCTACCCTGTATATATTCTGGTCCACCGGCTATAATAGTGGGGTTCCCACACTCACATGGACATTTATAATCCGAGATGATTCATTAATGATGGACTAATAGCTTTAAGGCCCTAAAATTATCGATCGTTCATTATGACCTATTAATATTTGATTGACTTGTCAAGTATACTAATGTACGAAAGTGAATATTATGTATGCACCATTAGTATCTAATTAACTTATCAAATATATGAATGTATGGATCTGAATATTATGTTTACACTTGTCGTTATGTATGGGTACATTGGTATATCATATGTTACATTGTGAGCCTAGTTTTAAGTGTATTTTAAAGGGTTACTCAGTACTGTAGTACTGAAAGGTTCCATTTGTGGGGCCCCTACCTATTCAATGGGCAGTGTCCCTTGCAGGTTGTTTTCAAGTGCTATTCAAGTAGACCCTCGAGAAAGAGCGTATGGAACTATCCAGAAAATCCTACGGTTGTCCTCTTTCTCTTTTAAATTATTGTTTCAATGTATTTATTTTTTTGTAACCACCTCTAGTGGATTTTATTCTCATAAATTGTTTACTACACTACTCTGATTTAAATATGTTTGAGTTTCTCATAAGTTGTATTCTTCTCTTTTAGCCTTAGCACTTGGTACTGGAACGGTAGGAGTGAACCGGTCTGGTACTAAGTGTGGCGGTAATATCCCCAAAATTCATGCTTTTGATATTTCGTTTCCGCTAATTATTTTAATAAAAAGAAAATTTTTAGTGGTGTATTTTAGGGGTGTTACATAACGTGCCTTGCTTCTTCTTCTCCAACCCTAACCATAACCTTTCCCTTAGAACATGTTTCTCCATCCGTTGCACCCCGTGGGTAATGGGAAAAACTATCATTGCTTCTCCCCTACTTTTGCACTGTCCTCCATAGCACCAACCCTTCAACACCACCCTTCACCACAACATCCCAAAACTCACTAATCATTCTTTACACCATTTTCTATTATAGATCCAACCTTCTTGTTCCACCCTTTCCTAACCATCCACTAGCTTGTCTTGACCTCATCTCCCACCTACCTTAAACATCCAAACCTTTTCCCTAAACCAGCTCCAACCACCTCCAAAAACCTTATCGACCATCGATTCGGCAACAACTCCGTCTCCCCAACCTCATCATCCCGCCATCATGACCTTCTAGCCACTTATGACCCCCTCTTTATGCACGCAAGCTCACGCTACCCATGTAGCATGGGGGAGATTATTCATTTAGAAATTTTTTTACCTTTTTTTATTAGTAAGGGTATTTTGATCATTTTGGTTAATAAATATTTTTAAATTATAATTATTATTTTATTAGCTAAATATTAATTAATCAATGTGGTATTAATTTTAGGTGCAAAATTTTTATAGCAAGGCTTAAATAATTTTTATAGGATACCTATAATCTGTGATTTGTTGGAAAATAGGTAATTAGTATACTTTATTAAAATATTAAATACCTCATGATAGCACATTAGGGTTTTGTGTATGAAATATCTTAATCATGATTCATTACCTTTTAATTATATGCTCTTTTGTAAGCATAAAATGCAAAAAAAAAAGAGAAATGGTTATCTTATGCAAAATATTACAGGCATGAAAATATGACTAAAACAAATTTAGCATCAGGTAAATAATATGTATGATATGTACGTGTACGCATATAATTATTATTTTTGTGTGACTTAATGGTAATTTAGTTATTTTATATTTATTATGTTAATTTTCCTAACAGTCATATTTAATATGTATTAGTTATTATCAAGAATGGGAATTTATGATTTTGGATGGAATAAAAGTGCATGCTATGGTTTTATGTGAAGAATTATGAATAAGGTAAAAATCGACATTAAATATGTCTAATAATTTATTTGCAAGATAATTAATTTAATTTTGGTATTTTAGCCTTTTTATGATAAATAAATAAATAAATAAAATGGGACTAGTATTTATAATTGATGATAATTTGGAAATTATGGACTCAAAAGCTTTTTGGTTATTTTCAACCCAATGTGCCCAAATGTGAATTCTTTAGCTTTATCTCTTTGTATGAGAATGGTAGAGGAAACCAGACTTGTAACAAGTGTGAATGTAACACCATTTTTTCTATTCTTCTTATATTTTGTACTTAGCTCATTAAAAGAAAATTTTTAACTCCTAAAAATAAGGGTGATATAAATCAAATCACTCATGACATAGTAGAATTTATGTGTAATCATGATAGGTTTTTTAGATCTAAAATCATGCTAAAGTGATAAGATGCTTGTATATACTTAGTATATATGCTTGAATTACCATTAAAAATGAGCTCTATGCATGTGGAATATGTTGATTGGTTAACGTATATGTCTATGGTTTTGTTAGAGTTTGTAATCTTATAAGTTGTGATGTAACTTCCATGATAAGTTCTCCATGATTATCAGTGTATTTTATCTAGGGTTGATATAAATGGCATAAAGGCATGTACGTATGATTATGTTTAGAGAAAAATAAGTATTACTCGCATGTTTTAGCGTAAGAGATATTTCCTTACATGTACCATAATGTTAATAGCCCTATTAAATGCCATATCATGTTATTAATATATAGTAATGCGTTGCGTATAATATATAATAAATTAGAAATGCACAATAAGGATTTGTAGTTATGAGTTGCTAATTACATGCAAAATAAAAAAATATAGTTAATCGATAAGTCTTAAAATTTACCCATAAAATATATATATTATAAATGATTATCTTTTATCATCAACATGAAAAATTCTTTTAATAATCATTTTTGGTATGGAGTTGGAAAATAATGGTATAATTAGGGTTTTGAGGGCATTTTTTTCATTTTGACCTAATGCACCTAATATGAAAAATAAGAAATAGGATGGCCTTAGACCCTGATAGGTTGACCTTAGAGTTGACATAGAGAATTAATCTTATGGTTTACATTGATCAATTAGAAATAAAGGAAAAATGATTAAGTAATGAAATGGGAATTTTTTTTTGCACTACGTGATATTTGTGATCGCCTCATAAACTACTAATACTTAACATAGAAGATCTCAAGTTTGGGAATGGTTTGTCTCTAAGATTAGCTATGCTAAAGGTGAGGTGTAGCCCTAATTTGAGTTTTGTTATCTAGTGTGTCGCTATGCCCCATATGGCATACAAACCCAATAGAAGGTATCGATACTTAATGATTAAGTGATAAAGGGTAGAGGATATTGTATTGCCTATGTGCACTAGTTTAACAAGGTGTACTATAGTGTCCTTAGGTGTTTGAGTAAAGGTAATTATATTACCTTTGTGCACCAATATGACCTAGGGTACCTTGGTATCCTTAAGTTGATTGAATCTCCTTGACTATGATCAATAATAAAGAAGTATGTGTTTATGGTCTTAGTGTGTATTAGATGGCTCAGTAATTGCCTTAGCTCCCTACCTTAGGTAACAAGGATTGATTTGATTAGCCGGTTATGGTTATGGATTTTTATATCGCTACTATTTTTATGTATTACCCCATGTATGTATGTTTTTATATTGTTATAATATTATGTGCAATGCGAGCATGCAACCTCTTGTAAGGTATTGTAATTTACTTAGTACAAGAAATTCGCGATGATACAACATTTGTAGATAACTATGTGAGGGGCATGAATTGGTTTGAGGCATATAATTTTGGTAAGGATAATTGGAGCCATTGGGAAGAGGTCCCATTCCCAGAATGGGCTTATGTGTCTAAGAGTTAAGGAAAACTAGTATTGTACCTTCAGGTACTAGTTTTTGGATTCTTATTCCCCTTATTATATTTGATTACCATTGTTGTACAAAGAATGTTATCCATAACTATTATCTATGTATTGTCATCTATTTTCACTACTTTATTTTAGATATGACTTGGTTTGAGGCTTAGCACTTGGCATAAGAAAGGTGAGGAAAACATAATTATACTAAGTATTGTGGTAACACCCATTATTTATGTAATTAATGCTTTTGTAGAATGATATTTTTAATTAGTAAAAACGGGGGTGTTATAGTAGCATAATTCTTAACTAAATACACCCCTATAGGGTACTTTTTGTGCACTATAAAGTATAGAAGGGTGCTAAACTGTGTTGATAGTTCTCTATGTTTAACAATCAATATATAACTATAAAAATGAAGTGTTTAACAATCAACTGGAGTGGCATTTAATTAATGGACACCAGAGCTAAGAGGATTTCAAGGAGATACTATACCCACCTTAATTAGTTTAGCTCATTGATGAGACTACATCGATATCCCTCATTGTTTAACTATCAACACATAACAATATTTATGTTGTGTTTAACAAGTAACATGTAATGATATTTTGAAACATACACATTTGTGTGATTAAAACAAACACAAAATTGAAAGCATGGAACATGTAGCACATAGAGTTCAAAGCTGATCATAGTTTAAAAATGCACAAGTAATATCTTAAAATGACTATTTTAACCCCAAATAACCATTTAGTGTTCAATTGATGAAAACTAAAGAAATACTTGACTTCAAAACCATGAAATAAGGTCATAAGCTATTTTTTGAAAAAAAAAAGAAAAAAAGAAAAAAACCACTAGTCATGAGAAAAGGAAGAAAAGTTAAATGTGAAAGTGAATGTAAATGGCAAAGGTCATGGTTAAAAGTTAAGATTTTACTATCACTATTTACGTAATCCATATTTTACCATTTCAACGCTATTTTGGTACTCTTAAGTATCACAATGCTTAAGACTTAATGAACTTACCTAAATATAATTAATTAATTAATTATTAACCATATTAATTATGAATAATTAATCACTAACCCTACTTATATTGATTAGTGGGTAAATAGTGAAGAACAATTTCAATGTTCATGAAGAACATTCATCATGACTTTATTAAGTCAAACTTTAGACAATCATAACCTATATTATACTAATCCAAATGATAACATATTATCTCAAAACTAATAATGAACATCATGGAACAATTATTTTTCGTATAATCCAACTCTATCTTTAGAAATAAAGCTAATAAAGCTAAATCAAGCCTAAGTATTCAAAATAATTATTTGTTCCGCTTTGTGCACTTGTGAGAGAATGATCAAAACTTTTTACATGAAAATATTTTTCAGGAACCATAAAATATGTGATAAATTAGACATATAAGTAACCTTTATGGAATCTTATTTTCATTAATGAATTTATCTATTTAAAATAATTTCACTCAAAAAATTAATCCCAAATTAGCAAGTCCAAAAACACTCAAATTACATGCCTTCCGTGAACATTAACGTATCAATCCTCTCAAGAATAATCTTATGAACCTTACCACAGTTATATTAACTTATTAAAGACTTGTATGAGCTTATCTGATCATTAAAATAATCATATGAACCATATTAAAAAATGCACACGATAATTATGTCAAAATATTCATAAATCACAAAAATTCATTACAAGACAAGTGATAATTGTAACACCCCCAAAATTCACTACCAAAAAATTTTGCTTTATTAAAAGAAATTGCGGAAGCAAAATATAAAAGAGTAAATTTTGAAGATATTACCACCACACTTAGTACCAGACCGGTTCATCATACCATTCTAGTACCAACTGCTAAGGCTAAGAATAAAATATATATTGGTAGAAATTCAAACCATTTTTTTTAAATCAAAGTAGCGCAAGTAAGCACTTTACAAGATTAGAATCCACTAGTGGTGGTTACAAGAACAAGAAATACATTTAAACCAGAAAGTAAAAGCAAAGGGAGAACCCTAAAAGTATGGATAATCCTTACGCTCTTTCCCGTTACCCACTTGAGGAGCACATGAAAAAACCTACAAGGGACACTGCCCATTGAATAGGCAGGGGCCCCACAAAGGGAACCCTTCAGTATTACAGTACTGAGTAACCCTTTAAAATCACACTTAAAAGCAGGCCCGCAATGTAACACATGAAACAAAGCTACATACATATATAACAAGATGTATATATATAACATTCACATCGGATATCAATAGGTCATTATGAATAATCAATACTTTCGGGCCTTAAGTCATGTCATAGTGCAAAATCAATACATTCGGGTCTTAATCTATTAGTCCATCATTATTCAATCAATATCATATTTTATATCCATGTGAGTGCGGGAACCCTACTATTATAGCCGGTGGATCGGTCACTTATAGGGTAGAACGCACCTAACCACTATTATATGCCGGTGGATCGGTCTCCAAGGCAAAACGCTCCTGGCCACTATTATTTGCCGGTGGACCGATCTGGCCCCGACTCATATGGTGTTCCACTATAAGTGATTAGTATTTTTTCATAACTTTATTCACATCCATAACTGATTTTATTGAGTTCGCGACCTCCACTATTATTGTTGGTTGATCGGAATATATATCAACATCATCCAGGGCAACATGCTCCTAGGCCACTATTATCCGGTGGATCGGTACTCATAATCACTTGCTAGGGCAACACGCTCTTGGGCCACTATTATATCCGGTGGATCGGTACTCATAATCACTTACCAGGGCAACACGCTCCTGGGCCACTATTATATCCAGTGGATTGGTACTCAATATCATAAGTCAACTGGGCCCGGCTCATTAATCTTTCACTTTCATTATTAGTATTTTTCCTTTCTTTAATCAGCACAGTAAATTCCATTTATTTGCCTCGAACGGGAGATCAAGAACCCAAGACACAAAGGTACACCGGTCGTACTTGTGCATACAAGCTACTTATCACCCTTCAACCATCAACCCAGGGACGCAAAGGTACCCTGGTCGTACTGTGCATAAAGCTATTCAGTACCCTACCGACAAGGACACCTAATCCATAAATATGCATACACCCTAACTAGGTCCGTAGAGCTAGATAGAGTAAGATATAGGGTCTGGATGGGGCACAAAGGCACACCAGCAAATACCAGAATAATCATGGGCTAAACCACATCTTTAGGGTAGCGACCCCTAATGAGCCACCATTCCCGATCTCAAGGTCTTTCACTTTATGTATTAGTGTCTTAATTAAAGTGATCAGGAAAAGCATAATAATCAGATACTTATTCACTTTCAATCTTTCTGATATCATTAGTCGTTTCTTATTCAGGCGGTTATCCAAGATAACACAGAGAAATCATTAAAGCCATCATAATCTCATCTAATTCTGAATTAGGATTTGTTCTCGTGATACTTACTAATTGTCAAATACTCTTACCTTGATAATCAGCATTATTTGAGTCAGATTATGAAATTCCACAATCACAACGACATGTTGGGTGCAAATTACTCATTTACCTCTTACTTATATTATTGTTAAGTCATTCCTTCCTTACTTAACAAATTACCATATTACCCTTCATATTTCATAATTATCAAATTACCCCTTACTCGGTTTAGGTTACCAAGTTATCTCCTATGCTTTTTAGATCAACATTCACCCCTCATAATTGCCACACTTATCATATTTCCCATTTAGTTGGTTAGATTACCAAGTTGCCCTTCTCATTTGCTATAATTACTAAATTGCCCTTGAGTTGGATAAATTACCAAATTACCCTCCTTCATTATCATGATTACCATTTTGCCCCTTTAGTTGGTTAAATTACCAAATTGCCCTTATCCATTATCATAATTACCAAATTACCAATCTCAATTATTATATCTACCATTTTACCCCTTTCCATTATTATAATTATTAATTTACTTCTCTCCATAATTATAATCCCCAATTTACCCTTCTCCATTATTATAAATATCAATTTACCCTTCTCCATAGTTATAATTACCAGTTTACCCCTCTCTATTATTATAGTTACTATATTGCCCTTCTCCATCATTAAAATTACCATAATACCCTTTTGTTGGTTAATTTACTAAATTACCCCTCTCTAATATAATTATCCAATTGTCCTTCTATAATCATAATTTAATTACCAAATTATCCTTCATCGTTGTCATATTTACCAAGTTACCCCTTACTCCCAAGTGTGCCATAAATATCCTTTTAATTTACAAAATTACCCTTCTACCCCTTAATTCTAAATTACCATAATATCATTTTATTTACAAAATTACCACAATACCCTTTTACTTATAAAATTACCATAGCACCCCTTTTACATTACAAATTACTATTTTACCCTTTTGAATCCAAAATTACCATTTTTACCTTTCCATACACAATTACCATTTTGCCCTTCTTTTCCAAAATTACCGTATTAC
Organism: Tamarix austromongolica; assembly: GCA_039764185.1. NCBI lineage: Eukaryota > Viridiplantae > Streptophyta > Magnoliopsida > Caryophyllales > Tamaricaceae > Tamarix > Tamarix austromongolica. Next base: position 87,895,323 of record CM077811.1, on the reverse strand, counting down.
CCTTTACTCTCAAAATTACCATAATACCCCTTTACTCATAAAATTTCATTTTCCCCTTTACTTCCAAACTTACCATAATACCCCTAACTTCCAAAATTACCACAATACCCCCCTTTTTACTTGTAAAATTACCATATTGCCCTTTTACCTTCAAAATTACTACTTTACCCCCTTTATCACACCACTTTTATTAAATTAACATTACCACATGGAATAATAATATTAATACTTCATTAACAATATCCAACTCCACCAACCATTATATTTAATATAATACTTATTATCACCCACACCTATTAAGCCATAATCTAGCACAAGGAATATTACTAAAATGCCCCTAGGGCTCCCAATAATAATATTCATGCATAAATGGTCACAATAACATAATATGACATGGATAAGTACTTTACCACTTTCATTAATAATCAAGTTCTTCCCTTAGACAACATTTACACACATAGCATATAAAAGAGCATACTTTCCTTTTTATTAAGCAATACAAGCAAACATATAAATTATACTAACAACCATATATCCAACATAATAACATATTAAAAATCCTGATGTGCAAACATACATTTATCCATACGTTTAAGTGGGGTTTAACGATTACCTTAGATCCCACAAAAATCAAACCTTACCGGTATCCCGGTTAAAGATTCAAGCTTTGATTAGCAAAACCAATACCTAAAAATAATTTCAATATTTATTATATTAAAATAAGAAAATCAAAACATAAGACTTTATAAATTTTACTTAAGGAAATAATTAATTTAAATATTATCATACCTTAAAATTTTTAATAAAAATGGGCAAATAAATGCAGCAATATATATTGCATATGCAGCATAAGCTGCAGGCAAAAATAATTAGAGAAAGGCTCGAAGGGGAGGGTAAGGAAAGGTAAAATGGCTATTTTTGGGTTGGTGGTTTGGGGCTACTAAAGAAGATAGATAGGGGAGGTTTGGAGGCAAGGGAAGGGTGCAGGAGTGAAGAGGGGGTGTAGGTGGTTGTTGGGGATGGGTTCACAGCAACCAAGGGTGGCGGTGGCAGTGGCAGCGAGGCCACGAAGGTGGCTGCCGAAGTGGGTCGAGATGGAGAGGCTGAGAAGGAAGGAAAAGAGGAGGGAAAAATGATGGGGTTTGGGGACTTGTTTCGGCCAAACAATGTATGGGGATTGTAGAGGAGGTTGTAGGGAGTTGAATGGTGGGGTTGCAGGTGTGCTGCTGAGAAGGGAGAAAAAGAGGAAGAAAAAGAAGAGGGGAGGAAGAGGGAGTTGCGGGGTGGCTTGGACGGTGTTGGGGGTGGTGTAGGGCGGTAGTAGAAGGATGCAGAAGGTGGCACAGGGACTTGGTGTGGTGGTTGGTGCGGAGGAGGGTGGCGGTGTGTAAAAACAGGGGTGAAATGGGAGAGAGGGGAGATCGGGGGTGCGGTTCAAAAATAATGGGGCAGGAAAAAGGGTGAAGAGGAGAAGAAAAAGAAGAGGCGGGGTAGGGGATAGGTGGCTGATCGGGCAGTAGTGTTTAGGGTGGCAGGGAGAGGGTGACAAAGAGGGGGAAAGGGGATCTATGTGGGATGGGGTGCATGGCTACCTCGTTCCAAATTAGTGAAAAAATATAGGGGAGAGAGAGGGAGAGACAAATGGTGGTAGTGCTTGCAGGCTGCGGTGGTCGGCGTGGAGCTCAGGTGGTAGTCATGGCTGACGAAGATAGGTCGGGCGACTAGGTCGAGGCATAGAGAAGGAAGAAGAAAGAAAGGAGGGGGGAGGTGCAGGCCGGCGCAGGTAGGAGGGCGAGTGGGCCGGCCCAGCTTGGGAAAAAAAGGAAGGGAGGGGGTTTGGGCTGTGCGCACGCAGGGAGGGAGAGGAAGGTGAGGGAGAGAAATAGACCCCTGGCCCAGCACGCAAGGAGGGAGGGGAGTGAGGCTGGCCTGGCGGCCCAAAGCCAAGAAAAAGGGAAAAAGAAAGAAATAAGGAAAAGGAAAAAAAAGGAAAAAGAAAAGAAAAAAGGAGGAAAAGGAAAATGGGAAAATGGAAAAATTTTAAATAATTGAATTTATAAAATAATAGGATGTAATATATTTTTTTATAATAAGTTCATTTAATAATTTAATTTAATATAATTAAATATATGGGCTTAAAAAGATAATTTTCATAAAATACTAGTTTAAAATTTTAGTTAAATAAAAATAATATGATTAAATAATAAAATATTTATTTTTTAAATTTATTAAATACTCCTATCCAAATTTACATACTTGAAAATTCATAAAATAATTAAAATAAATAATTTTAAAAGCTAATTTATTTCAAATAAGACTATTTATTAAATTATAGGCTTTCTAAAATTTTGGGGGATTACAATAATAGAAAAAAATGTGTTTTGATGTAACAAAAAAATATTTTATATTTCATTAGAATTTAAGAGATAATAATTAAAAATATTTGAGCCTCAATCCACCATTAACATGCCAAAATACCTTGAATACCCTATTAAAACCAAATATAAGAATCATGTAAGATTACAACCAAGAGTAAAATAGATTGAAAAAAAAAATTAAAAAGGATGATGAACCATAATATTAGAGATGATTTATAAGGCTCTAAGAAACTTGAATAAAGATGGTATATGATGGGATTAATATCACCAAAAACTAAGGCTTAACTCTTTTTTGTTTAAGTAAAACACAAACCATAGTGTTGGAAGGTGTCGGTTATAGAATTGGTAGACTCATTGTAGTAAAGCTGATGTACCTTAGGTCTTAATAGGAGACCTAAATGTGGTGCTAAACCATGAAGAAAAGTTTCAAGGACTTCATGTGAACACTCATGACATACAGGAGGCAAAGGACTATTTGAATTCTCTTTCCATGCAAGACTTAGCTTTCACAGGGTAGCTTTCCACCTGGTGTAATAATTAGATAGGGGATGCTAGGATTATGTGCAAGCTTGATAAGGTGATGGGAAATTCTTTTTGGTTTCAAAACTTCATTGAGTATAATGCTATTTTTAATCATGTTATCTTCTCTTATCATAGTTCCTCTTGTCTCCAACTCAGAAGCCACACCCATGGGGCAAGGAAAAAACCCTTTAAGTTCTTAAACATGTGGCGTAATGACCCTGCTTTCCTACCTTCAATATAAGAGTTGTATGATCATCTTTCCAAGTACTTTCCCACTTCTCATATGAAAAAAGGCCTAGCTTTACTCCAACCCAAACTAAAAGCCTTAAAAAAAATCTAATTTTAGTGATATTTTAGGTAGAGTGAAACTACAGAAACAAGAAATTAATGATATCTAACAATAGCTTCCAATCCAGCCTTTTAACCTTGATGTATAGATGTAAGAAAGAGGTGCTTGGGGGAAGTTTTATTATCTATCTGAATGTGAGGAGCTCTTTCTCAAGCAGAAGTCAGCCATTCATTGGCTAAATATTATAGATTCTAATCATTACTTTTTCCCCATAATGAAAGCCAGACATAATCATAAAGGTGTGCATCGCATTTAAGGAGATGATAATTCTTGGATCTAAGATCCGAATGGTATTCAAAATGAGTTTCAATAGTTTTACGAAGACTTCCTTTGATCAAATCCCACTCAAGCCACTATTTCTCAAGCTTTTCTTCATGAAGGACCTCTTTTGGATGAAACCATGCAATGTGCATTAATCAAACCTCTTGATAAAAGTGAGGTCAAGGATGCTATCTTTTCTATTGGTGAGACTAAGGCCCTTGGCCCCGAAGGTTTCACTTCTGCCTTCTCCAAACATGCATGGACAGTCATAAGGGATGATGTTTGGCATATAATAAATCAAGCCTTCTTTATAGGTGTTATTCTAAGTTTTCTTAACCATACTACTCTTGATATTCTTCCCAAAGAGCCTAATGCTGAAAGAATCACTGATTTTTTCCATATTGCATGCAACACTATTTTATATAAGATCTTAACTAAGGTGCTAACAAGGTGATTGCAAAACCTCATGCCTCTCTTTATCGATGCATCTCATTATGTCTTTATTAAAGGCAAATCAATTGGCGAGAATTTTTTACTTGCCCATGAGTTGTTAAGACATTACAAACGTAAGCATATCTCTCCTTGAGGCATGATGAAAATTGATCTTAAAAAATCTTACAGTACTTTGAGCTAGGATTTCCTTTAATAGGTTCTTTTAGGCCTGCATTTTCCTCCTTATTTTATAAAAATGGTTATGTCATGTGTCACTAGAGCCTCTTATTCTATTTCTCTTAATGGAAATATCCTTAATCCTTTACAAGGAAGATGGGGCCTTCATCAAGGAGATCTTATATGTCCACATCTTTTTGTAATTGTCATGGAATATTTTAGTCATATGTGCAAAAAGCTTTGGGATGATCCAAAGTTCAAAGGCCATCCTCCGTGCAAAAAACTTCGTATTGTTAACCTTTACTTTATGAATGATACCTTCTATTTTACCAAGGTGATCTAACTTGTGTTAGATGTATCATGAATACCTTGGAAATTTTTAGCCTCCTCTCTGGTCTTAAGGTTAATCTTTAGAAAAGTGATTTGTATTATGGCGGTATCCCTCTAAATATTGATAAAACAATGGCTCATAATATATCTTCAAGGTTGGGGAAATACCTCTAAAGTACCTAGGCCTCCAATGTCAGATTCTCATTTAAAAAATCACCAAATGGAAGCCCTTGTTGTTAAAATCACTAGAAGGCTTTATCACTGGTCTTCTAAGTTGTTGTCTTATGCAGGATACCTCCAACTCATCAACACTATCTTTTTTGGTTTCCAAAATTTCTAAAGCACCCATTGTATGGGATCATTGCTACCTCCCAAAGAATGAAGGTGGTTTAGGGACATTGGACATAAAAAGATGTAGCAATACTACTATTAGGAAACATATTTGGAATATTTCAAGGAAGAAGGACACACTTTGGCTTTAGTGGGTCACCCTCGGTATTTAAGGAATGTAGATCCCCTTTCAGCTCAGCTCCTTATCACTACCACTTGGACTACTAGATATGTGTTCAAGACTCGTGAGGAGCTACTGTCTATTTTTTTCTTGTATAGTACCCACAAAGCCATACAAGATTAGTGCCATCTATGACAAGATTCAAAGATGAGATGAAATTGATCCTTAGTGGAGAATGGTTTGGAAAAGCCCTGCTGCCCTAAAATGTAAGTTCATCTTTTAACTTGCCACTTGTGAGCATTTGGAAACTAAAAGTCTTTTGTTTAGATTTCAACTTGTGAATGAAGACACTTGCCCTTTCTATACTGAGATGAAAGTATCCAATACTTAATGATCGATTGTCCAGTTGTTGGGAGGCTAATTCCTACCATTGTAAGTACACATGGTAATTACAGAAGATCCCTTGGTTGACAAGGTATTCTTCGTGCAATGGCTAAGTTGTATGGTCGCGCTTCTCTCAAGGTGGAGATTATTCGATTCCTAATGGCAACTACAGTATATGAGTTTTGAAAAATGCACAATAGTATGGTTTTTAGCAAAAAAAAAACTTTGGCTTAGCGTCACTTGGTTTTGCAAGTTTCAATCAACAGTTAAAGAAGATGTTAATATAAGTCTAGAATAGGAAAGTATGGTCCTCATGTCACCATCATGGATGGTTTTGCATCTCGTGCTTGTAATTTTTAATTCATTAATGAATTAATACAAGAGATGACTTTATATTACGAAGAAAAAAAACAAACAGTACTATTAAAACTTCCATTAATAATGAGGCATTAATAAAAAAAATAGTGAAACCATTGTAAAAAGTATTAAAAAATTAGGTTTTAATAATTCTTTACATAAATAACTTCTATTAAACTGTTTTTAATAGTATATATTTTAGAATACCACTTTTAAAACCCTACACAATTTAAATTAATTACTAATAACCTTTTAATAAGTTATGTGTAAAAATTGTTATTTAAATATCATTAATAATTTTTATTGAAATAATCATTGTTGAACCAATTTTTATAATTCTTTAATCATGGTTATTATTAATAACTATTATCAAATGTTCTAAAAAAATTTATAATGTTCCCTGCCCTCCTCTTTCTAAAATATTGTATACTCAACTACACTATAATATCTCTTCGTCATTGTTCTTAACTCTCAAATATGTGAAATCCAATGGAAGCTCTTCCCCAATCTCCCATTCTCTATTGTTTTTATTACATTTTAGCCTCCGTTATTCTTTCTTTACTCCATTTCCTTACTATTTAGTATTGATCCTCCATTTTTAGTTCAATAGGGTAAACCTTTTGAGTTTTCTTATTCTTCTTCAATTATATCCTTTCTTGAGAATTTTTTTCCAAACATTTTTAGGTTTTATACTCGCTACTTCTTTAGTAGGAAATGCCAACCATTCTCCATGCTTCACTTTACCAACTTATCTCATCTTTCTAAACTAGCACAATTATCACTGACCTCAATCACGTATAAATTATTCTCTTTTTTTAAATATTTCTCTTTAGGTTTTATAGGAATTTAGTTATACTTTATATTAACGAGATTTAGCAAAAAAATGGATTTAGCTTTCAACATCATGAAATTTTTCTCTTTAGATACTCTACACTCCATGAAAATGTTGCTCTTATTTAAATTGTTATTATACTTGAAATTTTTGGTATTTCATGCTTGATTCACATATGTAGGTCTCTACATTATGAAAGTTTGGTACACTTTCCTAGCCATTTGAAATAATATTCTTATAATAATTTTTGTTATTATTATTGATCCATTAGATAACCTTACAAAATTTAGTGTATGGAAAAAAATATAATGAGTCATGGTGCATGATATATTTATATCCAAACTAGAGTTTCTAAAGTGGTTTTCTTGAATTTAGAGGCCTTTTACAAATACTATTAATATTGCTTCATTAGTGATATGTATTTCTTAGGAAATAGTTTAATGTACTTGTGAATGTGTTAAAAATATTGGTGATATTCTCTTTTGATTTGTTAATGGTTATTAGTTAGCTACTATTTTTGTATTCTTAGCACATACATTATTTCTTAGCTACTACTTTTTCTACTTTCGCTATTGCTTAGGTGATGTTACCTACTTAAATTAGGATAGGTTGAACTTCTAAGGCTTACGTATTTCACGAAGATATGATATAATATATTGAAAATTATTTTGATCAAGGAATTTACATATTTTAGAATTTAGAAGGCTTATAGAGTAATGTTGACGATAGATTGAGTGGTTTTCATTTTTTATAGGTTGAGAGATATTGTGCGTACCTCTTACACACCCTCCACCATGTTATGGATGTTTCCCTATATATATATTAGGATTCATGATATCTAGTTATATAGGGAGCTATGTCACTTGATCTAGAGTTATTTGAACACTTATTTATATATGTTAAGATCACATCACTTATTGCTGCGCTTACCTTGGATGGACCCATGGATAAGGGTAAAACTATTTTTTCTTTATATTTTTTTATCATAAATGTTCCACACACAATAATTTTTTAGGATAAGTTTTTTGTGAGGCTTTAGAATTAGATAGCTAAAGAGCTGATGGTGATAGATGACCTTTATATGTTTTGACATAACTTACCTACGAGTATTTTCCCTAGAGTTTATATGAGGGGAGATGGTCCTTCTAATAATGAAGTGAGGGAGAATATGAATTTTTGAGATAAGTGGATTTTGAGAGTGATAGTTTATGGTGATAGATATCTCTCTATAGGATGGTGGTTAGTGTTTTAGTGTTTGGGTTGTAGTAGCCTTTTAGGTTAGTGATAGTGTTATTTTTTTCCTAAGGGTTCCTATTAGTTCTTAGGACTTGTTTAAAACTTTGTATATTTATATCATTTGTGGTTTAAATCCTTGTATGAACACACACACTCATGTATATAATTGTTGAATTAATTGTGCTAAGACTCACTAGCAAATGAACAAGCTGATACATTATACTAATATGAATTAATTGTTTCTAACTATGAGAGTTTTTTAGAGATCTTTTTGTAGAGAATTCTAATTTTTAATATTTATTTTTTGTTGGATACATATAAAATGCAAAAATATGGCTAGGGAATGGAAATATATATATAGTATTCCTAGGGAATATGCAGAAGGGGTGGAGTTTTTTATCATGTTTGTAGTGGAACATGGTTAAGACCCCTAGTAGGCTATTTTGTCCCCATTTGTTATGTGTTCATATTCAATGCATCAATGATTATGAACTAAGAGATCATATATTTGTTAATGTAATTGATAGTACTCATAGTCATTACATATGGCAGAGTGAGACATAGTCTGAATATAATAACAATAATGAAGAAAGGGAAAAAAATCAAACCATTTGAAAATTATGAGGGAGATTCTTTAGAGAAGAGGACTTAGAAGGTTGAGAAAAGTGTTTAAAAAAAAAGTGTTGGAGATGTTATTGAGTTTATAAAAAAAAAACTCATTTTTATGCCACAAACATATCATTCAAGCATTAGTTTATCATGAGTTCACAATAATGAGAAAAATAATTTAAAACACATAAATATCATCCTAATTTCTCTCCTAATTGTTGTGAATCTCTCCTCATTGAGTGGCTTAGTGATAATATCTCCCCATTGGTGCAATATGTACACAAACTCTACACTAACATCTCTTTTTTCAATATGATCTCTAATCTTATGGTGTATTATCTAAATATACTTAAAAGTGTTGGATGAGATTCTTAGTGAGTCAAATTACATTGGTGTTATCACACCTAATGGGAATCTTATCAATTTTAAGCTCATAATCATTCAATTTGTGTTTCATTCAAATAATTTTAGCATGATATGTTATGGAAGTTATATATTCTACTTATATCATTTACAGTTCAACACTTAATTATTTCTTACTACGCCAGCATGTCTAAAGTGCTCCTATCTACCTTGCACCCAAAAACTTCAACATCTAATTATCCCACAAGGTCAAGAAGGGTGTCATCATAGTAAAATAAACCTAGGTTATATGTTCCCAATAGATATATGGGCATCCTTTTAATAGCTAATAAATGCAATTTATTAGGATCAATGAAGATAAGCATATGAGAAAACACAAAACATGATGTCTGACCTAAAATTTTTAAGGTAAATAAGTGATATGAGCATCCCTTGATAGCATTTTTTATCAACTTGCTTATCTCCCTTTTCCATGACTAGCAGTGGCCATGGGAGTACTATAAGGCTTGCTCTCATTCATCCCAAACTTATCAAGAAGTTCCTTGGTGTACTTCTCTTTGCTAACAAACTTATCCTCCTTTAATTTCTTTCATTGAATAATAATATAGTTTAAATCTCCCATCATTTTTTAACTCACTTCATATTAAATCACAAAGGTTATTACACATGGAAAAGTTAGAATGACCAAAAATAATATCATCACATAGAGTTTGTACAAAACGTAAATCATTTTTGGTTTTCTCCAAAAAGAGTGTTTTATTGGTTCTTTATCTTTTAAAACCCTTATCCATAAAAAAAAAATAACGTACTCAATATTGCATACCAAGTCCAAGGGGCTTTTTTTCAACCATAAAGAGCTTTGTTGAGCTTATAAACATAGTTACATTTTAAAACATCTTCGAATTAAGATATTTATTTTGCATACACTTCTTTAACAAATCCATTTAAAAAATAAATTTTCATGTCCATTTAATATAAAGGAAAACACATGGAGGATGAAAATTCTATTAGCATATATATATACCCTTGAGTCTATGTATGGGGCAAATATTTTTTAAAAATTAACATATATATACTTTTTTTCTAACCACTACACCCCCTTCATCTAACGTATTCCTAAAGACTCACTTAGTTCCAATGTTGGGTCTATTGTGAGGCATATGGACTAGTTCCCATACTTGATTTATCATAGATTGGTTAAGCTCATATCATATAATTTGCATCATTCATAGCTTATAAGTGAGACTTAGGTTCTATTTGATATAATATTTCTAAGTTATTAAAAATATTGCCTATTAAAAATTGACTAGCCACTCCTCTAGATGCATCACTAATGATGAGTTCTTAAGGATTCTCATAAGCATATCTCCATGATCTAAGAAGATCTTCCCTTACTTCATCCTCTTTTTGATCAATGGGAGGGGAATCATTTTTTTCTTTCTATTGATCCTTATTAGCATTGGACTCTTCTTGTTCAAGCAATTAGTCCACTAGAATTTATTGACCCATATATTCATCATTTATACTTCGTACACTAGAAGTAGATTAATCAAAAGCAACATGGGCCAATTCTTCAACTATTAAGGCTTTTTTGTTGAAGAATCAGCAAGCTTTTTCTTTTTAATGAATAGAAAATGAAGATAAATTCATCCACACCATAATTTAACTCACCCAAGTTGTTTTTCCATTAATAAGGATAAATCATTTTCAATCTATTATACAAAAATAACCGACATTTGGTTTCTTACCTTTATTGATCTCATAGACCACCTTTTAAATGATTTTATGGATGATTAATTGGTCAATGACATAGTTGGTGGTTGATATTGATTTTATCCAAAAATACTTAGGAAAATTGGATTCCACAAGCATGGTTCTTACAACTTCCTCCAAGTCTTTATTCTTTCTCTCTGGTACACCTTTTTGTTGTGGCATTCTTACAGCGATGAATTTGTGTGAGATCCAATTTTTTTTTCATAATTCCATGGACATTACATTTTAAAATTATATTCCATGTTAAATTATTATTGAAATGGTTATAAGATCTTTTCAATTTGTCAACCTACACCCTCTTAGCAAGAACAACAAATGAAATAAAATCATCATCTTTAGAAATGAGGAAAAAGTTAATGTATAGCATGAGTAATCAACAACTACCCTCAATTTGTATATAAAACTACCCATAATTCTTATTCTAATTGGATCAAAGAGATCCAAATGCAATAACTATAGTAGTCTAGATATGGTTATAACATTGTTTTTGAAAGAAGTCCTATTTTTTTCCCTAGTTGACATACATCAAACAATTTATCTTTTGTGAAGTTCAATTTAGGAAGACCAAGCACAAGTTCACATTTAGCAAGTTATTATAGAAAATACAAATTGCTATGAGCTATCCTTTTATGCCACAACCTATCATCATTATCTTATGTACTTAAAAATGAATTGTGTACTTTAAACATTTATAATCTAGTGTTTACACATTATTGATTCAAGGAAAAAAATAATAATAATGATGATCTATCGTTTCCATTTTAGATCATGTAATGTGAGTTACTAAAATTTATAACATAACCTTTGTCACACAAATAGATTATGCTAATAGTGTTATGCTTGCATCCATCAACTACGCACACATATTTAATGAGAGTTTTAGCATTACCGATATGTATGCTTCCAATTCCTATGATTTTTCCCTTAGAATTATCTCCAAATGTGACACTTTCTCCATTATAGGGTGTCAAATTCAATAACATTGTCTAGTCACCCATCATATACCATGAGAACCCACTTTCCAAATGGTTTAGCTTCTCATTTTTACTTTCAAGAAAACCTACGAAAAAAAATTATTCTAGTTTAAGTACCCTTTTAATGGGTTCTTAAGGGGTTAGTTACCAATCCTTGAAGGATGGTCTCCTTAGACACCCATACCTTCTTTGATCTTGAGACAATTTCAACATTTATACAAAATGTAAATGAGGAATAAACACACCCCTTTCTACCACATGCATTACAAGTAATCACTTTTTTCTGTATAGAAGTAGAATTTGCATTCACAAAGAAGTTAAGGGTTCGGTATTTTATGACCCTGTTGCCATTATAACCTAAACCCTCATGATTCTTATAATATTGTTAATCCCTAACAATATGTTTAAGCCTTCTTCACCCTTTATGAAGGCATAAGATATTTTTATAAACTTGCCACACTTAGCTTATAGATCATTCAATTTAGTTTATATTTGATTCATTTTCACCTTGTGATCAAGATCAAAAAACTTCTTATATTAATCAAATTAAATTTCATTTTCATATAGTTCATTATTAGCATGTAACTTAAAAGTTTATAAAATGGCACTGCTATTCAGTGAGTTTGCATGTTTTTCATTTAGGTGGTGATAGAGCACTTTTCGTGCGATCATGTTGTTTAGCAGTTTTCTCATTTTCACATAGAACATTATGGAAAGCACATAATAACTCATTATATGAAAAATTAGCTTTGGATTGTACTTCATCAATGTCATCATCATCATAGCTAGAACATGAGGTACATGTAAAGGATTCATCTCCATGTTCCATAAAGTACAAATTTGCTACTACTTATTCACCTTTTTATGGTTATGCTTCACTTTATCTAAATGTATTCATTGCTTTCTTAAATTATTGATTTCCTTGTTTTGTGTTCCCCTTTCTACTTTTCATTTGTAGGGTTATCTCATTTTTAAAATTAAAGTAGTTCCAAATGATATGTTTAGAATTTCTAATGGAATGTCAATTGAAGTGATGGAGAAATTCCTTCCTCCTCTTTCATGTATTTCTCCTATAAAGAGCCCCTTCTTCTTCACCCTTTTAGGCATCATTATCACCTTATTTATTGTCAAGGTCTTCTTTAAAAATGATTTATCTTTGCCTTGCTAAAATGGAAAAGGAGTTTAGAGATAAAGGATTATTCTTTCTCTCTTCACTAACATCTTCTATCTTTGATTGTTGGACCAAGATACTTACAAAGTTCACAAGCAGTTATTGATGTGAGATCTATAGCTTCTTTGATCATAGTGTCTTTTGGAATCCACTCTTTGGTGAGATCTCTCAAGACTTTCCTCACTTTATCTTCTTCCATGATAACTTTACCCAATACCATGAGGTTGTTCAAAATGGAAATAAATTGGTTTTTGATTCACTAACTCATTCACATTATTTCATGGAGAAGAGCTCATATTCCTAGCATGAGATGTTACTCTTAGATTTTTCACTTAATTCATCCTCTCATGAGTTAGGGAAGAGCTTTTTCCACATTTATTTTGCATTGGTGCATGATTTTATACAATGGTAATCCATCCTATAAATGTTACATTACAAAATCATGATGGATTTTCTATGGAGAGTTATCCTTTTTCTTTATATGAGTTTATCGTGAGTCTTCTCAACCATTCTTTCATTTAATTATTTTTTAAATGAAATTAGGCCCTTAATTACAATAAACCACGTATTATAATCTTGCACGTTGATGAAGAATATCATCATATTCTTTTAGAATCAAATTTCTCACCAACGAACATTGGTGGATTTGTAGTGGAGATAACTTCATTCAAACCCATTGAATATATTCTTGAGAAATGATCTATTCAACTCAAATTGGTATATCCTTTGTGAGTTTTTAAGCTATAATACCAAATTGAAAGAACCTTAAAGGGGTTAATAATAGGAAATTTTAAATTTGACATAGAATTTATAGTGGTTTGAGAATTAAATTTCTCAATTTCCACTACTAAATGGATGGATTTTGAACATCTAGTATAATTATTGATTACCATTCCTCTTTTTTTTTGTAAGCACATAATCTCAATAAATCCTAGGAGATTATTTTTAATTTAACCTAGTTACACTCATTAACTTTATGCATCTAAAAATCCAATAACTTCTTCTAATAATGCTATGAAACATAAAATCTCAAATAATAAGTTTTGAAGAATGTTGGTGTAGTCTTAGCGGGCACACAATTTAAACCCTCTTGTTGACAATTGTAGTGTTGGTAAATAAGGATATCGTTCTAAATCAGGGATTGAGAGGGCTCACCTCTATTTAACTAGCTTAAAATAAAAATAAAAATAAAAACCCTAAATAACATAAAATAAATAAATAAGAAAAATACTAATGGAGGTTATAAAATTAGAAAAATAATAAAATAAATAAAATAAGATAGATAAACTAATAATAAAAATAATGAAAAACCGCAAATATGATAAATATGCTAGGGAAATCGAAATCTACCACTAGATCAGGTCAAAATATAATATTAATTTCTAAGTCAATATTTAATCATGATAATGAGATTGACCAAGTTGTACACCAAAAGTAGGTTCATACACCTTATATTACTTCCCTTAATTAATTAATACGACAAAGTACCAATATTAAATACTAGCAATATAGCATCAACAAGAGGCTCTTATATTTAACTTGATTTAATGCATTAAGTATAATTGGAAGGCTATCAATCTAAGTACCCAAACTAGTACACTAAGCATGTCTAGCTGTATTTCCTTTCCTCGACCCACACATATCTAAACGTTTTACTACTTCGATTAGAATCAAAAAACTATTAGGTGAATTGTTATCTAACCTAGATATAATTTATACATATAAGTTATAGTATATTTATATGGCCACCTAATAGGTAAATTATGAGGAAACCAGAACAATGTATGCACCAAATAAATTATACTTGACAGAATTATATATATATATATATAAACGATAGTAATTAAAATAGAGTCAAGGAAAAATCTCATAAAACAAAGAAAATAAAACTATACTTCAAACCCTAATCTAGGGTTTTAATTTATTCTCTAGCAACAAATATTCAGCCAGCCATAATTATTAAATTAATTATGCAAAAATATATATCAAAAATATAAATTAAAAATAGAAAAATGAATAACCGCAATTAATTTTAGATGAAAGATCAAGAATTTATTTAGATAAAAAATTATTTTTATCTAAATTAATTTCTACCGAATAAATTTTCTCTACTTTTATTTTCTCTCGGTCGTGGATTTTCGTTTAATAATTCTTTTTTTTTCATTTCGGTGCTGATGTGTCTTGCTCCATTGCGCTGAAGGCTACTATTCCTCAGTTTCTATGCTCGCTGTTACTCTCCCTCTCTGCGGCTCATTGTTTGGGGGCTACACTTAGAGTTGGCAATCGGGCGGGTCGGGTCATTATCGGATCGGGTAATATGATAATCGGGTCATATCAGTTTCGGATAAGTTCGGATCATTTTGTCGGGTCGGGCTGGGTCGGGTTTGATTCGGATCAACTCACTATCAGATAATCTCGGATCATTCTAAGCTCTCGGGTCGGGTCTGGTTGAGATCGGATGGACTCGGATTCGGGTAAATTTGGGTTGTTCTAATTTCGGTTCGGGTTCGGATCAGGCTCGGTTGAGTTTGAATTATTATATTTTCGGGTCAAATTTAGATTGGATTTAGGTCATTTCATATTTGAGCCATGCTTGCGTCATTTTCTTTCTTTCTTTTTATTCCAAGATATTATTAAAAGTTAATTATTTTGAGATCATTTATTTTAATTTATCTTATTCAATTAAAAGTGAATTATTATATTAATTATTTTGGGGCCTTAGAATTTTTTGTCATTATTTTATCTTTGGAGATGTATCTGACGTTTCAAATTTAAAAGTTTTCAAACCGTATCACTTTTCTTTTTATGTTAAGGTATAACTTATAATTAAACTCCATTATTAGCTTGGTCATATTGAGTTCTAATATTATTTTAAGTTTATATTATATTTATATCTTATATCTTATACGCTCCTTACATGATATTAACTTATAATAGTCATTGATAATTGATAACAAATGAAGACTTCTAAGGTTGTACTTCTCATATTATATTATTTTTAAAAGAGATTGATCACATCATATCAACATAATTTTAATAACTATAATAATAATAATAATAATAATAATAATAATAATAATAATAATAATAATAATAATAATAATAATAATAATAATAGTAATAGTAATAGTAATAGTAATACAAAAATAATGATAACAATAATAATAGTAATCAATGAATATCAATTATGGAAAAAATAATAATAACAACATATTAGTTTTTTTATTATATATTTTGATTAGATCATATCAAGCTAAATAAGATAAAAATTAGATAAAATATGTAATAATGACTATTATTGACAAAAGACCAACTAATATTGACTTCTTACTATTTAACACTATTGATGTAATAAAAAATATTAATCTTCAATTTTTATAATGAATAACTAACATTCTCACTCCAAAATTTTCCTACTTTCCTATGATGTTGTAGGTGCTATATTATAAGGTATGGTCGTATAGATATTAACATATATTGTTCAAGGCTGCACTGTTATTATCTTATGGTACTAAATGGAATAATGGAAGTGAACTACTATTTAAATGGCATAGTTGTGTTTTTTTATCTACTTTTATTTCTATTGGTATCAATGGATATTGTATTTGTATATAAATAAGTAATATAAATTTTATGAAAGTATATTGTTTCTAGATTTTGATGTAAGTGCTAGTATGGATTAGTTGCACATCTACATTATTTCATGTTTTATGAAGTTTAAAAAATTTTGAGTTATGTGTTAATGTTAATTTTTGGGTAGTACCAAGTTGAATCTTTATAGGTTTATAATTTTTCAAATAATATAAGATTTTGGATAAATAATGGATCGGGTCGGGTCATTTCGGATTTATAGTTTTTCGGGTTATATCGGGTTTCGGGTGAATAGCGGATCGGGTCGGGTTTATTTCGGGCTTATGATTCCTCAGGTTGTACCGGATATCGGATATGTATCGGATCGGGTCGGATAGGTTTCGGGCTTTTTATTACTCGGATAAAATCGGATCGGATTTCGGGCGGATCGAGTCGGTATTCGTCAGATTTTTTGGGTCGGGTCAACTTTTGCCAGCTCTAGCTACACTGTGTCGCAGCTTTTTGTTCTATGCGTCGAGGCTTCCTTTTTTCCTTTCTTTGTTTTTCGTGTTGATGACGACTCTTCTCCCTACCTTCTTTCATTTATTTTTCTTTCACTTTGTCCTCCTCTTCTTTGATTCTTCCACATCAGCCCAACTAACTTCCTTTTTCACTCCATGCGGCTCCTTTTCTTTGATTCTGCTACTCGTCCTTTATCTGCGGCTTCTTTTGTTTACAGGCCTTTGGCTCTTAGGCTGTTGGTCCAAAGGTCCAATTTCTTCTTTTTTTTTCTTCTTCTTTTTTATTTAAAAAGGATACCTGCAAAATAAAATTTAATAAAAATTAATAAATAATATTATATTCTAAATTTATTTAATTATTATCATTTTAGCTTAAATAATAATATTTATGTAATTATTACCACTTAAGCATAAAATTATAATTATTCACCTATATTACTTAATTAAAATACAAAAAATTAAGATTATATGGGTATAAAATATATCAAAATATGAACTTATCACACCCCCACACTTAGCTTATTGCTTGTCCTCAAGCAAGTTATTACTCTAACTAAATTAAATTAAATTAATTAGCCACTTTTATAGGTCTCATGATTGCACTTAGCATGTGCAACAAGCCCTTTAAACCCCTATGTCACCCATCGAGGACGAGTAAGGTCTCGGAAGGGTTTCGCAGATGATATACCCACAGAATCACACACCAATAAAATCAAATAAAACCACACCTAACAACCTTAACTCTTTTTTTATTTTTTTCTTTTTTAAAAAACTTAACTCAACCAAGATTCAACTTTGGTAGATTTAAATGATCAATTTCAACATATGGTTCACACCTAAACATGACAGGTATGAACAGATTAATATTATGGATGAATATCTACCATGCTTTAGTCATATCAATATCCATCATCACTATGGATACCCTTTATATTTTTTTTCTCTCTCTCTCATATTCATGGCTATAATTGTATAAAAACACTCATGTATGTGAGATAAGATGATAAACATAAAAAATGACTCACATACATAAATAAAGAAGGATCATGGCTTCTTCTTCTTTTTTCGATAAAACCTCATGAAACATATCAAATACTTGCCTAATAGACCAAATCATATGCTTAACTCTTATGACTAATCTCTATCATATCAAAGGTTGCTCATCTCAAGAATCAAATATGACGTAATTATTGGTTGTAGCAGGGTTTAAGGTAAAGAAGGGTACAAAGTATTTTATGAGTGTGGTGCTAAAAATATCAAGAGCTAGTGGAATCTAATAATTAGATGAAATATAAGCATAACTCCACATCAATGATACACCTCTCCACCTTCACAATAAAATATAACATGAATAGAACTTTTTCAACATCATCTCCATATCTCCCTCTCTTCCTTAATTATATTATTTTCTTCTTTTCTTTTCTTTTAATTTTTTTTAATTTATTTTTCTTTTTTTTACAAAACATAACCAATCCCCTTCCTAGCATAAATAAATATATTTCTTTCACATACACTCACATACACAACCACTTTTTATATCCATAATGATTTGATTACCTTCCACTAGCTTTAAGCAATGGTAAGGATGTTAAGACCTGAAGGTTATTCAATGTGGATAATGAAGAAAAATATATAATCCAGATATAGGTTCAAAAGGTTTCTATGGGATTTACATCATGCATACACAAATTAGGTTAAAGCTATTTGGTCATGTGGTAGACAATTCTAATCTACCTTTATCATTTTCTCAGTTAAAGCATGTTTTGACTATAAGCTCCGAATAGTACAAGAGTAAGTTATGGTAATCTCTATAGTCCATGACAAGATCTATAGCAAGTGATTTGATCAAAACCATTAACCATATATGAGGTTTATAAAGAAAATTTGAAGCCAAGAAAAGTAGATCATTTCATGTAAATTCAATCAGAAAAAAAAAGGTATGTATAGTTCAAAAGCTCACTGAAGAATGTGATGAATCTCAACATGCCATGTCAGTGGTTAGAAAATCATACATGTTCTTTTTCCATTCATATCTAGACACATATATATGTGTTCCCTATATCAAAATTAACACCAAAAATCTCCAATTGCTTTATCTCAATTTTATGATCATCTTTTAGTTAGATTTCAAAGACGTATTCCTCATTAACTAGTTAAGGGCTCCTATGACTCTTAAAATCACTAAACAAATTTTGTAATATTTTTTTTTAATTTTTCAATTTTTTTCTTTTTTTTCAAATACATAAAACACACGCACCCCCACACTTAGATCATACATTATCCTCAATGTGTAAATAAATAAGAAAACATGTAATTTAAAGTATGGAGATAAAAACTAAATAAATGAATAAATAACCAGAGAGTGGAAAACTCCCATACCACATTAGGTTGCCTCCCAAGTAGCGCTTGCTTTTATGTTTTAAGCTTGACATGATCTCAATTTACTCATTCAAGGTGGATACGTCAACTTGAGAGCTGCTTCACCAAATCCTTCCTCATGATCATCTGTAAGGAAGAAAAAGACGGCATATTAGTTTTAACGAAAGATTTGATTTAAACGCATGTGTAAAGACATAAAGTTTTGTCTCATGTCAATATATGGTGATCTCTTTATCAAAAGAATAACATATTTTCCCATCTCAAAATCTTTAAACACAACCTTCCAACATAACCTCTCCTTTGGAGCATTACAATTCTTAATAGATGTATCCAAGTTGATTTAATTACTCTCTTTAATCTTGGATCCATACAACCTACTGAAAGAGGGAAAATAAGGAGTATGGTTAGCATAAATAAAATCAAAGTGGTTCAAAGTCTTACCTTGTATTTTATGGTCATCTCCAAGTAAAATTATGGAATAAATGTTCAAAGATGGTCTATAGTAGATGAAAGTAATAGTCTTTCCATCCATATACGCCTCTTTGTTAACTTGATCCACATTTTGATGAGATTATTCTTCTACTTTTGCAAGCTCTTCTTCCACAAGATCCTAATTTTCAATGTTCTCCATGGAAACCTCCTCAACTAGCTCATCCTTACATTCAAATATGGCATCATCATACTCATAATTCTCACTTGAATTTGGAACTGAAGTACTAGAGAGCTCTTTTTGTAATTATAATTGATTTATCATGTCAACCACATAACCCATTTGATCCTCCGGCACTGACATCCTTTCATTTGGTATAATTTGACTTTGCATCAGTTTATTTTGCTCGTTTGTTCATGCTTCAAAAAGCTTCTCTATTTTTTCTAAACTAGAGGGTTCTAAAACAAGAGAAGATTCTTGTTGAGGATATTGATAATATTTTAAAGCTTCATAATCACATGTGTAAGGGTCTTGATATGGAACTTGATAACGATCATTCATCTCCCATCCAAATTGGGTTGATGCCTCATTCCCAAGTAGCATGCGCTTGTATAGGGGTCACAACCTTGAAAACCATAAAAAGATTGAACATTGGTTTGTACCCATCCTCCTCCCATAGCTTATGAATGGTAAGCATATGGATATTCTTGTGTATGACACACTCCGCTTGTATTAATAACTCCAGTAGTTGTAGCTACCTACGAAACAAGAGTACTGAGTTGGTTAATTCTATCATCAAGATTACTTGAACTTACCTCATTTACTCTTGCATTAAGATTCATGCAAAGTTGTCCATAGCCCAAGGATCCTCTCATAGCTACCAAAAAACACTAACATTTCAAAAGGAAACTGTTAATTTAAGAACTTCCTATATTTAATGATAACAAGTTGATTAATTTAAGAAACCTATGGATCAATTACCCTAAATAGTCAATTGGTTGTAAACTAACCAAAGGATTATGTGTAGAAATAATTAAAAAATGTTATTGTTGCATAAACTAATCAATTGATTATTAAAATAAATATATTAATTTTATTCTTCACATGTTTGGTCATATCAACATATAAGAATAATCGAATAGTTTAGCAAACCAATTAATGTGTCATGATAACCAGTAAAAGAGTTTGCTCAAAATAATCAATAAGTTTAGTCCTTAGGAAAAAGCTATTTTTTTTTTATTTTATCTCAACCCTAAGCCAAGATAGTCAAAAAAATTGATCGGTTTTACAAACTTGTAAAACACTTTAAAAAGTGTTAAGGATTTAAAATTAACAAAGAATTTATATCATATAAATTCTAAAAGGGATTTAAAATCCCAAGACATTAAAATCAAAAGTGTTGATGCTCACATGACCTTACAAGATAACTTAAGACTTAAAGTATAAAACTTGAGCTCTTGATTCAAGGTATCTTGATCTAATTTCCTCTTACGCTTTGAAACTTGATTGCTCTTTTAAATATTTCACATGGAAGAAGACTTGATTCATTGTACTTTGAGGCTTGATTTTTCTTTTAAGTCTTTCCATTTGATAGCTGATTTGGATATGTGTGGTTTGAAATTCTTGTTTTTAAATGTAATTTGTGCACACTTAAACAAATAGGTTAATCTATTAAACACATTTAATATTATTAAAAAATGATTAAAATATTGATTGACCTAAGAGATCAATAAGAACTAATTAAATTTGAGTTGTAATTTTATGAAAAAAAAATATACAAAAGGTAAAGGATAAAATAATGATGAATTTGATGTAGAAATCATTGGATCAAGCTCGTACATTCACACACACATGCATAAATGCACCAAAATAGATTATTCTCTACATGTTCAAGTGTTTGTCTAATGGTTATTACTTCAAATTATAGTTTTTTTAAATTTTATTTGATTTATTTTAGGGTTTAAAGTGTTTATACTTTAGAAGTTTAACTTATTGACTTATTTTAGGGTTGTTAGGATTTTATTTTAGGGTTTGTGGTTGATAGTTAAGGGTTTAGGTTGATCGTTTAGGGTGTCGGGTTTAGAGTTAAGGTGTACGGCTTAGAATAAGGGTTGGGGTTTGGGTTTGGTTTTGGGGTTTCAATGTAGGATCTTATTTTAGGTTTCTATTTTAGTCTTTAAGATTATTTTTCTTATTTTAAAGTTTTTAGGTTTTATTTTAGGGTTAGGTTTTTAGTTTAGAGTTTAGGGTTTAGGTGTAGACTTTAGCTAAATAGTGCAAAGTTTAAGGTTAGGGTGTAAGATAATATCTTTGGTTTGGGGTTTTAGTGTAGTGTTTTGGATAGTGGTTTGGATTTAGGGTTCCTATTTAGGGTTTGAGGATAGGATTTTATTTTAGGTCCTAAGTTCTAGTTGAGAGATTAAGTTGTATAGCTTTATATTCTTCAAACTTTCATAATTTTTCATGTTTTCATATATGTTGTCCTCTTTGTTTATGGACTTTGACTCATATAACATATGTTCACTATTCATTGGTAGGTAAGCAATGAACTTAAGGAGAAATATGGTTGTTAGCAACTTAGAAAGATGGTACAATTAGTGAAAAGACATTATACATGTTTTTGTTGTAGAGTAATAGATTTTTTAACATCATGCATTTAATTTTTGTAATTGAAGCTTAGGCTGCTCATTTTTGTGAATATATATAGTGCAAAATTGATATTTTGAGCAACATTTTCCGAGTTGACATATATTGAATATAAATTTGTGTATATGAACTAGAAAAAAAAAATGGGTTTGTGGGTTAAAATAAACACCAAATATTAAAGCAATTTATCATAAGTGTTATTAAAAACATAACACACAATCCCATAGATGTAATTTTCATGGTTTTTTATAACAATTTTACCTTAATAACCATTATTATAGTTTTCTTTTGATAAAGTTTACAATATTATGGTTTTTAAAGTTATTGTTTAATGGTTTTAAAGCCATTATTAAAGCTTTAATATAAGGTGATTTAATTGTAGTTCATAATTGTTATTAAAAATGGCTATTAAATCCATATTCTATAGTTTTTACATGAGCAAAAATATGGTTTGTTTGAGTTTTTTAAGCTTTTAAGCTTGGAAAAGTATGGTGCAAAGGTTGAAGGTGTGAATAAAATAGAGAGGAATAGGACGAAGATGGCCTATAAAGGATAGAGCATGGATATTGGATCAGTTCATGGAACAACAATTTTAGAATGAAATGTGGAGATTCATGCACCAAAGTAATTGTTGGATGTAAACTTATAGGGAAGTGAGTGAAGGAAAGTAATGGTTTCCCATACACATTTCAAGGAGAGTTTTATGGGTCATGGCTAAGAAGATGATAAAAGGGGACAAATGTCTAGGTGGAAGATGACTGTTAGTGGAGGAGGAATATGTGTAATAATGGGAATATTTACAATGATGACAAATAAACCAAGGGGTGTGTTTTTGGAATTTTATGTAAGGTATATGGAAAGCTCAGACATCCAAGGGGAATGAATGGGGTGGTTTGGAATTAAATAAAAAGCAAGGGGTAAATCACACATATCAAGTGGTGATAGGTTAAGGGAAATTTATGGTAATGATTAGGGAATATTTAATAATGATTAAGGAATATGTAGGAGGTGTGTTATGGGAAGTTTTACATCAGAAAGTTAAAAATATTAAGTAGAGGTTAATAACTCAACAAATGATTTAGGTGAATTGGTGTGGAAAGGAGGATCCATCTCACACAATTTTACTAGTGTAAATAGATGATAATTTTTTAAATGATTAGGAATGGTTATGAAAAATTCTTCAATATCACTTGTGTAATAACTCGTATTCATGGGGAAACAAATTTATTTAATATTTTTAATTATGTGGAGATTATATTTCATAAATTTTATTTTTCATAACATCTATTAAGAGTTTTATAACCCTAGCAACGTTTTTAAAACATTTTGTTCAAGACTCCTTGTCATTTCTTACGGTTTTGTACTCCATGAGAATTCTGAGCCACTTTTGGCCCCTATAATTTTTTGGGACTCTTATATAATTTATATATTTCAAATTATTATATTTTTAAAGTCACCTAAGACCTTTTAAATTTTCAAACCAAGTTGTTGACAAAAAGTTGTTATACATACTCTGATTGACCGTGTTTTAGTGTTTCGAGCCCTATTAACCCCTTTCAAGTTATCATAACTTCATGAAAATTTAAAATCATATTATTATTATTATTATTATTATTATTATTATTATTATTATTATTATTATTATTATTATTATTATTATTATTATTATTATTATTGATATTTTCATAACTTAAATTTTATTTTAAACCAATCCTATAATTTTTAGGCCAATATATATATTATTGGGTGTGTATACATCGTCAAACTCAAATTTACTTCTTTCACCCTACTCTAACCTTTATCAAATTAAATATACAACATAAATTTGTGAAAAGGATGCATTTCATCAAAAAAATATTCTTTCCCTCACTATTTTCCCACTTCTTCATCCATTTCTCCTTGATGTTTTCATAAAATATCTAATAAAACTTAATAATTAAGTTATCCCCTAAATTAATAACCTACTACCATTAAATCCACAATTTGACATCATATTTTCTCCCTTCATCTTTAACTTCTCTCCTAGATAAATATCCTCTCTCTTATCCCTTCATATTCATGCATCACCATCACCATTCTTCTTCCCCCATCTCTAATCGTTTAATTCCAAATATTCAATCTTTGGGTTGTTTATTTTCCTCTTTCAATTATTTTTCTTTTTAACTATTTTTCCTTGAGATTTATTTAAGCTTTCATGGGTATTTTGTATCTATTTTAGAAATTAATAGTTGGACATGATTCTTCATTTTTCTTATTTATTTGGAGCTAATTAAGGTCAAATTGTTCTATACATACATGCATAGATTTGTATGTTTTGGTTGCTTGATTTATGTTTTGGTGGATTTAGGGATTTTGGTCATGTTAGGTACTTTTTATCCCTTTGGTGTTTTGTTAAATTAATGATAGCATGTTGGTTTGTATGCCTTGTAAATGGTTTTCTTTTGTTTGATTTATGGCCAGATTTAATCTTTTTATGATTTTTTACCTTGGGATATCGTAGCACCCTAGAGTTAGTAATTAAAATTTTCATTTTGTGGAAGCAAGAATTACAAAGTAGTGGGTGTTGTCACTACACTTAGAATAAGTCCAATATTCTCACCTTCCAAGTGATAAGGCTCAAAATAAGGTGGCTCAAAACAAATAATATATAAATAAAGGTTTGTAAATAGTACCTTGTCCGGATATTGATAATATCTCAAATACATCAGAGACATAGGATTCCTAAGAAAAAACGATCACAAAAGAGCACGAAATGGTGCTACACTAGTTTTCCTTTACACTCATCCCTTCTACAAAAATATTACAAAATAAAGGTTACAAGAGAAGGGACCCTCACTCCCTTTGTATCCGTAAACTTCTAAATAATGCTCTTCAAAATCCTTTAACCACTACATGCAGCACACATACTCATCTCAAAAGTAATGGTATTTATCATACAAATTAAACCACAAAGCCTCTAAAAAGGCAACATGCCCACAAGGCACGCAACAATAATAACCAGAAAAAATGATTAAAACATCAAGACACATGCAATTAAAATATATAAATAACATACGATAATATATGTGACATCAAAGTTTCATGCTCAACACTAAAATACTTTAACTATTTCAAATACATCTCAAAACAAAAAAAAAAATATCCATATCATAAGACTAGGGATCTACCAACTAACCAACCAAATCAACTTTGAAACCAAAGGTAAGGCATAGAGGTAACTACTAGATCAAAAATCCAAAACATAACAAGGTCATCAAATAAAGTTACTTATTAATTAATTAGTTTACTCAAGGGGATGTAATGTCAGCTAGGAGACACTAACATACACCTAGTCATACTCGCACAGGTAGATTGCACAATACCCTTATGTCTTAGAACCTGGGGACACTCACAATGAAATACCCCAAAATCGTACTTTAGGAAATTATGTCAAAACAGGAATTTATTAGGAAAATTAATTAAATAAATTATTTTATTAAAATAATGGGGAATAATTAAGATAAAATCAAGAGGAAAATAATAAATAATTTAATTAGGAAAAATTAGGGTATTTTGACTAATTAAAATGGAATTTAGGAAAAATTATTCATAATATCCCAAATTAATCTAAAAAGGGAATTTACTTATTATTTTACTAAATATTATTAGTTTAAATATTCAAAAATACCAAAATATTCTAAATACCCCAACTAACCTATTTTCCTTTTCCTTTTTTTTCTTTTTTCCTTTTTCCTTTTTCCTTTTTCCTTTCCTTTTCCTTTTTCTTTCCTTCCTCTCCTTTCTCCTTTTTTCTTTTTCTCCTTCTTACCTTAGACTCGGCTAGCCCCCCTCGTGGCCCAACTCTCCTCCCTCTCTTCTCTCCCTCGCGTGACCCAACCCTCATAGCTTCTTTTTTTTCTCCACCCTACTCACCAGTCGATTCCCCCTTTTCTTTTCTTTCTTTTTCTTTCCCTTGGATCGGCCAGCCCAACCCCGTCACCTTCTTCTTCCTCTCACTCCTTTCCCATGCCCTGCACAACGAGGCCTACAACAACCTAGTACGCCAACCAACCACCACTGTACCGCCATCTTGTACTATCTTCCTCTCTCCCTATCCTTTTCCTTTCCTTTTTCAACCCCAACCATCCCATACCTCCTCACACGTGCCCCCTTTCTTTCCTTTTCTTCTCCCCCAACCCAACTGTACCTGTAAAATTATAGGCATGTACCAGCCTGCCACCACCAGTTGGCAACCCTACCACACCTGCCCCCTCTTGTCCTCTTCCCTCTTTATCATATCTACCCCTATTAGCCTATAAATACCCCTAACCAACCCCTTAATCTAGGTTCCTTTTCCTCCCCAGAAATTCACCTAAGCTTATGCCACTACCACTTCAGATTCCTCTACTGCCAATGTTAACCAGCATCACTGCCCAAACCACCTTCCAAACTCCTCCCTACATCACCCCCCACAAAACCACACCACCCACCACCTCTAATTCTTCCTACACGAGCCACCACATCCATACAAAGTTGGTTGCCCAACTCGCTCAATCTCCTCCTTCGCTGCCCCACGCTCTACTATGTGCCGCCATCCTTGCTATAGCCACCTCTCCCCTTACCTGCCAAAACACCCAGCGGAGCCCCCTCTACCTCCCCGTACCTTCCTTTCTCCCTGCCTCCCTCTCCTTCACCCTTCCTCCCCCTCCATATCCTTTAACCACCTACGCCACCCCTTTTGTTGCACCACCACGACCATTCCAACCCCCTCAACCTAGAGAATCCACCACCACCACAACCACACTCTCACTCTCACTCTCCTTCTTCTATCCTAGAAACCCACCTATCTAAACCCGCTTCATCATCCACTGCCATTTTCGTGCACTGCTACTGATGTCGCACCACCCTAGGTTGTGCCCTAGCCTCCCTAACCTTTAAAAATATTTTATTTAATTTTTAGTTATTTTATTTATTTTAATATCATCATCATCATCATCATCATCATTGTTACTACAACAACAACTACTACTAACTTGGGCACAATTATTACTAATGCTAATATTAACATGATTATTTGAACCCTAGAAGTAGTAGTAGTAGTAGTAGTAGTAGTAGTAGTAGTAGTAGTAGTAGTAGTAACCTTGGCCCTATTACTACTAATGTTACTATTATTTGATTATTAGAACCCTTATTATTATTATTATTATTATTATTATTATTATTATTATTATTATTATTATTATTAAGATTCGAACTATTACTAATATTAGTATTACCATCATCATCATCATCATCATCATCATCATCATCATATCATCATCATCATATCATCATCATCATCATCATGATTATTACTATTATTATTATTATTATTATTAGTATTATTATATCACTAATATTACTATTACTACTAGTACTAATATTATTATTGCTATTAATGTTATTAATGTTATTATTATTAGTAGTATCACTATTGTCACTATTTTAGTATTACTAATACTATTATTATTATTGCTATGATTTGGGTTATTATTATTATTATTATTATTATTATTATTATTATTATTGATATTAAAGCTATTATCTTTAGTAATATAAATATTACTAATAATACAGTAACATGGACCAGTATAACTACCAAGACCTATTTTAAATATTAATAATATGATTAGCTACTTTAAGAATAATATACTTATTTTTACTTATAAAACTACTATTATTATTATTAACCCTAATACTAGGTTATGATAAGGGTAAATTATGAAATAATGATAATATTGGCTAGAAGGAAGTTAACCCTTAGTATTTCCCTTTATAGGTGAATCAAGTCAAAACCCTAAGGAGGCGTAGGAGCGTGCTCTAAGCCCGGTGTTATTTTAGGTAAGGATGTAGTTAAGGCTGCTTGTGTGTATTATGTGCCTTATATGCCATGTGTTATGTTATGTTGCATACCTTATATTATTATGACTACTTACTTGTAGCATAGCACGGAGTTAAGGTACGCTTATGTGACTTCCTTATAGCACGTGTAAAATAATGTATATGTTGTGCTTGTGGTATTATGTGATGTGACCCTCTAGGACATGCATATTAGGATGGTTTAATGAGATGGTATGGGGTGAAAGGATGAAAAGGGGAAAGGGTAAATGAGTTGAATAAAGGGGAATAAGAATGACCTAATTATCTCATGACCCATGAAGGGGCAAATAAAAGGGAAATATGGACAAAATAAGAGAGTGGAGTAAATATGGCATGGGAAAGTCTAGGGTTTGCATAGGTTTGATCCTTACATATGAAAAGTTACCTTGGGGTGTAATTAAGGTAAGGGAAAGTTTTTAGGGTGATTGGAGTCCTTGGGTGGAAAATAGTACATAGGTTGGTATAAGGATGTATAGGGAACTTGGCTAGGGTTGGGGTGGCCAACTAGGGTTTCATGGTAACATGTGTAAAATGGGAAGTAAGGTGAAATGTTTGGTGTTGAATCTAAGTGAGAGGATGACTTAGGGATAAAGGAGCATTAGTTATGAGGTTTAGAGAAAGGATAGGTCATATTGGCCAAATTAGGGTTTTGAGGGAAAACCCTAGAGGGCAATAGTGAGTTGTCCTTAGATGGTATAAGGGAGTGGGCCTCTACCCACACCCTTAGAATTTGGGTATTCGTGGTAAATAAGGAGAGGAGTAAAAGGATGGATGGTCGTGTTGGGAGGTGTAGGATCCTAAGATATGGGACGAGCCCTCTCAAGGGAATGGGAGTAGATGGATTGTGTAAATGGGTAGTCCAAAGAACATGCATATCTAGAGCGAATACATATATTGAATAAGACATAGTTAAGATAATAATTATTTAAAGAGAAATATTATTAATCCGGCCCTAGACTGATCCACCAGCATAATAGTTTTTAGGTGTCGGGGTGCTCTAGAGATCAATCCCCCAACATATAATAGTGGTCAGGAGTGTTATGTCTTGTAAGTTTTTGATCCACCGTTTATAATAGTGGGGGATCCCGTGCTCAATAAAAAACCTTAATTTATGATTATACATAGGAAAGACACTAAGTACTTACAGTAAAACACCATGAGAGTCAGGGCTAGATCGATCCACCAGCATAATAGTGGCTAGGAGCATCTTGCTCAGGAGACCGATCCACTAGCATATAAGAGTGGTCAGGTGCGTTCTGCCATGTATGTTTTTGATCCACTGGTTATAACAGTGGGGTTCCCGTACTCACATGGACTTATAAAGAGCATGGTTTGAAATGAGAATATTGACCATAGACCTAACAAATGAGTTTAAGTGGACTATAATATGACCTCTCCAATCTACATTGCTTGTATGTTTATCTGTATGACCATGCTTGTATTATATGCTTTCTGTGTATAGCCTTAGCTGCATGGTTACCTTATTCATTATGTAGTGTACTAACTATCCATTTCATAGGTGCTACTCATTCCCACAAGCAGGAGGGCCCTACTGAGTTTTTAAATGAAGGAGACACCATCTTCAATGCCTATGATACTTATGAAGTATCGAGCGAGGCTGAGAGTTGATCTATGGACTTGGCCTAGGGACCTGAGAGTAACGTTGGTCATATTCTCTTTCACTTTAGTTTACCTATGTATCATTTTATTTTGGTTTCATTTTATCGTACTTTACGTTCTATCCCTTTTCGGAACTCTAATTATGCACTCCATTGGGTTGTAATAACTTTCTAATGCACACTCTGATTTCCGTGTTATGAACATTTTAGTTATTCTATGAATCCTTGTTTTAAATTTGTTTAGGGTTTGGTGATAACTTTTCTTTAGCCTTGTGGTTAGTATGAGACTAGCTAGGGGCCGAGCTTGTACTGATCACAATGGTAGCACCCCTATACTTGTGTTTTTTTGTTTAAACGGAAATTTTCAACTGTAATTTTAGGCGTGTTACACACATACACCTAGTTATACTATGCACACTCACATACTCCTAGATCGCCTAATCCTTAAGTATCAATACCCCCTAAGAAGTTCATAGAACTAAGTAGAGTAGGTATAAGGCCTTAATGGGGCATAAACACACACTAGTGAAAAGAAATCAAATCGAGGGCTAAACTTGTCATTAGGGTAGCTACCCCTAATAAAGTATAAATCACAAATTTGAGGTCTTCTACTTTCAATATTAGTATTTTATGAGATGATCACAAAATTTTATTTTCAAACTTAACCATTTTTCCTTTATTCTCATTTATTAAAGTCAACCCTATAATTCAAAATAAATTTTCAAAAGTTTCGGCTAACAGCTTTCTCCTCTCTTATGGCTTGAACTAAGAAGAGGGCTTCAGGCTCGAACAGATCTCTAGTTTCATCACCATCAAATTCTCCTTGACCTCAGGATTCACATTGTTCTACGAGTAAGCATTTGAAAAAATCCGATACGGAAATGGCTAACCCTAATCTCCCAACTACTAATTAAGATTTTCCTCAGAGGATTGATCCTAATTCGCATCAGCAACAAAGTATGCTTCTGCAATCCAAAGAGACCATCCCTAATCCGACCGAGGTTGAATTAGGAATTGGGCCAATTCCATATTGTGATTTACAAGATATCCCAAATTATCAAACTGGAATTCAAGATCAAAATATTTCTGAAAACTCAAATCAAAACTGGAGAGACAAAGTTAGTGGCAACTGAATGTTTCATATAGGAGCCTCTTTATCTTATTTCCCCCTACTGTAGTAGGCTCCTCGAATCAGATAAAATTACAAAAGGATGAGATCCAACGGTCTACAATTGATTGGAAATTTTCAATTGTTGGCTATATTATTGGATTTTGTCCTACTCTGGGTCAGATGCACCGTTTTGCCTCATCACAGTGGCCAAACATCACCCCACTAAAGATCCTTCTACATGACGATGGTTATATCATCTTCATATGTGTTTCTGATGAGGATTGGGACTGGATACTTTCCTCCCCTTACTGGACTTATGCAAGCAGACCTTTCATCCTCAAAGCATGGCATAGGAAGTTCTAGTTTTTGAAAGAAAAATTCCAATTTTTACCCTTATAGATAAAACTTATGAATCTGCCTCTAGATTATTGGGACCTTAACTCCTTGAGTCATATTGCAAGTGTAGTAGGTAGACCACTTCATATGGATTCATTCACTATGAATAGAGAACGTGTATCATATGCACGCTTCCTTGTAGAAGTGGATGTTACTAAAAAGTGTCTCGAATATGTTGAAATCTTGGATCCTGATGGTGATGTCCTGTCCCAACCTATTTTTTATGAATGGAGGCTTGCATATTGCACCTCCTATGATTTTTTGGAGCATAACAACAATTCATGTCCTAAGAAAAGGCCTAAGCAAGAACCCCCTAAGGCTCATCACCCCCATTAACTTGCATAATGGAATACAGCATAAACCTGATATCCCTGCTCCTCCCAAGAAACCATCAACAACTTGGAGGAAAGTCGAGAAACCTCTAAAAATTGAATCTGTCAAATCTAAATCAGCAATGTTCCAAGAACCTATCGGTACCATACCTTTGACCAATCAGTTTGATATCATTTCTCATACTGAGGAAACACTAAATATGCAGATCTAGGAAATAAATAGGGAAGGGAAACCACCTACCCATTCTGCTCAATGATATCTCATCTGAATGTTAGAGGTTTAAATAAACCTCACAAATAGAAAGAAGTTGTAAAATGGCATAAAGCCTATCAGTCTTCTTTCTTTGGTATTCTTGAAAATCATATTAAACCAAATAAGACTGATAGTATTATAGCCAAGTTATTCCCTTTTTTCTGAACAATTATCCCCATCATAATAATGGGCCCATTTGGTGTCTTTGGGACCCCTCCAAGTGGCAGGTCTCACTTAAGTCTGCATGTGACCAAGTTTTGTTAGTTAAAGCTTTAAACACAGATGGAATCCAAATATATGTGGCCTTTATATATGCTTTTAATTCTTGGAAGGATCGAAAATCCCTCTGGCAATGGCTTCTTGACCAGGAAATATCTTCTGATCCTTCACTTATCATGGGGAATTTCAATGTCATCCTCCATCCAGAGGAGAAATTCCAAGGTGATACGCCTCATCACCAAGATATTACTGATTTCAAAGGTTGTCTCCATCACCTTATCCTCCATGAACCTCCTTTTTCTGGCCCAACTTTCACTTGGTGCGGTAGAAGAATGGGTGTTGATTGAATTCTCTGTAAGCTAGATAGAGTTTTAGTCAATATGCATTGGCTTCATACTTTCCCCCAGACCATAGTATCTTTTACTGAGGAACCTTTCTCATATCATTGTGCAGCTCATGTTGGCCTTAAGCATCTTTCACCTAATGGTAAGAAACCATTTAAATTCTTCAACATGTGGTGTAATGATCCTACTTTCCTCAACATTTTTAAACAAGTATGGTCCAATAATCAGGATGGTAAGGTTAGCACGGGTATGAAACAAAAACTATTTATGCTCAAGAATCATCTCAAACATCTGAACAAGGAGAAATATAGCAATATAACAAACAGGGTTGCATCTTAGAAACAGATCCTCAGCAAAATTCAAATTGCTCTCAGGACTGATCCTTCAAACATAGAGTTGAAATATAAGGAAAAAGAAGCATTACAACTCCATGATCACCTTGCTCGATGTGAGGAAAGCTTCCTTAAGCAGAAATATTCCATTCACTGGATTAATGGGGGAGATGCTAATACAAGGTTCTTTTTCTCTACTATTAAAGCAAAGCAAAGAAAAAAATTGATTACCAAGATCAAAGGAGAAAATGGAACTTGGATCTCTGACCATCATAATATCCTAAAAGCTTTTAGAGATTACTATGTTCAGTTATTTGATCTACCAAAGTCTCATCCTATGGAATTATCTCAACAAGTTCTGCAGCAAGGGCACCTTCTCTCTATAGATCAGCATCATATTTTGCTTAATCCTTTCAAAAAGATAGAGGTAAAAGATGTTATCTTCTCCATTGGTGACTCAAAATTCCCAAGTCTTGATGGCTTTACATCCCCTTTTTATTATAAAAAAAATCCTGGGACATTGTTGGAGAAGAGATTTGGAAGACCTTGAATGAAGCCTTCCTCGCGGCAAGCCTCCCCAATTTCATCATCCCACACCACTGGCTCTCATACCCAAAATCCCCAATGTTGAAAATCTTGGGGACTACAGATCTATAGCTTGCTACACTGTGCTATACAAAGCCTTCACAAAGATTCTAACTACCAAACGATAGCTCATCCTCCCTGGTGTCATACATAACTCACAATCTGCTTTTATTAAAGGCAGATCTATTGGTAAAAACATATTACTTGCCCATGAGCTCCTTAGATTCTATGGAAGGAAGCATATTTCCCCAAGATGCATGCTAAAAATTGACCTATGAAAAGCCTATGATTCTGTGAGATGGTACTTCCTGGAAAAAAATCTACTAGAATTTTAGTTTCCTCCCCACCTTGTTAAGGTCATTATGGTGTGTGTATCTAGTGTCAAATATTCCATTTCCATAAATGGCACCT
Organism: Tamarix austromongolica; assembly: GCA_039764185.1. Taxonomy (NCBI): domain Eukaryota; kingdom Viridiplantae; phylum Streptophyta; class Magnoliopsida; order Caryophyllales; family Tamaricaceae; genus Tamarix; species Tamarix austromongolica. The sequence goes on along the minus strand of CM077811.1, from coordinate 87,861,678 downwards.
TGCTGGAGCCTTTTGAAGGGAAGAGAGGTCTAAGGAAAGGAGACCCCCTTTCCCCTTATATGTTTGTTGTCATCATGGAATATTTTAGTCGCATGATGAAAACCTTATGGCAAGAACCAAGTTTTAAGGGACACCCTCAATGCAAGAAATTGAAAATTGTCAACCTATCTTTTGCAAACGAGATGCTTCTTTTCTGCCATAGAGACATATAATCTATCCAAATCCTTATGCAGAAATTCCATGTCTTTACAACCCTATCTAGATTGACTATTAGCCTACATAAGAGCTCTATTTTATTTGGAGGAGTATCACATTAAATCAAAGAGCATATCTTGCAACTTTTGTCAATTCCACAAGGCTCTTCACCTTTTAAATATCTGGGGGTACCCGTTGGCGATATTTGGCTTAATGCTCATCATATGACCTCTCTTATAGATAAAGTTATGCATAGGATGAACTATTAGGCAACAAAACTGCTATCATATGCTGGAAGACTCTAATTGATAAAAACGGTAATGTTTAGTATTCAAATATATTAGAGCCAGGTATTCATTTTACCAAAGAAGGTCCTCAATTATCTTGTTTCTTCTTGTCAATCTTTCCTATGGACTGGTAACACACTCAAAACCTATAAGGCCCCTATTGCCTGGAAATCTTGCTGCCTCCCCAAGAATGAAGGTGGTCTTGGTCTAATAAACATCAGTACCTGGAACACTGCTGCTCTTGACAAACACCTATGGCATCTCACTCAAAAGAAAGACACATTATGGATCAAATGGATACATGGAAAATTTTAAAAATAAAGCTCTACCTAGGACATTGACATACTAGCTGTTGCATCTTGGCCATTGAGGAGCATACTGAGCTTAAGGGATACTCTTCATCCTAACTTTGCTAACATCCCACAGCATACACCTTATAGCATTCAAAAAGTTTATTCAGAATTAAGACAAAAAGGCCCTCCCTGTATTTGGTGGAAAATAGTATGGCAAAACCCTGCAGCCCCCAGTCATCAATTCATCTCTTGGTTAGCAGCAAGAGGACATTTTACCACCAAGGACCATCTCAATAAATTTATCCCTATGGCTGATCAACAATGTGCTTTCTATGCTAACCAGGTATCCATTCCCTATCTTTTTTTACACTACCCTGTAATGGGGGAGCATTGTTCACACAATATGCCATCTCAAAAGACTCAAATATACATCCATTAGGTGGTGTAGATTGCTCAAAGATTTCAGTTTCAATCATGGTTGATCGAGGACTAAAATGATCCTTCTAAGAAGTTGACTTGTCACAGCTATCTATGAGATATGGAAGGATATAAATAACAAAATTTTTAACAACGTTTCATGTAACTAGAATACTCTTATCAAGTCCATAGCCATAGGTGCGTCCTGTAGATGTTTATATGGCCATAGGAATTCTAAGTACAATCGTAGAATTCATGTAGTTGATGAGTTTTGGGCTCTAGCATGTAACACATTACTTTCTTCTTAGTAATAAAATTTCAACATTTTTTGAAAAAAAAAACTTTAAAAACAGTCAACCCTATCATTAATAAATTAATATAAGTCAAAGTCAACACTAAGATTAAAAATCTATAAAGACCAACCTAGTCCAATTATTCACCTCAGGAACATTTTTATCAAAATAACCAAAAAGCCCTCCAAAACCTAGTTACCACTTTTTATCCAATTTATGAAAAAAAATTATTTATAATGCTTATTTTTCATGAAAAGACTAAAATATAATCATTAAAATTAATTTCTTCTAAGGAAATCACACATCATGACAAAAGATAATATTACACATAAGCATGGAAGTAAGACAATAAATCTAGATAAAATCCTCGCATGCATTTCTAATATATCATAATTTTCAAGACTAATTCCACATAATAACTCTATATACGCATCATGAAACATAAAAAATTACATTTCTACCCCACAAAGCATGCAATACAAAATCATTAAAATTAATCTTAATAATTCTCTAAGACTAACATGCTACATATCAAAATCTATTTAAATTGTACAAGGAATATATTAAACTCATTATAATGGCAAGCATAAAGCAAAGCAATAATTTTGATTAAACCCTAACCTTAGACATACATATTATGTCAAGCCGTAATCTATATCGGCACAAGCATACATTCCTATTTTGAAAATATTACCAAGGTAGACATTAATTATAAATTCCTAATATAGCAATATATGTTATTTCATACATCACAAAATTTTAAACAAAAACATAATATTGGATGCTTTCATTTTTCAACAAAAATATAAAAATTATTTATAGCATTAACCTAGCATGAATTTTATTGTAGAAAATTAATCTATCATATTTTCATCTAATTTTTTAGCTTCTATGGAGCAGTTGAATTTAACTCCAAGATTGAAAAAAAAAAAGGGTACCTAAAAATGCCTCTTCTATGGCCACTTTAAGTAAGATTGTAATTACCTAAAACCAACAACATAACCACACACAAAGATAAAATGGTTAGACAAAAATTAAAGGTGAAAAAATAGCAAAATAGAGAATTTAAAGCCGGCTGATGTGAATGTATGGCACAACCATGCACCACACATGGAGACCAACCAAGGCTCACATCCAACTCAAGGGGGGTTGCTAGAACAAGGGATCGCTAGCTATTAGAATAAAGATGCACTAGAAGGACTGAGTCAAGGTTTTTGGCAAGGATAAATATAAATGATGTTGACTACTCAAAGGCTAGGATACTCATAAGGGGGCGGTCAAAGGGCAAAGAAAAATGATAGGATGATGGTGCTAGCTCAAAGTGTGAAGGTAGTGCAAGGTGATATTGTTGTTTGAGCAACGATGCATTAAAAGGCATTTAGTAGCATGTAGTGGTCCACAAATTAAGGAAATGAAGAGAACCAAAATGATGCATAAAGTCAAAAATATTAGATTAAGTCAAGTTTTAATATTAAAGTTGGGTAGATTCCAACAAAATAGAAAAAATATAGAGAAGAGAAGATAGGAGATGAAATTAATCTTGATAGTCTTCAAGATTAAGCATTAATATCAACCAACTAAGGTTTCCACTCTTAGCTTAGATAGTGTAAGATTTTGAGGCACTCACAAGACCAAAAATTAGCCTTGAGAATAGAAGTGGTTAGACACATAGTGGTATTTTCTTCGTTCAAAACTACCTCTCCCTTCAGCCCTTCCAACTCTATATAGAGTGTAGTCAATCCTTAAGGAATACAAAACAAATATAAACCATAATGAGCAGACTTGGTTACAGCTCCAACCATAGTTTGTACTAGTACAAGTTAAATAAGGTCACAAACTATACAATCAGCTAGTGTTGATAGTCAAAACTATAAAGACTCCCATCATATTATGGATCCTATTAAAAACTATGAAAATTTCTTAGAAAATATAAACTACACATTAGGAAAGTCTAAAAACATGCTTTAACTAAGTTTCGCTAAGAAAGGAAATTTTAGTTTATTGAAAAAGAGAAGCTCTTCTCGGGCAGGTTAGATATTTGTCCAATACTTCAGAGGTTACTTTCCCTTGATTTAATCTTTCCTTGAAGGTATTGATCTCCCCAAAATTATCTTCCCTATGTCCCTTAATTTCTACACACGAATTAGGCTACACTTGGTGGTCTTCATCTACTGAAAATGATTTGAGTGTAGATGTGGATAAAATATGGTTTTGGCAAGCCATAATGGAGCTGATTTATGAGTATCTTTGTGTATCCATAAAGTATCCAAAATAGATCCATCCATACGTAAGGTTGATGGCTTATTTGGGCATTTGCATGGCACCTTGATAATCTTGTTATTTATTAACCCAAGTGAGAAGAGTTTTGAAGCCTTCAGCTATAGAAACATTAATAGGTAGATTATATTTAATTTTGGATGCTCCTACATCACAAAAGGTTGGTACTATGGTGTATGAATGAAGAAGGGGTTTGGGGCCACAAAAAAAACAGAGGAAGATGAAGCATAGAGTATGGTTGGATGGATGGGACGAGGAAGAGAATATTAGGTGAGCAGTGGGTTGCAATAAAGAAGAAGAGAAAGATAGAAAAAAGAAACAATGAAACAAACTAGGTAAGGAAAAAATGAAGGAGAAGAAAAAGAATAAATAAAGGAAATAAGGCCGGTCGTATAAGGAAAATAAGAAAGGAGAAGAAGAAAGAAAAAGGATAGAGCAAAAAAAATTTAGGAGAATATTAATTAATTAGTAAATAAATAAATGGATAATATCAATTGATTTTATGAGGTTATTAAATACTAAAAATTCCCACCCAATTAACATATTATTATTATAATTATTATTACCATCATCATTGTTGTTTTTGTTGTTGTCTTCGTCATTGTTACTATTATTAATATGGGTATTATTATCTTATTTTAGATATTAATATATCGGTCTAAATTATTAACACCAATTAGTAATAATAATAATAATAATAACAATAATACTTCCAACCCTAAAATAATTCTATAATTAATTATACATAATGATCAAATTTTAAATTAGAGTATCTAAATAAAGGTTTATATAAGCAGGGTATTATAGATATGTTGATTTATTTTGTGGCTTGATACGTTAGTTTTGATATATGCTAAGATGTGACTCATCTTTTGTGGTTTTGTTATGGAGGTTGTAGTTGGATGCCTAACATTAGCCTTTGATGGCTAGTTATTTGTGACCTGAGTGGTAAAATTTTATGGAGGGCTCATTTGGCTATGATCTGTGAACCTATATGTTCCTTTGAGAATAAGAAATATTCTTAAATAAAATACTAATTCTTAAAGTATAATATCTCGAGTTGGGAATGGGATACTTTTTAGGATTAGTTACCCTAAAGATATGGTAGGAACCCTCAATTTATCTGAGTTGTGTGATTTAGAGTCCTAGTAAGGCCCTACTATACTCTCTAAGTAATCTTTTGGGCCTATATAGGGCATACATACTTAAATATTAGGTTAGAAATATTGGGTGGATATTGTGTTACTTAGTAAGTGCTAATGTGACCAATAAAGCACAATGTCCCTGAGTTATATGGTGGAAAGGGTATTGTGTCGAGTTATGTATGCTAGTAAGATTATGGTGCATCATGTATCCTTGGGTTGTTGTTTCATCCCCTCAAATAACAAAAAGGAAATTATTATGTATATTGGTTTGATAGCTGCCTTATGTGCATTACCCTTGTTTTTTTTTAAATTATGGGTTGGTGCTTGCATTATATGAACTACTCTTGTTATTGTGATTGGTTTGATGAGGCCTTATGTGCACTACCCATGTTGTAAAAAGGGTATTATATTGCATTATCTATGCCAGTATAACCATGGTGCATCATGTGTGTTCTCAGGTTACCTGGTTGGGAGGGTACTAGTATTATATAATTTTATGACTGTTATATTTTAGCATCTTCAGTTTATACTAGTATGACTAAGATATCTTAGTATCCTCAGGTTACAAGGTTTGGATCCCTCTTAAGTATTAAATAAGGGAAACATATGTGTGTTATTTGTTTGGTAGTTTCATTAGGTGCACCACCCTTTATTGTTGAATTATGGGTTAGTAGTTGCATTATATGCACAACTCTTGTCATTATGACTATTTTGGTAGTTTCATTATATGCACTACCCATGTTGTGAAGAGTCAATAGTTACCGCTATATACTACTATTTTTATTATATTGGTAGGGGTATTATTTGCTATACTCTTATTATCACATGTATTATCTTGAGTTTACACATGAGTTTTCTAGGTTGTTTTATGTGAGCATGGTGGGCTATGAGTATGCTAGGGTTTAAGCATATGTTTTTGCATGTGAGATCATGTTTATCTATGGTGATGGCTTTGTGTATAGCATGTCTTGTTCTTTTTGGGGAATTTTTACATGTGAATCATGTTTATGTATGATAATTAGATCTTACTCAATATGTATCCATATGATGTACTCATTATATGAACACCTACCTATTCAATGTGTATATAGGAGTGGTTTTAGGGCCCTTATAAAGTGGCCCAAGTGTGAGATGAGTTGAGGGATATACGGTGTTTTTTTTTTGTTGGTTATTGCAAAAAAAAATGGTAGATCATCTCCCCTTGTACTTAAAACCCATCCCCAGATTTTGAAACTTTGTTGTGGTTGTAACTCATTTTAAACAAGAATGTTTAGAAAATGGTTTGCAAGGGCTAACCTTGTTTATGCATTTATTCCAACCTTTTTCTAGCACAATTTATGTGTTGTAATAATCTCTCCCTATGTTTGATACGGTGGTTTCATCCCTATTCTTTGATATTACTTCTGCAAGATATCTTTTAAAAGAAATTTTTAAGTTGAGAAGAATTAGGGTATTACAACATTTTTTATGCTAATGGGTAATAATGGGATTGTTCTAAGCTAAATTAATGGTTAATAATATATATTGGCATGGATTAGTGGCAGATATTAAGTTCCACATTGGTTTAATAAGATTGAATTAGAAAAAGGCAAGACTTGATAAGCAATTATGCTAGAAATAGAAAATAGGAATAATAATCCTTAAAAAAATGGTAAAATATTTTTAACTTACTCTTCAATCCAAAACATAAAATTATTTTCATCTCTAAAGTTTCATAATTTTCTAATAATCAAAAGCCTAATTTAGGGCTTAAAATGACATAAAACATGAAACAAAGCATGAGTAGTACTTTTCCATCCTAACTGTCGTTTTTCATTTTGGAGAAGACTAGAAGGCTTATAAAATTATAAAGATTTTGAATATGGATATATTTGCATGTATTAGAAGAAGTTGGTTGGCCAAAAATTGATCAAAATTTTCATAGAACTTAAGTCCACAAGAAAGGTAAAAAAAAAGTGAGAACAAACTGTTTCTAAAATGTAAATAGGGTTCTCAAAACCCCAAGGGATTTAATAATAATAATAATAATAATAATAATAATAATAATAATAATAATAATAATAATAATAATAATTTTATTTGAAATTATAAGGATCCTGAAAGAACTATGGTTTTCAAAAAGTGAAGCCTTATGCCTTAGTTCATGTAGCGAGCCAGTCTTGTCAATCCCTAATTCGTCCTCAAGACATTAACCTACAAAGCGTAGTGTCTAGGCTACCTGGTACGCACATCATTCAATGATGACCTTATCTTAGACCTCTCCTAAATTTAGTCCTCCCATTTCCCTTACCCCAATAATCTTCCTCTATAAATAGGAGGTCTTGTAGTCATTGATGGCATTCTAAAGTCAAGAGGAACACTCTAGTTTTTATTCTATCCTCTCTATTTTTCTTGATTTTATACAAGTGAGCTTTAGATTGTATCACAAAAAATAAATAAAAAATTATATTACTAAACTATCCTTATTAAAATATCATTGGATATTATATATGTTAATGAGAAAAGATAATTTTTTTAGTAACCCTGCCCTTTCTGTTCAGTTTGGTCAGTGGTTAGGTTTGTTGGATGTCATTGCATATAATGCAAACTTGTAATCTCCTTTTCGATTAGTAATACAAATTCTACTTATCGAAAAAAAATGAGAAAAGGTAATCACCAAATGTTATAGAATAATCACTAAATGTTACATGACAATCATATCTATACTTTTATTATACACTACACTAGGAGATTTTTGATAGATACTCTTAGATGTATAATATAAGAATTGTTGGTTAAGACGGTGTGAGAAACCATAACACTTATATATATATGGAAGTCATTTTTAATGGCAACCTTTAATATTTTCATTATTCTTATCAAAATTCTCCATTGAATAGTTGGACGAGCTCAATTTGGAAACCACCAAAGTTAATAATCATTTATTTTAATTATTATCCCAACAAAACTCTTCTCAGCCACATATTTTTCATTCAATATTATCTAAGATATTTTTATTCTTCTTCTTCTTTCATTATTCTTCATCCATTCAACGCCCAATCATTTCTAGGTGATTAGTCTTGATGATCCATCATGGTATTCAAACATGTGTTTTTTTTTCTTTTTCCATATGATCTAAGGACAATATAATTGGTGAATGTCATGAATAAGTGTGTTGTCAAGGTTAAGTAATTAGGCAAGGGATGAAGAGAAATTACTCTACCTAGTATTAGCTTAAATGTTTTTCCTTGGGGGTGATTTGGGTTGATTCATTTCACTCCAAGTATAAGGCCCACTCTCACCATAATATATTTAACAAACATAGCAATCCTTAGATATATAGATAATATCTAGTGTAAACTAGTTCTCTTAATGAAAACTAAGAACTATCACCCTTAGTTAAAGGAATTCCCCAAAATATGTGGTAAAAATTATAATTCTTAGCTAGAGAAAACTACTCTAAGTAGCTTAAAATTACAATATTTTACTAACAAAAATGGTGGAATTTTTATAAAAAAATATGTTCCTATGTCTTTATGTTTGGGAACTACCCATAGTATGTGGTGGAAACTAATCTTAATAGATAGAGAAAACTACTATAAATCTATCAAGAAACTATCGTATTTGAGTTCTAGAAAGAAAAATGGTGGTATTTTTTATATTTTAGGTTAGGAAACTACCCATATAGGTGATGGAAGCTACCTCTAGCAAGTGAAGGAAATTTTTGTAATTATTATAGAAAACTATAGTATTTGAATGTTAAAAAAAAGAAACTAAAATTTTTATAAATCTTAGATATTTATGTTTCAAGTTATAAAATTGCTCATGGTAAATGATACAAACTACTCTCAATAGGTAGATAAAGCTACTATAAATAGCTCAAAAAGCTATGGTAGTTTTTATTTCTCAACATAAATGGTGATTTTCATTAGAAATGTTCCCTACACACACACACACACACACACACACATATATATATAAAGGGAGGAGAAACATAGTGCCATTTAAATATAATATAAATTTACTAAATATCTATAAATTATATATTTTATGATTGAAATTTTTTTTGAGTAATTTGATTATGATGATTAAGAGGACATTACAACTACTAATGTTGAATACAAGAAAGTTTTCAAAACTTATAAGATTTTCCATATGCATTGTATAGCTTTTTTAATAATATAGAATATATATGTAATACTCCATCTTAAAGTCCTTAAAATTTTATTTAAAATTATTTTTATATAAAATAAATGAGTTTTGGTTTCAGAAAGAACATGAAATTGAAATAAATTTGTAAATTTTAAGTATATTAATCGATTGGTTATCTTGTGATTTTAGATCATTTTTAATTTTAATTTTAATCTCTTTCAAATATTTATGAAAATTTATAATTAAGATCTATTAGTGTTGATGAGAATATATAAATTTTAGTTTTTACATTATTTAGCTCATTTAATAATTTTATTAGGCTAAAATGTCCCAAAAGCTCTTTTAAGGCATTTCTCCTTTTTTTGTCTTCTTTCCTTCACTTTCCTCTCTCTTTTGATAGACATGGATGCATGTTTGACTTTACGCACCTCTTCCTTGACTTACCAACTCTCTACCATGCCTCTCCTTGGTCACATTCCACCTCCCTTACCTCATCGTGTATTTCTCTTACACTTAGCTACCCACACTCAATCCAAGTCAAACTTCTCTCTCTTCCACTTGTGTATGTCGACCAAAACTCTCCCATATACACTTCATTCCTGATTTAATTCCCTCCCTACCATCTACACTTTCTCATTCACCCCCTTTTCCATTTTGAAATTTTTCCAAGTGTTAGCCATTCTCCACTTTTCCTTGCTTTTCTTCTTTACTAACAAAAACGGAGGTTTGCCTCTTGATTCCATATCCTTTGGTCAAATTATTATCTCTTCTTTCTTCTCCTTATCTTATCTTTAACTCTCCCTTGTTTCTCTTAAGAAATAAAGGAAGGAGTAAGGTTTTGTTAAAGGTTAAAGATCTTAACTTTATTCTCCTTAAAATTTTATTTTAAGAAAATGTTGAATTATGATATTTCTCTTCTTATAATTTTGTTTTATTATGTTTTGAAAAAGGATTGTTAACAGCTTTGAATCCTAATTCTCTTAGGAATTAAGGCCCTGGTAGACAGCCATCAAGCTAGGAGTATTTTGTGCTAGAATATTTAATTAAAAGTAAATTAATGTTATCTCTAATACAAATAAGGCAAGTTGTTGTCTGTAGTAGTTTCATGTTCTTAGTGTATTTTCTATGTTGTGAATGAGTTAATTGAGCTATTGGATTTGAGAATATGGTAGAATTTCCATAATTTAAGTTTAAGCATGTTTCAAGTTCCTTGCTATTATGCATGATTTTGTTAGTTTTGTGCATGATCTTGTTAAGTGTTGATTATGCCATGTGTTTAAGTAATTTTATGTGCCTTTTATGTCTTTTTTATGAATTTTATAATATAAAATTATGCTAGGATAAGTATAGTAAAGTTGGGTAAATTTCTATTAAGAAAATGGCAGATCTAGGTTTTGTTTTGTCCAAACTAATTGATCAGTTTATAAACCCAACGACTGGATGTGTGAACAAACACTCAGGTTGGAATTTTTGATCAACTAGTTGTGAGAACAATCAATTAATTTGATGAACCAATCGACTAGCTCCCATGAGAAATCGATTAATCTGTTAAACCTATCGACTTGTAGTCTTGTAACTAAAGTGGTATAATCTCTACTTAGACCCATCAACAGATTTGGTTAAACCCATTAACTAGTTTTCCATAAACAATCGATCTATGGGACCAACCATTCGACTGGTTTACTAGTTTTATTTTCTTCCTAAATCTGGTACGACTAAACTAGTAGATTAGTTCCAAGGTCCAATTGACTGGTCCACTTGTTTTTCACCTAGTTACTTGATACTTAGTGTTCATTATTTAGGCCTTCTATATTAATGATCAGATGTGATTACAACATTTTAATTATAATTTCAACCATGTTTAATTTAAACCTAATATGGATCAAAATAATAATATTATGGTCCTTGATTGGTTAAGTTTGGTGTCACCTCTAGACACCCAATTGATGGCTTATATGCGTTTTTGATATGTTTAGTATTATCACTTAAAAACACCCAACAGATTATTATTAAAATTAAATTATGATTTGTGATATCGGTATTTAATAACAATGGATTAAGATTTTGTTTGAGCATTTTTCTCTTACTCTCGGGGCAACTACTAGAGACTTAGTGGTAGGTCACTATGTGCTTTTATCTTTTCACTTAATACTTATTTCTTTCTCTACCTGATTGCATCTGGTAGGGGGCATGCGTGTATCCTTGAGGTATCGGATCATACTATAGCAGGTCAGCATGGCATCAGTATTTAGTACGGGTGGGTGAGGTATCCCAATACAAACCCCATAGCACTTTATATTATCCATTTCTTAATCAGGTATGATGCACTTCTCATGGAAGAAGCATTTAAAGTGTGGTGAGTGAGGTATCCCAGTTAAATACCCCTTGATGTACATTGACCCTATGTAGTAGGTGTGGTATCCTATTATGTGTTATCCCTCACAACATTCAATACGTAGTGGGGGTGGTATTTCCAAAGAAAAGCACCTTCAATATATCCTGACCCCTTATGGTGGGTGTGGTATCCCATTATGTGTATATGCTGTCATGATTTTTTATCATAGTGGAGAACTAGATGTATTCAAATAGATTATCTTAATAATTGAAATATATATGGTCACTAAAGAAAGATTTACAATATGGTTTCATGAGATTCTAATGCATGATCCGTATTAATATTCTTCTATGATTTCGGTATAAGTATACATTGTTATATTACTATCATGAGCTTGAGTATTATATTATGTTATTATGCTTATCAACATGCTGGTATATGACTTCAATGTACAACATGAGCCCTTACTATGTTTTAGGTAGTTTTTTTACTAATACTTCACCATATTGATACTACATTTATGTGGTTACTGTGATGACCTGCTTTTAGTATGGTGAGCATAGGACAGTTTGTAGGACTATGATTTTTGGCTAGAGTACATTGAGGATGATGTCATGGGTCAGTAGCTCATCATTACTTGTGGTTGAGAGTTAAATTTTTGATTGGTCAAGAGTTAGGCAAAGCAGATAGATGTATTTTTTCCACTGTGTTGGGATACTTTTGATTCTTTTCGGTTATTTAAAATTTTGGTTTTAATTCCTATATTTGGATTTTGTAAACTCTCTCTTCTACCTATATTATTATCCTCATCATCATCATCATAGAATTCTTATACTATTAGTAGAGCACTCATTCTCCCATTGATTTTCTTTTTGTACCTTACATTAGGCATGGATTAGGTGACGATCATACCTCTCCCATGGTTGTTATGGTGGTAACATTTTTTGATTTTATTTTTATAAATGCTTCCACATATAAAAAAAAATGTTTAAAATTTAAGAGAGTTACAATGTCTATTAATCAAAAGTGTTTAATGAATCTTGGGATACAATACCCTTTAAAGTCATCATCCATAATAATCAAAAAAAAGCAAAGGATATATCAAAAAATGTAAAATTTGGCAGCAAATGTATCGTATAGTTATTTGAATAATTATACATTTACATAATGTCTAATATGTGTGGGAGAGTGGAATTCTCAAATTCATGAGAATATGGCCAGAAATGGGTTTAGATATTAGGATAAAGGCTCATTGATGGTGAATTAAGAAATTGAAGATTCGAATATGATGGAATAAGGATGAGGATGGTTTGAATATGGTAGAAAAAATGATGGTGATGATTCAGTGATGGTGATTTGTTAATGATAATGGTTCGAATGGTATGTACTAATTAGCTTATACATTCAATAATGGTTTGGTGAGGATGTTAAGATTTGAAGGTTAGGGTTTAGATAAAGGTTGAAGTTGTGGTTTAGGGTTAGGGTTAGGGTTTGATTCGAATGGGATGATTAAGGTGATATTTGGTTTGTATGAAAAGGTTAGGGTTTTGAATGGATGGTTTAGGGTTTCGGCTGTGTATACTGAATTAAGGTTTTGATTAACTTTGAATTAGAGTAGGATTTTGATGGCAATTATGGAAAGTAAAATATGGATTAAGGAGAGTAGAAAATATATGGATTAATCTCTAATTCCCACAAACAAAGAGATTAAAACTTTTAAGCTTCACACATATTCAATTTGCTTGAGTTTGAACTCACATAGTATTCACTTATATTCAATTTCAATTCAACTCTCATTAATCATGCTTGATATTCATATCAGCTTTTAACCTTTCAACCACCAGCTAAAAGCTTAATTCAAAAGATTCCATGCTAAAAGATATTATGCTACTTTATTATCCAACTTTACTACTTAATTAATAAATTATCTAATTTACTTAATAATGCTCGACAAGTCTACAAAGAAGCTCCCCATGCACGTGATTACTCCTTCCATGCATACCATGCACATGCATGTAGACACTTAGTTGCTTGTTTGTTATGTTTCGAGCAACGTAACCATCAGTTGGTCTTCAAATTTGCGAGAGATACTTTTCAAATGAAGAATAATTAGTTCCATAATTATGAAAGCTAATTTTTTAGTGTTTTATCCTGCATCAATGTCAAAACAATATTGCTTGTTAATATATTTATACTTTGAGATTTCCCCATTTTCCTTGTACAGTATCATAAATAAATAAAATTGTGCAATACATAGGTGCAATGCTAGAAACACTTAAAAAACATATCATGCTCTCATAGAAATGAATATTTTATACATATGCTTGAAGAAAAATTCAAGACAACATATAGCACACAATAACTATATCTAAAGAAGTAACCACATGGATAATAAATCTTCAAGAAACTCCTAACTTTATCACCTATTTCACCTAAGAAAGTAAGCTTATGACTCCTGTAATCCCCCGAATTTTTAAAAGCCTATATTTTAATAAATAAATTTTATTTGGAATAAATTAGCCTTTAAATCTATTTAGTTTAATTATTTTATAGATTCTGAGTATATAAAATTGGGTATAAATATTTAATAGATTAAAATAAATATTTTTGTTAATTTATAATACCATTTTAAAATAATTTTTAAACCATTATTTTACTAAAGTTATCCCTTTTAACCCTTATAGTTTAATTGTATTAAATTAAATTATTAAATCAATTTACTGCCCAAGAATATTATATTTTATAAATTAAAATTATTTTATTTAATACCATTTTCCTTTTTATTTTCCTTATTCCCTTTTTTTCCTCCTTCTCCATGTTCTCCTTTTCCTCTTTTCCTTCTTCTTTTCTTTAGGAAGCCGGCTGGCTTGGCCGTCGTGCCCTCCCCTCCTACGCTGGGTCTGGCCCATTCTTCCTCCTCCCCCTTGCCTTTCCCGCGTCGCCCGGCCTGCCTTTTTTTTCTTTCCCTTCTCCCCCAACCGAGTCTGCCCACGCTATTTTCCCCTTCGCCCAGCCTGCTCACCCGTCGCACGCACCAGCACCTAGCCCCGACTCCCTTTCTTCTTCCCTTCTTCTTCTTCCTCTTTCCCCTGCGATAATCCCGGCCATCCTCCTCCATTTTCGCCACCCAACCTGCAACTCCCTCTCCCCCGTTGACCTACCTTGTCTCCCTCCCTCTCCTTCTCGTCATTTTCCTGCCATCCCGGTCCCGCCATCCCTATCTCCCTCTCCCTCTCCCTACCGTCACCTTCCTCTCCCTCTCCCTGCAACTCCCATCCCCCTACCACCCTAAAGCCATCCCCGAGCTCCCTATCCCCTCCTCTCTTTCCTTATTCTTTTTCTTCTTCCCTTCTTGATCCATTTGGGCATTTTTCGATCCCAAAATGCCTTCCCCCGATCCTCTCTTCTGTCCTTTCTTCTCCTCCCCTCTCTCCCCCTATTTTTGTTTCGCCGCCAATATCTACCACTGCCGCCGCCTCAACCACCACCTGCGCCACCCCCTGCCACCCTCTACCTCACCCCCGAACCATCACAACCCCCATTGATCCACCCCGCAACCTCCTTCCTCCCTCCCTCTCCTTTTTCTCTTCTTATTCTCCCTTCTCGGCAGCCACTCTGCACCGCCACATTCCACCGTCGTCCCACCGCTTCCGCCGCCACTTGAGCCACCGTATTACTCCCTGCAACCCCCTCTACCACCCCCAATGCTCCTTTACCCAAAAATACCACCTGAAGGCCTTTTTTTCCCCTCCCTTTTTCCTTCCTCACTAGCCCCAATCTCGACACCCTCCTCGGCCGCTCCCTTCGCAGCCTTGCTGCCGCCACCTCTGCCACCCTTAGCCACCTTCAACCCATCCCCGACCACCACCTACACCCCCTCTCCACTTCTGCACCATTCCCTTGCCCCAAATCCTTTCCCATCATGTCCTTTTCTTAGCCCCAAACCACCAACCCGAAAATGCCCATTTTCCCCTAATTCCACCACCTTTGTATCCCTCCTTGTTCTTTCTTTGCATGCAGCTTATGCTGCATAAGCAGTATGAGCTGCTGCCATCTTTGATTTAGTTGAATAATAATTTTTAAGGTATAATTACATTTTAATTTAATTATTTGATTAATTAAGTGTTATAAAGTTTTGTACCTTGATTTTATTATTTCTAATGTAACAAGTTTTAATATTATTTTTAGGTATTGGTTTTGATAATCAAAGTTTGGACCTTTAACCGGGATACTGGTAAGGTTTATTTTTGTGGGAATCGAGGTAACTGTTAAATCCCACTTAAACGCATGGATTAACGTATGTTAGCACATTAGGATTTTTAATATATTATTATGCTTGGTTGGTGTTGTTTAATATGTTATATGTGGTTATTGTGTTGGTTGATAAAAGGAAGCATGATAGGATATATGATATGTATGGAAATGTTATTTAAGGTAATAATTTGGTTGTTAGGGAAAATGTTAAGTGTTATCCATGTTGTATTATGCTATTGTGATCTTAATGTATGATTAGTATTTCATGAGCCTTAGGGGATTTTATTAATGTATCTTGTACAAGATTATGGCCTAGAATATATATGGGTGCTAATAATGTTACATTAATTATAAGAGTTGAAGATGAGAGATTAAAGTTAATATTTTATGTAGTAATAATAATAATTTAATATAAGTGGAGTAATAAGGGGTAAGATGGTAAATTTATAAGTGAAAGGATAATTTGGTAATTTGGTGATAAAAGGGAAATTTGGTAATTTTATAATTAAATGGTAAATTGATAATTTTATAATAAAAGGGCAAATCGGTAATTATGTAATAAAAGGGTAAATTGATAATTTTCTAACAAAAGGCCAATTTGGTAATTTTGCAACAAAAAGGCAATTTGGTAATTTTGTAACAAAAGGGCAAATTAGTAATTTTGTATTAAAAGGGCAATTTGGTAATTTTGTAATAAAAGGGTAATTTGGAAATTTCGTAACAAAAGGCCAATTTGGTAATTTTGCAAAAAAAGGGCAATTTGGTAACTTTATAACAAAAGGGTAAATTGGTAATTTTACAACAAAAGGGCAATTTGGTAATTTTGTAAAAAAAAAGGGGCAATTTGGTAACTTTGTAATAAAAAGGGTAATTTGGTAATTTTAAAATACAAGGGCAATTTAATAACTTTGTAATAAAGGGGCAAATTGGAAATTTTATAACAAAAGGATAAAATGATAATTTTGTAAATAAAAGGGATAAAAGTGGAAATTGGAAAGGAGTAACTCAGTAATTATAATACTTGATAAGGGTAAAATGATAATTTGATAATGAAGGGTAAAATGGTAAATGGGATAAGTGTGAGGGTAATTTGGTAAATTAACTAAATAAAGGGATAATTTGGTAATTAGGATAATGAGGAAGGGTAATTTAGTAATTTGACTAACTCAAGGATAGTTTATTAATTATAATAAAGGAAAAAGGTCAAATTAGTAATCTCACCAATCAAATGGGAATTATATTAAGTGTAATAATTACGAAGGGTGTTTAGTGGCCTAATAAGTGTGGGAGTTAGCTCGGTAACTTAAACCGAGTAAAGGTGTAGCTAAAGCCGAATGTGTGCTATGTGTCCTACACGCCTTGGGTGGCCTATATAATTATATGTCGTATTCTATAAGTTGTTATCTTAACTGTTTCACGTGTGGCATAGCTTGGAACCAATGTGTGTTCATGTGCCCTTTTGGTATATGCTGATATGGGTATGCTGCAAGTTATGATGTGATGTCACGTGGCCTTTTTGGACATGCATGTTAAGGGTAAAGTTCTTTCGAATAAGACACGTTAAGACACTAATCACTTAAAGAGAAATATGTTGAGCCGAACCTAGACCGGTCCACCGGCAAATAATAGTGGCAGGGTATGTTACCCTCGCGACCGTTCCACCGGCTAAAATAGTGGCAGGACATGTACCCTCGCGAATGTTCCACCGGCTATAATAGTGGGGGATTCTGTGCTCAACAAACCAAACATAAAAGCGATAAGATACAAGAAAGATACTAATTACTTACAGTGGAACACCTTGTGAGTCGGGGTCAGACCGGTCCACCGGCAAATAATAATGGCAGGGTATGCTACCCTTGCGACCATTCCACCGGCTAAAATAGTGGCAGGGCATGTACCCTCACGACCGTTCCACCGGCTATAATAGTGGGGTTCCCGCACTCACAAGGACTTGTATAATCCGAGATGATTTATTAATGATGGACTAATGGCCTTAAGGCCCGAAAAGTATCAATTGATAATTATGGCCTATTAATATTTGATTGAGTTGATAAGTATGTGAATGTACAAAAGTGAAGGTTACGGATATGCTATTAATACCTGATTGACTTGTTGGATGTGTGAATATATGAATCCGAATATCATGTTTATACCTAATATTATGTACGAATATGGTAGTATTTCATGTGTTACATGGCGGACCTGTTTTTAAGTGTATATTTAAAGGGTTACTCAGTACTATAGTACTGAAGGGATTCCCTTCGTGGGGCCCGTGCCTATTCAATGGGCAGTGTCTCTTGCAGGTCGTGTTCAGTGCTTTTAAATGGGCCTCAAGAAAGAGCGTAAGGAACTATCCGGAATTGCTAGGATTTTAATATGTCCCTTTTAAACTCATAAATTCAATGTATTTGATGTTTTGTAACCATCGTAGGTGGATTTTACTCTAGTAAATTGTTACTGCACTACTCTGATTTATATATGCTTGAGTTTCTTGTAAAATTTATATTTTCCTGTTTTAGCCTTAGCACTTGGTACTGGAACGTTAGGAGTGAACCGGTCTAGTACTAAGTGTGGCGGTAATACCCCCAACGTTCACGGTTCATTAATTTGCTTCCACTAATTTTCTTTTAATTAAATAAAATTTTTCAGTAGTGAATTTTGGGAGTGTTACAACTCCACCTTTCAATAAACCTATCTCTTAATACTTAAAAAAAATGTTCATGAGCTAAGATAAAGAAGACTAGGAGATTGAGTAATGAAATAAGGAGGGTAATGGAAGAGAATGACATGTCTAGTTAGGGAAAACACGTGGCAGTGGCCACCAAACACCACCCAAACTAGCACACCAAATGCCAAGGATGAGAAGGGCAAAAAAAGAGGTGTTGTGGGAGGTAATATAAGGGAAAGAGGAGAAAAAATGGACCCACATAGTTGGGAAATACCAAAACACAAATGAAGAAAAAAGAGGAGTAAGACTTTGATGAATTATGGAATAAAAGGCAAATGAGGGTCTAAGGTATATAAAGTGTGTTTGAAGCCAAAAGGAAAAGCAAGACTGCACTCCTCCATGCTCAAATTTGGTCCACAAACTAGGTGAGGAGTGGCATTAGCTTGCTCCACAATAGATTCAAGAGAAAGGAGATGAGAGGGTAAAAGAGTTAGTAGAGTATGTAAGTTGATTAGATTATGGAAGATAATATGATTTATTACTAAAGTTCAAAGTTAAAATTTAATAGGGAACTAATGAGGAGGCTAATTTGATTCTAATTAATAGTTAGGGCAATAATTACAATTAACTTAAATAAGTAAATTGTAAAGAAATTCCACAATAGGGTATTTTGTTGGAAAAAATAGCAAATAAATTTTAAAAATTATGGAAAAGTGCAAAATTATATTATAAATTCAAATAAAAAATATCTAGTATTAAAAAAGATTTGGAGCTCAAACAAACTAAAATGAGTAAAAATAGATAAATTTGTCCAAATGCATAAATGGATTTTACGTGATTTAATGAAATGAAAGAATGAATGGTTAAATATATAATGAAATGAGTAAATAATCAATGTTAGAATATTTTAGAATGACTAAAGATATTAATCATGAATGTTATCTAGGGTCTAAAAAATTGGGTATTTCAATTATAGCCAATAAATACCACTTAATTATTTTCTCTTTTCATAGGAAATATTTTGACCATCAATTGATTAATATATCGCATATTGATATGGAATGTAAATTCTAAATGCATATTTTCTTAACTAAAAAAAAATTGCAGCCATCACCAAAAAATAGAAATTTTAAATGTTATTGTATATTGTTAACTCCCTATATTAATGTAACTTTTTGCGCACATTAATTTAAGTATAGATTTAATATGTTTCCATAAAAAAAAACATTTAGTTTTCCAATCATACTTTTCTTTCATATTTATCAAATAATTCTTTTTCTTCAATTCTTTTCTAAAATTGTATACAATATTCACAAAATAATTTTTGTAAAAAAAATTCGTTGTAATTATATTACCATCAAATTTTACTTTCTAATTTTATGCATGATTTTTAATAAATGTTTTCATCAAAATTTTATACACAAGTCCTATAATATAGCAAGTTTTTTCTTTATTTTACCATTGTAATAATCCTCAAATATGCTTTCTCAATGTTAGTTCCAAAAAAATATCATAATATTATTTTATCATCACAGTTTGATTTATCATTATATATCCTACAAACATTTTTTGAAGTTGCATACAATATTTGAAGTATATAAAGTGTATATTTTACTGTTGTATTGAATTTAGAAAAATTAAAAACATTATCAATATAACTACTGAAAAGATTTTGGTGTACAAGATCGTAAACTATTATATAAATAAAATTATCTAAGGTTTTTTGGAACCAATATTCATTGTGTATTTTGTACAGTGGTTCAACTGTTAAGGAATTTACCTTTATCCCTTACACAATTATTGTTAAGGACTGATATACATTGTTTATACAAGCAACAACGATATCCCCATGCTACCATACTATACATGTTGTACAATGTATGCAAAATCCAACTCACCACCACGGTGCCTATAAACAAACTCCTACGGTGTATAGCCCCAGATATTATCTGCGTAGTATTTGCCCAAAACCGCAACCTACAGATCAAAACTATCCAGTCAGTTTTTCACTTGGTAACCAGCTTCCTGTTCGTATTTGTTTCAATTCTAGACAGTCCAATATCCAGCATTTTCGCGAGCCCCGTTGCAGGGGATAACATGACTAGAATGCTGTTACCAATTCAAGCACGCTCAGATATCTTTAACCCTATGGACTGAACTATCAGGTTCGCTTCTTAGAGAAGCTTACTACTCTTGGAGAAGCTCTTAACTAGAGCACTGTCAGAAAATGTCAATGGCAATTCTTCGGCATATTCTCCTGTCCCAGAAGATACAGCAGACCTGCTATCTCCTTTAAGCCCGCCGCTATACAAGCCTTCCTGATGTCCAGAATCATCCGGGACATCGCAATACAAGTGCTTTAATATGAATAACGCTGTATCATAATCCCTCCAATAGTTGCTGCATTAACATATAAAACATTATAACGGAAAAAAAATCATATCATAAGCTGTTTTTCTGAGAAGAGTTATTCACTCACGTGTGTGATCCGAGTGCTGATATATATGGATGCTGGAATGTTTTATCCTGTATTGCCAATTAGAAATCTCGTCATGAAGAAACACGTAACCCACTCGGTGACTTCGATAAATATTACTTACCGAAAGGAAAATTAAATAAGTACATATTATAAATGGTACAGTTGTACATAGTAGAGCAGTTATAAATCAAGCTCATCTGGTAAAACTACTTGCAGCCAATAGAAGACCAAAATACCTGGAGAACATAATCAATCCGCCCTTCTGCACTTCCACTTAAATGTTCCATCATCATCGAACCGTACGACCTTTCTTCTGTATTTTCCTTTCCATCCACTCCTTCTGCAGCATGAAATCACAATCATGCAGGAGAAAAATACATTGAAGAACAACTTTTGAGCAAAACAGGAAAGAAGCGTGCATATTGGCAGTGCCTCTTGAGCTCATTAGGAAGAGTTTGTTGCGCCCACCGTAGTACATTTGAGTCTCTAACTTTCCAACTATTCACATCTCAAAAGTTCAATATTGTATACAATTAAAATATATTTCATTACTTTAAAAAGAAAGTTATTATTTTTCATGATAATAAATCAGTAATGTGTTAGTTTCTAATGATTATCATTCAAGTCTTACCCGAAAACCCAAGTATTCAATAATTCCAAACCTAAGTATTCAGTTAAAAGAATATTGTACTAAATGTTTATTTATTCACATGGCAGCAAAAAACCTCACAGCCCAGAAAAGACGACAACCACTTGATTCATGGGCTAGAGCTCTATCACCATTCAACATCTTCCGTCATTGTTCAATTGACCCTAATTGACATTATGGAAGGCAACTCTTTTTTTGCAAATGCGGGACCCCGCAGGTGAGAAAGTCAGATTCTGGAGTACGAATTTCAGGTATTATGGGTTTGGGTCATAGAATAAAAAATATCAACCGACCACCGATATATTCCGATGTATATTATATTTTAGCCAGTCAAAAGCAAATGTCCTACATGCAATCTCAAAATATTTATGATATTTTACCTTTATTTGCCAACATTTATTAACATCTATCATTATTTGCCAATATTTATTAACATCTATCATTAAAAGATAAAAGAAAAAAGAAAAAAAGGAACCACGCTGCCATAACTACAAAACACAATTTATCTTCCGCTACATCACAATCACGACCCCAATCATTGTTTGGGGGAAATTTTTTGGTACAGTTTCAGGTTGAAGCAAGGATGGGTTTGGGATGCCCTTCATTAAACCTACTCCAAATAACTATAACTTCATTTTGCCAAGTATGGAAAAAATTTCGTGAGCATAATTAATTTTGCATACAGGTTTTGGTTTACTATCATGGATTTAGTTGTTTTGGTGATGGTCATAGGGATTTGATCCTCACAGGCCAAGAGGCACATAGGTCGATTGAGCAAGGATTCAATACTTGCTGGGTTGGGGATGGGAATTACCTGATATCAAACCACACGGGATTGAGCGAAATCTGGGATCTATCCGATGTTCGGGTTCAAGGACAGAGATGGCATGCTGATCACTGTCCTCCCAGATGACATCCCAAACTAATGTCACCAGGGTATTGCTCAACATTACTTGTTACTCGTCTACCACCCACAACTATTTTCCACCCACTATTCAAAAACAAAAGCCTTGCATCACCAACTTTTCCTCTCATCGTCAAAGCATGCGAGGCCTAACTGTTCATTGTAGCCCGAGGAAACAAACAAGTCATACGAGTCATGTTTGGATTAAGTTAAAATTGGGTACATTATAAAATCGGGTTGCATATAGGTTGGTATCGATTTGGGTCCATTTCGAGTTGTGATGATTCAGTTCATGTTTGGATATCATTCATGTGAGATATCATTCATGTGAGATGCCAGGTTGGGTAAAATATCGGATCAAGCCAAAATCTGATTTCTTCAAGTCAAGCTTAATTTGACTCTGCAATCTTCGAATCAGATCAAGTTTAGATCGGGTGATTTCAATTTTGAATTCATATTGACATTGGTCATAATATATGTAATAATAATAACAAATTATTAGTTTTAAAAATATAAACATTATAATAATAATAATAATAATATACATTATACTTACAATTATAGTAGCTATATTTATGATTATAATCATAATTATAATAATGATATTTACAACAACAGTAATTATTATCATTATCATTATAACAATTTACTATAATCTAATCTGATTGGTGGTGATCTGACTAAAAAAAAGGGAGGAGAACAGGGTAAAACTAATTTGTTGTTGTATGAGTTGAATATCATATGCTTTTGCACAAAGTTTTTTTCATAAAATACTTTGTCAATGTTTAGGTAGTATAAGTAATATGATATGAAGTAAAACATAGTGTTTTTGGAATCAAATTCAGGTTATGTTTGGGCATGGGTCGAGGTTGGGTTTATGTTCAGTTCAAGCTTGTTTGGATACCAGTCATTAACAGGTTAAATAAATTTGGGTCACTTAATCTGTTATGATTCAAGATCTGAGTTAGGATCAGATATAAAGTTTTCGGTTAAAATAATGTTCGAATTTAAGCCATTTGAAGTGGGTCCACTTTCCCAGAACTAATTGTAGCACTTCATCTTTGAAGATGAACAATAAAACAAAGAGTGTTGTGTTTGTATCTTTTTTCTTTCCTCTTATTTGATAGGAAAGAGTCAAGCAGCTTCAGTAGTTTGTAAAAAAGAAGAATAAAAAAGAAAAGAAACAGAACAATAGAAAATAATAATTTTTTTAAAAAAAATCCTGTAATCTTCTTTATTTTAATTATCGTTGGCCATTATTGTCAATATTAGAAATAAGGAATTTCTTACACATACAGAGGCAGGCCTTTATCCTTTGGCTTGCAGCTAGGGGGAAACTCAAAACCAAAGATAGACTCACCTACATGGACATATCACAGATATGCTCACTCTGCAATCAGGTCAATGAGACACATGCCGATCTGTTCTTCCAATGCCGTATCACCCACAGCATCTGGCTGCATGTAAGAAGATGGCTAGGAATTGCAAGAAGATGCACCACCTTGGAAAGCACTATAAGGGCTCTCAGAAAATGTAAGAGAAGAACTCCACAACACAAGCAAGCCCGGATGCTAGAACTTGCAGCCACTGTTTACCATGTTTGGAAGGCTAGGAATTTAGCCCTTTTTGAAGATGCAACCGCTGATGTTGATGCTTTAGTTGTCAAGATTAAGCTAGATGTTTATAGGATTTTAAACAACAGGCAACATCGAGCCCCTGTAAATTTCTAACTCTAGTCATTAGCTCCTGTTCCCCTTGTCCCCTTCTGTCTGATGTAAGCTCGTGCAGGATGACACCCTCAGGTTTTGTTGTATGAGGGGTATCCTAGGTTGCTTATGGTAGGTTATTGTCCAGGCATCCCTGGTGTTCCTATACATATATATGCTTCATATATATTATATCTTTTTACCTTTGATCAAAAAAAAAAAGAAATAAGGAATTTCAGGCCTTGTAGCCGAAAGTTGAAGTGAAAAATTATTTGACACTACAGGGGCACATGAAAGGGTCCTAAAGAATGATCCCAAGGAAATTCTCAACCTCAACCTACAAAATAAATAAAAAATTCATAGTTTTATTACTCTTTTTGCTCCGCATGTAGTTGTTTGTATTCGTACAACTCTGACTCAGTCTCTTCTAGCCCAACCACAGGTTTCTTGACAGTTACAACATCATGATTACGCTAATCCATTGGAACAGAAATATGGAGGAGAATTTATTTTCCTATTGAGAAGTCCACGATGAGAATAGTCTCAATTACTGCTAGTTACATCACTGGTTAGGCAAGTATGTGGAGGAGCAACCTAAATTACCAACATCAATTTTATCTACTTGAACCAATCATTGAGTGGAGCCAACTACGTTAGCTCCTGGTCAACAAATGCACTCCCGTAAACTATGAGGACCAAAAGAATGGTGAAGAAGATGAAGATTTGGGCCATCTACGTTAGCTCTCTGTTAGTAAGAAGTCCAAGGTCGAATATTTTCTAGGAGGGGAAATAAGCAATCTACGTGCCACCTCATTGTAGGACATGTAGTCCTAGCACAGTGAAATAGAAATAAGGTCTGACCTACTTAGATATACCTCTTTTCATTGACCCCATGAGCTTGGGCAATCTAGGAGTATTAGCTAGAATACTAGGTTCCGAAATTATTATTATTATTTTGCTCAGTAGTGAATTTTATTACAGAAAACCAATTCAATCCAAGAGTACTTTATAGACTATTAACAAACTCTACAAGATGCATGAATGAGTCACAAGATGATAAAGTCTATCCTACTAGCTAGATCTGAGACACGCATTAGTTGAGCAGTTGTCTTTTTGCACCAAAAAATAATCTGCTACTGCGTTTCGACCATAAATGTTACATACAAACGACAAAGAGGGCTCTCAATGCTTGTGTCCAAACTCTTGGACATATTCCTCCCTTTTGCATTCAACAGAGCACATTGTCACGAAGTGACTCTTTTCACCTAAGGTTTTTCCGTGTGGCAATTGGAAGCACAACTCCTTCGGTGCTCACAAAGTTGATCTTTTCAATGCTTAGGCTATTACCAAGCCTTTGAGAATGAGTAAGAACACCAACACTTGGAAAACTTTAGAAAACTTAGATAATATGAGAGAGTGTGTATGTGTGTGTATGAAGAAAACTCTTTATTAATGAGAGAGGAAAGAGCTTATAACTTGAAAGATAATGGGAGTAAATGGAGTGGTCCTCTATTTATACTTGAGGTCCCCCTCCTTTTTCCCATTTGTTAGCAGGTTCTAGATCTTCCGTAACATATAGGTATGTCTAGGAACCCTTTTAGATTACAAGATATTTCAAAAAACTCTTCTAGATCTCTTTATAATCCTTCTAGCCTTTGGAATTCTAGAGAGTTCCGCATCATTCTAGGACATCTCTAGATATTTACAAAAACATCCACACTTTTCCAGACACTTCTATACAATTCCGCTAGAGTTTACACGACTCTAGAATATTCTAGAACCTTCTGGACAAAAATATTAAAAAAATGAGCATGTCGTGACATCCTCCCCCACCTAAGCCCTTGACGTCCTCGTCAAATCCTTGGTGGTCTTGAAAACCTCGATCTGTTCACAGAACTTCCACAACTACACCTCACGTTCCCAACTCGCCTCGCTATCTTGTAAGTCCTTCCAACACACAAGGTACCCAATGTGCTTAGGAACTCCTCTTTCCGACTTCTCTATCGATCACCACCTCTACAACCTCCTTTTCATAAGACACTACATTCGCATGTGGAGCTCAAGAGGATTCCCCCCTACTTGGATCATCTTCATCCCTATGATAAGGCTTTAGGAGACTTACATGTAACACAAGGTGAACCTTCAACTTCGAGGGCAACTCCAACTTATACGAAGTCTTTCCAACCTTCTTCACAATGGGGTATGGCCCCTCATACCTCCGTGTTAAGCCTTTGTACACCTTCCTGTAGGCCTTGAATTACTGGGTTGGAATCTTCGCCATTACTTCATCTCTAACCTAGAATGCCCTGGGCTTCCTCTTGTCATCCGCCCACTTCTTCATCCTCTTTGCTGCCTTAGACAGGTTTGCCTTTATTAAGTTTGGCTGCTCATCCCACCGTTTAGCATATCTAAAGGCTATAGGGCTAGGTTATGTGTATCCCTTGGCAAGCTCCTACGGAGATATAGGTTGTTAGACCATTAGCAACTTAAATGGGCTCTTCTGTGTCGCCTCACTCCATTGGACATTATAGAAGAACTGGGCGACATCCATCAATTTTGCCCAATCTGTTTAGTTGGCACTTACAAAGTGTCTTAAGTAGATCTCCAACAAATGATTCACCATCTCCGTCTTCCCATTCGTTTGTGTGCGAAAACTTGTGGAGAAGTGTAAATATGAGCCCATTAGCTTGAATAGCTCCCTCCAAAATTTTCCTATGAACCATGGGTCTAGGTCACCAATGATACTCCGAGGAATGCTCCACTACTTCACCTCATGTTTGAAGAATAAACACCCAGCTTCATCAGTTGTGCAATCTCGTGGGGATGAGATTAAGGTTTCATACTTAGAGAATCGGTCAACCACTGCCATAATGGAATCACATCCTTCTGAAGTAGGGAGGTCCAGGGAGATGCTTTCCCATAGCTTCTTCAGAATAGGAAAAGGCTCCAGTAGACCTGCATGCTTGCTTTGCTCCACCTTATCTTGTTGACGCACAAGACAAGTATTCACATATACCACCACATCATCCTACATGTTAGGCCAATAATAAGATTTCTTAGAGTGCAAGAGTGTCTTATACCGATGATTAGCCCACTTTAATTCATAAAACTTTTAATAATTCCCAACTTATGTTGCCCCACTTTGGTAAATAGAATCAGCAGCCAATGGTGTAGAGGCGTAGAGCATGCCTTCCTCTACCTAAAATCCTCGAGCACTCCCTTCCTTAGCCATCTCCACCAAGTTCTTGGATAAGGGATCTTAAGTCAATCCTTCTCGAACTCGATCCATGACGTCACAATGCGGCTGGCTTAAAGTTGCTAACTCTGCCTTCCGACTTAATGTGTCTGGGACTACATTGGCCTTACCCGGCTTATACTCCATGGTATAGTCAAACTCCGACAAAAAGTCCTACCACCGTGCTTACTCAGGAATTAGCTTCTTCTACCTTTGGAAGTAGCTAGTGGTAACATCATATGTCTTGATCAAAACCGACTCTCAATCAAGTAGTGCCTCCCACCCAAAGGCAATGAATAATAGCCATCATCTCCTTATCGTGCACCAGATATCTTCTCCCAAGTAGTGTCATTAAGCTTCCGGCTCTCATAGCCTATAAGATGGTTCTCCTACATCAACACACCCCTTATAGCAAAGTCCGATGCATCAATGTGCTCTTCGAACGGCTCCGAATAGTTAGGTAGAGCTAGGGCATGCTCTTCCATCACGGCTTGCTTAAGATCCTCAAAAGCCCTTTGACATTCTTCTGTCCACTCCCAAGCGACCTTCTTAAGCAAGTTAGTCTGACCCTTGCCAAATACCCCATGATAAACCACCGATAATAGTTAATGAGGCCTAGAAAATACCTTAGCTCCAACACACCTTTAGGCGGTTCCCACTCTACAATAGCTAGCATCTTAGCTTCATCCATAAAGATTTTCCCCTTCAAAATCCTGTGCCCTTGGAACATAACTTCCTCTTGGGCAAATGAGCATTTCTCCCACTTTACAAAAAGCTCATTTTCTTTGAGTACTTGGAAAACTTTCCGTAAGTGTTCAACATGTTCACCTAAGGTCTCACTATAAACCACAATATCATCCAAGTATACCACCACCAACTTTTCCAAAAAGGGATGGAAGATCTTAATCATCAAAGTGCAGAAACTTGCAAGTGCATTTGTAAGACCAAAGGGAAAAACCAAGAATTCATAAGATCTATACCTAGTCACGCAAGTAGTCTTGGACTCATCCTCTTCAACTATTCAGACTTGCCGGTATCCCACTTCAAATCCAGCTTAGAGAACCATCGAGCATTCTCAAGCCTATCACATAAGTTGGCCGCCAATGGAATGAGATACTTGTTCTTCACCATTACCTTTTTTAGTGTCCTATAGTTGATGCACATCCGGAAGCCTCCATCGTGCTTCCTTTGAAACACCACTGAGGCACCGAACAGAGCTTTTGATGGCCTTATGAAACCCGCATACAATAGCTACTTGAGTTGCTTCCTCAACTCTTCTAACTCTAGCGGGGCCATTCTTTAAGGACCATTGACGGAGGCGTAGCTCCTAGCTCCAGCTCAATCACATGATCCATCTCCCTTTTAGGAGGAAGTTTCCTAGAAAGCTCAAGCGGCATTATGTCCTCGAACTCCTCGAGGACTCTCTTAATCTCCACAAGTGTCTACAATCCAATGGGTGAGGATTCTTCCTTCAATGTGGCTAAGAGAGTGACCTCACCCTCCCTTAGATACTTGCATGGCTAAAAGTATCTTAGACTCCACCTTTTGCCGAACTAGGGGCACAACATAGGATTCCTGCCCCTTAGATATATGCATGGTGTTAGACTCAGTAAAGGACAAACTCCATACCAAGCACCATCCTGAAGTTATCTATGGGTACTACCGTGAAATCCACCATGCCTTCCCATTCGGCCAACCGAATAGATACCCCTTGAGCTATGCCAAGGATGGGCCTAGATGCTGAGCTCACGGCCTTCATCCAACCAATCTCCTTGGCATACTTGATTCCGAGTCTTGGGGCCTCTCCTTCAGCTACAAAATTATGAGTGGTTCTTGTGTCCACTAGTGCCCTCGTGTCTCCACCATTCACCTTGGCTTCGACACAGATCAAACCATTCAATGCCTTAGTGTCCACCTTCAGCATCTCCATGTCCTTGGCCACCTCCTTAAGCTCCTCCTTAGCTTTGGCCTTAAGTGTGTTTAGGGAACGCATCGATCCCATCTTAACTTTCTTCTCACTGGACGTCCCTTCTTCTTCGAGGGATCTCATAAGGGCATTAAGTTGCTTCTTCATCAGACACTCAAAGGACATGTGCTCACCCTGACAAATGAAGCACAATCATTTTTTAGGTCGATCCTTACCCCCATTATACTTTTCCTTTCATTTAGGTGGGTCTTCTTTCTTGTGTGATTTCTCTCCCCCACCTTTGTATGGGCAACCCCTTTTTGGCTTATCCTTCTTCTCCTTCCGGAACTCAATGAGGGACTCTGCCTCCATTATAGCCAAAGCAAGGTCTTAGATATTGCAGCACCTCAATACTTGCTCCGCCTAAGTTTACAACCCATCCATAAAGTAGAGAAGTCAGTTCTTCTCCGATATACTCGGTATCTCAAGCATCAAAGAGCTATATTCTTTAACATAGTTCTTAATGATACCAGTTTGCTTTAGGCTCATTAACTTCTTTGCCGCGATCTCCTCCACATTCATGAAATAGAATTAGGTCTTTAGATATTTCTTGAAATCCTCCCATATATTGATAGCCATCACATCTCTTTCAATCTCATCACTACGGCGCCTCCACTATAGCATAGCATCATGCTCAACATAAAGTGTGGTAGTATGTCTACATCATCATCCATACCTGCACGACGCACATACCTTCTACTATCCAGATAAAATTATCAAGTTCTTTAGCATCGCGCTTACTTCCATAATTGGGTGGCTTGAGGCCTTGGACCCTTGATCCTCCAAGATGACCGGCATTCTTCCTTAGTTGAGATCCCGTCTCAACACAACATGCTCCACCTTATGGATGCCAAACTCATCCCTTGGGAATGACAATATCCCTATGGAATTCCTCCAACAAATGATTGATGCCACCAAGGAATTCCCCACGAATATCTTCACCAAGATATTCATCTAACACATCAAGTCTCTCTAAATACTCATCCATCCTTCTGTCCACCTGAATAACCCTTTCTTTAAGTGAAGAGAGTTGGTCCTTTGACAACAACTTATCTTTGAAAATACCCATATTCTTCTTCTCATGTTCCCTAACCCGAGTCTCCATAAAGATATAGAGATTGTCATCTCACTTAGGTTCATTGCCAACTCACCATTTGCCATAGCTACAATCCCTTGTAACCAAAACTTCGAAAACTTCCCTTTTACCAATGCTCTAATACCATGTGTCATAGGGTGACTCTTTTCACCTAAGTCTTTCCCGTGTAGCACTTGGAAGCACAACTCTTTTAGTGCTCACTAATTCGGCCTTTCCAATGCTTAGGCTATTACCCAGCTTTTGAGAACAAGAACACAAATACTTCAAGAACTTTAGGAAACTCAGAGAATGAGAGAGAGAGAGAGAGTATGAAAAGAACTATTTATTGATGAGAGAGGAGAGAGCTTACAACTAAGAAGATGATGGAAGTAAATGAGGTATTCCTCTATTTATAGTTGAGGTTCCCCTCCCTTTTCCCCCTTTGGTAGAAGGCTCTAGATCTTCCGCAACTTATAGATATTTCTAATAACACTTCTAGATTACAAGATACTTTGGAAGACTTTTCTAGATCCCTTCATGATCCTACTAGCCTTCAAGATTCTAAAGCGTTCTGAACCATTCTAGGACATATCTAGATATTTACTTAAGGATCCACACTTTTAGGACATTTCTATACAATTTCGCTAGAATCTACACAACTCTAGAATATTCCAGAACTTTCCGGATAAAAATGTAAAAAAAAGGAGTAGGCCGTGACAACTTGGTCCCATGCAAACTGGTCCTGCAAATCACCAATTTTGTAGGTTATAGTGTACCATACCTCCTAAGTGTAAGAAGAGTGAAAGAACAAGCAAGTGCAGCATTTCATCATGAGTATCACACAGGTTTGAGGTTGAGTGTATCCCATACACCCCATTCTATCCCTGATTAGGAGTCTTCCCTATACAACAAGCCATAAATGAATCTTGTGCTTTGAGATGCTAAACGGGTTCCACACCTCTAAGTACCAGGGTACAATCTTGGCTTTTATTTCCCGATGCTTTACATACGTCCTTGTGTACACTGGATATGGGCATACTGTGACAGAAAAAGGTGTCGGAACATGTTTCTCAATGTAAGAAGAGCTCTCAAGTTTTAGGAAGCCACAGAGGGCACGCACAGCATCTAGATATCCTGGCCATTATAAAGTAGGCATGGAGCCACCTCACCCATAATACCTGCTTTATCTCAGCTAAACACCACAGAAGTCTACCTTGGGCTACTAAATTCCCCACTTACAATTGCATCAAACCCAAACCACCTTCCATTTTTGGTAGGCAAACCTTATCCCGGGAAACTGGAGCTTTCCTGAATGAGATGTTACGAGCCCAAAGATAAGATCTGCATATCACATTTTTCTCTTGAAAAACCCTTTGCAGCAACACAAGGAAAAGACTTTGGTAAGCTTGCAGGCCGAACATAACTGATTGAACCAGTTGGAATCTGCCTGCTGTGCTAAGACATTTAAACCTCCAAACCCGTTCTCCTAGTAAGATACTCCTAGTAAGATACTTTCTTATCAATTAATAGTATCCCTAGGTACCTAACAGAGAGAGTACCTTAAGAGAACTGAAGAAGATTGCCTATCTATTGTTTTACTTCCTGCCGCACTGATTTGCTGATGTATAAGTTGTTTTTTGAGTGGTTGAGTTTCAATCCTAAGAGGTCTGAAAAATGCTGAAAGACATTATAAATAGAGACCAGTGATCATAAAAGTGGATCATCTGCAAACATTAGGTTGACCAGATTCACTTTCTTCCATTTTGGATGGGGCATAAAGGATGGGTTGGTCCAGAGATCACCCATGGCTTGGGTAAGATATTCCATGATAAGTACAAATAAGGTGACCCCTTGCCTCAAGACCCTATAGGCCGCAAAGGGAGGTTGCAAAGAGCCATTAATTAGCAATGATTAACTTGCAGTACATAAACAGCCCCTGATTAACTTGATGAAGATTGTGGGAAAATTTAAAGCTAACAAAACAACCTCCACGAAACTCTAATTGACGATATCATAGGCATTCTTCATGTCCAATTTTACCATACATCGGAGGGAGGTATTTTTCATATTATACCTCTATACTAAATCTATGGCAAGTAAGATGTCGTCATCTATACTTCTGCCTTGCACAGATGTTGCTTGTGTTTCATCCACCAAACCAGGCATAAATCTTAGTAAACAGTTATTTATGACCTTGGAAATAATCTTGTAAAGTAGGTTACAACCAAACAATAACATCGCGGTTGCAATTGCAATTGTGGTCGAGGTATTGGAGTGTCACGAACTATATTTTATACGTCGCGGCATGATTTTTATTTTTTTTCACAATAAATATTAGCAAATACCAGTAAATATCGGCAAATATCGGTCAATAACCGATATACCGCCAATAAATACGTAAAATTCCAAATCCGTAGCGTATCGCCAATTTTGTGTATCGGTTTATATTGCATATCCAAAGCGATATTTAATTGTATGGTTACAACATACAAGAGGTATGTCGTTAATTGCTGTCATAGCATTTGGTACCTTCAAGATCAAATTCAATGAGGTTACATAGAGATTTGGCAGCATTGCATCCATAATAAATACTTCTGTCATAGCCTTCCACAAAATCATCCCCCACCAAACTCCAGCAACTTTTAAAGAACAAAGCATTATAGCCATTGGGTGCTGGGGCCTTATAATTACTCATTAAGAATGACTTTTGAACTATTGTTTTATCAATAGGGTTAACAAGGTCGACTACCGCTCATGATTAAATTGAGCACCCCTATTCATGACTTCACTCTTGAACTGAGTTGGTGCTTGCGATTTCTTGTTGAGATGAGAGTTGTGTACCATCCTCCTATTGCAGGATAGTAATTTGATTAGAGTGCCTTCTCCTTTCACGAGATCATGGAAGAACTTTATATTTCAATCATCTAGCCAAATCTAGTTGATTTTAGCCTAAAATAGCTTTCTTGGCAACAAAAGTCATGTTTGAGTTGGTGATATGTAACAAAATGGGTGGTTTCAAAAATACCTTATTTTATGTAATTTTATAATAATAACCGAATGATGAATTATAAACTAAGGATATGGATAAAGGATTACACAAAGTAATTCTTCAAACTAGCTTTGAAAACCTCACACAAATAACTCTTAAAGAGTCTCTAATAAAGAAACATTCAATAAAATTAACTACATAACTCTATACAAACCCACACAAGACAGGTATTAAGAGTTTATAAATTATCACTCATACAGATATAATAAGTTAGAAAGAGATTTAGTTTACAACTCACACAGATAACATAAACAAAAAACAAAGAAGCTTACACAGAACAAAGAAACTAACACAGGGTTGCAATGAGAGAAAACTCGATTTAATAATTCAATTCAACTATCATATTGAGAAAATAACATGAGTTTACATGGAATATTTATATGCTAGCATCCATCTCCTCACTAATAAGATAAATTAAATATAAATAAGATAAAACACTTTTAATGAAATTCCTATTTATGACACTATTCACGTGAATAGTAACACACAAATCCTATGATAGTAATAATTAAATCCTAACAAAATTTTAATAAGATAAAATACATCATATGATATAAGATAAATCATTTCTAAGATTTTAACAAAATTATCAAATAAGTATATAACAACCTAATTAATAAATATGAAAAGATAATGGCATCTACAAAGATAATTATGACACACTTTATCCATTCACATGTAAAAATTCAGCTCGACACTCCTACAGTAAAACAGTCATAATTTTGTGTAGGAAACTCAGTTTTGAGATCCGAAAAATGCATTGGACTCTTGATTCATTAAGCTTTCCAATTATAACCATATTGCATGGTAAATAATTATCTTCAAATTTGACCCTTGCATCTTTCTATTGTGATTCATAAATCAATCTTCAAAGTCTTTGAATGCTTCTGCATTAGTTGGGCTAGAGCTTCTTGATCCTGCGGCATCAATGTTGGATCTAGGGGAGAGAGAGTTGAAGTTGTTGTTGAACACAGAAGAGTTCTTCTCTAACCTAAATGACATGATCAGAGATACCTCCATACCTTCTAACATGAACCACCCGAGGAGCAGCCCGCAGCTACTTCAGTTTATACACCACCGTTATCAGAGGAGAAAGCCTAGATTGAGTGCTCCATACAGCTTGTACAATGGGCCAATACTCCATTTTCTCTGCCCAAAAATTAAACAGAACTGAATGGCTATTTGCCTCCAGCTGCATAAAACCCCGATTTGATGGTCATAACAGCATGATCTGAGACCCACTCTAAATAGCCCATCACCCCATCCAGCTTACACCAGAGTCTTAACATTTTCATCTTGCTTGTTAGATCAAGGGAGATGGACTCCACTGTATCTAATATCCTGTAAGGACATTGCTGTAGAAAGAGCTCAAAACTCATTCACACCATCATCATTTTAAAAGTCTCCATTCAACTTGTCTTCTTGATTAAGAACTACATTAAAGTCACCATCCGACTGGACATGAGGACAACAACCAGGACCAAAGGCCTTCCTACCCTTCCCATCATTAAGTCCATAAATAAAGCCTACTATAAAATAGTAAAAGTCACAACTGTGCGACTGCTTTCACTTTACAGAATACCTTGGAAACACACTGAGTTTCTCAACTTTCCACACAAGACTAGAACAACCAACCCACACCGGACCATTAGGATGAGAACCATAGTTACGAATTCAATGCCATCTACCTAGATTTTTACATATGAAAGCAGACTTATTTTCTTTCACTCTTGTTTCTACCAAGTCAGCAAGAGAGGTATTATTGTTCACCAACCAATTATACACCTCACTATGTTTTAGAGGGTCATTAAGCCCTCTAAAATTCCTAAACCCTGTTAATCATGAATAAGAAATTCTAGCCTAAAAGTCTCCACAATTTCCTCTCAACATTTTTAACCACGAGGAACTAATATCAAATCTTAGCTCTCTGTGATCAGTATACTCACAGTCCACCTCTAGCAGGTACGATCGATTTATTGTCCTTACTCCTTAGGGCCACAGGACGAGTCTTTTGTGATTGCAGCACATTAGTGGAAGCTTCAGCTAATATCCTACACTCCCCTTGAGGACCCTGAATTGTAATAGTATTGGCACTAGACTAGTTTTCCCCCACCTTAACCCATACTTGCTTAGGCTTAAGGCCAATGAGGATGGATCTAGCATTACTCTTGCAGCTTCCTGCATTATGGCCAAATCGATCACAAAAGGTACAAAACTGGGGCGTAATGAACTTCCTATTGGCATTAGGCTAGTAATTCCCCACCTTAAACCACAATCGCTTAGGCTTAAGGCCAATGGTGTTGGATCTAGCATTACTCTTGCAGTTACTTGAATTATGGCCAAATCAACCATAGATGGTACAAAACTAGAGCTTAATGAACATCTTGTTGGAGGGTAGTTCCATCTGGTTGTTGAATGGTAACACAGTTAAGCAAAGCTTGATGCGCATCAACCTCCAACAACACCCTCACATAGGTGATACAATTTCGATTTGCAGTGACAGCATCCATAGCAAAAGGCCTGCAACCACAAGTAGCTATGCAACCTAAAAAGTCTGAGGGGAAGGCAAGGAACAAATTCAAATTCTCCCTTAAAGAATTGGAAATCTGGATACCATTGTTTCAATATAAGTGGACAATTCAAACAGGTCCAATATGGACTCTCCAAGATCTTTGGAATGAAATCTAACTAGGAAAAACCCTTATGACACCCTGCAGTACATATGTGCAATTGCATGTGGGTATAAGAAGGGGACTTTCCACATACATAACCTACCAGGGAATTTTCCCACTTTTGATTTCCTTTGACACATTGTCATATTGAATGACTGATACTAGATTACCTTCCTCCAACTAGGGCCTCACATACATCAACTTAACCACTATCTCCGGGTGTCTCTTTGCCACAACTTTATCCTTCCACGATAAAGCCTGGATGGGTTCCAAAACAGCATTCCCGGGTGTATCCTCATTGTGGTTTGCAGTAGCATCCTCATTGGCAAAAATGGGTACCAAAGACAAAGGGCATCATCATTGACAAACAAATTATTATTATTATTATATAAGATATGATTTGATTATAATTTGATATTATTAGATTATGGTAATAATATAAGCCTATATATATGACCCTACATTTATAATTTGAAATTGGAGTGTTGAATAAATTAATCTTTAGGTTTTGTGTGAAAACCTTTTTTTTTTCGATAAGTAAGAAATTTTATTACTTGTGAAAAGGAGAAATATTACAAACCAGATATCAACCTACCATACAGTCAACAAGACCAGCCCACTTTTGGAATTTAGCCTTATGGTGTGGGTGCATTAAACGTCTAGCTACAGTTAAGACAATAGCTTGACTAATACTATCAACAGCTCTACTACGGTTTTCAAAGATCCTCAAGTTCCTCTCATACCATACATTTGCAATATAAGATGAAAAAAGAGCTCCTAGGATCTGCTTTTTCTGTCTATTTTGTCTAGATCTTTTCAACAATGATTGCACCTCTTGTTGCCATCCCTGAATAGGGTCTCTTCTGTCAGCACAGCTTCTAATTTTCCTCCATATAGCCGTTGTAATAGGGCAGTGGATAAACAAATGGTCTCGGGTTTCTAGATCCTGTTGGCAGAACACACACTGCTCCGATACATCCATACTAATCTCCCGAAGTTTTGCTTTAGTCATCAATCTATCCCTGAACGCCAGCCAAATAAGGAAACTGTGTCTTGGCAAGTTAAGGGAGTTCCACACCAGCTGGGTCCACTTTTGGTTTTCCTGTTTGGGGCGCACAGCTTCATAAGCAACTTTGATGCTGTAATCAGTATAACCATTTGAGCACCGCGACTGGAGAAAACTTTGTAGCTGAGGGCGCACAAGCAGGATTCTCTGAAACAGCCAGGAAGTATAAGTAGTGGGATTATACTCCCACACATTTATATTCTTAAGGTACACAGCATGAATCCACTTCACCCACAGCGAATCCTTCTTAGTAGCGATATTCCAAAGGAGCTTACCCAAAGCACACTGATTCCAAATTTCCAGGTTGAGGAAACCAAGCCCACCCTCGGCCTTGGGAGAACAAATCTGTTCCCATGAAACCAGGGCTCGTCTTCTGACATGTATCTTTCCTGACCAAAGGAAGTTTCGACAGAGACTCACGAACTGATGGAGGATCTTTCTTGGAAGGAGGATCACTTGGCTGAAATAAAGCCGTATACTAAATAAAACAGACTTGTGTGAAAACCTTATGCTAAGAGTTCTAGCTCTACATCATTCCAAACAAACAAATCTCTAAGCAGATCAAATTATTATAATATTGATATTTTTCCAAACATTATATCCAAATCAACTCATTCGATGGTTAAAATGAGTAAACTAAAATCAAAGGTTCCAAAAGCAAAATATAATGACGAAGCATAATTGATTATGATGGTTAATAGAGAAAACTAACCTTCAAGGCTCTCTTTGTTCCTTGATTCGCATACTGTCAACACTTTAGCCTATGCAAGAAGGGAAATTTCTCATATCAGAACTTCTCCAACTGAGTGTCTTACAAGATACGGCTAAATGCAACTGAGATGCAGGTGGGATAAGGAATTTCATATCTCAAACAATGTCCAATTGATGGGAAACATTGTTTGAGAGACTCTCACAGATTCAGTAATATTAGTAACTGAAGTGAAACAACGAGGCATGAAACTCACCTATATAGAACTCCTTAAAATGACAGATTCATCGCTTTGGGCCAATGCCAGATCATGTAGGAAAAAGGGAAACACCAAATATATTGTTGCATCCCAAAGTAAACAATTAAAGTGTCATTTTCTATATTTCATTCCGCATCAGAGGAAACAGAGCTTACTCAATTCACAACCACCAGCACCCAACCTATGAAGGACAAGCCACTGCTTGAAATTTGTAGAAGTGAAATAAATACAAAGGGTGGGCGGACACCAATAACAATTCTACAATTTTGTTTCCCTTTAAGACATTTCCTCACTGGTGTATAACATATTAAAGCTTCTGCAACTAACACATGTTCATGTTTGAAGCTACAAGTTCTATAAAATGTTTTTGAATGACGTACCCTTAGAAAATTCAGATGGTCAACAATTGCCTGAGAGCGTGCAGCCATATCTTCTGCAAAATCCTGCAGCTCACAATAGCAGCAGCAATCAGCAACCATGAATAAGATGCAGAATGAGGTAATAGTTCTGTCACATCTCTTTCCAAAAGCCTGACCTGAAGACCAATGTGCAGTCTCTTTCCACCTCTGTGGTAAGGAACAATAACAGGGCGTCTGCTGACATACTCTTTACAAATCAACGGTTCAACTCTGAAATAAATTAAAAAGATGGTTCATCATTGCACGATGCATCTTGGATTCAGCAGAAACTTTCACATCTGGGAACATACACACCCAAGGAATATATGACATAGAAAAACGGTTTAATATCAACCAGGTCATAATCAACACATCTGTTGAGGCAAGGTGATATGAACTAAATTATTCAGAAATAAAAAGGAAAGAAAATAGTCATGGTAAAACACATACATAAGTCAAAAGAAAGGTTAGTTACCTGTATGCCACAGGATCAAACGGATGAAAAATATTGAACATTCGTTTACAAGCAGGCATCTCCTCAATAATATTCCCCTCTTCCCAATATTCTTTCCCTTTGCCTAGAAACCAAAGAAACAATCCATTATAACTAAGAAGTTATGTTGAGGATATTATAGCACTAGATCTCATAGATTGAAGGATATAATAAATACTCCTTCCATTTTACAATAGATTAGAACACATATTAATAAGTATTAAAATTCATAGTAAATGATTCACAAATTAAATAAAATGCCTACATTGGAACTTGAATAATTTTATTGTTATGAGATACATTAATGAGGTTGAGGAGGGTAAATTAGGAAACATAGCAATATTTCCTTATTGGGACTTGAACAGAGACTTATATTATAAATTTATATATATATATATATACATACCCTCTCTATTGTGAAACAGAGAGAGTAATGCACTATTGAATAACTACATATTGATGGTAGAAGAAAGAAAAGCAGAAGCTTCTATGGCCATTTTACCCTATTTCCCCCTACATTGAGACTTGGACTCGAAAAGCAAGTGAACAAACTTTGATAACCTTTCAAGAGCCCAGGAAATCAAGACAATAGTTACAACTTTTTAGGTGAAATTATGGGTACAGAAACTAAAGGTAGCCATTAGCAGTCAGTATCCAGGAGGATCTTCCTAGTTAACACAGTATTTTGATTCTTGGTACAGTTTAAAAAGTATAGAGTTATTGATTTTTCATTCATAAGGTCAATTTTTTTCAACATAGACTTTACGCAATCCTGACAGATAAACCTGTGTTGGCAAAAATTTCATGATACAAATCAATGTCGACACTTTCTAACAGTAACTTTATGCCTTTTACCGTTCACTTTTCGGTGCTGCCATCGAGCTTCAAATTTAATTAGCTGCAATGAAAATAATGCCTTGATGTGTTCCCCTCCTTTACATTAACAATTATTGATTAGCAAGAATTATATGTGGTAACATTAAGGATTGAATGTTTGATGCATTCTATGTACCACCAACAGCTGATCCCTGGTCCATAATGTTGGATGCGAACAAAGTATAACATTGATAAAGAAAAGAAGGTTAGATTAATATGTAAGTCTAGTGGATTACTCCTATTATCAATTTGTTTAAGGATAGAACTGCACGTGGGTAGACGTATGAATATTGCCTTGGTTTCTTCCTTATCAGGCTTAACCTAAGCCATATTATACTCAGTATCAGAGCCTTAGTCTTAGGGTACATTAATGAATGTAGAGTTTAACTGAATAAGAGTTGAATTGAGCTCTTTTGTGAAAACCTTGGCTAAAAGTTTATCCATAAACTAATATGGTATTAAAGCACAAATTTGATTCTGCTACTAATTCATCAATTAAAAAACACTACAAACTACTATAGCCCAAAATCCAGCAACCCCAACATTGACCGCCAACCACCAACTATCCTCACCTCTGTCACCAGTGGACACACCACCAACTCCCAAAAAAATAAAAGACACTCCTCGCTGATCACCACACATTAATATTTGTGCAAACAACCACAAGTCTCCCATCCCGTCACCTTAAAGAAGAAACAACCCAACCCCAAGCACCCCCTGGCCCCTATTACAGCATCACTCACACAATCCAAGCACAACTTGCTCCCTTCTCTCATCACTTGCACCAATTGATAACCTTAGTGGCATGCATCAATTGTTGTCATTTGTCTCAAATTAGTTTTTGCCATCATCCACCAATCATTTGAGTTGGTGGCCGCATTGCAACCACATCTACAATGACCCCTATGTTTGTTGCACAACAAGGCTATTAAGGCAGCTAGCAGCCCTCCTTTCGTTTTCTTGTCTATTTCATGTTAGTGATTTAATTTTTATTATATTTTAATGAAGAGTCTACGAATAGCTTTAAATAAGAGATAAAAGGTAACATTAGGTAAAATATGGTGGTATCTCCCAGAAGGTTGCTGCGGTGCGTGAGGAGGTGTCTATTCTCCAGAAGAAACTTCTCTGTCACCCTCCCATTCCCCATCTCAGAGACCAGTTGAATAGTCTTGAGAGCAGGTATGCTCATCTGCTTCACTGTGAGGAGATGTTCCTCAGGCAAAAAGCATGTATTCAATGGCTCCACTGTGGGGATTCAAACCACAAATTCTTCTATGCTAGAGTGAAGGAGAGACAAACGCGGAAAACTATTGCTTTTCTTAGAGGAGAGAATGGCAGGGAGATAAGGGGCGCTCAGGAGATCCAGAAGGCCTTCAGTGACTATTATAAGCAGCTCTTAGACACAGTCTCTCCCCCTTTCGGAGCTCTGGACCCATCCGTTGTGGATAGCACTTTATCTTATGAGCAGCAGTTGGCTCTAAATGCTCCTGTTTCCAAAGAGGAGGTCCGAGCAGCTGTCTTCTCTGTTGGTGACACTAAGGCTCCAGGTGTAGATGGTTACTCAGCGGGTTTCTTCAAAAAGAGTTGGGATATTATTGGAGAGGAGTTATTCATGGCTATTAGAGATTTCTTCACTACCGGCTTCCTTCCTAGGAAGGTAAATATTACATCTCTTACCCTGGTCCCAAAGAAGCCTAACCCGCAACAGGTCACTGATTTTAGACCTATTGCTTGTTGCACCATGCTTTATAAGATCATATCGAAGATTCTTACACAGAGACTCCAAGGTATCTTGCCCTCAATCATCGATCATGCTCAATCTGCTTTCTTGAAGGGCCGAAGTATCGGTGAAAATGTGTTATTGGCTCATGAGTTGGTCAGGAAATATGCTCGAAGAGGAGTCTCCCCTAGATGCATGTTAAAGTTAGACCTACAAAAAGCTTTTGACATGGTCAATTGGAGCTTTGTGAGGAACCTCCTGCTTCTATATGGCTTTCCTTATCAGTTTGTAAAGCTGGTTACCGCTTGCTTGGAAACTGTGGCCTTCTCCCTATCCTTTAATGGCGTGCTATCTCCACCTTTTCGTGCGAAAAGAGGTTTGAGGCAGGGAGATCCCCTCTCCCCCTACTTATTTGTCCTTGTCATGGATTACCTGTCCAGATGCCTTAAACAGTTATGGACAAATAATTCTTTCAAAGGCCATCCCAGATGTAAAGCTTTGAAGATAACCAACCTGAGCTTCGCGGATGATATCCTTTTATTCTGCCATGGTGATTTACTTAGTGTTAAGTGTCTTAAGGATGTCCTTGATCATTTCTCTGGGATCTCGGGGTTGATTCTAAACCCTCAGAAATGTACCGTCTATTTTGGTGGCGTGTCATCTGATGTTAAAGGAGCAATTATCGATCTTTTGGGGTTCCAGGAAGGTACTCTTCCGATTACCTATCTTGGCCTTCCTCTAACCTCTTCGAGAATCTCGGCTAGCCTCCTCCAACCCATGTTGGAAAAGGCTACAGCCCGGCTTAGACACTGGAGTACTATCTTTCTATCTTATGCGGGGAGACTTCAGCTTCTCAAGTCTGTTTTATTTAGTATACAGCTTTATTTCAGCCAAGTGATCCTCCTTCCAAGAAAGATCCTCCATCAGTTCGTGAGTCTCTGTCGAAACTTCCTTTGGTCAGGAAAGATACATATCAGAAGACGAGCCCTGGTTTCATGGGAACAGATTTGTTCTCCCAAGGCCGAGGGTGGGCTTGGTTTCCTCAACCTGGAAATTTGGAATCAGTGTGCTTTGGGTAAGCTCCTTTGGAATATCGCTACTAAGAAGGATTCGCTGTGGGTGAAGTGGATTCATGCTGTGTACCTTAAGAATATAAATGTGTGGGAGTATAATCCCACTACTTATACTTCCTGGCTGTTTCAGAGAATCCTGCTTGTGCGCCCTCAGCTACAAAGTTTTCTCCAGTCGCGGTGCTCAAATGGTTATACTGATTACAGCATCAAAGCTGCTTATGAAGCTGTGCGCCCCAAACAGGAAAACCAAAAGTGGACCCAGCTGGTATGGAACTCCCTTAACTTGCCAAGACACAGTTTCCTTATTTGGCTGGCGTTCAGGGATAGATTGATGACTAAAGCAAAACTTCGGGAGATTGGTATGGATGTATCGGAGCAGTGTGTGTTCTGCCAACAGGATCTAGAAACCCGAGACCATTTGTTTATCCACTGCCCTATTACAACGGCTATATGGAGGAAAATTAGAAGCTGTGCTGACAGAAGAGACCCTATTCAGGGATGGCAACAAGAGGTGCAATCATTGTTGAAAAGATCTAGACAAAATAGACAGAAAAAGCAGATCCTAGGAGCTCTTTTTTCATCTTATATTGCAAATGTATGGTATGAGAGGAACTTGAGGATCTTTGAAAACCGTAGTAGAGCTGTTGATAGTATTAGTCAAGCTATTGTCTTAACTGTAGCTAGACGTTTAATGCACCCACACCATAAGGCTAAATTCCAAAAGTGGGCTGGTCTTGTTGACTGTATGGTAGGTTGATATCTGGTTTGTAATATTTCTCCTTTTCACAAGTAATAAAATTTCTTACTTATCGAAAAAAAAAAGGTAACATTAGTAAAAAAAAAATTAACAATAAAAAAAAAATCATTACTTTTTTTCTTATAACCAATATAGCAAAAAATTAAAGTTTTCAAGCTATACAACTAAGGTGGATTAGTTGCTTGAAGTGAAAGAGACTTATGCAAAGACTACCGGGACAAGATCCTTGCTTTTACACACGATCAAGCTAAGCAAAAGGACCCTGAGGAGGATGATCCTACTGCTCCAACTAATGCAATGTTATGTCTCCAAAGTGCTCCTACACCTCAACCTCCACAATGGACACAATTTCTCTCTTACCAACTATGGACTCTACTCACTTCATTGTCTATGCTACTATG
The DNA here is from genome assembly GCA_039764185.1 of Tamarix austromongolica. Taxonomy (NCBI): domain Eukaryota; kingdom Viridiplantae; phylum Streptophyta; class Magnoliopsida; order Caryophyllales; family Tamaricaceae; genus Tamarix; species Tamarix austromongolica. The sequence goes on along the minus strand of CM077811.1, from coordinate 87,817,896 downwards.
TCATTACATAATCTCAATTATTGGTCCACAATCTAGTTATTGAGTAGAGCCCAATACGCCAACTCATCATTGACAAATTTCTTGCCAACAACAACAAGCATAACTTACATTCACAATTTCGCAAGCTATCAATGAAGACTCACGATGTTGATGTCCACACTTGAGTTTTAGAATATGGTATCCCAATGTGCATTTGAGGAAAACCCAACCTAGTAGGCAATTCTATACAAGTATGGTCTTCACAAAGACATCTAATATAGGTTAAATTTGTCATATGTGGAACAGAAGACTTGTTTTAGACAACAATCTTTTGGAAAGACGTATAGTAGACCAACTAATACACCCAAGTTTTTTTTTCTAAAACAAGCATTTCTAACATTAAGTACTTCACTTCTCATTTGTCATCTACATAGGAACGGATTAGGCTTTTCTACACTCCCCATCAAGTTGGTGCATAGATATCAATCATGCCCAACTTGCCAATAAAAACTTCAAAATTAGTCTTGAATAACCCCTTGGTAAGAATGTCTATTATCTATTGAGTAATTGGTACAAATAGTAGACAATTGTACCTTCTTCAAGCTCTCCTTTATAAAATGTCTATCAATCTCAATATGTTTCGTTCAATCATGTGGATTAGGTTCTATACAATGCTTATGGTTGCCTTCTTGTCATGACAAACTTCATGGGAGGTAGAAGTAATTCTCTAATAATTTTCTTGAGCCCTATTAGCTCACAAATCCAATAAGCCATGGGTCAAAGTTCAGCTTCTATGCTACTGCTTACCACCACTCAACTTCGTACTCCTCCAAGCGACTACATTCCCCATACATACATACAAAAACCAGAAGTGGACTATCTATCTTCAATGGTTTCAACCCAGTCTGCATCAGTAAAGGCTTCAATTTTCCTCTGCTCATTCTTCCTGAAGAGCAGACCTCGCCCAAGTGACCCTTTCAAGTATCTAACAATCTTATATGCAGCATTCAGGTATTCAATGTGTGAGGAATGCATAAATTGATTAACGAAACTAATCGCACAGGCAATATTAGGACGAGTTTGAGAAGATAAATTAGCTTCCCAACTAGCCTTTGGTACCTAACAACATCAATTGGTTGGCTTTCTTTATTAGCCCCCAATTTTGTATTAGCATCTATTGGTGCATCAAGTGGTTTACAGCCACTCAAACCAATTTTGTGAAGAAGATCCACCACATACTTACATTGAGTCACTATAATACCATTTTCTTGTTCTAGCAACTTCATTCCTAAAAGATATTTAACAGCTCGTAAGCCCTTGATCTCGAATTCTCTGGCTAATCAAGCCTTTAGTCAATCCATCTCTCTCAAATCATTCCTTTTCACAATGATATTATCCACATTCACAATTAACATCGATACTTTTCCATCTCTTGAGTGCCTTGTAAACATTGTATCGTCACCTTGAGCTTGAGTATACGCTCATCTCTTCACAAATTCATAAATTTTTCAAGCCAGCCCCAAGGAGACTACTTTAAACCATAAAGTTCTTTCTTCAACCAACACCACTTCAAGCCAAACTTCTCCTCAAAGTCCAATGGTAGTGTCATGAAAACTTCTTTTCTTAGATTGCCATTCAGAAATGCATTCTTAACATTCAACTAATATAAGGGCTAATCAAGGTTGGCAGCAATAGATAGAAGAATTTAAATAGTATTTATTTTCGCCATAGGGGCAAATGTTTCAGTGTAGTCAATCCCATAGGTTTGAGTAAAGCCCTTTGCCACCAATTGTTCCTTATATCTCTCAAGAGTACCATCAGCCTTGTATTTCAAAGTGAATACCCACTTGCACCCAACAAGAAACTTTCCTCTTAGTAGATTGACAACTTCTCACGTCTTATTTTTCTCAAGAGTACTCATTTCTTCAAGAATTGCCTTCTTCCACTCAGGAACTTTTAGAGCATCCTGAACATTCCTTGGAATCTCCACAAACGGTACATGAGTAGAAAAAAGTGGAGTTATGGCAATGCAAAGGGCATGTGTAGAGGAGGAAGGTGAAAGATGTTTAAAACAAATATGATAGCGGATATAAAGGATGACTAGCACAATATCTAGTCCCCTTTCTGGTGGCAATAGGAAGGTTCAAATCTAAAACTGAAGTACAATCTTGATGCAATTGACTTTAGGGAAAAGGAGAGGTACTTACTGTAATACCCCAAATTTTTAGAAAACTAATACTTTAATAAATAGCTTTTATTTGAAATAAATTAGCTTTTAGAATTATTTAATTTAATTAATTTATGGATTTTTGAGTATATAAATTTGGACGGGAATATATAGTAAATTAAAATAGATATTTTGTTATTCTATCATGCTATTTTTATTCAAATAATTTTTCAAACTAATATTTTACTAACCTTATCCTTTTTAAATTAATATATTAGATTATAATAAATTAAATTATTAAATTAAATAATTTATCAAGAATATTACATTTTATGATTTTATAAATTAATTTAATTTATTTTTCCTATTTTTCCATTTCCTTTTTTTACCCTTTTTCCTTTTCTTCTCTTTTTTTTTCCTTTTCCCCCTCCCTTGGGCCGCCCGGCCTGACCAGCCCTTCCCCTCCCCCACGTGCGCTTGGGCCAGGCCCATTATTCCCCCCGGCTCCTCCTTCTCCCACGCACGGCACACCCAGCCCGCCCTCCTTCCTTATTTTTTTTTCTGGACCGGCCGGCTTCCTCCCCTTTCCTGCGCCGGTTCAACCGCTCGCCCAGCTTCTTCTCCTCTCTTCTTCTCCCACGCCCGACCAGCACCAATTCTGCCATTATCGAGCGTCCGGCCGCTTGCAACTGCCGCCACCTGCCACCGCACCTGCCCCCTGCTACTCCCTCTCTCTACCCCGTCCTTTTCTTTTCTATTTCAAGCCAAACCACCCCTATATGACAGCCTGCGTGCCCCTCTCCCTTTCCTTCTTCTTCCCTCTCTTTCCCCTGCCAACCGACAGCCCTGCCACCACACTGCAGCACCGATCGGCCGCTTGCTCCCCCCTGCCTCACCCTCTTCTTTTTCTTACCCTCACCATCCCTTCATTCCCACATTTTTCGAGCCTCTTCTCCCTCCCCGAGCTCCCTCTTCTCTCCTTCCTTCTCCCTCCATTTTTCCCCATTTTTTTTATCACCGCCGCTTGCACCACCGCAACCAGCCCCTGCGCTGCCTCCTGCCACCACCCCCTACTGCCCTGCACCACCGCACCGCCCCTCGAGCCCTACACTTCCTCCCTTCTCTACCCCTTTTCTTTTTCTCCCCATTTTTCCCCTTACCGCCGAGCCACCTGCAACCGCCACTTCCGCCGCCGTCCGGCCACCTCTGCCGCCACCCAACCCACCGTTCGACACCCTGCAACCTCCTCTACCACCGCCATGCATTAGTTGGCCGAAAACAGCCCCTGAACCTCTTCATTTTTCCCTCATCTTTTCCTTCCTTCTCAGCCCCTCCACCTCGACCCATCTCGGCAGCCAACTTCGCCGCCTTGCTGCGGCCGTCTCCGCCGCCCTATGCCGCCGTGAAACCACCCTTAGCCTCCACCTACACCCCCTCTCCACTCCTGCACCATTCCCTTGCCTTGAAACCTCCTCCATTTATCTCTTTTTCTAGCCTAAAGTCACTAAACCGAGCCACCTCTCCTCCCTTCTATCTCACCCTCTTCGAGCCCTTTTCCCCTCTCATTTCTGCATAAGACTCACGCTGCTCATGCAGCGTGAGCTCCCCCTTGTTTTGGAATTTATTTGGAAAATTTTTTAGGTATATTGATAATTAATTAAAGTGTTTTATTATTAAATAAATTTTTATAAAGTTTTATCCTTTTAATTTCTTATTTCTAACATAATAATGGTTGATATTATTTTAGGTGTTGAGTTGCTAATTAAAGCTTAAATCTTTAACCGGGATACCGGTAAGATTTGATATTTTGCGGGATTAAGGTAACCGTTAATCCTCCCTTAAATACATGGAAAAAAAACGTATGCTAGCACATTAGGGATTTTGGTATGATTTTATGCATGTTTTGTGTGTCTAGCATGATATATAAATGGTTGTTTATATTGATTGAAAGAAAAAGGAAAAGCATGATAGCCTTTGTGCCATGTGTAGGTATGATAATTAAGGAAGAGGTTGATTATTGATGGAAATATTAAATGCTTGTTTATGATGTATTATGTTGCTAATGCATGAATAATATTATTGTCTAAGGGTATTTTAATGATATGCTTGTGAAGTATGTGATCTAATATATGTAGTTGCTAATGAGTATTATATTGAATAATGACAAGTTGGTGGACTTAGATGATAAGAATGAAGTACTAATATCATTATTTTATGTAGTGGTGGTAAATTCATAAAAGTTGTGTAGTAAAAGGGTTAAGTGGAAATGGTATAGGTGAAAGGGGTATTTTGGGAATTTTGGAGTAAAAGGGGTAAAATGGTAATTTTTGTAAGTAAAATGGCATTATGGTAATTTTTCAAGTAAAGGGGCATTATGGTAATTTTTAGAAGTAGAGGGGCAAAATAGTAATTTCATAAGTAAATGGTAATATGGTAATTTTATAAGTGAATGGCGAAATGGTAATTTTATAAGTAAGGGGTATTATGGTAATTTTGGAAAAGAAGGGCAAAATGGTAATTTTGTAAGGAAAGATAAAAATGGTAAAATTGGATGTAAGGGGTAAAATGGTAATTTTGTAAATAAAAGGATGTTTAGGGTAAATTTGGAAGTAAGGGGTAACTTGGTAATAATGATAATGACAAGGGATAAATTGGTAATTAAATTATGATTAAAAAGGGGTAATTGGACAATTATGATAATAGAGAGGGTAATTTGGTAAATTAACCAATAAAAGGGCATTATGGTAATTTTAATAATGGAGAAGGGCAATATAATAATTATAAATACGGAGTAGGGTAAATTAATAATTATAAATATGGAGAAGGGTAGAATGGTAATTATGACAATGGAAAGGGTAATTTGGTAATTTAATCAACTAAGGGGCAATTCGGTAATTATGATGATGGAGAAGGGCAATTTGATAATTTATCCAACTAAAGGGGCAAATTGGTAATTTAAAACAACTAAAGGGTAAATTGGTAATTATTTAACCAACTCAAGGGGAAAAATAGTAATCATGATAATGAAGGAGGGTAATTTGGTAATTTATCCAACTCAAGGACAATTTAGTAATTATAACACAGGAGAAGGGCAATTTGGTCATTTAACCAACCAAAAAGGAAAATATGTTAAGGATAATAATTATGAAGGGTGAATGATGCTCTAAAAGTATAGGAGATAACTTGGTAACCTAAATTGGATAAGGGGTAATTTGGTAATTATGCAACCTTAAGGGCAATATGGTAATTTATCAAGTAAGGAAGGGATACTTAGCAATTATATAGTGAGGGGTAAAGAAGTAAATTATACCTAACATGTCGTTGTGAATGTGGACCATTATAATATGATTTAAATAATGTTGATTAGCCAAGTAAGAGTATTTGATAATTAGTATGGCCTTAATGGTTTTCTCTGTGATATCCTGGATAATCATCTGAATAAGAAACGATTAATGATATCAAAACGATTGAAAGTAAATAAGTATCTGATTATTGTGCTTTTCGTGATCACTTTAATTAAGACACTATTACTTAAAGTGAAAGACCTCGAGATCGGGAATGGTGACTCCTTAGGGGTCGCTACCCTAAGGACGTGGTTTAGTCCACGATTATTCTAGTATTTGCTAGTGTGCCTTTGTGCCCCAGCCAGGCCCTATATCTTACTCTTTCTAGCTCTACGGACCTAGTTAGGGGGTATGCATACTTATGGATTAGGTGTCCTTATCGGTAGGGTACTGAGTAGCCTTATGCACCAGTACGACCAGGGTACCTTTGCGTCCTTGGGTTCGTGGTTGAAGGGTACTGAGTAGCTTATATGTACCGGTACGACCGGTGTACCTTTGTGTCCCGGGTTATTGATCTCCCGTCCGAGGCAAATAAATATGATTGTTGTGCTAATTAAGAAAAGGAAAGATACTAATTATGAAAGTAAAATATTAATGAGTCGGGCATAGTGGATTTATGATATTGAATATCGGTCCACCGGATATAATAGTGGTCCAGGAGCGTGTTGCCTTGGTATGTGATTACGAGTACCGGTCCACCGGATATAATAGTGGTCCAGGAGCGTGTTGCCCTTGTATGTGATTTGAGTACCGGTCCACCGGATATAATAGTGGCCAGGAGCGTTGTGCCCTGGATAATGATTTTATATATATTCCGGTCCAACGGCTAAAATAGTGGAGGTCCCGAGCTCAATAAAACCAGTTATGTATGTGAATAAAATTATGGAAAAATACTAATCACTTATAGTGGAACACCATATGAGTCGGGGCCAGACCGGTCCACCGGCAAATAATAGTGGTCAGGTGCGTTCTGCCCTGTGTGTTTACCTTCCGGTCCACCGGCAATAATAATGGTCAGAGGCATTCTGCCCTGTGTGTTTACTTCCGGTCCACCGGCTATAATAGTGGGGTTCTCGCACTCACATAGATATAAAATATGAGATTGATTGAATGATGATGGAATAATGGCTTAAGGCCCGAATGTATTGGTTTTACACTATGACATGGCTTAAGGCCAAAAGTATCGATCGTAACTTATAAATTATTATGTATGTTATTGTTATGTATGCACCTCTCATTAATTATGTATGTAGCTTGCATTATGTGCCGTATGCGGGCCTGTTTTTAAGTGTGGTATTAAAGGGTTACTCAGTACCGTAGTACTGAAGGGATTCCCTTTATGGGGCCCCTGCCTATTCAATGGGCAGTGCCCTTACAGGTCTTTTCAGGTGCTACTCAAGTGGGCTGCGGGAAAGAGAGTAAGGAATTATCCGGTACTGTTAGGGTTTTCTCATTCTCTTTTAAATTTCTGGTTTTTAATGTTATGTTGTTACTGTAACCACCATTGGTGGATTTTAATTCTTATAAACGATTTGATGCGCTACTCTGATTTGTGTATGTTGAATTCCTTTCAAACTGTATTTCATTTTCTTAGCCTTAGCACTTGGTACTGGAACGGTATGAGTGAACCGGTCTGGTACTAAGTGTGGCGGTAATACTCCCAAAGTTCACGTCTTATTAATTTGCTTCCGCTAATTTCCTTTTAATTAACGAAATTTTTCAGTAGTGAATTTTGGGGGTGTTACACTTACAATAGCAGGAAATGGCCTTGATGTAATATGCAAAGGGCATAAGGAATCTTTTTCTTCGTGAAGAGTTCTCCTTGAGTATATCCACCCAAAGAATCTATTAGTCTTAGGACCTACATCTATTTCAGCCAACTGATCAAATGGAGGAATAATGGGATCATCTTTTTCTTGCTAATTATGTGGGACAGAAGATTGGTTTCCATTCTCTTGATCTAAAGAGAGATTTTTTTTTCAAAATCATAATGTCGACTCTCCCCAAAACATGGGTTGTTCTAATAATTTAGTTCATCCACCACACTCTCCCTATTTTCCTATTGATCATTTTGGTCAAACCAGCATAATATGGCAAAATAGAAACAAAATTTTTTCCACTAGTGCTACTGGCAATAAATTCCAGGTTCAGATCATGCAAAACTCCCCCTGAGAACGAATCCTCTCCTAAAGTCTTCCCCTAATGATAAGATTCAAAATATAGCCAAGTTTCAGAGAATTTGACATCCATAGGGACAAAGGTTCTCTGGGAGATATGAAGTCATAGCATTTATAGCCCTTTTGGGTAGGTGAGTATCTTAAAAAGACACATTGTTTGGCTCTAGCATCATGTTTATCACCCTTGTTCTCAAATACAAAGACTCTACAGTTAGGGACTAGGCAATTGATTATTATGGAAGTGATGGCTGAAAATTTCCAAGGGCATTTTAAAATTTAGGACCTTAGATGGTATACGGTTAATCAAGTAAATAGACGTATGATGGAATCTCCCCATAAATATTTTAGCACATCAGTGGTGAATCTGATGGCATCAGAAACCTCTAGGATATGTCCATTTTTATATTTAGCTACTCCATTTTGTTTTGGTGTATCATTATATGAGCTTTGGCGGACCATTCCTTTATTTAAGAAAAAATTTCCTAATATTGCATTGAAGAATTCTCTTCCACTGATTTTAATGTTTGTGTTAAACTAGACTTGAGCTAAATTGTAAAAATTTCTAAATATGTCTAGCACCTTTAATTTTTCTTTCATCAAAAATACCCAGCCTATACTAGTGTAATCATTGGTGAAAGTAACAACTCATCTTTTTCCTAAAGTACTTGGGATTTGTAAGTGTCCCCAAACATCACTGTGTATAAAAGTGAATAGTGCAGTGGATTTATAGGGTTGGACAAGATAGATAGATCAATGATGTTTAACCAAAGTACATATTTCTCACTGAAAAATAGTAGGATCTTTATTAATAAATAATTTTGGAAACAATTTTTTTAAATATTGAAAACTAGGATGACCTAATTGAAAATACCGCATCATTATTTCATGATTATGAGAACTAAAAGTATACCTAAAATATGAACTATGAGTAGATTACCCAGATTTTGAATTACCCAAAACTTGATGGAGTCCATCAACCTCCTCAGCATTGCTAACCATCTTCCCTGAGACTAGATCCTGAAATTCACAGTGTGAGGAATAGAAATTAAATCAACATTTAAGATCCCTAACTTGCTAATAGAGAGCAAGCAATAAAATCGCGGTCACGGTCGCAATATCGCGGTATCAGAGCGTCGCGAACGATATTTTATATGTCACGGTTGTCGCGGCGTGATTTTTTTATTTTTTTTCACAATAAATATTAGTAAGTACCAGTAAATATCAGCAAATATCGGTAAATATCGGTAGAACATCAACAAATATCGGTCGATAACCAATATATCGCCGATAAATATGTGAAATTCTAAATCTGTCGCGTATCGCCAATTTCACGTATCAGCTGACCCAAAATCAGATAAATATCGGCCGATATTGCTTATCAGGACCGATATTTAATTGTATGATAGAGAGTAAGTTGCAAAACGATTTAGGAACATGAAGAACATTATTGAGAGATAGTGAAAGAGTGAGATGGATAGATCCTACGGCAGAAACAATAGAGAATGATCCATCTACAACCCTGATTTTTTTATTTCTAGCACAAGGACAATAATATCTAAATAATTGGGAGAAATTTGTCATATGATCTATTGCTCAGGAATCAATAATTCCAACAGATGTGGATACGAAATTATAAGAGATGGGATAGTTTATATTACCTTCATGAGCCAGAAAACAAAAAGAATTAACAGAGAACTGTGAGCATTAATGAATTTTCAGAAGATGCTCAACTTGTTCCTGAGTGAATGGAAATCCTCCTAAATTAACTTCGTGCCATTGAGGTTTATCCTTGCTTGTTTGCATTACTCTACCATCAGAATTTTTCTTTGAGTTTGGAGGTTTCAAGTGGGGGTGTAGTTTCTGGCACTTTTCCCTAGTATGTCATAGCTTTCTACAGTCATCACACCATAGTTTCTTCCTCCTCTCACCATCCATACTATGTCCACATGTAGCCAAACCACAGCTCTCCAGTTTTGGACCCATAGCTAATTGTTAAAGGTGCAGCATAACCCTTTTCCAAGCCTCTTCTTGTCATAGTTCTAAAAAAAACTCCCCTTATGTCCGGCAGTAGCTTTCTCCCTAAGATTCTTCACTTTACATCATTCTCTTCATGCTTCATAAAACGAGCAGAATCATTCCCTTCATGCTTCATAAAATGAGCACACTCATTCAAATTCTCCCACTTGTCATCATAACATTGATCTAATTCCTGCCCCTAAGTTACCATCTCATTATAGTAGGTGGTTATATCTCTGTCACCTTGCTTTCAATGCCACAGACTAGACTTTAACTCAAATATCTAATATGAGTTTTCTAGATTTGAGTATGTTACACAAATGGAGTCCAAGATGTCTTTTATGGTTTGCATAAACATGTGTGGTTTTGGCAATAGATCATTCCATGGAACTGTGGAGCCATACAATAACAAGGGAATCCTCAAACCTCTAAGTTTTGAATTCAAGATCATTCTCCTCTAGTTTCCTCTCTTCACCAGTGAGATGGCCAAGCTTCTCACATCCATCAATGGCTAACTTGACATATTGGGCCTATTCTAGATAATTTCTTCCATTCCATCTCTGAATAATGATCTAGGAGCAACAACACTATCATTGTTGTTGGTTGGCATTGAGGGATGGCTGAGGCTTTTTTTTATGCCATTTTTTTCAGCCTATGGTTTTTGGGTTTCTACTACTCTGATACCATGATATTTTGGGAGAATGAGAGTTTTGTCGTACTCTCATTTTATTCTTTTACACCACTTTATTTTAAGATTCAAACGTAAATAAATAGGCAGAAGAGGGGAGCACCTATACCCTAATAGATTCCTAATAAATAGGAAGTAACAGATCCATACAATTAAATAACGGTGCCGCTACAGTATACTGGTTGCTATTTAACGGTTTTTGGGTCAGCCGCAATGCGAAATTACCAATACTCTATGGTTTTAAATTTTTACGATTTATCGGCCATTAGATCGTCGATAAATTGGCATGGCCAATAAATCAGAAAATATCAGGATAAATCAACAATAAATCGGTATTTATTAAGAATTTTTAAATCTATTGAAAAAAAAAATGCATGATAATTTCTTCTTATTCATTTAATATATATATCTTGGAATGAGTTAGTATTGAACAATAATAAAGTATTGTTATTTATTACCTTCACATGAACTAAAAGATAACATATATTTTTTTATTCTAAAATAATTTTGGGATTATTAAGACAATTTAACATCTAATGACTCACTTAAATACTTCTAATATAATATAAAATATTAGTTTATTGAATATTTATATTGAAATCATCAATAAATAATAATTAGAGTATACAGTGAAATAAAAATAAAAATTCACACCTGTAACAATAATTTATCGTTCGCAACGCTCCGATATTGCGACAGCAAATGCAACCGCAATTTATTGCCTAAACAGATCCTAGAAAATAGTAAGCAACAACTCCTAAAATCCTGCATCTATGCTGAAAGGGACATTATTCTCCTAATAACCGATTAATATCAAGCAAATTAACTATTGGATATTACCCAAGCTTTTCTACAAAATCTATCACCTTTTTTTTTTCAGGCTTCAAAAGTCGTCTCCGTCTCCTTGCTAAGAGGCTAAGACAAAGAGAAGGTTAGAAATCATGCATGTACGGCGACTTATACCTCTAATTTTTTCTGTGAAGGAAAACCTTTATCAATACCCATAAAATAAATTATTTGTAAAACTCATTGAGCCTTAAATTATGCCTAATAATAGGCTTGATAAGATAAGATTTTACAATAACTAAAATCTAATGCAACCATGGCCGAACCAATTAGACTAACAAGGGTAGGTATTGAGACTACTTCCACGCTGATTTTTGGAGCGAGTTAACACTGCATGGGAATTTCCTGAACTAAAGGTTCCTATGCAAGTTAGTTTGGTTCAATCTGCAGATGGATCCCTTAAACTCTGATGTTGAAACCAAAAGACCATCAAAGAACTACAAATTGTGGACCTCAGCAAGTATTCAAAAATGAAGGGGGTAGAAGTTTACAGTAAAAAAATTTCCCTAGTAGGAAAGAATGATGCGATATACATGCCACCTCATCATAGCATTTGTAGCCATACCCCAAACTCTAGGAAAGGTTCAAATCCAAATAGCTACAACTAATTTTGTATGCCTCGCAAGACCAAAAATACTAAAAGTATCTTGTTAGAATATTGGTAAGCTATTATGATTTGATGTCGTCCTCCCTCTATCCCGCTTTAATTGTGATGTTTCTCTTTTTAGATTCAAAGATAACAGACTTTGACCATTAATTTAAATCATTATATATTAGTAAAAAATAAAAAATAAATCATGAAAATATTAGTTAACACAAATTAAATAAAAGTATTTTTTTATTCTTTAAAAAATTAATGGTAAAATTTTGTTTTCTTTGAATTCAAAAGCCAAAACATGGCAAAAATAATGGGATGGAGAGAGTACTAATTTATTGACATTTTATGTTATTTAATTATGCAGTGTTTTGGCAATAGTTAGGCGTGTAATATATGTGTTTGGGGGGGGGGCTTAAGTTTTATATTGAATACAAAGTTAAAAAAAATAAGAATAGAATTGATGTTTTGTGTGAAAATATAGGCTAAAACTTTAGCCGTGCATTAATTTTGCACTTAATGCATGAGCATTAACTTCTCTGGAATGTCCATGATGACTATTTTTTCCTACAAGTACAAATCTTTCCTAAAATTACTTCAAAACAAAAAAATTTAATCAGTAAATTGAGTTTAGACCAACTAAAGTTATTTGCAGTAATATTGATCTCTTTGTTGCTCCAAATGGCTTAAAACAAACTATTTTATGATGCTTAGGTTCAAAGCCAAATAAAGATCCCTCAACCTTGATGCAGGAGCATATGTGATGCGTTAGTGCTTTGAATAAGAAGTGATTGAATTTGGGTAGAAAACCACAAAATGAAATGCTAGAATTATGAAAGGGGCCAAATTTGATGTAAATGGGATAGGGTGATGTGGAAAACATGATTAATGTGTAAACTGATGATGGAATGATCAAGATGTGACTTGCTAGAGATGGAAAAACATGAATAATTTTGGCAGGAAAAAATATGGATGTGTCTAAAGAACACAAACTAAGAAATGAAGGATACGGAGGAACACTTTCTTGAATCACACAAGAAAGATATTCAAACTAGGTTACAAATGTTAATCAGTTGCATACAAATCTTGAAGAGCTCACAATCAATCCAAGAGGATTCAAAACTCACAAAGAGAAATTTTATTGAGGGTAATCTTGATTACACATAGGCATACCTTACACTATTCATAAGTTTAGGCCTTTACATAGGCTACACATGCTTGACTTGGTCACATAACAAAATAAATACATTTGTCTCATTCCCCAACTATTATAACTAACTTTGAATGAGTCAAATATGAATTTAAATAATATAACAACCTAAGGTAGTTAAGATATGACACATAGGCATCATAAAAACATACACCTTACTAACAAACTAACAGCCTTGTCAACTTGCCATAATAACTAAAAAGTTGCCTATTAAAAATGTTAACTTATAAGAACTAATAATCTTGTGCCATGTGAGCTTCTAACAATCAACTAGCATTTGTTAACAACACTCCTAGCCACTTGTGTAGGATTTATTCTTCTCTTTGCTTGAGTTAAGTAACCTCCTTAATGAGTATTCTTGACGATTCTTTTCTTCTGTCAAGAACTTCAAGATAATAAAAGATCTTCTCTAAAGAAGGCTAAATTAATAAAGGTCTCCCTCCAAGAATTTCAAGAGAGATAGGCGCCATATAATAAGATGAGTAAATAGCCCACGTAAGCTCTAAATCAATATGGCTTAAGTTTAATATTGGAGCCAAATATTTTAAAGTCAAAAACAATTAATGGTTCAAGTATTGGCCTTAAATCCTTAAAAATGAACCAATTGGGGGAAGATGGGGTTGGATTGGCACATAATGGACTACAAGTCAAGGAGGACATTGAGGGCTTTTTGAAGCCCTAACACATGTTAAAGTATAGGCATCTACAAAGTCAATTAAGTATTAGTCTATATGTTGGTTAGCTAATTTGTTAATAAGTTGTTAAGATTTCATTCGCTTTTTTGCTTCTATAAACTCTAGGCATGTTCTTATTAGTTCAAGAAGGCATAACCACTTTTTTTATTGTGTTTAAGTTGTTATTTAGTTTCCAGAAGCTAGTTGGTTGATATCTTTTTAACCTATTATTATTTTGTGCCTAGAAGCATCTTTTAGAGTTTCCTATGAGTCAAGTCTTATCTTATGATTAAGGAGGTATAATAGCCTATGTAATGGACAAAAATCCCCATTCCCCTCTCTCCCCATCAACCATAATTAATGAGAATCATTAAATAAAACTTAAGTTCTCTTTGTGAGTTATTTCTCTTAAAATCATATATATCATTGTGAGTAATTTTAAAGAAAGCCTTTGTGAATTATTCAATTGAGTTTCTTGTTTAGGTTTATTTGTGGACTCAAATCAACACATTCATATGACCACACCCACGCCATTCATCATCAATCAACATCCATCATCATCAAGTTTTCCCCACATCCATTCATTCATCCTACCCATATTATCATAAAATCTACCATATCCAATCTTTATGCTCCTACCATGCATCAAATTTGGTATCAAAGTTTTGGTGTTCTTTCAAGAAGACCATATCTTAAGGTTCCAAAAGGTTTGTTTGCAAGAATACTTCAAGAAGCTTTAAGAAAGTATCTTTCTTCAAGATATGGCTAGTGAGAAAGCATGCAAACTCTCGATAAGAGACTTGAAGAACACAATAATCAAGTAGAAGGCATGGTTTGAATAAGTATCAAACAAAGGTGAGGTCATTTGAATCGACATATGAAGTATAAGGATGAGAATGATAAGTGAATTATGACGCCACTAGCAGCCCTTAACCGACCACATCAAATAGATGAAGAGAAGAGGTTGAAGTTTGTGCAACCTGATTTTGAAGGTAATATTGATCAAGAAGAATTTTTAGAATGGTTGCAAACTATAGAATACTTGTTCAAGAAATTTCCAACTTGGTATAATAACTTGAATGCTCATCAAAGGGAAGGAAAATCTAAGATTGAGTTGTGGAAGAAACTTAAAAAGCATAGGAGGAAAAATTTTGTTCCTAAGGAGTATGATTAACAAAATTACATCAAAATGACCACCTTGAGGCAAGGCATGTTGAGCACGTAAACGAATTTGAGTATCTTGCATTAATTTGTGATATTAAAAAGAGGAACAAAGGGTAGCTCGTTCCCTTAGAGGTCTCAACATATAACTTCAATATAAAATGAAGGTATTGAGTTATGGCTCTCACGAAGTTGTGGTCAAGTTGGCAATCAAGTTTGAGGAGCAAGAGGACAAGTGAGAAGGTGATTCCAAAGAACTACACATCCCCTTTCAAGCCAAACAACCAATCAAATGGCTTAAAAGGAGGAAAGCCCAAGTCTAGCAAGGAAGAGAAAGGCAAGGATAAAGTTTCACCCTCTACATCCACCCCCAAACACTGATGCTACAAGTGTAGCAATATGACACATAGCTTTAGAGTGTTCTAAGAAGGGTTCGCCCAACTCAAAAATTGAAGAGATGGAACCATGTGAAGAAGTTAAGGTAAATGATGAAGAGGCCAAGACTTTTGAGGAAGAAATCATACTAGAAGATATTGACATGTATTTGGTGCTTCAAAGGGTGCTACCACTTCAACCTAAGGAGAGTGAGGATTAATGGGATCAAATCTTTAAGACTTAATGTGAGTTTAAAGGCAAGATATGCAATGTCATTATTGATATTAGTTGTTGCACCAATGTTGCTTCAGAGTTGATGGATAAGAAGCTTAATCTGCCTTTGAGACTCCATCCATGACCTTATTCTTTACAATGGCTTTGTAAGGATAATAATACAAAGGTTGAGTAAATGTCGACTCCATTCAAAATAGGGAATTACAAATATTAGTTGTTGTGTGATGTCCCATGGATGCTTGTCAGATATAACTCGAAAGACCACGATAATATGATTGTAATGTCCAACATGATTGCAAGAAAATATGTATTCGGCATCCACTTGACTCCATTATCTTCTAGCCAAGCAAATTTTGGGCAAGAAAGTAATGGAGGCAGAGAGCTACTTCGCACAAGTTGAAGAGGTGACGTGTACATTGGAGTTCAAGGGAGATGCATATACATTGTGGTTAAGAAAGTGCCTAAGGGAGACGGTTTGATAGATAATCCACTATTGAAGACTTTTCTTAAGGGGTTTTGTGATGTATTTCCGGAGGAACTACCCACAGATTACCACCACTACTTAGGATTAAGCATCAAATTGATCATATTGGATTTCATTACCTTACAAGGTAGCATATAGGTGTACTCCCAAAGAGTCCAAGGAGCTTCAATGACAAATTAATGAGTTTATTGAGAAAGGATATGTATAAGAGTCCTAGTTCTCGTGCAGTCCTGGCATTATTAGTTCCTAGGAAAGATGGTACTTGAAGAATGTGTATTGATAGTAGAGCAATCAATAATATCACAATTGTTGGATCCTTCAGAGGTTTTATGATTTCAAACAAATGCATATGATTGCATATGTGTCGAACGATATATTAGTATGTTGCATGTGCAAAACTAATGAGAACAAATTGTAGCACAAGATTCAATAATAATATCAAGGATAGACCCTACATAAATTAAACAAGACAACAATCATATTCAACACAGGCAAAAGGCTAATCTAATTTAGAAGACTTTTAGAAAACCAAAACACCAAAATATTCTTTTGGGATACTAATATCCCAGTATTTTGGCAAAATCACATCATTTACCCAAAGCCATGTTTTGCATCAATTACCATTGTTGCACCAAATGTTGTATTAGATAAAACAAAACAAAAAATGATATTTCACACCAAACCACTCTATTCATTTTTATTTAGATATTCCCCCCTATTTATTTCAAATCATCCCATTTTCATCTACAACCACAATATATCTTCCCTCAAACCCTTATAAGTCTGAATAGATCACAACCCCTCAAATCATCTTTCTTTTGTTTCCTTCCTAGGATACTTTTTCCCCAAAGGTTTTTTGTGTTATGCAAGCTTGGGGATTTTGGATTTGCTTCAATTAGTGATTTCTTTACTTCTGTAAGCAATTTTGTTATTCATTTTCCTTGTGAATGGAGCTTTCTCCTCCAACTTTTCCTTCATAATCTTCAATTTCCTTTAATTTTCTCCAAGACAAGAAGAAATCTGTAGTTTATGTTATACTAGAAAATTTAGTGAAAATAAGTAACATAGCAATTTTGATTATCTTTTCTCTATATGCAATGCTTTCTTCTTCTCCAACTTCTCTTTAGATTTCTTGAATTTTCTCCATGTGAAGACGAAATCAATAGCTTTTGTTGTACTAGAAAATTTAATACAAGATATTGGTGTAAAGACAAAGGCAATGGAGATTCATATGCATTTTGTTCTGAAATTTTGGTTGAACCGGAAATACTTTCTCATTTCAATTCAATTCTTCATCATGGTATTTTCAAACATTTTTAAAAAATTCCAAAGCAACAATGAAAAGAGGGAATATAATATTTTTTGTTGGTCCAATTATTTTCAATTCAAATGTTGCCAATTGCATGACAATGATGTGGGGTAGCTTTAATGGTGGTGGTAGACTTTTATTCCATGTTGATACAGATTAGGGTCCAGGGAGTAAAAAGAGGGAGTTGAGGTAAGGAGGGGAACGAAAGTTTTTCCTTTTAATTTAGAGTGAAGGGAATCTTCATCATATTAGCTCAAGATATCACTTAACGTAAATTGTACGGAAAAAGGCAGGAAAAGAGGCTTTTGTTTGAACAGGGGCTATGATATATATAAAGAAAAAAGGGCAGACTCTAGGCGTAAGGTGTAATTATGTCAATCAACATCTCCAAAACCTAAGAATAGGAATATTTCACGATAAGAGCTCTAGTGACCAAGTGATAGAATTATCTTGGGAGAATGAAGATGCTTTTGGAAGCTCAATAAATAATAAAAACCTATACAGATAGAGAAAAACTTCCAATGCACATAAAGTAAACACTTACCAATCCCCAAGCGGACATTACGGAGTGCAAGGAAGACCCCAAGAGGGGATCCAACCGCAAAAAATGTGTCAACCTATTAGAGTAATTTATCCATCAGTCTATCTGCTACAAAAAGATGCAAAAAAGGAAAAGAAAAAAAATAGAGAAATCGAGAGACAATGATAAGATGCATGTGATTAGTAAATCAGATTAACTACACCAAAAATATGAAGATATCTACAAGGAAAAGTTACTTTTCTCCATTCCTAATACCTTGAATCCAAGCTTTGTGTACTTGATATAAGGTTTGTAGCTTTTAGGTGAATCATTGTGTCCTGGTGGAACCTTTTGATTGTCATCTTTATTTGTTACAGCTGCATGTACATCTTGACTAGCTAAACACATGCAAAATAACGTGAGTCAGCAGAAAAGGTATGCCTACTAGTAGAATTTAAGCGAAGACTACCTTGACACATAGTGCTAGTCATGTCACCACCAAAATGCGATTCTAGTTCTGCTACCCTCATTTTCAAGGTATTAATCTGCATAATGAAAAGGAAGTGGCAGAGGTTAATTTGGAATGTGTTCAAATCAAGAGAGGAATAGTTTCAAATACAGGCAGCAGAAACTCCTTTGACACCTGTGCCCTGAGTGCTAAAACTTCTGTATCCTTATCAACTGCAGCATTAGATGTACCCGCAGCTATATTTCCTGATTCATCATCAAGGCCTGCATTCAGGTTACTAATAAGCATATTAGGCTCAGTTTCAGTGTTCCCACTGTTCATTGTCCATATGACATCATTTCCTTGATGGAAGGCATCGCTAGGCTCAGAAACTGCTCCCAAGTCATCCACAGATGATGCTGAATTTGCATTGACATCATTCTTCACGTCCATTGATGGCATTCTTTCTCTAATTGATAAGATACAAGGGTCTAAACCCACAGTAGAATGAGAATCTTCACCGAGTTCATTTGCAAGAGTTGCTGAAGGCAAATGTCTACTCAAATTGACATCATGAATATCATGTGACATGTTACCAGCTCCCCCAGTCCTGGAATTGCACTCTGGAGATGGTTTGGATAAGTAATTGGGTGATTTGTTCTTTTCTTCCTCCTTTGGGTACATACAATCCATGGGAAACGAAGAGGACAAAGTTCCTTGATGGCACAAGATATCATATGAGAGGACACTTCCCAGTGAATGACCATATATAGAAACCTAAATAAAGCAACATACAAAGACTCAGCTACAGTGAAATCTTGATTCACAAAATTCAATGAAGAAAACATTTAAGCCCGAAGGCAGACACCTACCTTTCCCTCATAACCTGGATTCCGTTTGAGAAATTTTAAATACAGCAGATTCAGTTGGTTTGACACCTATACATAAAGAGACAAGTCATCAAATATTTAAGCAATGTAAAGAAACCGGAAATAGATAAGTATCACGACCAGGAAATAAAACTGCACTCGCACTTGCAATTATGGTTGCAGTTGCAGTGCAGCAGTATCAGAGTGTTGCAGGCAATATTATATATTGTGGTTGCGCAACATGTTTTTTCATTTTTTTAACAACAAATATCAGTCAAAATTATTAAATATCAAGGTGTATCGGCTAAGACATACCGTATCA
The DNA here is from genome assembly GCA_039764185.1 of Tamarix austromongolica. Lineage (NCBI taxonomy): Eukaryota > Viridiplantae > Streptophyta > Magnoliopsida > Caryophyllales > Tamaricaceae > Tamarix > Tamarix austromongolica. The sequence goes on along the minus strand of CM077811.1, from coordinate 87,798,478 downwards.
ACCAATATATATTTGATTTCATTTCTATGTCACATATCAAACATTTTGCATACTGGCAAACCAAAAAAACCCTACACATATTGTGATATGATGATAATTTATTCCATAAGCACAACATAAAGGACTTCTAGCTATGCGAAGCCAAAATTTTGAAACCATGCAAAAGCATCTACAAGAAGCAATCCCTGGTTAACAAAAATAAACCTTATCATGTATAGATGACCATATAAAAGAAACTGGCAGCAGAAGTGCCAACTGCAATGAAAAACATAATTTCCAGCACAGAAGGAAATAAGGAACAAAAAGATGATAACTGCCAACAACAAAGTTAGTGAATCCTCGTGTTTTTCAGTTATATTGACATTTAAACTGCTGAGTGAGTCTCTCCTCTGCTGGAAACAGTCTTGAAAGGACTAGTTCAAGCTACCCTCTTCCCAACTGAGAATGGGAAAGCAGCAGGACAAACTAGCTTTCTGTTATGGATATCGTAAAGCAAGACATTGTTTATAGAACTGTAATATGCTTCCACTACCACATCGCCACTTACGCCCTTTGACGCAATGCTGTACTGGGTGGTTTTCGGCCGTGTAGGCTGAGTCTGTTTAACCATTATTTGAGTTATTGTTAATCCATTTAGGTGTGAGATACTATAAGTTTGTTAGTGAGGTGTCGATACTATTGTGGGTCACTCTTTTTTCTACTATTGATGCATATGAGTCAGCAGATTCTGGTATTGAGTCTGAGGTGTCCTATGCTAAAATAGAAAGGGGGATGAGTAGAGAATTAGACAGGTGGGAATCAGTCGTTTGGAGGGGAAGCGCCAGGACCTCAAATACCTGGTCGCTCTCTCCACTGCTCACTGACCATCAACACTAATACCATTTGATTTCTCCCTGAAGTTCACTCCATCCGCCATTTTCCTTGGTGTTTCAGGTTATTAACACAACAATACCTTTCATTTGAATGAGTGAGATTTTTATATAGACAAAAAGAAGATTCATTCGTGGAAATTTAAGAAATAAATCATAGTCCACCAATTGATGGCCCCCTAACTAACCACCAACAAGTTGGAAGTTCAAAAGAATATAGAACGTTGGGATTAATGGAGAATGAGAAAGCAATCAAGCACCAAATACATGTGCATGGGACAAGGTGGAAAGCCAGATATACAAAAGTTAGAGAAACCAAGAGTGAAGGAACAATAATGATCAATGGCAGACCACAATCAGACATTGAAATTGGCCAAGCTAAAATCAAATAGTCAACTTATTTGCACTGCCACAAGATGACCAATTCAACCTAGTAAACCATATTATATCTGCTGGACATGCAGACTACCGCAGTCTCACAAACACAGGGGACATTAATGAGGGCTAAACTAGATAGGTAATTCTGGAACATTGAAAACACAGATTCAACATGTCAAATTATCAGCAAGTCATGATATGGACATGTTCATTTGCAGACTGGTCTTCAGGAATATAGCATCTATACTCTTGCTGACAAATAAAAAGCAAAAAGAAACAAAAATAAAGAGAGAAATGGTTAAAGAATTTCAAGTACAGAGTCAATGATGTCCTGGCAGTATATGGGGCTCATGTAGTATAATACATCATGAACAGTTGCACTTAGCGCCGTACGCAAGCCCCGCACACCATCCAAAGTAATTTTCTCCACTGCCGATTCACTACTGAGCTTCAAACCCTTACGCCACTGCATAGGAAAGAATCAAATTGTACATTACTGAATATAAGATTATGACATGCAGCTGAGCCTTCCAATATTTTAACCTGCCTAAATGCATCATACATGCTATTTGAGCCAACTTTAATCAAGCATTCAAATTTAGTCAAGAAAGAGAGTGATATTGAAAGGAACATTAATGAACAAACAGCTTACCAAATGACAAGAAAAGCTTAGGAACATTGACCAAGAAAACATGAAGCAAATTTGGATCTCAAATAGAAGCATCACTACAAATGTACACATTAAACATATGTTCTTGATACCAATGAGCCTTACTTTTATAAATATTTGGTAAGCTCCTCACCTGACATGGAATAAATAGTACTCTTTTAGTGCTGCGTTGATAGGAAGTCAGATGCTTTTCAGCCAATGCTGATGTGATATGACGAAAATTTCCAACATCATCTACCAAGTTAGATTTCTCTAACCTCTGCCCAATACCATGGACCATAAATACTAGATGTTGAACAGGAACCTGCAACAGAAAAATGGAAGACAGATCAATCAGATGAGTTATTCTACTAATATTGGGTAGTGACTGTTTGAATGCACAAATTCCTACCCAGAAAGAGGACAGAAAAAAAGTAATGAAAGCTGTATTTAGATACAGAGCAAGTTCAATGAACGCTAAGCAATGAGAAAGTTCAATGTTAGATGAAACTATAACTCTATGGAAAGACCGTTAGTTCTGAGACGCTCATTGTTTGATAAGAAGACAAGAATAGTATTTCAGATGAGCAATTCTGATATATAATGCTTTGATAATGGAGCTCAAAAAAAAATAGCAAGATTTAATCAAAACCCCCCACAAAGCTGTTCTGACCAGGATTCTCCTCACCAATCAAGAATTAAGCTATCCTAGACTATGAAGATAAAAATACAACTGATTGCCACCTCAAAGAAAATGCCAAATGCTGTTCAGATAACATGCCAGGACAAGTATCCATCCCTAAAGTGTGGCAATAATACAATCATAAATCCACCTGTGAACAGTAATCATCCATTTGCTCCTCCTTTTGTTGACGAAGTTCGTCCTGAAACAGTGAACATGATTTCAACCAATGTGAATAGTCTTGTATTGTCTACCATTACTAAGCAAACTACAACTAAATGATAATAATTATGAATAAACACGTAACCAACAAGTACATAATGAAAACGCAAAAGATTCCCACATTTTATCTTTAAACAGTGAAGGATAGGCAATAATGAACAAACTCAAAAAATATAACTTCAAAGCACATGTGAACTCAAACATCCAAGGCAAGCTTGGCATATTCATGCCAAGATCCAAGCTCCAAAATCCCTAAAGCAAGTCATATCCACCCTTTTCTTATAATTAGCAAATATCCTCAACTCGTAGTTTTTTGTGTAGCTGTCTGTCAATTTGCAGTTTGTATGTACGTATACAGGAGGAAATTTTGAATGCGATAAGTTTCAAAGATGCACTGTTCAATGCCTCCATTTGCATTAGTTTGACTTCCCTTTACCAGATTGAATCTAAACGTCTTGCCACTTCTACATGACAAATTTGTATGAATTAGGACAATAAGCTTCTTCGTAGCAAATCAGATTGCAGAAGCATCTTGGATTACATCTCAACACAAGTAGAGGCTTCTTCAGTTCTTCCTATCATGGACATCCTGATGGCTTTTTATATTATGCTATACAGTATTTACATTGACAATAACCTATTGGATTTAGCTTGAATCAGTAGCTTAATATTCTACTCCAATGCTACACTCCTCCCCAACACAGAGGCATATGCATCATTCAGGCTTGAAGAGAAAATTTAGCACAGGCCAACCTCAATACCTTGTGCTTCCAATATTTTTAATTATACTAGGGGAACCCAGATTTGAGGATTAAAACCTCTCGCTCACAATGGCTATGATGTCATGTCAAGTAACCAATTTACTCAAAAGCTAAAGCCAAACAGTTTGGCCCAATTTTCAGTTATACTCCCTCTCCATTTATTTTATTTTTTTAATTGACATTCTAGCTCAATGTTATTTAAAGCATAGGTTTTCCTTCAATATTTAAAATGATTAAGACTAAGGGCAACATAAGAAATTTTGACCAAAATTTATCAATTTTTTTCTTTTAAAAACCATTTTGTGGAAACTAAAAGCAAAACGTGAGGGTATTATGTGTCATCTAACTTATGTTCAATGCAAGGCTAAGAGTTTTAAATGAAACAAAAACTCTATATATATACCATCATTGCTATAGTCTTTATATTATCAAGGTTATAGTCTCCAAAATATCATACGATTACTAAGTAATATCATTTGAATGACGAAAATAATGATAGTTTGAAGACTATAACGATGATAATATAAAGACTAAAGCAATAATAATAAGAATATTATAACAACAATAATATGGATATCATAAAGACCAAGATATTAATATCATAAGAATAATGATAATTACTATTCTTGCCTATTAATGGGAATAGGGTTTCAAAAGACTAACTCCAAGACTTTGAATTCTATTAGAACTAAGAAATTTTTGTTATGAACTCAAGCATGTTCAAAGAACTTAAGAACGCTTGAAGAACGTCAAGAAAACTTAAGGAGGGACCTCGGTTCAAAGGAGAACAAGATGGAAGGAAAGAATCATGCAGAAGTCAATGAAGGGTAAAACTGCTTATTCATACTATTTTGGAGGGTTAAAAGATTAAATATACTTGGCCCAGTGTTTGAAAAGGCCTAAGGCGCACCTAGGCGATAGAAGTCCTGGAGCCTAGGCATTAGGTGCAAGGCGAAGGTGTATGCCTAGGCAATATGAGGTGCCAAAATTACTTAAAGCTAAAAAAAATGATTAAATGACTTTGTTCTTAGAAAAAAAAAAAGTATACCATAACAAGAAAATACTTAGAAAAATAATAACCTATGAGTTTAATACTACCAATACTAGCAGATAGTGTGGACTGTGGCCCACTTCTTCTTGTTGTCTCTGGTTCTTAGCTTTCTACGGTCTATCTTTTTATCTTTGACTCTATTTCTTTTTTTATATGAGTGTAATACTACCTATGTGTTTAAAAAATGAATTTTGCTCTCCTTTTCATATCTACCTGGTGACCCTGACTCTGCTTTTAGGCTTGCAACCTTGTTGATTGCAGAATGTGCATCTTTTCCAAAACAACTATTGCTCTCCCTAATCAAAGCTATAATAGGATTACCCTTTTCCAAAAAATGTTTACTCCTCTCCCCTAAGTCCTTGGCTCCCTACATGATTTTTTTTTTCTGCTGAAAAGCATGTGCATGCCTACTCCTCTCTCCTAAATCCCTAACTCTCTGTATGATTTTTTTTCCCTACTGAAAGGCATGTGCATGTCTACTCCTCCCCCCTAAGTCCCTGCTTGATATTTCCAAAACAACTATTGCTCTCCTCAATCAAAACTATAAATAGGCTTCCTTTTTTCCAAAAAATGTCTACTCTTCTCCCCAAAGTCCTTGGCTCCCTATGTGATTTTTTCTATTGAAAGGACATGTTACTCAAAGGCGCGCACCTTTGTGCTTGTGAGCTTCTATACCTTTGCGCCTGTGGCGCCCAAGCTTGACTTCATTAGCTAAGAATGAAGGATATAAGACACCCGTGTACTTGATCAAGGAAGGAAGAAGAGGGAAGATGAAAACACTGGACTTTGCAAGCTTATCCATAAGCTCCAAATAATAGAAAATGCAACTTTTCATAAATTTTTGAAATTCTAATTATATAGGAACATTTACAAAAAAATTCTAAGATTTTTGGTGTAATAAAAATATAATGCGAAATATAGACGCTGACTATAAAAAAATATCATAAGCCTTAAGACGGCAAATAATAGAAATCCACTAAAAAGAGTAGATTCCCGAAAGGATAAAATTTGAGAAAATGATACATACTATTGCTTAGCAATTCATTTTGAGAATAAAAAAATTGGAACAATAGATTATAAGCTTATTTCTACACCAGACTGCCAGGCCTAGAAAGTCTACACAACCCCACAACAAGGCCAAGATAGTCGGCCCAAGCCCAACTCATTGGCCTACTCATACGCAAAATTAGGCTCTGGTTGATTATCATATGTGCAAGTCCACCTACCATGGAAAGCTTGCACAGGATGTCCTCTCCCCTTCACCCTTATCTTCCTTTTCATTCCCCTATAAGCTCTCATTCCTAACACATAATAACACTCTCTTTTGCTCTCTACTCTCTCTCCCTAACACCCCCTCCCCCCCCCCAAGTCCCTCAATTAACAATCATGTTACAACAAGTGTTGTGGGAACACTTACAAAAGTTAGATTTTTCCCATCCCATGAACAACTCAGGCCCTCAACCCACCCCTCAGGTTGAATTTTCCCTCAATCACACTATAAGGCCAAAAAAAATATGCTCCTTACTCCACACAAAAAACTAGGTTTTCCCTACAACTCCTCGTTAGCCACCCCATGGGCCATAAACTGTCGGGTCGACCAAACCACCTAGGGGCGTCAGCCATATCTCATCGAGTCAGTCATTCCAACCTTATCACATCACAAGTCCCACAAAGTATCCACCATGGTGATAAAATACCACCTCAAACAACACAATCATCATACTCAAATCAAACACACAAGAAAAAAAAAATAATAAAAAGGGGGAAGTTTGTTTTTTTCATCACTAAGCAAGGCCCAAGTTTGATAGGAGCCCTCCTCTTAGGTGTTCTTTTGTTGAGAAAAAGACACATGATAAGAGATCATATACAAAGGGAGAGAGAGAAATCAAAGATGGTCCTAACCTTTGATATTCATTCATGACTAAGTATCATGGCCCTATTTCACTCCATGCTCATCCATCTGGCACCATCCAGCCTACGCTCTCCCCATCCTCAAATAAGCCTTTTGTCTTGAAATGTTAATACAAGAATTTTGGTCAACTTTGATCAACTGTCGGATATAAAGTCCAGGGGTAAATATCTTTGGTGCCAAGCATGTCAGTAGTTGGTGACTTGGGTCTCGTCAACATTTTGCAACCCTACCCCAGTGTTGTTGGACTTCTCTAATTACATTGCTCAAATTTTCAGCCAATCCCTTCTACACATTGTTCTTGTCGACTTCCACCTCTGGTTTCCAAGTTATAGAAAGTTGTTTTAGGCTTTCAGCCTGTGGGTGTAAGGCCCTCAGCCTAAACCGGCCCTTAATTTTGCATAATATGTCGATGGCCTCTCACAATGGACGCTATTGAAGTGAATTTCTAGTGCACCATGGCCGACAAAAACCAAAATTCTTGTTTTCTACTAGCAACGACATCTTATTGATGGTTGAAATTGCAACGGAAAAGGTTCAACAAAGCAATTACCGTAAGAAGCTCTATGAAGCAGTGTCGTGCGACTTTGCCAATAAACACTCTCACGACATTCCTCATCTCCTTAGATTGCATCTTTTCAAACTAGAAATTAGTAGATAACAAACAAGTAATGGAAAAATTATACCATGCTACCCACATTAAACTTCTTGAAATCTGACCACAAAATGTTCAACGAAATGCACAACAGAAGTTGCACTTGAGTCCACCGACCTCTCTCTCCGATCGGTGCACCGACCATCCTTTTACTCTTTTCGCTAGCCTAGATTGTGTCAACCTGCACTTGAGTCCGTCCACCTCTCTCTCCAATCAATGCACCTACCATCCTTTTGCTTTTATTTTTTATTGGCATCAAGCATGTCAATCTCCCACAATTATTCATCCGGTTGTGGGAATTCAAGCCTAATCAAGCCAAGCCAAACCAATCCAGGTTTCTCATTTTCAGACACTCAAGCACCGTTGCAACCACTGAGTTTTATACACAAGTTGGTGCGCATAATTCAAACAATAACACTAAGTAGATTGAAAGAGGGCACTGCACCCACTACCTTAGGTCAAGCAAGAGTGGTGTAAGTTTGCATAGGAGGTGGTATCATTTGATCATTCAAAATATTTCATTATATTTGGGGCTCCATTTGACTGTTCAACATTTCAAATAAGTCTATTTCTAACTATCTTTTACATGTAATTATCATTGTTTAATTTTGTTGAGAATACTCATGTCCAGGCGTCAAATTCAGCATTTAATTATATCACTCTTAGGCCTCCCCAACAGTCGCGATCACCATTTTGATCGCGGTACCAGCACTATAGTCTTGGGGTATCGTGGAAGATATTTTATATGTTGCGTCATAAAATTTTTTTATTTTTCACAACAAATATGGAAAATATCGGTCATATATTAGAAAATATAAGTTAGTATCGGTCAATATCAATCAGGATCAGTCAATATCGGTAAATATCGGCGATATATGTGCATTTTTTTCCTTCTCTCGCTTATCGACGAGATATCGTATCAGTGACGCCAAAATCTGATATGTCTTGGCCAATATTTTGTTTTATGTCCCTTGATCACATGTAGTGTACACAACTTGTCTCATATGCTTTACCGGATTGTGTGTGATACCACAATTTATCTTGTTTTGCTTCATTCAAATACGTAAGGTTGTATGTGTCCTGTTTTCATTCATTCAAATATGTAACGTTGTATCTTTGAGAAATATGATGAAAACAAAAGGTTATTGCAATGCTTCATAGCTTTTATCCCTTTGAAATGCATGTAAAACAACTTAGAATTAATTGGAATGGACATTTAGACCCTAATTTTATCTCAACACGATGAAAATCACTCCTTAAGGCAATGTTATGCACAAGCTTGTTGCATGAGACATGAATATAAACTATTTCTTTAATTTTCATGTACGTTTATGCTCCCACCAAAGAGCATTACTTAGCTTGGGTAAGGAAAAAAAATATATATTGTAATATGAACACTTAAATGTCATCTATAACTCAGTTACACGATGTACTAGCATGCATGGATATTGTATGCACGTATTAAAATTTAGAACAAAACCATCCATTTGGATTATTTTTTCCATTGTTTTAGGTTTTGATATTATAGACTTAAAATGATTAAACTTTCATGTTTTAACCCCTCTATGCATTATTGCTTGCATAAATAGTTAAATTTTCCATTCCTTGTTTCCCTCATCAAGATTAGTGCAAATCATATGGTTGCATATCTCATGATGATGAATATTCTCTTATTCCATTAAACGGTATCTTAGTCTCCTATACACATAATCATATGGTTGCATCACATATTATTAATAATCTACCTTTCTATACCTTGGTACCGCTCTTTTGTGCTATGATGCTACCTTTCTCATTTGTAATTTCAAATTTGTGCGTACCCTAATTTATGAGAATATTAACATCATCATTTAAAGGTTATAGATGGAAATTTGTGAAAATCCCAAGTTTATAGAACTTCAGCTTTCTAGAAGCTAAGAACCATTTTCGCTACAAGAAGAAGAATTCCTATGGGTGAAATCATGAAAGCATAATGGTTATATTTACACCTAGGCATTGACTTTCCAAGTAAGTTAAATAAGATAAGTTTATATCCCCTCTTTTGCTTACACACATCTATACTTCTAATTAATTAGATTTAGATCCCCTCTCTCATTTACTTTCATTCAAATGGGCCCTCTCATTTGGATTTGTTCAAATGGGCTAATGGTTTTATAAATCCCATCATATATATGTATTGTAACACCCTAGCTTTACTAGGGTCGTGGATAGTTACTTTAGAGTACCTTCTGATCTAATAACCAGGCCCTAGATCAATAAGATTCTCTTTTAGCATACTTTTTATAACTCACACTCAACCCAAAAAACTTCTCGAAAAGTCACACATTCTGGAATCTTGAATTGCTCCAAATCAATAACTATGGAGTTCTTTGAAGATAGGATTTTGTAAATATATATATCCACTTAACTTATCAATCATTTTAAGCCTCCACTATCCACCACTAATTTGGGAATATTACATTTAAATCCACTTAACTTATCACTGGCCTTTACTTGATGGGTTAAGGAAGAATTTCATAAGAATTTGGAATTCATTGCAATTTGGCATTTACTATGTGGGTGTCCTCATAATGTGCTTGGCAAGTTATTTTATTAAACTTCTCATAATGATCATTAAGCCTCACTCTAATCCATGCTCATACAAGTAATCACATGTTGGTCCAATTCAACACCTTTGATCCAAGTCTTCAAATAAATCAATGACAATGGGTTCCATGATGGAGTAAGGAAGAATTTCATAAGAATTTGGAACTTGTTGCAATTAAGTCTTTACCATGGACATCCTCCTCATGTGCATGGCATGTGATTTTATTAAATGTCTCATATTGACCATTAATTCCCACTCTAATCCATGCTTACACAAGTAATCATCTTCTTTGGACCAATTGAACACCTTTGATCCAAGCCATCAAATTAATCAATGACAATGGGATCCATGATCAAATAATCAAATCCCTCACATGCTAGGCATGCTCTAACATCATTGTGGTTGTACTCTCAAAAAAGTTATCATTGTAGCCTCTTATGTCTCCTTTACTTTCTAATTTAGAATCCTTCCCCAAAACTAATCTAACTTCTAAAGACATACAATATTTTATGTTGACGGTCTTTCTTTAGGAGCAACATGTAAAGTTGCATAACCACAATAGCAAAGTTAGGAAGCAACTAGTTCTACCCAATATGAAGATGCCAATATATATATGTATATCAAAGAAACAACCACAATCGCTTTTAGTGGCAACAAGCAAAATAATCACTTCTATTTAATATGCTCAACAAGGAAGAATTCCCTGCCTTACAGCTGAAAGTTGATCAGTTATTTGAGCATTTTCAGCTCAGTTCAGAAGATGATAAAATAATTTTTGATCCTTATCCATAATCAAACTAAACAGAAAGTCTTGAGGATTTTGTTACAATTACTACTTCCGTTCTGGGTACAGCTGTTCATATTCAAAGTGCTTTGATTCAACCTACTTCTGCTCAACCTCTTTGACACAATTCCTACTAACTACAACAAGAAGATTATCCTTACTAACTATGATGGAGAGCAAGACCCAGAAAAATTGTTTGAATAGTTCAATATGGTAGAAAATATATTTCTCTTACCAAAGGTCTGGGATGAGGAGAATGTCCCAATGGTTGCTACTTGTTTCACTAGCTACGCAAGTATGTGGTGGAGAAACACTATCAGTGTTGATTTCATCTCCCAGCAGTTTGAGTGAAGCCAACAGGGTCAACTTGTGGTCGAAAAATTCACTCCTATCCACCTTTGTTCTTGATTCTTCAAGCTATGAAACCACATTCATAGTGTTGATACTTATACTTGGGAGTTTCAAAATCTGGCAGTCTGGTGTGGCTGTTAGGATAACCCAAATCAGCAAGACATCTAATATATTGGTGGTCAAGAGACTCAAAACATCCAGTATAAGCAACGTCAAAGCTCCCAGGCTGTTGATCACGCTGCTTCTTTTGCTAGCAATGCAAAACAGAACTCATTTTTGGCAGCAATCCTTTTGAAAGGCTTAAAGTAAACCAGCTAGTCCACCAGAGTCTTCTTCCAAGACTAACAGTTCTAAGATTAGATGCTTCAACTGTGATCAAACAGGTCATATCAAAAGAAAATGCATGAAACTCAAGGCGCCTATGAATGTTGGTTTGGTTTAGCCTTCCAATGGGTCCCCTAAACAGAAAGTAATAGAGGAGAAGAAGTGCAGATCATAAACCCATTAAACTATTTTGGGGTGAAGATGAAGGATCAGGTCAGTGTGGTTCTCATTAGAAGGTCAAGGTCAAACTTTTTCTACTAGGGGAAAATGATGCAATCCATGTTCCTCCTCATGGTTGGGCCCATATTCTAAGCCCAAAATATAAGAAAGAAGGTTCAGGCACACATGGATACATCTCCTTCCATAGATCTCATAGGTACAAAAGATTTAGGAGTATTATTTAGACTATTAATTTATTTTATTTTATTTTATTATGACTTTACTTGATTTTGATATTATTTCATTTTATTATGCTAGGCTTTGGTAACAGCTTGAAGCATATATATGGCCTTAGGTTGATTATTGAATTCAAAGTTGGAATGAATAAAGTTGGAGTGTGGTTATATATGAAAACCTAGGCTAAGAGTTTAGCCTACATCAAATACCCTTGGCATCTTCCAAGATTTGAAAAGATTTCTTAGCAGACTAGAGTTTTTCTAGCTTTTCATGCAGCACATTAAGCTCACAAAAACATGATCCAAACTGCAGCAAGTCAAAACTTCAAACTAATTTAGCTCAAGTTTGGTTCTAGCCAAGAATAAATCCAAATGTAAGCAATCGTCCTAAGAACAAAATATTCAACTCGACAATAAACATAATATACATTTGTGAATCATGAAGAATTTAGGCCTTAAGTTTGAAAGAAAACTCAACGCAACCATCATGAGACAATCTTTGATACATTGTACACCATAGACAGAAATGAATTTGAAAGGTGTTGAGGAAGAAGAAATAAAAATACCTGTGTTGGTTTAGGTGACTGAGATTTGGAGTATCCTCTTCTTAATTTAATCCCATTTCCTCCTAAACTTATCACATTAGAAAAGCCAGAAGCGTCAACATTCAGCCATGCCTCCCACGTATCATCTTCTCCAGTGAAGAGAGCGTGCAGGCCCTACAGGCAGCAAAGAAATATTTATATTTTTTGTTCAAACAGAAAACACCCTCTGTATCATTATCATAAGGTAGGTTTCTATGTTAGTTTGTCCCAAAATATAGGCTTGTTTCTATGTTGACTTTGTTTCTATCCTATAATACCCTTGATTAATTTACAACAGAAACATAACTTTCTCTAAAAAGAATTAATGTCAATGATTTCCAGCATGTGGGTAAATATTAAAAAACGTAACATAATTTACTACAAACATGATATTAATTATACTTTCTTAATATGTCCGTAACTCTAAATAAGCCTATTTTTATGGGGCAAAGGGAGTAAAACATATCTGAACACTTCAAACTTCAGATATGAACATATTAATGTAGTTTATGTTCAAATAAATCAGGCATAACTGATAACTTCAAATTCAAATATAAACATACTGAAGTGGGGCCTTGTAGATTGATACGAGCTGCAAAAAGTCCAGATGGTTGAAATGTTCTACGATGCCAAACCTACAAAGTCCATGACATTGACTGTTGAGCAAGAGGATAAACAAAAAATGCAGGAAAAAGCAGAATATTAGCTTCTCACAGTAAAAATTTGAACTTCAATCAGATATCATAATCATATTCTTCAATGTAAGTCCTCAAAACTCAGGGAACCCTGATAGCTTCAATCTAATGGATTTTATTGGAAAAACTGTCTTCCCGAAGTATGGGCTAGCACTAAAGGAGAGGGAGGCAGAGAGCATTAGTCATGTGTGAAAGAGATAAGGAAATGGAGATGCTTATAGGCTATCAATTAGTTCTGAACAGCAGAAAAGAGGAACTTTTGAACTTTTATCGCTACCAATGATAGAAGAGAAAATATTGTGTCTCCGATGGCATTTAAGTAAGCTCGTCTGTTTAATCTTTCAATTGGCTAGAAAAGCATTCAACTGGCTAGAACAGTTAGCTCTTTAAGGGGTGGTTCACTAATATTGAGTGTGTTACTTAAATTAGAGGACTTCAAGAGATTTAAGGCATTAGACTTGAAATGAAAGTTATATGAATAGCATCTCCGTCATGCTCCCATTTCAAGTTGATATATTCGGTAATTTTCAAAAGGAAATTGAACAAATAGGTAGATTAATTTTCCAAACAGCAGGCACTCACACTCTTTTGTGCAATAAGTATTACTGGCAAAAGTTGACTCAGCCCGACCTAACTCGACCCACACAAAACCCGACCCGACATAACCCGATAAATTTATAAACCCGTCCCAAAACTAACCTAACGCGACACTAACCTAAATATAAGTGACCTGACCCAACCCCAACCCAACCTGACTCTAACCCATAACCCGTCATCAACCCAACCTAACTCGACAAAACCAAGTTCAATATTAACCAATTATAATAATAATAAAAATACATGTCTTATTATTTATTTAAAGCTTTTAAAAATAAATTATTATTTAAATTTTACTTATTTTTCATACTTTTATTGTGAGCTTACATATTCACCAACGATATTCTAATTTTACCGATTTTTTTACGTAAAAATATAACATTAAAAAGTCATAACAATAAACAAATAGCAATTAATAAGATATTATTAATTATATGCTTACATGAAGTTAAATTTAATGCTTGCCTTCGAGGTTAATGAGTTAGATTCATTTTGGTGGTTAATGTCCGATTTGACCCAAATCCAAAGTAATTCGATTTAGGATTAGCTCTGTCCGAACCCAATCCGATCCATCAAAACCTAAAAAGACCCAATCTGTCAAGTAAACTCAAACCTACTCATCAAATTAACTCGAATACGAAATCACCCGAATACAAGTTTACTCTGCCCAAACCCGACCCAATAGGGATGTAAACAGAGCGAGTTCAAGGCAAGTACGCCAATACCCATACTTGATATAAAAATTCGTATCCAAATTTGTATCCATACCCCAAACAGGTATCTACTAACACATCTATATCCACATTTATTGGATATCTGTTACCCGACGGATAATCCGTTTACTAATAGACGAATATTATCCAACTAATAAATCAATTACCCGACAAATAAACTCATTTAGAGCTTAGCCAAATGACAATTTTAACCTACACTATATTTATTTTAAAAGGGTAAAAGGATAATTATATATCTGGTAAACGGGCATGCATATGGATACGGGTACGGATATAGATATCTCATACTCGTATCCATACCCCAACCTAAGGAATATTTTTTTAATCCTCCATATTCATTTATCCATATCCGTTTAATTATTCGACAGATAAAATCCATTAGGTAAAATCTGTTCCATTTACATCCCTAAACCCAACCTGACAAGTTAACATGAAATAATCCGAACCGGACCCGACTCGAACCTGAACTATTTCTACCTAAACTTGATCCAACTTGGTAAATAAACCCAGTGCGGCCCGAATCTTCTTCAACCCGAACAAGAAAGCAACCCGAAATGACCCAACCCGACCCGATCAACAACTAACCTACAAAGAAAAATGACCCACGAATAACCCAATTTGCCTGGCCCGATTGCCACCTATACTCAGAACAACCCCCACCCCAAAATTACTTTTACATAAACTTATATGCACTAATACAAGTATGGAAGAAGAAAAGAAACAAGAAGAAAAAAGGGGCAAGGTTCAATCATATGCATGCCAGGGTGTGGTTGTCTAGACCAAACAAAGGATTTCGGATGTCTTTGTGAGAGAACTTGATAATTAGAGCACTACCCAATACCTACAGAAAGTGACATGATATTTGATCTTCTTTCTTTCCTTGCTTTTTCTTCTCAAAACAGGACCGCCAATGCAATCGCCATTGGTAATCAGCTGACATAGGCTCATAAACATACAAGAAACAAACAAAGAGATTTCATACTAACTTTTCAAGTCTTATGATTGCTTGGATAATATAAACTATTATATAGTTCACAGATAGGACAGAATTTTTTGCAGTATCCAATATCAAAAGCTTTGAATTGCATCTAGCAAGAGAATATTTTAGAATGCGCTTGCTACTGGAAAAGTTATTGTCACATATTTATAGCTTTTGTTTTCTATTTTCCTGATTGAAAACCTCGAAATCAACGTTTTTTAAATTTATGAAGAAAACTAAAAAACAACCTACACTTTTTTGAATTTTCCATTTAAATGTAAATCCTTGTTTTCTCCATGCTTTTCACATGAAAAAATTTTTTTTTTTAATTATTATTGTAATAATAATATTAATAGTATTATTATTATCGTTATTAACAACAATATTATTAATATATTCTCATTATTATCAATCATAATGATAATAATTTATTTATTTTATTGATATTTATTGAGACTATTAATGCTAACAAAAAATGATACAATGATAATTATATTATTGTTCATAATACTAATAAAAAGATTAAGATTATTATTATTATTATTATTAACATTAGCATTAATAATAGTATTATTATTACTATTCATATTATTAATAAGGGTATTATTATTATTATTATATTAATATTAGCACTAACATTATTGTTATTGTTATTGTTATTATTATGAATTATGAATATATATTATTAATAAATATTATATTCATAATAATATTAAATATTAATATCAATGGTTTTGTTGTTTTTGTTATTATTATTGTCATACATATTAATATTATTAGTAACAAAAATAATAAGAATATTATTCTTAATGTTAATTTTTAATTAAAAGTATTAATAATAATAACAATATTATTATTAATATTAATGATAGTAGTAATAATAACAATACTATTGTTATTATTTTATTATTAATATTACTATTAATAAATATTAATATTAATATTAACATTATTATTGTTGTTGTTGTTATGAATGTTAATATTATTAGTAGCAATAATGGTAATAATAATAATAATAATGACATTGATAATAATATTATTATTATTATTATAATTTTATTACTAATATTACTTGAATAAATATTAATATTATCATTATTATTATTATTATGAATGTTAATATTGTTAGAAGAAATAATAATGTTAATATAATTATTAATTTCATTAATATTATGAATAACAATATTATTCGTAATGTTAATTTTAATTAATATTGCTAATAATAATAACAATACTATTATTAACATTAATGATAACGGTAGTAATAACAATATTACTATTGGTAGTACTAATAGTACACTTGATGCTTGAATGTCCTTTTATGGGGAGGTTAGTTCTTCTTGTTATGAAACCAATTGGTAGACATATAAGATCCCTTGATGGTAAGGTATCCTAAGTTTGGTTGCTATGGTGCATGGATGAGCTACACAGAAGATGGAAGTAATTACATGCTTAATGGCAATTGCAGTGTATAAGGTTTGGAAAATGCGCAATAACTTGGTTTTCAACAACACAAGTTTAGATTGGCATCACTTGATTATGCAAGTTTCCATTAATTGTGCTAGAAGGTGTCAATATGAATGTAGATTAGGTAGGTATGGTCCCTCTATCTCCATTGTAGATGCTTTTGGATCCTATGCTTGTAATCTTTGATATTGAATAGAAATACAACCACATAAAAATAATTATTATTATTATTATAATTTTAGTAGTATTAATAATAATAATTGTGTTATTGATAAAACAAAATTAATATTACTAATTATTTATACTACTATATACAAAAATTATTATTATAAACAACAACAAATTTATCATTATTTAAATTAATAATAATATTATTATAGGAGTTAATAACAATAATAATAATAATAATAACAATAACATTGGTATGAATATTAGCAATAATAATAATAATAGGGTCGTTGTCATTATTATCATTATTAAATTTATTATCACAACAAGTATTCTTATATTAATATTATTATCAATGTTAGCGATAATACTAATATTATTATCATTATTATTACTAATTTTGCCAATTTTAATACTATTATTATTAGTATTATGATTACTACTAACATATATATATGTGTGTGTGTGTGTGTGTGTGTGTGTGTCTATATATATATGTATGTATGTATTGTTGTTATTATTTTTTTCAATTTAAAAGACGATGAACATGTTTTCAAACTCCAAAACAGTTTCATAACATGGATAAAGGAACATACTAGAGATGGAAAATGAAAAACTACTTTCCAATAGTAAACGCACCCTTAATTATCTAATATGTTATTCCACACGTCTTTTTTACACCATCGAAGCTATGTTGTGCAAGATTTTCTTGTGAATTTACTCTATTCACGCACAAGGAGGTCTAGTCACAAGCGCCTGTCACTCTTCTTTCTTCAAAGTTAGTAAGGCATATAAGTTAGAAAAGAGAAAAGACTTGGCCATGTGAATCTACATTTAAAAAAAAATTAAGTGACCCATTGTGTAAAAAAGACAACATTTAGAGGTTTCAAACTTTTAGTAAAGTAACGTGAATTATCAACTAGCTCAGGGACAAAAAGTAGGCGCATCTTGTCTCAAAAAAAAATTACCAAATTGAATATCTTAGCATATTATATTACAATTAGAAAGAAAGAGAAATGACAATAAATAAATAAATAAAGCCTTCCAATTCTGCCACAAGTTTACCAAAGAAACGCAGTTTCAAGACTGCTTACAAAAAGAAAATGAGGATTTCAGGACTCAAATGCCAACAATTTCACATACCTGTCGACGATATGCAAATTCCAATTGCTCAGCAACATCTTCCCTAAGAGGAAGCCAATCAAGGCCTCCACTTAGTGCAAACCACTGACCTCGTAAGACACGCCGATAATCCCCATTCCAGTACACAGGAAAAGAATGCCTTTTAAGCAAATCTACCTGATCAAACGATCATTTCACCACAACATAAATATATTATATGAAGCACAATATACCAGGTCAATATATTATTAAACTAAAAAGTATTTCACACCAAGATAGAATCATTGCTCAAATAATAGCTAGCATCAAAGCAAGAGGAATTAATGTATGCATTGGGGAGGCAAAACAGAGAGGCCGGCCTCATTGTTTCTGTTGTGATGAAGACAAGAATGAAATTATATTCGAGTACCTTGTGAAGGTCAAAATAGATTTGGCTGTAAAACAGGGAGATACCACCTCAAATATTCATTTAAGTCATGCAAATTTGATAACGCAAGCAAATCAATTGGAGAAATAAACAAATGAGAAAATGAAGAAAGAGTAAGTTTTACGCACCAACTTACAACCTTAAGGCACGGATTCCCCCAAAAAAAATATCCATGGGGTTAATTATAAATTATGATCCATATATTAACAGTTTTCAAATCCCCATAGAGACACAACAATTCTACAAACAGGAGCTGAAAGAGAATTGATCCACAAACAAATTTATCGCTCTAAAGCAATAATACATATACATACATATATATATATATGTGTGTGTCTGTGTTTGTGTGTGTGTGTAGATATATGCATATATATGTATGTATGTATATACATATGTATATATATAATAAAAAGAGAGATAATGTGATGAATTTCTGATATAGCAACGTACAATTACACCTAAATTTCTTAGATGAACTGAGAAAAGCAATAAGCGTACATGCATACTGTCAGCTCTCCCTCATGACATGTGCCAATTTGCAAGTTATATAGTGACCCCTGCCCACCCACCCAGCCACCCCACCCCCCCAAACATAACAAACAAAACAAGACAAGACAAAACATAAAAAGTAAATAAAAAAAAATATAGATGAGGTAAATAAATTATCTTAAAATGTCCCTATTTCCTGCACACAACCAATATAGAATGCATACAACATTCTTATTGCTCCTCATAGAGGGGGGAAATTCCTACCTCGTACAGACCACCTTTTACAGGAACACCGACTCTCTCTTCTTCAACTGCATAAAGTTCAGAATTTTGAAAGCTTGTATCAAAATCCACCTTAGGACTAGAGCCACATTGACCCTTAGGACCTTCACTGCATTCTGCATACTCCTTCCACCAATAAGAAAGCAATTCTTCTTCTCTCTGTGCAGCCAAAAAACGAGGAAAAAAATCAATAGGTGATATCATCAGGAAACAGCACTAAGATTCATCAACTTCCTCTCCAATGCTTACAACAGTTCCAATAGAGTTGTCCCGTTTACATCTAAATCAAACCTTCGCTTGACTGAAGACAACTCCCTGAATTTATATGCTACACATGGCTCTAGATTGCATGATCTAACATGCGTTAATTTATATTATTCATACAGCAAATATACGCCTTCAAGTGGGCAAACAATACTTGACCTGCAAGAAGGACGCCTCTATAGCAAGAGAATCCCTCATACCAAATCGAAAGTACTCTCCCTTTCCCACAATCTCGGTTCGAGGAACTGAAGCAGCCAGCTCTGTCAAAAGATAAAGCAGGAATTGATCAGCACGTGTACGCAATATAAGAGAGAAAAAAGGAAACAAAAAGAACCTCTTCATCTGGAAGAATTCCATCTAGAAATATTTATTATTTGATCATCTGCTACTGTCCTCTTGTTATGAAATGTATTGTTAGGCGTCAAAAGATACAAAAGGTAAAACTCCAAAAAGTAAGTGCTGCATCATAAACTAGTCAAAGCAACCATTTATTGTACACCTTGCTTCTGAGACCCTAAAAATAACTACATGGTGGTCACAAACAAAGTTTAAAAACTCTGATAAGCAACTCACTGAGTTATTAGATCATCCAACTGCCAGGATGCATTTGACTCTAGACCAATAAGGCAAGCATGATCTAACATGCGTTAATTTATATTATTCATACAGCAAATATACGCCTTCAAGTGGGCAAACAATACTTGACCTGCAAGAAGGACGCCTCTATAGCAAGAGAATCCCTCATACCAAATCGAAAGTACTCTCCCTTTCCCACAATCTCGAAATATTTATTATTTGATCATCTGCTACTGTCCTCTTGTTATGAAATGTATTGTTAGGCGTCAAAAGATACAAAAGGTAAAACTCCAAAAAGTAAGTGCTGCATCATAAACTAGTCAAAGCAACCATTTATTGTACACCTTGCTTCTGAGACCCTAAAAATAACTACATGGTGGTCACAAACAAAGTTTAAAAACTCTGATAAGCAACTCACTGAGTTATTAGATCATCCAACTGCCAGGATGCATTTGACTCTAGACCAATAAGGCAAGCATGCATATAGGTATCAATTAACCAACACAAAAGAGATATAAGATCTAATGGTTGAAGGACCATACACATGGTAGTTCATAAGGTGAAGCAAATTAACATGTAATAAATCAACGGGCATTTCTACCAGCTGGGCTGCAAACTGCTGACAATGGCTCCATTCTGGTCCTTATTTTTTTCTGTTTCCCATACTCCCCGATACTAGCCTTTACTGGATAGAAGTTGAACTACTTGAGCCAACAAGATTGAAGCAGCACTCCCCAACTATGACCACCCACTCGAAGATAGACCACTTGAAACTAAAAACAGAGAATAAGAATGCCAGCAAAGATAACCACAGTAATGAGAGAGGAAGATTTTGAGTAATTTGGAACGATGAAATTGCATATCTTCAACAGTCTCTCATCCCAAATCAGTAGAAAAATATACCTATTGATGAAGGTGCGTGCCAAGAAGAGGAGGATTTGCATTTCTTGATCATGGAGCCAATAGTAATTGATTTCTTGAAAGTACTACACAAGAGTCAAGCCCTTTCTTGAATTATTCTTTGAAGGAGTGAATTTGTTGCAAGAAGAGCGTTATACATCATCATCACATGTGTGGGCGTCGGTTATGATACAAAAGAAGGCAAGAAAAGAACTCGAAGGGCATGGCAACAACTAGAAACGACAAGAGAAGAGGATAGAACATGATCATCACATGTGGGCGTCGATTACATAGCTGCTTTTGAAGTTGAACTTGCAAACTACACACCACCCAAAGCCCAGTTCATTACAATGGCTGAATAAAGACAGGACAGTGACAATAACAAAGCAAATCCTTGTTTCTTATAGTTCTTTGTGATGTGTTTGCCGATGGATGCATGCCAATATGATTAAAATGTGATGGTGTCATTAATGAATACACAATTTGTAAGGGCAAAAAGAAGTACAAGTTGAAACCATTAACTTGTGATAATGGGGAGTCAAAAGGAGCTTGAGGGTTTGAGAATCTCTTTTTGTGTGAGCATGCCATGATTGATGCCACTGAGGAGGAGAACGTTTGTTATGCTTTGGTTATGAAAGAGTTACAACAAGGGTAGGAAAGTATCATGGATCCGAGGCTACAACAACTTATATAGGAGTTTGAAGACATGCTGCCAAGGTTACCACCTTTGAGAGGAATTGAGCACCAAATAGCTCTCGTCCTAGTTATGCTAATTCTAAATAAGGTAGCCAGATGTTATCCAAAGGAATCCAAAGAGCTCTAAAGGCAAATTCAAAACCTCGTTGATAAGGGTTTTCTGAGGAAAAGCATGAATCCATGTTGTGTACCCACTTTGATTGTTACTAAGAAAGATAGGGCATGGGGGATGTGCATAGACTCAAGGGTCATAAATAATATTACCATTAAGTATAGGTTATCAATGCATTGACTTGATGACATGTTAGATGAGTTATATGGTGCTAGGGTTTTCTCCAAAATTGACTTGAGAAGTGGATATCATCAAATGAGGATTAAGTAAGGTGAAAAATGGAAAACAACTTTCAAGATAAAGTAAGGTCACTATAAATGGATGATATGTTGTTTGGTCTTTGCATTACACCAAGTTCTTTCATGAGATTGATGAATGCAGTATTCTGCCCCTTCCTTGGTGATTCATGTTGTCTATCTTGATGATATACTTGTTTATAGCAAGAATGAAGGAGATCAACTTATGCAGAAAGCTGTTGGAGAAATTAAGAGATGTGAAGTTATATGGAAAGTTAGAAAAGTGTAGCTTTATATCATCAGTGTGATCTTCCTTGGTCCTTGGCTACCTTCTTAATAGTGGAGTAAAGGTTGACCCATCAAAAGTGGAAGCTATTAAGAATCAACCAAGACCCATCAAGGTGTATGAAGTAATTAGTTTCTATTGTTTTGCATCATGGACTTGATGAGAAACAATTCAGTATTTTCAACGGCTTCATCAAAAAGTGAAAACCAATAGAGGGAAGTCCAACGCCAAGTATCAAGCTAGGGAAAACAAGCATTGAAGTCAAAAGGTGTTTGCCCCAGGAGATCCTATATGATTGCACTTAAGAAAGGAAAGATTTTCTAACTTAAGGAAGAACGAGCTTATGCCTACCGTGGATGAATCATTGAAAAGAAACTTTGGAAATAGTGCATATAATCTTGAGTTACCCGAATCATATGGGGAATCTCAAGAACTTTAAATGTTACCTGAATCATATAAGCTTGAGTTACCCAAATCATATGGGGAATCTCAAGAAGAGGCTGGCACATGATCATCACATGTGTGTGTCAGTTACAAGACAAAAGAAGGCAAGAGAAAAACATGAAGGGCATGGAAACAATTAGAAACAACCTAAGACATTGTTAAGTTTGTTGTAAAGTTAGTTAGGGGTATTAAAGGGGTTGATTGCATGTCTCCCTAAACTAACTTAGAGATGTTGTCATATGTTAAGTACCTACATTATCATGGTTATTTGAGTTGTTGGGTTATGGTAGTTAACATAGGGTGTTATCTTTTGTATGCCTATAAAAAGGTCACACCTAGTTGTGTATCACAAGCACAAGATATGAAAATTTTGAAGCTAATTCTCTTTTTGTGAGTTGCGTATTTCAATCATCATTGTGAGTTTGAGTTTTCCTATTAAAGTTTACTTTGTGTGCTCTTCATACAACCCTTTAAAAGAAATCTCTATGAATCTTTTAAAGTTAGTTTGAAGATTACCAAGTGTATTCTTCATTCATACCCTTAGATAGTAGTAACCAAATTCAATTCATCCTTAAACTCATCCCTTTTTCAGTTCATTCAACCATAAAACATCTAATTCACCATCTTACTCATCCAAATTCATATCACCAATTTCAAACTCACATCTATGCTTAGAATCATTAATATTAACACCACCAAGATGAAAAGTCAAAGCTAAAGTAACAGCCATAAAGTTCATCTTCAGGATTTGGTGTCCAAGAATGAAGGCTAGTAAGCAATGGACTAAGAATTTACCACTAATGGTTTGAGTACAAAATACGATATACAATGCAACCTCACAACTTCCAAAACTAAAGACTTTCAATGATCTAAATATGGGCATTGCCATGCTTTAAAGTATAATGAGCAAAAAAAAGAGGACAGGGTATCTTCAAAGCGTTTAAAATGGAAAAGGAAGACCACTTAAATGTCCAGATATTGAACTTACAGTTTAGATTAGAAGCTTAAACAACAGTGGTTTCCAATCCAATCAAGTTTACACAATTGTCATCGATTTGATAGATATGAAAATTAAGATTTATGTCATTTGTTTTACATTTCTCCATTACCCCAACAAAATTTGTCCAGCCGTAAAATTTCCTTTTGAGCCTTTTAAATATAATGAGTAAGCCACAAGGCCCACAACAATGTACATGCGATATTATCAATTGGAAATATGACAGTACAAACCAGCGTTTTAATGTGAGTGAAAAAGTTAAGAGTTTCTCAACGATACTTAAGCATCAAAAGCGAACCTTCAAACGAAGGCAGCGAACTGGGTTCACCTGAAGACTCACCATTCATACCCAAAGGGACCTTACAAAAATACCAACGGACATCACCTCCGTCAGATGGGCTCCGGGTCTGAGCAAGATACTTTTGCCTACCCTCACACTGCTCAATTTCATCTGCCAATCTAGCTATGTTTGAGGGGGTATTCTTCAACATATCAAGTGAATTTTCCTCATTCCTGTACGGAGACACACTACTTTCGTCTGGCGTTGACGTTGCCTTTGCCACATTTTCACCTCCAGCGCGGCGATACTCATCGATACCCATTATAACCAGCACCCTCGAGCTCCAATAGGTACAGGCTGTTCGCTGGAAAAAAAAAAAAAGAAAGAAAGAACAATTGAATTTTTCAAGTGACTCAAAAAATGCCCACTTACGGAACTGGAACCCCAGCAATGATGCTAGACGAACTGCACGAGGAAAATGAATATTGCATCTAGAGGGAGAAAGATTGAAAAGAAAGGGATGACAAGGAGATGACGAACCAAATCAAACCAGTAACTATCAATCGAGGTGCTAACGAACAAGTCGGCAAGGGGAGTTTCCGGCAGGCGATCACTGGGCTGGTATATCAATCACGGCTACCGTTGAGAGACAAAGAGAGGGCGGAGAAAGTCTATTTTTCGATGGCAAATAGATACGCAACAAGTCTAAAGAAGAATTGCCGAGGAACCGTAATTTTAACAAGAAAAACAATGACACGAATCAAACCAACAGGTCAAACGAATAGTGGCAGAGAAGCTAGTGGGATTTTTGGGAAAACAAAAATGAAAGAATCCCACAATAATCTGGAATGCCTGAGCTAGAAGAATTGGATAGAAGACGTAAGATGACATGGAAGATGACGGAAGCAAGTTTACCCTTATACACGTCTGTGGGA
This sequence comes from Tamarix austromongolica, assembly GCA_039764185.1. NCBI lineage: Eukaryota > Viridiplantae > Streptophyta > Magnoliopsida > Caryophyllales > Tamaricaceae > Tamarix > Tamarix austromongolica. Next base: position 87,773,591 of record CM077811.1, on the reverse strand, counting down.
TTCTCAGAGTTATCGTTAGGTCGAGAATGGTAGGTAGAATAGCTACGCAGGCGAGTGGGAGGGGAGGAATCGGCGGTTGTTTTGCCCCTGCATTCACGCACGCACCGGCACCGCCGCGCCGATGCAACCAACAAAGGACCAGACTAGGTACTGTTTGGTAATTATCATCCTATATGCATTTTTGGTATATATTTTAATATTAATTTATTTATTTAAAGTTATATGATGTAAATGTATGAATGCTTTTAAAAACTCAGAAAAAAAAAGTGTTGTTATATAAAATTAATAAATAGCATGATTATTTAAAGTCCAAACGCACGATAATTATTTTTTGTTAAGATCTTTCATTTATTGTCTAATAACTCGTCGTTTCTAATACTCCACTTAATTTATATTAAGCATATATGTAATTTTTTCCTTCCCACCCTTATCTCGTATTAAAGTAAATAACATTAGTAATTAATTTAATTATAAAATAATTAATGTCAAATCTTTATATAAGAAAACTTATTTAAATTTTATTTTATAAATATAATATGATACTTATTATTGTTAATTAAATATATTTTAAGTATACATAGTAACACCTTTTTAAGCTCATAACCTAATAATTAAAATTATATACATTAGTACAAAAAAAATATCATGTTGAAATTGCTTTATATACATTACACTTATTGGTACACCAAATTTTACCCTATCCCTTTACACCTACATTTCATATGCACCTTCTTAGATGTGCACTCATATAACGTATGCATGTTCTAGATGATCCTAGATTTATGAGAAAGAATAAACATGATTGTAGCTTTTAAACTTCTTATAATTGAGAATAGCAAAGGTTGATATTTACATTTTCATAGCTTGAGGTAAGATAATTATTATTGTAATACCTCTATTTTTTTAATTTAAAATTTTTATTTTTAAAATTTTTATTTTTAAAATAACATTTCAAAAAAAATGAAGATATTATGTTACATCTAACATTGATATAGATGTGTACAATATATATCCCATATTTATGAAAGGAAAAATGATGACCATTTAGGGTTTCATCACAAACATCCTTCTTGAAGGCATATGCATATCCATCACATCTTGAAGTTCACAAAATCTAGAGATATAAATAGGGCATGTATACCCATACTCTCATCCATATCCGATAAGAAAATCTGTATCTAAATCTGTATCCGTATCCAAATAGGTATCCCCTAATACATCCATATCCGTATTCGTTGAATATATGTTACCCAACAAATTATCTGTTTATCCATTAATGGATATTATCCAGTGGATAAATCCATTAGTCAATGGATAAACCCACATGGGTATTTTTTTTCCCATCATCTATATCCATATTCGCATCCGTTTATCCATATTTGTTTAAGTATCCGTCGTATTTCGGTTAAAATCGGCCCCGTTTACATCCCTAACAAAAGGTTTATATAACGTTCTTGAAGTTTTAAAACGTTTCTTGAAGATCTTTGTGATATCTGTTTCCCAAAATCCTAGTCTATTTAGAATATTCCATATTTTAAAATAAAATTATATTATTTTGAATATTTTATTACATTTTTTATCAAATTAGAAACACTAGTTTTATTTTTAAAATATTTTATTTTCATTTATTAACCATTTCTCTTAAATTTCTATTTGTTAGATCTTTTGAGTCACTTTTGGTTATCAACCTTATTTCATATTATTTTGATTCTTTCATTATTTTGTCTTTTTTCGAATCTCATAGGCCATTTTGAAATTTTATTTGGATAATTCTAGGAAAAAAATAGTATTCATTTTATGATTAGCCTTATTTCAATATTTAAGTCTCGAATCGACCCTTTTAGCTATCCAAAATTTATAAAATTTTAGGGATCACTATATTTTAGAAATAATTTAAAAATACTCTGTAATTAATCATATATTTTTTAAACTTAGTATTTTGGACGCTTATATGTCGTTAAACTCAATTTTACTTCAGATGTATCTTAAATTTTATGAGATTGAATCCTAACCTTCTATGTGTCAAGCCAAGCCAATCAAGAGCTAAGATTAGCCACAGGGATGTCAAATTCTCAGCCACGCACAACCATAAATAACAAGCTTGTAAGTTACTATAATACCCTTGATACATTTTCAATTTTATTACCCCCTAATATCTAACACTTGGTCGTATCTGTAACACCCCGAAATTTCATAACCTTTATTTTTGCATGTTTAGCCATTAATTTAAAAACTAATATTTAAAGCTTAGCCTAATTATTTTATTAATAACATTTAACCCTTAACCTAAATAAATTCTTAAATATTTTTTTTCGATTATTTTACATTTTTCCTTCCTATTAAAGCTATCCTAAACCTAATTATTTTTACTCGATATATTTTCTAACTGATACCCTAATCTATCTAAACTAAACCTAAAACTAAAATAATATATATACTTACCCTACCATTTTCCCCCCTAATTACCCATCTGTATGCCCCTATTTTTCTACCCCAACTACTCTCCTTGTCTCCCTCCTTACCTCACTCGGCAGCTCATAACCCTCACCTATCGAACCATCCCTCTCCCTTACCCCTATCACCTTGCCCTTCTCTGTCCACTATGTTTCATCACTCCCCTCACCCATATAACTCACCCTGTATGTATATATATACATACAAACGCATATCTACACCTACTCAACCAAACACACCCTCCCCCTACTTCCCCTCTCTGCCTCATTTATTTTCCCCGTCGCCTAACCTTCTTCCTATCCAGCCTGCACACACACCTCCACCACCCATCCTTATGTAAGTCACCACCTTGACCCATTCCCTAACGATTTACCAAACCTGTCGTGCTCCCCTCTACACCGACTACAACATCCCAGCAACACTTTTCCCCTCGATCATCTAGCCACCAACCTCCTTGTTCCTCTTCTTCTTCTTCTACTCCTCCTCCTCTTATTATTTCTCCCATGATGTCCTTCTCTTTCTTCTCTCCTTCCTATGGTAGGGTTTGTTGATCCCTACCATATTTGCTCGGCAACTTCTCCCACAATGACCCCCAAGGTAATAGCAGTTGTTTTCGTTACACCCTCCCACCCTTTTGGCGTATCCCACCGTAGCCAATCACCCACCTTCAATCCCCTCCACCACTGCCACCACTTTTTTCCACCCCCTCTAGAGCAACTTTAGCCCCTACACCACCCTATCTTGTAGTCTTTGTCATACCATTGCCTCCACCTCAAGCTATCACCACCTATAATATGCTAAAATTTTAGTTAAACCTAATCTTGAGTAATTAATAGCGTAACCTAATCCTAATCTCAGAAAATATGTATTTTCACCTTCTCCTAATTCTCTAACCATAGAATTTAACCTAATCCTCATTTATTGATAATTAATATAGCCCATTATTCTAACATAAATTATATTAAGCATCTTATAATCAAAAATTAAAAATATTAAACCCTATTCTTTTTCCTCTTTTCCTTTTTCGCTCCTTTCCCTCTTAGTCGATCCCTCTCCTTCTCCTTTTTTCCCTTTCTCCCTATGTTGAACATTGTCCATAGACAATTTACACGCCCGTCACTCCATACCAACTGCCAGGTCATTCCCCATTTTCATCAACTCCTACCTCCTACGCATGAGGGTTGAGGTTGAAATTTTCCCTCTACACCTCATGCCAGTCTTTATAGGTGCATGGACATATATATATATATATATATATATATATATATATATATATATATATGCACATGCTCAACATTAAGTGCTACCACCTCTCTTCTCTCTCTTTTATTTTTACAACCAATGCAACACCACTTCTCCTCCTTCACCACCTCTTTGGCGTTGCAAAAACAACCTGAGAAGCCACCACCGGTAAGATAACCACATCACCATCGGCAACTTTTTCCATTTATCCCTCACCACTTCTGGCCATCGTTGCTAACCATCCCCTCTACCACTGCCTAAAACAACCAAAGCTAACCCTCCCATTTGGCTAACTCCACTATAGCTTATTCTTTCTTTTTCCCTTCCTTGTCGAAGCAACTTTCACTCCAGCCTAACCTACTCCCCTTTGGCAACCTTAGTTGAAGCTACCTCCTCCATTTTGGCAGCATTAGTCGAAGCTTCCCCCTCTATTTCAACAGCCACAACCGCAATGCCCTTCCTCCTTTTTGGCACCTCCAACCTTACCACACCACCCTCTTTGACTTCTACCACCAAAAAACACCCCCCTTGTTCAACATCCTCCACTGTTGCACCTTACCTAGCAACGGTAAGTTGTGTCATTACTCATGCTCCATTTCCCATGGCTACCACCACTTTCCCCTTTGCTTGGTTACACAAGTTCTTCCCAAATAATACCCTTCTTGGTTAGGTTTTCTTCCTTCCTTCACCCTTCTATTTCCTTACATAGGTGATTTAATCCTAATGATATTTTATTATGCTTTTATTAGGTGATTTCCTTGTGGTTCCAAAAGAAGTAGAGTAGGATTTGCGAGCTTAGAGACCAAAGCCATTTTAGTAAGGATGATTGTTGTAGTCTAGGGTTTTGATTACTAAGTGTTATGCGTATTTTGTATCATACCATGTTAAAGTTATTGTGTGAATTAATATATGATGTTAACGCTATGCCATGCATTTGATATTATATGATTGAAAATGAGCAAGTAAAGAATATGTGGTATTGTTGTTTTATGTTGAAAAATCTTCGGTGTGAAATATGGTGGTTTTATCAGTAAATTAATGATATTATAAATATGAAATGATTATAATAAGGTCTTTGGATAAAAATGTGGAGTTGGAAATAATATTACTAAATATATAAGAATCACATAAAATAAGATTTATGTTACCAATAAGAGTATTTTGGTCAGTATGGGTTAAATATGGGAATCATGGCATTTTAAGGTGTTATATAATATAAATTTGCTAAGGAATTTCTGTGAAGTGTTTAGAGTAGTTGTGAATTACCTAACTTTAAATAAAGTATGCAAATGGTTTGATTTGGAAATAGTAACCCCAAAACAAGGAGGCTATTATCACATGTGCAAAACAGTAGAGTTAGACCACAAAACTCACATATGTGGTTAATATTAGGGTTTTGGGAATGTATATCAAATATGGTAAGTGTTTGCGCCCTATATGAAAAGTTATGATCGATTTGATTAGGGTTTATAAGCCCTAAGAATAGTAATTTTTGGGGTAGGATCATTATCGTATGTGCAAGGTTAGAGAGTTAGACCTTGAGATTAGAATAGGTTGCTAATAATAAGATTTGAAGAACAGATACTAAATTTGGTGATTAAAAGACTAATAGGAGAAAATTTATGATGAAGTGTCAAATAAGGGTTTTTAGAGATTATAAGGATCTTAACTTTGAACAACAACCTTATGACCTACATTATGTGCTTACCTACTTTAATATGTTATGTACCTATGAATCAATCATCAATAAGACATTAATCACTTGAAATAAAAAAATAAGTGAATCGGGCCAAGGTGATATTTTTTAGATCTGTTCCACCGAATGATAATAATATATCTAGAACATTTTGCCTTGAGAAGGTGTTTTTATAGATTTATTCCATAATATGATAACAATGGATTAGGTGTGTTGTCCCTGAGAGATGCTTTAGTCTGTCCCACTAGATTAAGAATAGTGGGGCTCTATACTCATCGTAAATAATAACATGATTTGAGATTAGTAACATAATGGATAAGACATTAATGATTTAAAGTGGAAGAGTACGTGAGTTAGGACCCAGGTGATGTTCAAATTTGTTCCATCAGATGATAACATTGGCTTGGGAGTATTTTACCATGAGAAGGTGATGTTTTTTAATTCGTTCCACCAAATGATAATAGTGGCTTAGGTGTGTTGTTCCTGAGAGGTATTTCAAACCGTTCTACTTGTTTAAAAATAGTGGAGTCCCAATACTCAACATAAATAAAAGAATAAAAAAATGATTATATCTAATAAAGAGAATTGAATCAATATGTACCTCATGAGACTTTTCATAAACTATATGCGTACTTATCATCTACTATGAATGTATATATTTATCTGCATCCCTGGCTCGATAATATGGTTACCTTACTTAGTAAGTAGCGTACTAACCATTATTTTCATGGGTATTAATCATTCCCATAAGCAGAGGACCTTGGCATTTTTGTACAGGTCTTTGAGGATCAGCTGAATGATTTTGCTGCTTTTGTACATTGTGTGGGGAGGAATAACTTTTATCCTTACTAGATGTTTGGACAAAGAGTTATGTTATTTTGATGATGTTTTTACCCAAATACATTTGGAATCTTTGATCCATAGTATCACTTAGTTTGTATTCTATTATTATACCCTTGATTTCATCTTCAAACTCGTATTGTATTTATAAAAGCTTCTCTCATTTCTAATTACCTTTTTTTTTACTATGAATATTTTTAGCCTTGTGACTGATGTAAGGATGGTATATTAAACTAGAATCATGTCAATTACAATGGTAACACCTAATATTTTGATTATATGCTTCCACTGTAAATCGATTTTATTTTTCAGTAATAAAAATTAGGGTGCTATACCACCATCCACCATCATCTCCTCCACCATATCGTAGTCCTTCTCTTTCTCTTGCACTCACCACCGTGCCCCGACACCACTGCTATCACCCCTCCACCGCAGCCTCCCAACATCAGCCACCAACAGAACCAACCACCACCATCTCCACTACCACTACCTCACCTTTCCTCCTCAACCAACACCAAACCACCCTTAACTAGAAACCCCCTTTCTTTTATGCATGAATCATGTTGCATGCGTGGCATGAGAATTCTTCTACAATTTTTTTTACCTAATTTATTAATAAGGGTATTTTAGTATTTTTAGATAATAAATATTTTATTATTTTTTTGTTAAATATTAATATGGTATTGTAGTATTATTTTTAGGTGCAAAAGTTGATTAGCAAGATCTTATAGTATTTAGTATAATGTTACTACTTTGTGTTTTTGTTGGAATTTATGTAACTTTTATACTCTCCTAAAATGTTAAACATCATGTGATAACAAGTTAAGAGTTTTATGTATAAATGTCTTAAGAATGTTACTATATGGTAATTTTTATACCTTATTAAAATAGTAAATCTTACATGATAGTAGGATATGGTTTTTATGTCTGAAATATGCTAAGTATGATTTGATATGTTATAATTATGTATTGTATATCCTCAAAATTATCAAAAAGAGCATGTTATCATATGTAAATATTTTGTGTAAAAAAGTATGACAAAATGATTTTTTATGATAATGATATGACATATATTGTAACACCCCCAAAATTCACTCCTGAAAAAAAAAATATTTTTTGAAAGAATAAAGTGGAAGCTAGAATAGAATTTGGGGAATGTTACCACCACATCTAACAAGAGATAAATTTCCACCATCTATCTCATGCTAAATGCAAGGCTAAAACCTGTCAAACAAAATTTCAAACATCTATGTTGTAAGGATAAACTCCCACAAGAAGATATCCACAAGCAGATGGCAAGTGAATAAATTCACTAAATAAAATCATCATTGAATGAATCAGCGGAACCTGAAAATAAATTCGAATTTTAAAAGCTTATCAGAGTACGAGAAATTAAAAGTCAATTACAATACCCTTGAAATTATAAATACAACACTTGTAAATTCCAAAGATGAATATAGTTAAACAAGATAAAACCCGACGGATCAAATTCCGGATTACCTACTCTCTTAAGTCAATCCTTCCACCCCAAAACAGTATCCGATCTTAAACCTGCACAAGAGATCTGCTCCCCATCATCACTGGATCATCATAGGACCCATTCAACCAAGGTAGCATCAGTACAGGTCCGGTACTGAGTAAATCAATACTACCAAACTTATGGAAGGAAGCATAAATACATAAGATATGAAAGACTCTAGCTTACAATTCTCATGCTCACGGATTCATACTCATGAGTACATTACTAGACATGACGGCACATAAGATATAAGCGTATAAGAAATCACGATCGCATGCTAAGTAATACCAATCCAACAATCTGATAATAATCATTATTACATCCGATTTTATTTATTTACGATGAGTTCAGGGACCCCACTATTCTTAAACCAGTGGAACGATTTGAAGCACCTCTCAGGGACAACGCACCCGAGCCACTATTATCATCCGGTGGAACGGATCCTACACCTCTCAGGGTAAAACACTCCTGAGCCACTATTCTGAACCAGTGGAACGGCTTGAATCACCCATTTAAATGGTATGCACCCATTTAAACCATAAGGTGTCTTTCTTTTTCCATATGCCCCAAAAAAGCTTCCCCATTGTAGCTTTGTTTTAGGTTTGTATGTCTTGTTTTGGTAGACACACAATCCTCCAAGCTGCCATTGCTTTTCTTGAATTATCTACATTCCCTGTCCATAGGAACCTCCTACAAAGGCTGTCAATTTGGTGAATCAATTTCTGAGGGAGGATAAACATTTGACTTTAACATAGTTGTATGCTAGAGATTACTAACTTATTTAATTTTGCACGTCCAGCATATGACAGAAGCTGAGTATGCTAGGATTGGATTTTCTTAGTTATTTTTTCAACTAAATCTTGTATTTGAGCATAAGTCATATGAGTAGTAGAAAGGAGAATCCCAAGTAAGTAAAACAAAAGGTTCCTTCCTAACAAATTGAGCACTTGACGTGTGTGAGACTTGAGCTATCTATCTACACCTGCAAAATATATAGAAATTTTTTGGGGATTTATGCTTAGACCATACCTATTGGAAAAATCCTTGATCACTGTTATAATTTATTGGATAGATCTTAAGTCACCCCTGCAAAATAGGAGCATATCATAAGCGAAAGCCAAGTTGATGATCTTCATCGTTTTGCATCTAGGATAACATTTGAAAGTATGATATGTCTAGAGGAATTTAAGTTCCACTTTCATTTCAGAAATTCTAGTGGTTGTACTAACCTTGTTGGCATCTTGTGACTGATTTTGACCTTTTGACTTGTCAAACATTGGGCAACAAACTCTACCACCTTTTTCTTTATTCAGGGCCACCAATACACCTTCTTCAAATCTTTGTACAACTTGTCCCCTCTGAGGTGGATGGAATAAGAAGTACATTATCCTTCTACCAAGATCTTCCTCTTAAGCTTTGTACATCTCTGGGGTATACAACACTAACCATGGTATGTAACACTGCCATCCTCATGGAGTTAAAATCCTTAGGCTCTACCCTCTTAAATACCCTGCTTGGTCTTTCGAGCTTAATATCACCAAGTTGATTTGCTCAAATTTCCTCAAAGATGGAATGAGTGATGTGAGTGCACTCATTCTTACCTCCAAATTACCAGCGGTGATGAGCTTGATCTCCCTCTTCCTAAAATCCTAGCATAGATAATTTGATAATACAATTATCTCAAGGGACATGACATATTCTGCCTAACCGCATTTGCCACCATATTGACCTTACCCTCATGGTAAGTCTAGTCCAAGTTGAACTCTTTGATCAACTCCAACCATTGGTGTTGTCTCAAATTGGACTCATATGTGAAGATGTACTTAAGGCTCTTGTGGTCAATGTAGAACTTGCAATGAGGCCCATACTGATAGTTAAAAGAATGTATGGATACTCTAGAGTAGGTAAATAAATTATTTTATAAAAATAATGTCAAATTAATTTTCTTTTGAGAAATAAGTAGAAAGATGACAAACAATAAATACGAGATTTACAAAGTTTTTCTACATCCACTACCAAAAGGTTTGGCCTTTTTGATTTGAATTTCTCTTTATTTATAGTGTCTGTTTGATGATGATCACTTTTCTCTTAGATTTTGAGCCTAAAATCTCAATAACCCTCTAGGAGATGATTTACATTTTGCCTAGATATCCTCTCTAGGTTTACGAGACTTCAATTTCTAAGCCAACACTACCTGGGATTAGGCATCATGCCATAACTTGAATAATCAACCAATTCTAAACAAATCAATCCTTTCATCTAATTATTTTAAAAATTATTCAAAGGCCAATACTTAAATCAACTATTTAAATTATTCAATTTAAGGCACATTTTTGTCATAATGATCGAAATTCCCTCTAAATTCTAATCACTCATTCTTAACCACTTTATTACTAGATTACTTTTAGAGGATATTTGTCATGAAAAGAAAAAATATAATAATTAAAAATAATTTATCATACAAGGAGATTTCTTATTATAACAAAAGTCAATATTACCCCTAAGCATAGATATAACATAATACATATATAGAACCCCATCATGCAAATTTAGTATATCATAATATTCACACTAATTCCACATAAAAAAATTTAGATATGAATCATGGTATGTAAACAATTTACATTTCTACCATTAGAACATGAAATATAGAATCATCACAATTTAATTACTTTTATGCTCTAAAACCAAAACATTACATGCCTAGATCTATCTAAAATGTCCAAGAAATATATTTAACTCATTAGAAGGTCCAATGTAAGGCATGACAAAATTTCGATCAAACCCTACCCTAGACAAACATATTATTTCTAGCCATAATTTATGTATTGACCTAGGCATATGTCCCAATTTTTAAAATATTACCAAGGCATGTGTGGATTATTAATTTCTAAAAGGACAATATTTATTATTTTATACATCATAGAATATATTTTTATTTTTTCTCAAAAATAATTTTTTTTATAACAACATCAACCTAGAATGATTCTTATTCTAAAAAATTAATCTATCATATATACATAAAATTCTACCATTGCGAAATAGTTTGATTTACATCCAAACTACACAAATTATACCACCAAAATGCCTTTTCCAAGACCACTTTAAGCAGTATAGGAATTACGTAAAGCCAACAACACAACCCACAAAAAATATACGTATTAATGTCTATACTAAGATAATAATTAGATAAAATTTAATTGGAAACAAGGACTAATATTCGAAGGGGTTAAGGCTAAATTTGCTACTGCATGGTACAAAAATACCAGTCATGCAGGGATTTTCTCTCACGTCCAACGCATGCAGGGGGAAGTTGCCGCTAGAACGATTGGTGGTTGGTCGAGGGATTAACTTTCATTAAGGTTGGAGAAGGGCGGGCGGTTGTTTCATGGTGTGATAGTAGAGATGCAGCAACAGCGGTGGTCGAGTGCCCAAGGAAGAAAATGGGTCGTGTAAGTGTTGGAATGTAGCTCGAAGGAGACGGTCAAGGGCCAAGAAAAATGGGAGGTTAATTGTGCTTGCTCAAATATGTGAAGGCAATGTAATTTGCTTGTTGCTGTTCCTACTAGGGCGAGGAACTCGACGGGGCTACGATGAGGTGGAGGGGTAGGCACGAGTGTGATGGTAGTGGTCAACGAAGGAGGTTGGAGGGAAAAATGGGGAGATGGTGATGGTGGTTGGAAGCGGAGAGGTATCAATAGGGAGGCTGGCGGTTCTGCTAGAGTTTCGGGCAGGGAGGCTCGAAGGAGAAGAGTAATGGTGGTGATGGTGGCTCTTGACGCTAGGGAGCACGAGCGAATGAATCAAGGGTGGTGCTGCAGTTCGACACAGAGGCTCGATTACACAAGGAGCGGGAGAAGAAGGAAAAAGAATGAGGGAAAGGAGGCCGATCGAGTAGAAGGGATGGCGTAGGGTTGTGCGAGAAGAACATGGAAGAAGAGAAAGAGGAAAAAAGAAGAAAGGAACCAATCGGGCAGAGGATTGGTGAAGAAGAAAGCTAGAAGGTAAGTAGAGGTAACAAACACATAGGAAGGGGAACATTGAAACAAACACATAGGAAGGGGAACATTGAAACAAACACATAGGAAGGGGAACATTGAAGATGGGTCGAAATATATCGGGGCAGAAAGAAAAAAAAATGGAGTAGGATGCGGTGGGAGATGGAACTAGGCATGCAGGTGGTCAAACATGGTTAGATAAAAAGTAGGGGGTGGGATTACGAGTGATGGGACGAGACATGGAAGGAAGAAAGAAAAAAAGGACAAACCAGTCTAGCAGGGAACAGTGGAAGTGGCGGAGCCAGACTTCCGATTTCATGGTGTCCATTGTATAACAACAATAATAATTATAGTTATGTATTTTATTAAATATAATTAATAACAAAATACTTAAAATAAAAAAAAATGTATTATTCATTTTACCTCAATAATATTTTTATTTTAAGTTATAAATTTTATAATTAAAAATATTAAGTTCAATTTATCTAAATATCTCGCCCAAATACTAATTATTTGTTAATTAATCATACACTTATTCGAACAATAAGTAAAAGAAGTTAATTAAACAAATAAGCTGAAAAAGTGTGTAGTCCATATGGTCTGTTTTTAAGAAAATATAGCGGGAGATCTCACGATCAAAACATGAAAGTGGCTATTTATTTTAGTACATAAGTAGTAAAATTTGTGGCCAACATATTGCACCTCATGAGGCTTGAACCTGCGTCCTCATAGAATTTCCATGGTGTCCTGTCCATTATGCTAAGTGTAACTTCTGATAATAAAGTGTTCAAACTATATTTAACTAAATTTTTATGGTGTCCCGTGACACCATGAAAACCCCCTGGCTCCGCCCCTGGTAGGGAAAGCGAGTGATGGAACAATGCGGTGCAAGGTTGAAGGCAGGAAGAAGAAAGCAAGGAAGAGGAAGAGGGCATATTTGGTGAGGAGTCAGGCCGGCAAAGGCGAAGTGTTAGGTTAGGTTTGTCAAGGGCAAAGTCAATGTATGGGGAAGGGAAGATATGGATGGAACATGAGGAGGTGTTTGGTTGGGGTTCCGGTTGGATTTAAACTAAGGGTTGTTGGGGATTTAGTTACGTTTAGGTTTGGTTCTGAAATAAAATATTAATTTATTAATTAAACAATAAATAAATAAATAATATCAATTACTTTTAAAAGGTTATTAAATGCTAAAATGAAATACTAAAAAAATCCTATCCAATTAATATTTTGTTATTACTATAATTATTATAATCTCTTTTACTACTACTTCCGGTATTCTTATTCATTTTATTGTTATTATTATTATTGTCATCTTTCCTCTAAGTATTAATATACTAATATATATTATTAACACAAATTTAATGAACATAGTAATAAACACAATAATAGGAAATCCAACCCTAAAATAATTTTATAATTAATTACACATTAATAATCAAGCTTTAAACTTGGGTATCAAATTTAATATTTATATAAATGGGGTATTACATTATACGTCTTTTATGTTAGATACGGTAGCAGCACCCTATATTTATTATTATCTTGAAAAATAAAATAAAAATTATTGTTATGAAAATGGGATTGTTACAATCTTGGAAGTGTTTAACAAATTTAAGACACTTTCTTGAGATAATCTTGTGAAGCATGCGAATTCTTGCAAAGATGAAGATTTGTACATGATAAGGCATTAGATGCCATATGTATTTGGATATGTGCATATAAGAGGATTCAAAAAACGATATTTACATGTGCATGGGGAAGAATAACAACCTATGCTAAAGTTGGTTATAGTTGTTAAGTTTTTATAGGCTATTATGGTGCTCTTTGTATTATTTGTGCATATGTCAAATTATAAGAGCTATAATGAGTTGGATTTCAATTTTTAGTAATCCCTAAAGGAGTTAGTTGGGTACTTAGGATTGTTAGAGTTAATTAGTCTACTTTCACACATGGAATAAAAGGGACCTACAAATTTGTAATATATTTTGTGAGACTTAGCTTGAGTTTCTTAGAAAATTTGTTAGCTTTTATTCCTTATATATAAGGCTTAACTTCCCCATATAAAATATATATTGTGATTGAGTTGAAAGCTAATTAAAATCTTTTTTGTAAGTGCACATTCTTCCATCTATGCAAGGTTTAATTTATTCCTTTAAAGATCTACTTGGTGCTTTTCTTCAAATTTCCTTATTAAAGTTTACTTGGTGTCTTCTTTCTTAGGATTTTCTCTCAAGAAAATCTTTGTGAATCCTTAACAGGTAGTTTGAAATTTCTACTTTATTTTTTTACTTCATCCAATCCATTTTTTTCTATTTTAATGAGTGTATAAAAAACACATCACTAAACCCATAATAAATTAAAATCTTTTACCGGGACAACAATAAATGAACAAACTTTCATGAGGAGATATCATAAAGCGTAATGATGTGATTGGTTTATAAAAACTATACATAACTATCAACCATAAACTAGAATATAAGGCAAAATCTAAAAGAGCAAATATGAGACAAGTGGACAAAATAATCCCAATATGAGAAAAATCACTACGCTATATAGTTTAACTCTCAAACGATCAAAATAACTCCTCTAAGCAAAGTTAAGTGACAAAAACCATCATTAACAAAGTCATACACAACAATATCTACTCCTGAATAAAAACTGGCATCATCACAATAACCAAATAACAAATGCAACATTAGTATGGTGAATAATTGAGTAATTCAAAACTATCCTATCATATAGAGGATTCATGACCCAAAAGGGATCATGGTATAATAACAACATACTCAAAACCATACGTGTAGAGGCATATAGAATATAATTCTAGGATAACAACCATTGTACTTGTATACAAGAATTATACAAGAAAAATGGATTACATCAAAGAATATTCTTATGATTAACCAAATAAAACTTGTGATAAAAAAGCACCACAGTCATACAAAAATCAACTCCTATTATCTTTATAATAGACTATGATTATATAATCTAGCATTAAGAATTTTGAGCGATATTAATAATTCTTTACCATGAATCATAGTTTTGGAAACTTACCACCAAAAAATAAAGGGAGTATACAATGTCCACCACATATGATCATCTAGCCATAGAGCAAAGAAAGGTATAATGATATACAACATTTAACATCAAGCCATGAAGCATAACCACCCTAGCAACAAATCCCTTAATTATGTGTAACATCATGATTTTCATAGCCTAAAGTATTCTTTTTAAAAGAGGTTTTGAATCTAAAACAAAAATTGCATGTTATTATCGCCACATCTAGTATAGAAAAAGATATGATCAATATCTAACCAGTGATAAATATAAATATAAAATATAACTCACACCTAGACATCAGGTGTAGCTAAAACCTCATCCTAGATTGATGCAAGACTACAAAATTAGATATAAAAGAATTATAATGATCTACATGATCAAACACAACATAAACAAAGAACATAAGTAAACGAAACATAAGTCTCGAAAATTCGAACTAAAAATACTCAATGAGCCATACCATACATCCTTGACTCTCAACCCAAATCAACAAAATGTAACTCAATCAAATAGGGGTACTTGCACATAAACACCTACACAAGTGTAGTATCAATAGTATTAAGTAAATACATGTAACTAATAACAATAACATATAATTGTGTTATATGGCATATTATAAAAATCTTATAGAGAAAATAAGATAAATCATTGATGATAGAAAGAAATAAAAATCATGGATCACTTGTGATAATGATAATAAAATGTATTTATATGTGATAATTCTAATACCTAAGATGACTCACAAGTACATTACACTTATTATATGATGATCATATACTTATTTATGTTCTTTTCACATGTCATAATTGAAAATTTTAGGACATGAAAACCATGGGAGAACATAATATAACACCAACCAATTCATACTGCAATACTAATAGGATGCCACAACGTTAGCATGATGTATAAGATACTACAACACGATAATCCATTTCACTTTTTAATGAGATTGAAAATCTAAATCCAAGGTCTATCAACCCTTAAACAAATCTAGAGAATAAAGATAAAAATGAACCTTATCAACCACAAAGAACATCCACACCTAATTATGGATACCCTTTATAGGATCCTTAAAACACTTAGAAAGAAGTATTGCTAATACATGCAAGCAATAACACAAGTATAAAATAAGGAAGACATATAAATTCTTGACCATACATTGGAGGCCATCTCAAGGCTATTTGTTTAAGTTACAATCTCATTCCTTCAGTTTCATTTCTCTAAATGTTATCACATCTTAAACCTCATATATCATGTCGCTTATGTTATTAACAATTTCATATATATTAACTATAAGTAAGGTAACGACTCTCTCGTTACTATGCAACACCATAGTGGCGGTTTTCAAGATAGGATAGCGAGGCATGGAAGCTTTCTACACAAAGCAAACCAGCACACTTTTATATGTGGGTTCATTTCATGATGTCTTTTTTTTTTAATAAAGAAGCGTGTACACACACACACACACACACACACATCAACTATCGATTTAAAAAAAATAGTGTCAATGCTTGAATAATAATCACATGACAAAATATGCTCATAATTATTTACATAAACCATCACATTAATATCCAAAAATTACTATTCACATTAAATCGTTATTCACCATTTATTACTATTCACACATGTCAAAAAGGTTAAGGACAAGTTAATGGTCAATGGTGCATCATGACCCACTATGGTCAATTAAGATATTTTTTGGTGGAATAATAATTATGCCCTTTTATTTATAGTTAACTCCTAATGTGCTTAATAATTATCAAAATTTAATGAAAATTCATAGAACTCATCTTACAGTAAGATAACATATAAATAAAGATTTTTAAAGCCAAACTTTGCTAATTGAAATTCTAGAATTTTTGAAATGACTAAAATACACTTAATGTATCATATACCCCAATTAACACACTTTAAGCTCAAAACACATAATTAAAAAGCTAAAATTTTAGTTCTTTAACTTATTTAGCATATTAAATGTACTAAAACTTGTACTTACTCCTAAAAATGGCACAACATAAATGAAATGACTAAGATGTTTGCAAGCCTCACAAAAATTCAATTAGCCATATATTAACTTAAACCTACTCAAACCCAAACATGTTATTTATAAAACTTTAGGTAAAAATCATAATGAAAACCATTATACGCTTAAATTATATTAAAAAAGCACAATATATCTATGAATATCCTAAAGATAAAGAGGCACAAAAATAGGAAAATAATTCATTTTCAACACTTAAGTTCATATAGATTAGTCCATGCTTGAATGCTTAAAATATATGATTAACATACTCTCATACTCAACATGGAAAACTCACACAAACCCTATCATATTCATGATAAACTAAAATACCCCTAAATTTACTACTTAAAAGCTTCATTTTATTGAAATGATTATAAAATAATGGGCATTACTGCTACACTTAGCATAAGTCATGTTTCTTTACCTTCCTTATGATATTTGCTATGGCTCAAAACAATTCAATTCTAAAAACAAAATAGTGGAAAGGATAAACAATAAAATAATTAAAATTTTCATATAATGCACCCTTGGATATCTAAAAATACATTAAGGATACAAGAGTCCAAAACAAAACTGACCACAAAAGAGCACACAATGGTCTGACTTCGATTTGCTGCATTTAACCCACCTACAATTATGTTACAATAATAAGCATTACAAAATTAGGGACACTCACTTCTCTATTTTTCTTAATATTCCACATGATGCTTCTTAAAATTATTCAAACAATACATGCAACACACATATTCATCTAAAAAGTGATAGTATAAGTATGATTTTCTCATACTAAGTAAATTAAAATGCCTCTAAGGAGGTAACATACCCACATTGCACATATATATATAAAAAATTAAAAAATGTATAAAACATAATAACACATGACATGACAATATGCAACAAATCTGTTATAACATATATGTCACCAATGTATAATGCTCATCTTGCCAACACACTTAACTCTTTCACAACCATATTAGAAGTTCATAACTAATAGGGTAGGGCACTAAGGCTATATCAACCAACCATACCATATCATTTCCAAATATCATCAACTAAAGTGACTTTATGAGTAATAAGTTTACCCAAGGGGAAATAATATAAACTTGGAGACATTAATATATACCTAGTCATATTAGTACATGTTGACAACACAATACTTTTATACCTTAGGACCTAGGTGATGCATGAGCAAATACTCAAGAATTGATTTTCATAATTATGGAACCAATTATTCTTCATTTGGAAAGTGTCTTCCATAAATTTAAAGACCAATGGATGGTTACATTGCTCAAAACATAACAATCAAGCAACTAAGTGTCTATGTGCATGTGCATGGCATGCATGGCATACAAAGAGGGAGTGACCACATGCATAGGGAGTTTATTGGCAAGATTTTTGAGCATAATTAGTAATTTAGCTAATTTATTAATTAAGTATTAAAGTTGGATAATAAAGTTAGCATAAAGTAGTACAAAGTTAGCATTAAGGTAGCATAATATCTTTTAGCTTAGAATCTTTTGAATTATACTTTTAGCTAGTGGTAGAAAGGTTAAATGCTGCAATGAATGTCAAGCATGAATATGGAGAATTGAATTGAATTTGAATATCAACATTGAAGTTGAACATAGGTGAATTCTGTGAGAGTTTAAACTCAAGCAAAGCGAATATGTGTGAACGATTTAGCTTGAAAGTTTTAATCTATTTGTATGTGTGAATTAGAGATTAATCCATATTTTTTCTACTCTCCTTAATCCATATTTTTATATCCATAATTACCATCAAAATCCTACTATAATTTGTGGTTAAATAAAGTCTTAATTCAGTATAAGCAATTGAAACCCTAAACCATCCTTTCAAAACCCTAACCTTTTCATACAAACCAAACATCACCTTATCTATCCTATTCAAATCAAACCATAACCCTAACCCTAAACCATGACTCTAACCTTAATCTAAACCCTAACATTTGAAGCTTAACTTTAGAATCATTCCATCATTGAATGCATATGCTAATTAGTAAATAACATTTAAATCATCATCATCATCATTAAATCACCATCACCGAATCATCACCATCATTCATCTACCATATTTGAACTATCCCCATCCTTATTCCATCACATTTGAATATTTAATTTCCTTATTCATCATCTACGAGCCTTTAACCTAATTCAAGCATTAATCCCACATAGTTGAGAATTGCAGCCTCCCACACACATCACTAGGGGCACTAACATAAGTCTAGTCACATTGGCACACATAGGTGATACAATACCCTTGTACCTTCTAAGCTACCTAATTATTAAGTATCAATATCATCTAAGAAGTTTAGAGAACTAATTAGACTAGATATAGGGTCTTACTAGGAAACTACAATAAACCACAAAACCAAACCAAAATAAAGGCTAAACCTCATCTTTAAGGTAGCTATTCCTAAGGAACTTCTATTCTTAAACTTGAGGAATTCCTCTTTAAGTATTAATATTTTATTTGTTGATTACAAATATAACATAATACACAATAATTTCAATTCCATACTTAACAACTTTTTCCTTTATTTCTCAATTATTTAATTCAACCCTAAGGTTAATAGACCAATTTAAAGTCAAAGTTAGCACTAAGATCCACCTAGTTTAATTAGTCACCTTGAGGCACATTTTTGTCATAATGATCAAAATTCCCTCCAACACCCTAGTTACCACCTTTTTATCCAATTTTCACCATGTTTAAATTTTGAAGGATTTTTTCCATGAATAGGCTAAAATATATTAATAAAAATAATTTATCATACAAGTAAATTTCATAACATGATAAAAGATATCAGTACTCCTAAGCATGAATCTAACATAGCATACATGTGAAACCCTAGTATGTATTTCTAACATATTATAATTTTCATGCTAATCCCACTTAAGAATATAAGTTAGGGATCATGGCGTATATATAAATTACCTTTCTACCCCTAGAACATGCAGATAAAAAACCATATAAACTAATCTTAATTATACTCAACACCAACATGTAGTATATCAAACTTTGCGTAAAATGTGTAAGGGATGTACTAAATTACTTAGCATGGCATGGCAAGAGAAAACTATGATTCATACCCTAACCCTAGACATGCATAATATTTCTAACAAAATAATATGTACAGGAGCATACATACATTCTCATATTTTAATTACTAAAAAGCATACATAATAAATAAATTTTCTAACATGTTAGCATACATTATTTTAGAATCATAAATTATACATAAATACATAATAATTCACACTCTCACTTTCCATTACAAAAATGCATAAATCTCCATAATATAGGTATATCATGAGTTATTATAAAATAATCTAACATGCATACTGATAAAGTGAATATTTTATATGATTTTGCCTATCTTTGCCTTCATTTTGGTACTTCATTTAATCCCGTTCACATATTTTGCTATAGTTCTAGTCTATTATTTTCACTACTGCTTTTTTGAGTTTTGTGTTGTAGGAATATCCATAAGAACACCAAATCCGAAAAAGAATTACATATTTTTAGAACAAAGGATCTAGCATGAAAGGCTTTGGAGGAGATTACATCAACCCAACATGTTTATGGACATATTGATGTTAAGAGATCTAGAGATGTGCCAATAAATTTTGAAGAAACAAGAAAAGGGAGTAGCAAAGATGGTTGCACACCTAGCTGCACAACCATGCAACACCCCTTATTATATTTGAATAAAACATCTGTGATAAGTGATGGAGGATCCCACTTTGCTAACAAGATCCTAAACAAGCTCTTGAGAAAATAGGGTTTAGCTTACAAAATGGCTACACCATATCATCCTCAAACAAATAGTCAACTGGAGATCACAAACAGAGAAATAAAAGGGATCCTTGAAAGGAGAGCGCCCAAGTCAAGGAAATATTGGTCCTCCCAGATAGATGACTTTCTTTGGACTTAGTGGACAACTCATAATACCCCTATAAGCATGACACCATTCCGTTTAGTATACAAAAAATCATGTCATTTGCTAGTCAAGGTTATATAGAAGGCACATTGGATGACAAAGACTATTCATTTAGGTTTGAAGGAAGTAGACGAGTAGAGGATGCTTCAACTCAACAAGCTCGATGAGTTACAGTTAGATGCTTATGAAAATTTCAAAATATATAAGGAAAGGACAAAAAAGTGGCATGATAAACGTTGATGCAGAAGCATCCATTGAATATAATGATTGTCATTTTCATTCTAATCCTTAAGGTAAGGAAGATGATTTAGCTTTCTTAATGTTTGAGCCTATCATGTTAAATATTCTTGATAATTCTAATATGCTTGACATTGAAAAACATTCAAGTTATTCTTATAGGTATGTCACATATTAGTAAGAAGATGATGTTCATACACATTGATGCGTACAAGTATTCCAAGGCATGCAAGGCTATAACATACATGGGATGATACATTACAACAAGAGATAAAGTGATGATATTCATTTGTATAAACTTGTTGTAAACCCTAACCCTAAGTATATTTTATGTAAGTTAGGGTATGGCTATAATTTCATGTATGTATCTTAGTCAATTATATAGCTTTGTAATATTAATCCTTAGTATCATTTAACCAATGATATTATGCTTTGGATTAAGGTCAATATGTTCTTAATTCAACCATGATTAATGGGCTAAATTAAGGAAGAATACTCAACTAGTTTAAGCTAGTCACCACCGAGCTTATTCTCTAGCATATATACCTTACTTGTGCGCAAAATTTGTATACAGATATTGAATAAGAATTTTGATAAAAATTTGAGCAAGATATCCAAAGTATAATCCTTCCTTTTGGGTCTACATTGAGTAAGGAAAATCTGAGATTAATCCTTCCTCAAAATCTATCTTCAATTCGACACCTTTGAAGGATTCAAATCTGTCGACACACATCCTTCAACTTGTATCTTCAAGTTCTTCGCCTATAATCCACCAATTCACTTCATTTCTATTGCATTAGGTCGTGGGTGAAAGCTTATAATACAAATTTCAATCCAACCTTCCGTTACTTTGATAAAAACCATATCATTTTTGGTATCAAATCTTCATTTGTTCGAAGCTGATACAACTAGTGGTTTTGTCGACCTGAAATCGTGCGTGTGTTCTTTCACCAAGAAATCCATGGCTACTCCACCATTTCTTTTAATTGTTGATTCTTTATGAAATTATTTAATTGTTCTTGAAGTTCTTGCTCGAAGTTCTTGCAATCTTGCAGTGATCTTGTTGCATTTTCCCTCAACTTTCCACATAAAATACCGACAGACTTTAAAATTCCAACAGCACCTGTTTGGGTTCGTCTATTTGCAACGTTCATGTGTGTCTCTCCATCATTTGATTTCTATTGTATTCTACTCTCCATTAGTTTGTGATCAAGTTTATAACAACCCCTTTCAATTTCTCTTCGTGCAATCGAGTAGAAACACACCCAAGTGTTCGACATCCTGGACAGCTCCTAATCGCCCGAGATTGACCTAGAACTTACAGGACCTATATTCGATTCATTTCTCATCAATTTCTCTCAAGAAATTGGTTCATCATCTACCTATAGATCTCCTACACATTTTCTATAAAGAATTCAACATGAATCTTCCACCGGAAGACAAGCTTTTGTTGAAAACATAGAAACATATTCTATGATTTTATGTGAAGCATTTTCACACCTATTATTACTAACATTTCATTGTTTGTGTGTACCTACGTGCAGTGCCTATTATTGGGGATAAAAGATCTCCTTTGTGCCTTGATAAAGACTGCAGGTAGTGTTTGATAATTGTTTTAGAATTAGAAATTGGTTTGTGCTTTGTTTGGTTGTAGGTAAAACAAATCCAACACCTACACTTGTAAAAGATATATTGTGTGCAACAAGTATGGTTGTGTGTCAACCTTCACCATGGCTAGTGAAGAGGTGCATGCCCTGTTAGAGTCCATCAAAAGCCTCACCAAATGCATGGATGCCCAAATACAGACTCAAAACACACTACAACATCAACTTCAAAGTGTAGAAGCAAAGTTAGACCACCAAGAGAAGTGTAAACTATGGTAACCTCGAATGGAAACCATACATGATAGTGTGGAAGGGAGAATGAAGCCTATTTACCATGCCAATAATGGACGTGGAACATTCAATTTTTCTCATCATGAATATGGAGAAGAAGAGGCAAATTCTTTTGGCTCAAGCAACCAAAGAAGAGCACCTACATTCCATGTAAGAAATGCACACCATGAAGATCAAGGTATTAAACTTGACCTTCCTGAATTTTATGGTGATTTAAATGTGGAATCATTTTTTGAGTGGTTGCATGAGATTGAGGCTATTTTTGAGTTTAGAGAATATGATGATGATAGAAAGTGCAAATTATCTACTCTAAAGTTCAAAAAGTTTGCTCGAATTTGGTATGATAACTTAAAACGAACTAGAGAAAGACAAGAGAAGTTTAAAATAAAATCTTGGGAAAAACTTAAAAAGCACTTAAGAAAGAAATTTGTGCCTAGAGAGTATGAAAAAGATATGTATGTTAAAATGACTACTCTAAGGCAAGGCTTATTTAGTATAGAAGAATACACTAGAGAGTTTGGAAGACTAGCCCTTGTTTGTGATGTTCATGAAAGAAAGGAACAAAAATGTGCTAGATACTTAGGTGGCTTGAATAATTTAATAAGATACAAAGTGGATATTGTAACACCCCCAAAATTCACTACTGAAAAATTTCGTTTAATTAAAAGAAAATTAGCGGAATCAAATTAATAAACCGTGAACTTTGGGAGTATTACCGCCACACTTAGTACCAGACCGGTTCACTCATACCGTTCCAGTACTAAGTGTTAAGGCTAAAGGAGTAAAATAAAATTTTACGAGAACTTAAGTCTTTAAAAATCAGAGAAGCGCAGTAAACACTATACAAGAGAAAATTTCAACAACAATGGTTGCAAAATAACAAACACATTGAATTTAAAAGAGACAAATTAAAACCCTAAAATTTCCGGACAGTACCTTACACTCTTTCCCGAGAGCCCACTTGAATAGCACCTGAATACAACTTGCAAGGGGGTACTGCCCATTGAATAGGCAGGGGCCCCATGAAGGGAACCCTTCAGTACTACGGTACTGAGTAGCCCTTTAAAAACGCGCTTAAAAACAGGCACACAATGTCACACATGATATACTAGGATATCCGTACATAACGACACGTGTAAATATAACAATAAGATCCATACATTCACGTATTCAACCGGTCAATTAGATATTAATGGTGTATACGTAACATTCACCTTTTTCCATTCGCATACTTAACAAGTTAACCGAATATTAATAGGCCATAATGAATAATCGATACTTTAGGGCCTTAAGGCCATTAATCCATCATTAATCAATCATCTTGGATTTTAAATGTCCATGTGAGTGCGGGAACCCCACTATTATAGCCGGTGGACCGGAAATATATACAGGGCAAAACGCTCCTGGCCACTATTATTCGCCGGTAGACCGGTCTGGCCTCGACTCACAAGGTATTCCACTATAAGTGATTAGTATCTTTCCCATATCTTATCGATTTTACGTTTGGTTTGTTGAGTACAGAATCCCCCACTATTATAGCCGGTGGACCGGAAATATATATAGGGCAAAACGCTCCTGGCCACTATTATTCGCCGGTGGGTCGGTCTCCAGGGCACCCGGCTCCTGGCCACTATTATTCGCCGGTTAACCGGTCTGGGCCCGGCTCAGCATCTTCCTCTTTAAGTGATTAGTGTTTTAAATGTATCTTATTCGAAAGTATTCCACCCTTGACATGCATGGCTAACTATATCCACAATTATCCTCCTAGGAGGGCCCTTCCCATATCTTGAAACTTCTACACCTCCGAACTCGGTTTTCTCCAAAACCCTAACTCAGGCCTATGTGGCCCATCCTTCTCTGTCGTACACATCCCGACTATTCCAACACCCTACACGTCACGACCCTTAGATCCAATCCTCACTTTCTACCCCACTCATTCTCTTTTACTTTTATTATTTTCTTTTTCTTTTTCCACCTTCTCACATTAAGGTTTCTTCCTAAACCCTAGTTTGGTCTCCTACGCACCCTTATACCGTCCCACGTACTATTTTTCGCCCGAAGCTCCCAAACACCCAAATGACACTTCTATTACCTTCCTCACGTCCCGAGGCAATTTTCCATACGTAAGTCTGCCCCCATGCGGACTCTAACCATCCCATGCAAACCCTTGTTTGTCCCATACCTACATTAGCCAACTTACTTCCCCTTGGTCATCCTTCTCTCTCATTACTCTTTTTCATGCCTCCATACCCGATTACCACATTAATTATCCTAGCATGCATGTCCCTAAGGGCCACATCACATCACATCATAACATATAGCATATCCATATCAGCACATACCAAAAGGGGCACATGAATACACCTTGGTTCCAAGCCATGCCACACGTGAAACAATTAAAATAATAACATATAGATCTCGACATAAAAATTATACAGGGCATCCAAGGCATGTAGGACATATAGCACACATTTGACTTTAGCTACACGCTTACTTGGTTTAGGTTACTGAGCTATCTTTCACATAAATTAGGCCACTAAACGCCCTTTATAATCGTTACACTTAATATATTTCCCATTTAGTTGGTTAGATTATCAATTTACCCATTTCCTTTATTATAATCAACAAGTCACCCATTAGTTGGTCAAATTACCAAATTACCCCCGTTCATTATCCTAATTACCAAATTACCCCTCTAGTTGGTTAAATTACCAAATTACCCTTTTATATGATCATAATTACCAAACTACCCTTCTTCTTTATTAAATTATCAAATTACCCTTTAGTTATTTAAATTATTATTTTTACCCTTCTCAATTATTATAATTACCAATTTACTCCTTTCCAATTTCCACTCTTACCCCTTTGATTTACAAATTACCATTTTACCCCTTCACCTTCAAATTTACCATTTTACCCCTTAACTCCTAAAAATTACCATATCGCCCTTTTACTTATAAAATTTCCATTTATCCTTAATTATGAAATTACTATCTTACCTCTTTTAATTTCCAAATTACCATTATGCCCGTTAATCACAAAATTACTATTTTACCCTTTAATTATAAAATTAAAATTTTACCCTTTTATTACAAAATTACCAAATTGTCCTTTTATTACAATTTACCAAATTGCCCTTTCATTACAAATTTACCAAATTGCCCTTTTATGATAAAATTTCCATTTTTCCCTTTTATTACAAAATTACAACTTTAACCTTTTATTATAAAATTACCATTTTGCTCTCTTTTTACAAAATTACCATTTTACCATTTAATCACAAATTACTATTTTACCCTTTATTCACAAAATTATTATTTTGCCCTTTTAATTACAAAATTGCCAATTTGCCCTTTTTTTACACAATTACCAAATTACCCCTTTATTTCAAAATTACCAAATTGCCCTTCTAATTCAAAATTACCAATTTATCCTTTCACATACAAATTTACCATCTTACCTTTTATTACTCCACTTTTATTAAATTATTATTATTACTACATAAAATATTAACTTTAATCCCTCATCTTCAATTCTTATAGTTAATGTAACATTATTAGCGCCCATATATATTCTAGGCCATAATCGTGTATAAGATACATTAATAAAATTCACTAAGGCTCACAAAATACTAATCATGCAATAAAGATCACAATACCATAATAAAACATGGATAATACTTAACATTTTCATTAATAACCAACTTCTACCTTAAACAATATCTCCAAACATGGCACATAATCTATCATACTTCCTTTTCATCAACCAACTCAAGAAAACATATATAATATACTAGACAACATATATTAAACATAATACACATTGAAAATGCCTAATGTGCTAACATACGTTAATCCATACATTTAAGCGGGATTTAACGGTTACCTCGATTTCCACCAAAAATAAACCTTATCGGTATCCCGGTTTAAGGTTCAAGATTTGATTTATCAAAACCAATACCTAAAATTAATTCAAGACTTATTAGATTAGAAAAGATAAAAACCAAATCATAAGGCTTATAACACTTAATTAATCAAATAATTAAACTAAAATATTATTATATTTTAAAAATTATTAAACACTAAATCAAAGAGGGCAGAAGCTCATCCTGCTCATGCAGCATGAGCTGCATGCAGAGAAAGAACAAGGAGGGGCTCGAAGGTGGCAAGGATGGAAGGAGGGAGAAGTGTTTTCGGGTTGGTGGTTTGGGGCTAGAAAAGAAGGTGGTTGGGGGAGGATTTGGGGCAAGGGAACGGTGCAGAAGTGGAGAGGGGGTGCAGGTAGTTGTCGGGGATGGGTTGAAGGTGGCTAATGGCGGCGGCCGTGAGGCTATGAAGGTGGTGGCCGAAGTGGGTGTCGAGGTGGAAAGTTGGTGAGGAAGGAAAATGGGGAGGGAAAGTGAAGGCCTGTGGAGGACGGTTTCGGCCAAAGGAGGATTGGGGATGGTAGAGAGGGTTGCAGGGAGTAATTAGGTGGCTTAGGTGGTGGAAGGAGCGGCAGAACGACGACGGATGGGGGCTGCACATGGTGGTTGCGGAGAAGGGGTGAAAGGGAGAGAAAAAGAAGAGAGGAGGAAGAATGGGGCTGCGGGGTGGCTCGATGGGGACTGTGATGGTTCGAGGGTGAGGCAGAGGGTGGCAGGAGGTGGTGTAGGTGGTATGTGAGGCGGCGGAGGCGGTGGCGGCAAAACAAAAACAGGGGAGAGAAGGGAGGAGAAGAAAGGGAGAAAGGAGAGGCTCAGGTAAGGCACATGGGCTCGAAAAAAAATGCAGAGTGAGCCTGGAAGGAGGTATAAATAGGAGAGGAAGAGAAGGGAAGGGGTAGGGGCTTGAGGGGTGGTTGTAGGTGGTAGGGAAATGGAGGTTGCAAGGAGGGGAGAAGGGGTATGGCAATGGCAGGGAGAGGGAGAGGGAGACAGGAATGGGCAGAGAAAACGACGCGAGGGAGAGAGAGAGAGAGAGAGACAGGGGAGTCAATGGGGGAGAGGGAGCTGCAGATCGGGCGGCAAAAATGGTGGAGGAAGGCCAGGATTATCGCCGGTGATGGTGGAAGAAGAAAGAAAGAAGAAGGATCGAGGGCTGGGTGTTGGGCGTGCGACGGTAGGCGGACCGACCGAAGGAAAGAAGGAGCCAACCCGGTCGAGGAAGAAGGAAAAGGAAAAGGAGGAGGTAGCCGGGCGATGCATAGGAAGGAAGGGAAGACTGGGCCGCAGGCCCAACGCGCTAGGGAGAGGAGGGCAGGCCACCGGCGACCCAAGGAAAAAGGGAGAAAGAAGGAAAAGAGAAAAAAAAGAGAAAGAGAAAAGGAAAAAAAGAAAAGAAAAGGGAAAATTGAATAAAATAATTTAATTGATAAAATAATAAAATAGAATAATTTTAGGTAATATATTAATTTAATAATTTAATTTAATATAGTTAAAATATAAGGATTTAAAAGGGAAAATTTTAGCAAAATAATAATTTGAAAAATTATTTAGGTAACAAGAGTATGATAAATAACAAAATATTTATTTTAATTTATTAAAATATTTATACTAAATTTCATACACTCAAAAATCTATAAAATAATTAAATTAAAAATATTTAAAAGCTAATTTATCCAAAATAAAATTTATTTATTAAAATATAGGGTTCTAAAAATTAGGGGGATTACAGATATGTACTCTTATGACTCTCTTAATTACTTGATAAAATTAGCTATGAAAATTGAAAGACAAACCAAAACAACTAAAGCCTATTTTAAGTCTAATGCTTCTACTTCAACTAAACCCTATTGTAACACCTTTACACCTAAATCAAAATGTTCATATGATAAAAAGAATAACAAAGATGATAAAGGTAAAAATAAGGTGGTTGAAATGGCTAATAAACAATGTTTTAAATGTAAAGGATATGGAAATTTTGCTAGAGATTGTCCTAACCAAAGAGCCATAACCTTACATGAAATAGAAAACATGGAACCATGTAGTGATGATGATGAATTAGAAGTTGAATCTTCTAATGAAATATTAACTATGTAAGAAGAAGAAGGAGACCCCTAATTTTTAATTCAAAGAGTCTTGCAAATACAACCTAGTATTACACTACTCAAAGAGAAAAGATTTTTAAAACTAAGTGTAAAATAGGTTTCATGGTTTGTAGACTTATAATTGATAGTAGTTCATGTACTAATGTTGCTAGTGAGGCTATAGTTAAGAAACTTGGTTTGGAAACTATTAATCATCCTAAACCCTATTCTTTACATTAGTTAAATAAGGATAAAGGAGATAAAGTAAAAAAAAGAGCTTTAATTACATTTCTATTAGAGACTATCATGATAAAGTTCTATGTGATGTTTTACCTATTGATGCTTGTGGCTTACTTTTGGATAGACCATGGCAATTTGATAGAAAAGAAACTCATGATGGGGTAACTAATGAATATGTGGTGAAAAAGGAAAAACAATTGTATAGGCTCACTGTAATACCCCAAAATTTTCGAAAACCTATATTTTAATAAATTACTTTTATTTGGAATAAAATTGCTTTAAGATTATTATTTTAATTATTTTATAGATTTTAGAGTATGTAAATTTGTATAAAAGTATTTAATAAATGAAAAATAAATATTTTTCTATTTATCATATTATTTTATTTAAATAATTTTCCAAACTAACATTTTACCCACTTCATCCTTTATAAATTAATACTTTAGATTATAATGAATTAAATTATTAAATTAAATAATTTATCAAGAATATTATGTTTTATGATTTTATAAATTAATTTAAATTATTTCCCCTATTTTCCCATTTTTCCCTTTTCTTTTCCTTCTCCTTTTCTCCTTTTCTTCTTTCTTTTCTTTTCCTTTTTCTCCCCCTTGGGTCGTCCGCCCGCCCAGCCTGCTCTCCCTTCTCCCTGCGCATTGGGCCTTCGGCCCGTCTCTCCCGCCTCCTCCCTCTTCTCCTTCGCGCACGCCCGACCTCCAGCCCAAACGCCTCTTTATTTTCTTCTCCCTGGACCGGCCGGCTCCCCTCTTTTTCTGCGCCGGTCCAGCCGCCCCGTCCCTTTCTTCTTCTCCTTTCTTCCTCCTCCCACGCCCGACCATTTCTTCTGCCATGGTCGAGCATGTCGCCACCTGCAAACCGTCCGCCACCTACCTCCCTCTCCCTCTCTCTCCTCCCCCGTCATTTTCTTTCTTTTTTTAAAGCCAAACCGGCCCCTGGACCACAACTCCCGTGCCTCTCTCCCTTTCCATCTTCGTCCCAATTTTCCCCTGCCACCCGACCACCACCTGCCACCTGCAGCGCCGATCGCCGGCCATCCCTGCCCCTCTCTTCTCCCTCTTCTTTTTCTCCATCTCCCCAGCCCTTCATTCCCCATATTTTTCGAGTCCTACTCTTTCCCCCGAGATCTCCCTTCTCTCCTTCCTTCTTCCCCATTTTTTTCTGTTTTCTCTCTACACCGCCGCCCACCGCCGCTCGAACCACCAAGCCCAGCCCTACGCCGCCTTCTGCCACCGCCTACTACCACCCTGCACCACCACACAACCCCTCGAGCCCTACACTTCCTCCCTTCTCCTCCTTTTCCTTTTTCTTCCCAACTTTCCCCCTTACTGCCGAGCCACCTGCAACCGCCGCTTCCGCCGCCGTCCGGCCACCTCTGCCTCCACCCAACCCACCGTTCGACACCCTACAACCCCCTCTACAACCGCCATCCATTAGTTGGCCGAAAACAGCCCTTGAACCCCTCCATTTTTCCCTCTCCTTTTCCTTCCTTCATAGCCCCTTTCCCTCGACCCATCTTGGCAGCCACCTTCGCCGCCTCTTCGCCGCCTTGAGCCGCTTCGAAACCACCCTTAGCCTCCACCTACACCCCCTCTTCACTTCTGCACCATTCATTTGCCTTAGAACCTCCCCCAACCACCTTCTTTTCTAGCCTAAATACCCTAACCCGAAAATAATGTATTTTGCTCCCTTCACCCTCTTTGAGCCTTTTTCCCCCATGGGTTTTGCATGAAACTCACGCTGCCCATGCAGCGTGAGCTCCCCTTCATTTTAAAAATTATTTGGCTAATTTTTAAGGTATAATGGTATTTTATGTTAAGTGTTTTACTAATTAAATTTTATAAAGTTTTATCCTTTTTAACTTCTTACTTCTAACAATAATGATGGATATTATTTTTAGGTGTTGAGTTGCTAATTATGCTTGGTAAGATTTGATATTTTGCGGGATTAAGGTAACCGTTAATCCTCCCTTAAATATATGGAAAAACGTATGCTAGCACATTTAGGGTTTAGTATGATTTTATGCATGCTTTGTTTGCTTAGCATGATATGTTTATGGTTTCTTATATTGTTTGTTAAAAAGAAAAAGCATGATAACTTTTGTGCCATATGTAGGTATGTTAAATAAAGAAGGAGTTGGAATATGGATAGAAATGTTAAATACTTTTTTATGATGTACCATGTTGTTAATGCATGAATGATGTTATTGTTTAAGGATATTTTAGTAATTATGCTTATGAGGTATATAAATCAATGTGTGTAGTTGCTAATGAGTATTATGTTGAAAAATGACAAGTTGGTGGACTTAGATGATAAAAATGAAGTATTAATATCATTATTTTATGTAGTGTTAGTAAATTCATAAAAATGGTGAATAAAGGGGTTGAGTGGAAATTTTATAAGTGGAAAGGGTATTTCGGTAATTTTTGAGATAAAAGAATAATATGGAAATTTTATGATTAAATGGTCAAATGATAATTTACAAGTAAAGGATAAAATTGTAAGTTGTGAGAAAGAAGGGTAAAATGGTAATTTTGGAAGTGGGGGGGGGGGTAAAATAGTAATTTTGGGATGAAGGAGGGCACTATGGTAATTTTGGAGGTAAAGGGGCAAAATCGTAATTTCATAAGTAAAGGGTAATATGGTAAATTTTATAAGTGAATGGTGAAGTGGTAATTTATAAGTAAAGGGGTAATATGGTAATTTGGAAAAGAAGGGCAAAATGGTAATTATGTAAGGAAAGATAAAGATGGTAATCTTGGATGTGAAGGGGTAAAATAGTAATTTGTAAAGTAAAAGATGTAAGGTGGTAATTTTCATAAATAAAAGGATATTATGGTAAAATTGGATGTAAGGGGTAAAATGGTAATTTTGTTAATAAAAGGATATTATGGTAAACTTGGGAGTAAGGGGTAACGTGGTAATTATGATAACGACCAAAGGTAATTTAGAAATTAAATTATGATTGTAGAAGGGCAATTGGATAAGTATGATGCTATAGAAGGGTAACTTGGTAAATTAACCAATTAAAGGGCATTATGGTAATTTTAAATATGGAGAAGGGTAAAATTGGTAATTGTAATTATGAAGAGGGGTAAATTAATTATGAGGAAGGTTAATTTGGAATTTATGATAATTGAAAAGGGTAAATGACAATTAAAAATAATTGAGAGAGGTAAAATGGTAATTACGATAAGGAGAAGGGCAATTTGGTAATTTATCCAACTCAAGGGCAATTTAGTAATTATAACAAAGGAGAAGGGCGATTTGGTAATATAACCAACCAAAAGGGAAATATGATAAGTGTAGTAATTATGAGGGGTGAATGGTGGTCTAAAAAGTGTAGGAGACAATTTGGTAATCTAAAGTGGACAAGGGGTAATTTGGTAATTATGCAACCTTAAGGGTAATGTGGTAATTTATCAAGTAAGGAATGGATACTTAACAATTATATAAGTAAAGGGCAAATGAGTAGTTTGTACCTAAAATGTCTTTGGAATTGTGGACCTTTATTATATGATTAAATAATGCTGATTAGCCAAGTAAGAGTATTTGATAATTAGGATGGCCTTAATGGTTTCTCTGTGATATTCTGGATAATCATCTGAATAAGAAACGATTAATGATATCAGAACGATTGAAAGTGAATAAGTATCGGATTATCGTGCTTTTCGTGATCACCTTAATTAAGACACTATTACTTAAAGTGAAAGACCTCGAGATCGGGAATGGTGACTCCTTAGGGGTCGCTACCCTAAGGACGTGGTTTAGTCCACGATTATTCTGGTATTTTCTTGTGTGCCTTTGTGCCCCAGCCAGGCCCTATATCTTACTCTTCCTAGCTCTACGGACCTAGTTAGGGGGTATGCATACTTATGGATTAGGTGTCCTTGTCGGTAGGGTACTGAGTTAGCTTTATGCACCAGTACGACCAGGGTACCTTTGCGTCCTTGGGTTCATGGTTGAAGGGTACTGAGTCGTTGATATGCACCGGTACGACCGGTGTACCTTTGCGTCCCGGGTTATCGATCTCCCAATCGAGGCAAATAAATATGATTGATGTGCTGATTAAAGAAAGGAAAGATACTATTATTGAAAGTGAAATATTAATGAGCCGGGCCCAGCTGATTATGATATTGAGTACCGGTCCACCGGTTATAATAGTGGCCAGGAGCGTTGTGCCCTGGATGATGAGTTATATGTATCCCGGTCCACCGGTTATAATAGTGGCCAGGAGCGTTGTGCCCTAGATGATGATTCTTATATATCCCGGTCCACCGGTTGTAATAGTGGGGGTCCCGAGCTCAATAAAATCGGTTATGTATATGAATAAGATTATGGAAAAAATACTAATCACTTATAGTGGAACACCATGTGAGTCGGGGCCAGACCGGTCCACCAGCAAATAATAGTGGTCAGGTGTGTTCTGCCCTGTGTGTTTATCTTCCGGTCCACCGGCAATAATAGTGGTCAGAGGCGTTCTGCCCTGAGTGTATACTTTTCGGTCCACCGGCTATAATAGTGGGGTTCTCGCACTCACATGGATATAAAATATGATATTGATTGAATAATGATGGAATAATGGCTCAAGTCCAGAATGTACTGATCTTACACTATGACATGGCTTAAGGCCCAAAGATATCGATCATGAATTATAACTTGTGTTACGTGTTATTGTTACGTATGCACCTCTCATTATTTATGTGCGTGACTTGCATTATGTGCCGTATGCAGGCCTGTTTTTAAGTGTGGTATTAAAGGGTTACTCAGTACCGTAGTACTGAAGGGATTCCCTTTATGGGGCCCCTGCCTATTCAATGGGCAGTGCCCTTGCAGGTATTTTCAGGTGCTACTCAAGTGGGTTACGGGAAGGAGAGTAAGGAATTTTCCGGTATCATGGCTTTTTCTCTTTCTCATTTAAATTCTCGGTTTTAAATGTTAACGTTGTTAAAGTAACCACCATTGGTGGATTTTATTCTTGAAAACGATTTGATGCGCTACTCTGATTTAAATATGTTGAAGCTTGCAATTTACTCTGATTTATGCATGTTGAATGTCTTTCGAATTGTATTTCATTTTCTTAGCCTTAGCACTTGGTACTGGAACGGTATGAGTGAATCGGTCTGGTACTAAGTGTGGCGGTAATACTCCCAAAGTTCACGTTTTATTTATCTGCTTCCGCTATTCTTCCTTTAATTAACGAAATTTTTCAGTAGTGAATTTTGGGGGTGTTACACTCACTCCTTCTTTATATGATCATATGCCCTTGAGTGATAATAAAAAGAGATTATTTTTACATGAAAAGGCTATGGAAAAATGTATAAAAGAAGAAGGAATTTGTTATGCTTTAGTTTCTAAAGATTCTAAACTTGAAAAACAACAACTTGAAAATCTTAATTTGACTAAGTTGCTTGATGAGTTTAATGATGTATTTCCTGATGACTTACCTCCTGGATTACCACCTAAAAGATGTATAGAACATGATATTGATCTTGTTCTTGGTATGAATATCCCTAATAAACCGGCTTATAGATGTAACCCAGAAGAAGCTAAGGAATTACAAAAACAAATACAAGAACTTATGGATAAAGGAGTTGTGAAAGAAAATAAGAATTTTTGTATAATTCTTTCAAATACTGCTTATGTCAAGTTTATGAGTTATTTTTGGAAAACTTTATGGCATATGCTTGGTACTAAATTGTTATTTAGCACTTCACATCATTCCCAAACTGATGGTCAAACTGAGGTAACTAATAGAACTCTTGGTACATTATTAAGAGTCTTAGTTAATAAAATTGCAAAAAATTGGGATGTTAAGTTAGCTCATGCAGAGTTTGCTTATAATCGTAGTCCTCCTAGTACTACTCAAACTAGTCTGTTTGAGGTGGTGTATGGTGTGAATCCTAACATGCCTATTAACGTGATTCCGTTGAAAAAAGGTGAAATGCAAAACTATGAGGCTAAAGAGAGAATAAATTTTTTTCAACAACTTCATTAGAAAATAAAAAATTATATTGAAAAATCTAATGCCAAGTATAAAGCTCAAGCAAATAAGCATAGAAACTCTTATGTGTTTTCTCCTGGTGACTTAGTTTGGTTACATTTACGTAAAGAATGATTTTTTAATTTATGTAAAAACAAACTAATGCCAAGAGCCGATGGTCCATTTAAAATACTTAGGAATTTTGGAGATAATGCCTATGAACTTGAACTTCCAGATTCTTATGGAGGAATTTGAAGAAATTTTAATGTTGGTGATTTGTCTCCTTATTATTTTGATGAAAATTTGAGGGCAAATTCTTCTCAACTTGGGGAGTATGATGCAGGAGCATCCATTGAATATAATGATTGTAATTTTCATTCTAATCCTAAAGGTATGGAAGATGATTTAGCTTTCTTAATGTTGGAGCCTATCATGTTAAATATTCTTGATAATTCTAACATGCTTGACATTGAAAAACATTCAAGTTATTCTTGTAGGTATGTCACATATGTGCAAGAAGATGATGTTCATACACATTGATGTGTACAAGTATTCTAAGGCATGCAATGCTATATAAAGTGATGAT
The DNA here is from genome assembly GCA_039764185.1 of Tamarix austromongolica. Taxonomy (NCBI): domain Eukaryota; kingdom Viridiplantae; phylum Streptophyta; class Magnoliopsida; order Caryophyllales; family Tamaricaceae; genus Tamarix; species Tamarix austromongolica. Next base: position 87,737,833 of record CM077811.1, on the reverse strand, counting down.
ATTCATTTGTATAAACTTGTTGTAAACCCTGACCCTAAGTATATTTTATGTAAGTTAGGGGTATAGCTATAATTTCATGTATGTATCTTAGTCAATTATATCGCTTTGTAATATTAGTCCTTAGTATCATTTAACCAATGATATTATACTTTAGATTAAGGTTAATATGGGCTTAATTCAACCATGATTAATGGTCTGAATTAAGGAAGAATACTCAGCTGGTTTAAGCTAGTCACGACCAAGCTTATTCTCTCCTATATATACCTTACTTGTGCGCAGCATTTGTATGTAGATATTGAATAAGAATTTTGATAAAACTTTGAACATGATAGATAAAGTCTAATCCTCCCTTTTGGGTCTACATTGAGAAAGGAAAATCCGGGATTAATCCTTCCTCAAAATCTATCTTCAATTTGACACCTTTGAAGGCTTCAAATCTATCAACACAGATCCTTCAACTTGTATCTTCAAGTTCTTTGCCTATAATCCACCAATTCACTTCATTTCTTTTGCATTTGATCATGGGTGAAAGCTTCTAATACAAATTTCAATCCAACCTTCCATTACTTTGATAAAAACCACATCAAACGTATTCTCTGAAAATAATTTAGGGAGAGAGAGCTGATACTCCTATTCAGCTCTTGTTTGAAGCTTTTTCAAGCAAAGCTATACTTGAGGTGGTCGGGATCATTCCAAGTGTGTAAGGTATATCCCATCTGGGAAGTTGAAATATGGAGTGAATCTACGGGAGAATTCAAAGTAAATGGGTAACAATTAAAATATTATGTTGCCAGATCTCCAATTGAGAAGTTGGGCACCATCGCCCTTCCTAAAATGCTATTGGTTTGAAATCCATTGTGGTCAAGCTAATGACCCTAAAAAAGCGCTTCATAGGAGGCGACCCATGCTTTAAGTATTCCTTTGTTATGTTTTTTTTTGTGTAACACCCCCAAAATTCACTACTAAAAAATTTTGTTTCATTAAAAGTTTAGCGGAAGTAAAATAACAAACTATGAATTTTGTGGATATTACCGCCACACTTAGTACCAGACCGGTTCACTCATACCGTTTCAGTACCAAGTGCTAATGCTAAAGAAAAAAATATCAATTGCTAGAAATTCAACCCATTTTTAAATCAGAGTAGCGTAAGTAAACAATTTTATAAGAATATATTCCACCAATGGTGGTTATAAGAACAAAATTACATTTAAACCAGACATTTAAAAGAGAAAAGGAAAGACCCTAACGGTTCCGGATTATCCTTACGCTTTTTCCCGTTGCCCACTTGAGTAGCACCTAAAAAAGATTTGCAAGGGACATTGCCCATTGAATAGGTAGGGGTCCTACAAATGGAACCCTTCAGTACTACGGTACTGAGTAACCCTTTAAAATCACATTTAAAGGCAAGCCCGCAATGCAACGCATGAAACAAAGCTACATACATATATAACAAGATGTGTATATATAACATTCACATAATTAACATTCACATTAGATATCAATAGGTTGTTATGAACAATCGATACTTTTGGGCCTTAAGCCATGTCATAGTGCAAAATCAATACATTTGGGCTTTAAGCTATTAGTCCATCATTATTCAATCAACTCTCATATTTTATATCCATGTGAGTGTAGGAATCCTACTATTATAGCCGGTGGATCGGTCACTTATAGGGTAGAATGCACCTAACCACTATTATATGCCGGTGGATCAGTCTCTAGGACAAAACACTCATGGACACTATTATGCCATTGGATCGGTCTGGCCCCGACTCTCATGGTGCTCCACTGTAACTACTTTGTGTCTTTCCATATCTTATCATTATGATGTTCGATTTATTGAGCTCGGGATCCCCCACTATTATAGCCGGTGGATCGGTCACTTATAGGGCAGAACGCACCTAACCACTATTATATGTTGGTGGATCGGTCTCCAAGGCACCCTGGCACCTGGCCACTATTATGCCGGTGGATCGGTCTGGACCCGGCTCAATAATCTTCCACTTTAAGTGATTAGTATCTTATTTGTATCTTATTCAAAAGTATTTCACCCTTGACATGCATACCGCTGACCTCTACTTCTATCCTTCTGAGAGGGCCCATCCCATATCTTGAGACCATTGCTCCTCTTATCACACCCCGACATCTATTCCCCCTTACATCTACTCATAACGAAAACCTAACTCCTAAGGGTGTGGGTTGAGGCCCATCACCTTACGACATTCAAATTCTCTCACTACCATTCTCTTGGGTTTCCCTTGAAACCCTAATCGAACCTATGTGGCCTAACTTTTCTTTTATCGTCCAACACCTCATCTCATTTAGTTTCAACCCAAATCCCATCACTCTACTCACCAATCATACATGTGACCGTAAAACCCTAGTTGGCCGCTCAAACCCTAACACCTTTCTTATGTAAGGATTATCCCATACAAACCCCAGAAACCTCCCATGCAAGAGTTGCATCACTCCTTTATTTTGATCATAATATCCTTTTTATTTTTCCCCTCATGGATCATGAGATAATAAGGTCAATCTTATGTCCCCTTAGTCAACTCACTTCCCATTTGTTCCTTTTTATACTTTCACCCCACATCTTATTATTAAACATCCTAGCATGCATGTCCTAGAGGGTCATATCACATAACATCGCACGCTCAACATATATGATCATCATACACATGCCATAAGGAAGTCTCATAAGCATACATCACTTGAAGTTGCACTACAAATGATTAATCATTAAGCATAAAGCACCTAATACGGCATAACACATGGCACACGAGACATATAATACACGCATCATTGTTCTTAGCCACATCTCTACTCGGTTTGGACTACCAAGTTATCTCCCACACTTATTAGATTACCAATCACCCTTCACAATTATTATACTTATCATGATTCCCAATTGGTTGGTTAGATTACTAAATTTCCCTTCTCCTTTGTTATAATTACTAAATTGCCCTTGAGTTGGATAAATTACCAAATTACCCTCATTTATTAGCATAATTACCACTTTGCCCCTTTAGTTGGTTAAATAATTACCAATTTACCCTTTAGTCGATTAAATTACCAAATTGCCCCTTTAGTTGGATAAATTACCAAATTGCCCTTCTTCATTATCATAATTACCATTTTACCCCTCTAAATTATTATAAATACCATTTTACCCTTTTCAATTATTATAAATACCATTTTACCATTCTCCATTATTGTAATTATTAATTTATCCTTCCCTATAATTATAATTATTAATTTACCATTCTCAATTATTATAATTACCATTGTACCCTTCTCCATTATTATAATTATTAATTTACCCTTATCAATTATTATAATTACTATATTGCCCTTCTCCATTATTAAAATTACCATAATGCCCTTTTATTGGTTAATTTACCAAATTACCTTTCTCTATTATCATAATTACCAAGTTACCCCTAACTCCCAAGTTTGCCATAAATATCTTTTTAATTTACAAAATTACCCTTCTACCCCTTACTTCCAAATTACCAGAATATCCTTTTATTTACAAAATTACCACAATACCCTTTTACTTATAAAATTACCATAATACCCTTTTTGCTTTACAATTTACTATTTTACCCTTTTACATCCAAAATTACCATTTGTGTCCTTCCTTACAAAATTACCATTTTAACCTTCTTTTCTAAAATTACCATATTACCATTTACTTCCAAAATTACCATAATACCCCTTTACTTATAAATTTCACATTTTGCCGTTTACTTATAAAATTACCATATTACCCTTTTTACTCCCAAAATTACCTCTTTATCCTTTACTCCCAAAATTACCATAATACCCCTTTACTTATAAAATTACCATTTTGCCATTTAATCATAAAATTACCATATTGCCCTTTTGCCTTTAAAATTACCACTTTACCCCCTTTATTACCCCACTTTTATTAAATTAACATTACCACATGGAATAATAATATTAACACTCCATTAACAATATCCAACTCCACCACTATTATATTTTAATATAATACATATTAGCACCCATACATATTAGGCCACATTCTTGCACAATAAATATTACGAAAAGGTCCCTAGGGCTCAGAATAATAATATTTATGCATAAATGGTCACAATAACATAAAATAACATGGATAAGTACTTAACACTTTCATTAATAATCAAACTCTTCCCTTAAACAACATTTCCACACATGTCATATAAACTAGCATACTTTCCTTTCTTTCTTTTTTTATCAATAAATACAAGCGAATATATATATTATATTAAACCAAAAATATCAAGCATAATAATATATTAAAAATCCTAATGTGCTAATATACGTTTATCCATGCGTTTAACGATTACCTTAATTCCTGCAAAAATCAAATCTTATTGGTATCCTGGTTAAAGACTCAAACTTTAAATAGAAAAATCAACACCTAAAAATAATATCAATATTTATTATATTAGAAATAAGAAAATCAAAGCACAAGACTTTATAAATTTTACTTAATGAAATAATTAATTTAAATATTATCATACCTTTAAATTATTAATAAAAATGGCCAATAAATGCAGAAACTCATGCTGGCTAGAAAAGAGGGCAGGTGGGGGAGGATTTAGGGCAAGGGAATGGTGCAGGAGTGAAGAGGGGGTGTAGTTGGTTGTCGGGGATGGGTTCACGGCGGCCAAGGGCGGCGGCGGCGGCATCAGCGAGGCCACGAAGGTGGCTGCCGAGGAGGGTCGGGGTGGAGGGGCTAAGAAGGAAGGAAAGGAGAAGGGAAAAATGAAGGGGTTTGGGGACTTGTTTTGGCCAAACAATGTATGGGGGTCGTAGAGGAGGTTTCAGGGAGTTGAATGGTGGGTTGGGTGGCGGCAGAGACAGCCGGACGGCGGCGAACGGTGGGGTTGCAGGTGGGTTGTCGAGAAGGGGGAAAATGGAGAGAAAAATAGGTGGGGAGGAAGAAGGGTTGCGGGATGGCTTGAGAGGGATATTTTGGTGGTGCGAGGATGAGGTGGAGGGTGGTAGGGAGTGATGCAAGGGGTTGGTGAAGTAGTAGAGCGACAGAGGGCGGTGGCGATGCATAAACAAGGGAAAAATGGAAGGAGAAGAAAGGAGAGAAGAGGGAGGTCGGGTAAGGTTTTGAGCTTGAGAATTGAGGCAGAAAAAGGGCTGAAGAGGAGAAGAAAAAGAAGAGGGAGGGTAAGGGGATAGGTGGTCGGTCGGTGGCAGGGTGTAGTAGGGTAGCAGGGAGAGGGTGACAAAGAGGGGGAAAGGGGAGCCATGCAGGATGGGGTGCATGGCTACCCGGTTCCAAAACAGTGAAAAAAAGATAGGAGAGAGAGAGAGAGTTGTAGGTGGTGGCAGTGGTTGCAGGAGGTGGCAGCGGGAGGCGTTCGGGGCGATAGACCTGGTGATGAAGACTAGTCGGGGTTGTCGGGTCGAGGCAGGTGGAGAAGGAAAAGAAAGAAAGGGAGAGGGGGAAGCAGGCCAACGTAGGGGGAAAAAATGAAGTTGGGTCGGCCCGGTCCAAGGGAGAAAGGAAAAGAAAGAGGAGGGCAGAGGCTAGGTTGTGCCTGTGCGTGTGGGGGGGAAGAATGGGCTAGTGGCCTAGGCGTGCAAGGAGGGGAGGCCTGGCAGCCCGAAGCTAGGAAAAGTAAAAGGGAAAAAGAGAGGAAGGAGGAAAAGGAGAAAATGGAGAAGGAAAGGAAAAGGAAAAGGAAAAAAAAGGGAAATGGGAAAATAGGGGAAAATAAGTTAATTTAATTTAGAAAATAAGAAAATGTAATATTTTTGATAAATTATTTAATTTAATAATTTAATTTAATATAATTTAATATATTGGTTCTAAAAGGATAATTTTAGTAAAATATTAGTTTGGAAAATTATTTAAATAAAAATAATATGATAAATAACAAAATATTTATTTTTAATTTATTAAATACTCCTATCCACATTTATATACTCAAAAATCCCTAACATAATTAAAATAAATAATTATAAAAGTTAATTTATTAAATTATAGGTTTTCTAAAATTTTGGGGGATTATATTTTGTTTTGTGTTTCCCTCCTTTTCCTTTGTTTCTTTTCTTTTCTCTCTTTGTTTTATCTTTTTGTTATAGCATTTTGGCAAGGATGATTGATTATCTAAGCTATCCAATGGATTAAATGAGGTTTAAAGGCATTACTTAAAGAGAAGGATCCAAAAAGTTGAAGAACACAAGGTTGCACGACCTGCCGCATGGCCGTGCATAACCCTGGTACTGGAAAATGAGGAAAAGTTGAGAGCTGGGATATTATACGGTCAGGTCGTGCTATACCTACACAACTGTGCTAATTTGTAAAATATTAGGCCAAGACCAAAAGTTTTTCCTCATCCACCTGTGCATGACCTGCACGCTCGTGCAATCCCAAGACCTTTATGCATGGCCTTGCGTCCCTAATTTGTAGAAAAATACCCGCACGTTCGTGACTTGCCCTTCTTTACCTTACCAACATCCTCCTCCGTTTTTGAATCCTAGCTCCTCCCCAACTTTCTCCCCTCCCAGAACCACGCTGGAACACTGTTGTTGCCGCCGTTTCCACCACTCACACCATCGCGACCACTTTCCACTTGCACCACCTGGTGGTGCATACTTTGCATACCCTATTTTCCCCCTTAAACTTCCTATCTCATCCATGTATCTCAACTGCACTACCTGCTTTCCACCACACGACCACCGTTCCCACCACCACACTCTGTTCTGCCACCACTTCCAACACCACATAGCCCATTAATCTACACCTCCACCCCCTCTATACAAACCCTAACTTTGCACCCCTATTTCACCTGTGCACAAATCTGCACCAATTGCTAGTGCAACACTGCACCGCCTACCAGTGTACCACCACACCACCACTTCTCCCCACCATTATTTTGCATGGGCTTTTCCACACCGCACATAGGTGTCTTACTCGTTTTTCTTTTTAATTCATCTAGTTCCCTTCATCATTAATTTGGTTCTTCTTTAGTTCTTGCTATTTTCAATTCCATTATATATCTACTGATTTCATATACGATGTGTGGTTGATTCAATCTATTCTATAATATTTCACTTTTATAGATAGATAACAACCATGGACCTGAATAAACGATCAAAAATGAACCAAGAGGAAGGTGAGTCCTTATGACCGTAGCCATGCCAATCCAAAGGCAAAGGTAAGGCTGCAAATACACAACTCTCCAATCCCGACGGTATTATATTTACCAACCTCAATGTTAAGGATCTTTACCAGGGGCTTGTGTCTCAACATATTACCCCACCTCAATTCATCAATTGGGAATGTCTCAAGGTATTAGGGGTTAAGGAGGATGTTGTGTATTTGCTATCTCATGGTGGCCTATACCATTTTTGTTACCTGTATATCCCATGAGCAAGGGACTCACTCTTGAGTTCCTCAGTTCATTCTATTTTGATCGTGTTGGAGATACTGTCCTTTTTTGACTCTTTAATGAGACTCAAAAAATGTCCCTACCTAGATTTTTATCCTTAATTCGTCTTTTCTCTTTTGGTTATAGGCTTTCTGAGGACCCAAAAATGTGGGATCCTCAAGAGTTTTGGATAAAAATCGCCCTGCCAAAGAGGGATTGTGCTCCTAATTCATACAACGGATATTACGCTATGGCCACGCTCATTCATAATTCGGCCCTACGCTATGTCCAACGGCTTTTGGCCGACTCAATCTTTGGCCGAGAAAAAATCCAAGGCAACATACATAATTTGGAGCTTTTCACTCTATATTGTATGCTTCTAGATGATGCCCTCGATGGAGAGTATTATCTTGTTGATTATCTCAATACGGTGAGCTCCAACCTCACCGGTGATATTGTCATCGGTAATATCATAAGGTACATTACCACTCGGCTAGGGTATAGTTTAAATGACATACTTGTGGACTTTTCGCTGACTTACCTAGGAATGGCGACCTGTAGAAACATGAAATTAATTATGCAGGATTTGCTTCATTATAGATTATTTTATTATCAGGAGGTGTGGTACCCATTACCCAACAAAAATTTCACCACTCTCCTAGGGAACAGTCATACCAACTGGTTAAATTCTCCTGATATGCCTCACTCAGGTTAGCCGATGCTCCTAACCTTGGACGATCATCCTAACATCCCTAAAGAAGAGCCTTATTTACCTTTACTTAGCCTCCCAGTGCCCACTTCTTGTGGCACCGATTCTGGCCCTTTTTCCTGTGGCATCTCTTAGGATGCCTGCTTACAACATATCCATTACCACTTTGATATGTTATGCTTAGGTTACTAATCTTAGGAAATTTGTTGCTCCCATTGACCAAATGAACACCATGATATAATAAATGTATCAATGGCATTTGGAGCATGGTTACCCTCCGACACCCCCACCTTAGTGATCCTAAATGCACTTTCCCTTGTTCCTCTGCTCCACATTGTGGACAATGTGACCTTTAAGCATGGGGGAGTTGCTTCTTTTCTACCATTTCTGATGTTTTTATGGTTGCCTTTTATTCTCTTTCTTTTCCTTTTCTTCCTTTTTCTGCCTGGTGTTTATGTTTTGCAAAATGAAAGCCTATGATGACTACATGATAGAATCTTCTATATAACTTGATCATACACTAGAAAAAACCCATTAATTGCGAGCTATTACACTACATGTTTTAAAATAATTTTAAGCATAGACTCCCCAAGTGATACACTCTCAAACCACTTATTATTGTAACACTCCAATGGTTTATCTTCGTGGACTTACCCATCCAGACTAAGACTTAGAAAATAAGGCTCGTAACAAAAAACCAGTGAGATTTTAAGCTTTAGAGATTGTCTATCTTTTATACAGTCCTACTATTTTCTAACTGTGTATTCTCTTTTCTAATATATGAAACTAAAACTTGCATATGTTCTCTTCGACACTACATAAGACTTATGCATGCGTTAGTATGATGGAGACATGTGTTTTCTTTGCTAGCTACTTTAGCACATAAGCCACCAAATGTCATTTATTCCCATTTGTTCAACCCCTTTGAGCATAATACTTTCCTTTAATATGCCTACCTACTAACTATATTCCCAAGTAACTACCCTACCTTGGTCAGAAAACTAGGGAGCGGTAGCTAATTGTTTCAATTATGGTAGATAAGGCAAAAAGGCAAGCATGTGGGTTTCGTAAAAAAAGACATTCCTTTTGTATCTTCTTCTTCTTAGTATCAAAAAAATAAATAAATAAGGGAGGCTTAGTGAGTAATTAAGAGTGATTGGAGAGTTTACACTTCCGATATGGATATGTAGTTACTCTCTGATGGTTTTTAGAGCCATAGCTACAATCCCAGATCTATCCTACCCCTCGATCTGGCCTCATTACAACTCTATTAAGACCTCTTGATTTTTATAATACGTAATGTCTTCAAGTGGTGAAAAAGAAGAGTTTGTGCAAGCATATGGTCGATCATCATTAGATAGGGGAGTTTTGAGCGACACTATTATCCCTACAAACACACATGAGTGCATAGTGTCCATATTTTACTAAAGAGAGGAAGTCTACATCCTTATTTAACTTCTGTCTCATTAGGATGGCATTTACACGACCTTAAACCTCCTTAGAATGTCACGATAATTCTAATTTGTGTGTCCCCGATAAAGGGCAGTCATGATTTATTTTTTTTTCTACTATTACCGCTCACAATATGGGGTCAAACTAGACAAGGCCTAACTAGACATTGTATGCCTTATTTATGTTGTTGGTCCTATCTTCTGAGGCTTGGATATCATTCCGCTCTTTTTGTTGTTTTTTTATGTGTTTTCTTAGGGACAAGCAAAGAATAAGCATGGGGGAGTTGATAAAGTGAATGTTTTATATAATTTTGCCTCTTTTTGCCTTCACATTGGGACTTCATTTAATCTCTTTCACATATTTTGCTATGGTTCTAGTTTGTTATTTGCACTGTTGCTTTCTTGGGTTTTGTGTTGTAGGAATTTCCATAAGAATGCCAACTTTGAGAAATAATTATGTCCTTAGAACGAAGGACCTAGCATGGAAGGCTTTAGAGGAGATTACATGAAACCAACATGTTTATGGACGTCTTGAAGATAAAAGAACTAGAGATGTGCCAACATATCTTGAAGAAATAAGAAAAGAGAGCTGTGCGACCAGTCCCACACCCAACTACACAACCATGCAATATCCCCTTGTTATATTTGAAGAAAATAGAACCTCACGCGTAGGTAGTGCATGGATCACACAGCCATGCATAATTTTGTGTTGAAAAGTTGAGGCTTAGAATCTTGCACAACCAGAAAGTGTGCGTCTTGCATAGCCGTGCACAATTCGAGACCCCATAAATTTGAGGGTTGAGAAGTTGCACGGTCATGCAATGATGATTTCCCCACAATCTACGTGCGTGACATGGTTTGCGTGATGGGGATTATTTATGGCATGCCTCCAGGACTTCTTTATGAGAGAGAGGAGAGATTCTAGAGCACTTTTAATTCTCATTATTGAGCTATAGTTTCATGTAATTATTTTTTTTCCATTAGTTTGATTTTTTCGGAAATTCAAGTGTATATTCATGTATGATCGACTCGGAATCAACTTTGTTCTCTTTCAGATTATGTTTAATTTAATCTAATTATTCTTTTATGTATCTTTGTATTATTATTATGGTTATCATGCTATTTATTTTGTTGATTTTCTTTAAAAATTTGAGTGAATAATCTTCTTTTCTAGGATTAAACTAGGTCTATTTTAGTGATCAATATGATGAACTAAAGTATTATGTCATATGTTTGATTCGTCTATATTGTTGCATATGCTTGTTGTAAAGTGGATTTGATGAAATCAAACATCTTTAGATATAATCAGCAACTGAAAGACTGAGATTTTTATCAAAAAGTAGCATGTGTATGGGAATTTAAGTAATCACGAAAGTAGATGTTTAATTCTTAGGGATTGTAGAACTTGTGACGCTTAATGGATTTAGTTTAATTTTTGAGTCATGAAAGTAGTTGAAAATTAGATTAAATATGTTCTTATACCTTGAAAGAGGCTAATGGATATAATTAGACCAATTGTCCATAATTAGCGAATTAATCTACAACATATTTGTTGTTTCATCATTGATTATTAATTTGGAGAACGAAGTTTGATCCTAGGTTTCACTCCTATTTTTTAGCATTTACAATTAGAAAGCTTTTCGTAATTATTCTCGTTATCCGCTTGCATACCTCTTAGTCATAGAGATTTAGATAGTTAAAATATTAAAGAGCTATACTCGATTATGAATTCTGTGTGGGATACGACCTTGAAATGCTATAAAGAATCCATGCGCTTGCGGAATTAGCACAACACACAACCATTTTTTTCCCTTTTATGAGGTAGTTAGATTTACATCTAAGTTTCAAGAAATATACCACCAAAATGCCTTATCCAATGCCTCTCAAGAATCACATAGGCAAATAACACCCAAATATACACATAATATCACTAATATCACACAAATAATTAACTAGCAAAATCAATATTTAAGAGTAAAGGACAAGGGAAAAATCAACTAAGGCTGCACAAGGCTACAACCTAAGTTTGGATACACCAACTCACACATTAATTACTTAGAAATGTGAGGTTTAGATGGAAGGGAAACTAGCCAACACATTCATGTAGGGTTGGGCTTCGACAAATTCTTGCACAAACAAGACACTAGGACAAGAGCTCATGTGGTGGTGCTGGAGGTTGTAGCCTGCTGAAGCTCAAGTAGGGGGCATGCTTGACAAGATGAGGGTTAGAATTAGGCAAATCTATTCTTCCAAAAATCAACCATTATTAATGACTTTGCTAGAGCGTGGCACTACACATTGGAGCTCGTGTAAGGTGGTTGCTCCAACTAGAAAGACAGGATGGTTGTTGTGCTATAACTTGCTTGATGAGGGGTTAGGGCCTGGCCAGGCTACAATAAATCTCTATTGTGTTGGTGTTGGAGAGAAAAAATGTTGGATAATGAGATGAAGTAAGTTGGCAACGAAGCTTAGTGGTGAGGCTACACATGAACGCTAACACCAACAGTCATGAGGTATGAAGAAGTTTGTTTTGGTTAGGAAATGAAGGTCAAACAAACAAGAGGGAAATAAGGATCTTGGAGGTAACCATAATGGAAAACAATGATAGGGAAGATTAGGTTAAAAGGGATTAAATGAGAAGGAGAGAAATAACTAGGCAAGCAAGCTAGGTGGCTCAAGGTAAAGAAGAAAAAATAGGTTGGCGATGAGTTAATCAATTCTATAGGTTATTTAGGTAGAGAGGAAATGGAAGTAAGTGTGCGGGGAGTTGAAAATTGCTCGGTGATGCTTGAGGGAATGGATTAAAATGAACAAGGGGAGGTTGGAAGACTATATGTGATGATGTGATAAAGGTTGGCACAAGTGAAAAGAAAATAGGCAAATAGGGTTAATTTCAAGTGATTTAATAATGTAGTGTAGGGGGTTGTTTAAAAGGAAGAAAATAGGTGAAATAGGGGGTGATGGTATGAGCAGGGCATGGTAGGTCAAAAATGTATTATTGGGTGAAGTTAGATGATAATGTGTAGGATGGATAAAGACATATTTAATAGAGGCATGCCACATGGGAAAGGTAAGAAAACAATAAAATTAGAAAACCGTAGGGGTTGTTTGGCTGAAAAGTAACTAATTAGCAGGGAGAAAAGAAAAAAAAACAATGAATGAGAGGGATTGGACGTAAAATATATCTATATAATAATAATAATAATAATAATAATAATAATAATAATAATAATAATAATAATAATAATAGGAAGGAAAATTGAATAAATAGCTAACAAAATAATCAAGAGATTAATTAAGATAAAATTTATTTCTAATTTATATGTCTTAAAATTTTAATCTACTAGTCTATATTTTTAACACAAAATAATAGCACATATAATAATATATTATCTAACCCTACAACAATTTGTATAGTTATGGACACATAATTATCCATTTTATAATTAGGGTTTTTATAAATAGGGTAATACGCTAGAACAAATACTTCCTTTCTTAAACAAATCATGCAAAACATGTACAAACACCTATAAATCTATTAAGTAGAAGTTTAGGAGTTCTACATGAAGCAAATATTGAAGTAAGAAAAAAAAGGAAGAAATAATATCGGGCTAGCTTGGGAGGAGAAAAATCAAGAACATATCACCCTTTTACAAAGCCTAACCCTTATTTACTTAATTAAAGTACAAGAGAGTTAGAAAAATGGAATTTAGATATAAAAAAAATCAAATGATGAAAGAAATCGGGCATGAGGTTCATGAAAAAGAGGTAGATGAAGAGGAAGAAGTAGGTTAAGGGCCTTTTTCCCTCACTTGAATTTTTTGATTTGCTTAGTGTTCATGAGGATGAACATAACTTATTATAATTAATAATATTATAATTATTAATTTAGCTTAAGGTAGTGTTTATGTCTATATCAATATATTTATTTAAATAGTAATTATTATTTTTTAATATAATACTAACATAAATATTATTATAAATATTATTATAATGATTATTATAATAAATTTTTAAATATAAATATAAATATAATTATTATAATATAATAAAATTAATTATATTTATATTAATAATAATATAATATTATTCATAATGTTAAAAATAATATTATATATAGTTATTATAAATAATAATGAAAATAATAATATTATGAATAATAATATAATAGTAATAGAATTTATTTTTTATTAATATTATTATTAGATGTATTTATTATAATTAATAATATTAATATATACAATATTTTAGTAAAATATAATTATTATATCTACTAATATTATTATAAAAAATATAATAACAAAAATAATATGAATACTAATCACATAATATTTTTTATTTTAAATATTTTATAATTTTTATATTATTATTATTATTATTTAGAACAATGATACTAATATAATTTTATTTTTCTTAGTATAATATTAATATTATTATAAGTAATTATGTTATTGTATATAATATTTATAAATAATAATGTAAATAGTTATATTATTACAATTATTATTTCTATTATTAGTTTTCTTAGAAATGTTTTTTTACTATTAGATATAATTTTCATAGTTAATAATAACATAATAAATGATGTAGGTGTATCCAAATATGATCTTCAAGGTATTGATTTGGCATACTTATTTTTGGAGCCAGTTACATTATTTATCTCTAATAATAATTCTTTGACTAACTTTAATGATATTGCCTTAAGTTATTGTTGTAGGTAAACATATTTGCAGGAAGATGATAAAATCATATAAGAAGTTAAGATACTTAAGATTTTCACATGCTACAAGCTACTGTGAAGGAAGCTATGTTATGAATGAAAATCAAATTGATGAACACCTAGTCAACTTTTCAAAGTCAACACTATTGCTTTTATTAGTATTCTTGTAAATTGTTTTCATGTAATCTTAACTTACTTTGAAATAGTCTTATTGATCCATGTATTATATAAGAAATAAATAAATTGTAATACTAGTTATGTGCTAGTTAGTTATTTGTGTGTCACGTGGCTAAACTAGTGTGCTAGTTAGCAATGTTAAAAGCCTATAGAAGGCATAGGTGTCGACACTCCTTATAGCATGTTGGATGATTTTTTATTTATTTTGAAATATAACACAAGTAATTATCTCTTTGTGATTGAATACCCATTCGAAGACTATTTGGATTAATCTTAGATTGGAGCTATTTAAATTGGATTTCTGTAACTATTTGTATTCTTATTGATTTCTTGTTGAGTTCTTGGTTGAATTTCCTAATTCCTCTTTTGAAGACAAGATAATTGATCCTACAATTCAATTCATTTCACACCAATCTTCATCCGATTTAAAGATTTTTGTCAATAAATATTAATATTATAATTATTACAACAATTATTATTATATTAACATCACTATAATAATTAATTATTATTACTATAGTAAAATGATTAATATAAAAAATGATGATGGTGATGGTGATGGCGATGATAATAATTGATCAATAATAATAAAATGACAAGATGATATAGGACATGATATAAGTTTTTCTCAAAACTTATCAACAAATTACATATTCAATTCTTTAATTATATGCATAATGTGCTATAGTATTCTCTATGTACATGAATCATTTGTTGTTTTTGTTCCTAATCAAATAAATTAGCATTTGCTCCTTGTTTAATATCAAAGTTGTAATGTAGAATTGACATCCCTAACTTATGCGTATGTATAATATTGTATAGATTAATAGGCAAAGTGATACTGATTGTTTGATCTGAAGCCTTCATTCATGGTATGCTTTTGAGTATTTCCCATATATTCTTTATCGGTCCAAATGATAGTACATAGTGAATAATGATGATCATTAAAATATTCTAACATCTTTTCAAGTAAAAGGACCATTATGAAGTTTAGGCATATAACATCTCACCCCTTTATCACCAAAGTGAGTGAAATATACCAATGTTTAGATATCTTAAATCCACCAAATAGTATTTCCATGTAAATTGAAAGAGATATATTACAATACAATATAACTAATTTGAGTAGTAAAGAGTTTGTACTTATGTACCTTAAGGTGGATGGAAAAATGTATATTTTGATTAATTTATGGAATCCTTCCAAACTGTTATGTCATGGGAATATTTTTTGAAATACCCCAAAACCCTAATTTAGGAAATAATATTAAAATAGGAATTTATTAGGAAAATTAATTAAATTAATTATTTTATTAAAATAAGGGGAATATTTAAGGTAAAATCAAGAGGAAAATAATAAAGAATTTAATTAGGGAATATTAGGGTATTTTGCTAATAAAAAAAAATTTAGAAAAAATTACCCAAAATATCCCAAATTAATATAAAAAGGGAATTTAATTATTATTTTACTAATTTTTATTATTTTAAAATATTTAAAAATAACAAAATATTCTAAATACCCCAACTAACCTATTTTCCTTTGTCTTTTTTCCCTTTCCCTTTTTTTTCTTTTTCTTTATCTTTTCCTCCTTTCTTATTTTCTTTTTTTTTTCATCCTTCCCCAGTTTGGCCCGCGCCCCACGTGGCCCAACTCTCCTCACTCTTTTATCTCCCCTGCACAGCCCAACCCACCTTTCTTTTTTTTTCCTCTCCACCTCACCCACCCTATCCCCCTCTTTTTTCTCTCTTTTCTTTTTCCCCTAGATTGGTTGGCCGACCCCCCCCTCTTTCTTCTTCCTCCCTTCCCATGTGTTACAGGCGACCTGCAACTCTACACCCAAACCTGCCCAGCCACTGTACCACCTCCCTTCTCTTCCCTGTCCCTTTCCTTACCAATTCCAACCCCGACCTACCTGTACTTGCCCTCATGCGTGCCTCTCTCCCTTTCCTTTTCTCATCCCCGACCTAACCAAACCTACAAAACTACAGGCTTATACCGGCCTGCCATTGCCAATCGATGAGCTTTTCCACACCTGCCCCTTTTTCCTCTTCCCCCGTTTCTCATCCTCTCCCCAATGGCCTATAAATACTCTAACCAATCCCCATTTGGCCCTCTTTCCCCTATTTAGAAATTTCAGCCTTCCTTCTGCTACTGCCACTTTAGATACAATCCCTGCCACCATTTCCCAACACTATTGCTTGAAACATTGCCCAAAAGCTTCCCTACATTACCCTCCACCGAACCATATCACTCACCACCCCTATTTTGCCCTACACGAGCTGCCTCAACTGTGCAAAGTTGGTTGCTCGATCTGCTACTTTGCACCCATCATTGCCCCTCTCCCCCTGTGTGCCACCATCTCAGCTGCAACCATCGCCTCTTCTACTACCAAAACCCCTTAGCAAAGCCTCCTCTACCTCCTCCTACCTTCCTTTCTCCCTACTTCCCTTTCCTTCACCCTTCCTCCTTTTTCACCACTCTCGGCCACCATAACAACCACTACCTACACCGCCACCTTTGCTACGCCACCACCACTCCTCCAACCCTCTCAATCCAGAGGATCCACCACCGTCAAAACCACCATCTCACTCCCCTTCTTCTAGCCTAAATAGCCACCTCTCTGACCCCTAATTCCTCCACCACCACCGTCGCCACTGCCTAACTGCCATCACCACTAGGTTGTGCCCTAACCTTTAAACATAATTAATGTAATTGTTATTTTATTTTATTAGTGTTATTATCATTGTTACCATTATTATTTCCATTATCATTCTTATCATCATCATCATCATCATCATCATCATCATCATTGTTGTTGTTGTTGTTGTTGTTGTTGTTAACATTGTCACTATTATTACTAATATTACTAATATTATTATTATTATGATTATTTAAACTATTATTATTATTATTATTATTATTATTATTATCACTACCACTACTACTACTACTACAACATTATTATTATTATTATTATTATTATTATTATTATTATTATTATTATTATTATTGTCGTTGTTATTGTTATTGTTATCATTATTACCATTATTGTCACTATTTTAGCATTACTACTAATAATTTTGACTAATAATAGCATGATTAACCATTTTAAGAATAATAACCTTATTTTTACTTATAAAGCTACTATTATTATTATTAACCCTAATACTAGGTTATGATAAAGGTAAAGCTGGAAATAATGATAATGTTGGTTAAAGGAAAGTTAACCCTAGTATTTTCCTCTTATAAATGAACCAAGTCAAAACCCCAAGGAGGCGTAGGAGCATGCTCTAAGCCTGATATCAATTTATGTAAGGATGTATTTAAGGCCTATTATATGTGTTATGTGCTTTATATGCCGTGTGTTATGTTATGTTGTGTACCTTATGTGATTATGACCACTTACTTATAGCACAACAAGGATTTAAGGTACATTTATGTGTCCTCCTTATGGCATGTGAAAATGATATGTATATTGTGCTTGTGGTGTTATGTGATGTGGCCTTCTAGGATATGCATGCTAGGATGCCTTAAAGATATGGTATGGGGTGAAAGAATGAAAGGGGAAAAGGGGAAATGAGTTGACTAGAGGGAAATGAGAATGACCTAATTATCTCATAACTTATGAGGGGACAAATGAAGGATAATATGGACAAAATAAGAGGGTGAAGTAAATCTTGCACAACAAAGTCTAGGGTTTTCATAGGATGGATGATTTCCACATAGGAAGGATCCTTATGTGGAAAAAGTTGACTTGAGGTCTAAGTAAGGTAAGAAAAGTGTTGTTTGGGTGATTGGAGTCCATGGGTGAAAAATAGTACATTGATTAGTATAAGAGTGCATATGGAGCTTGGCTAGGATTTGGGAGGAAAACCCTAAGTGGAGGAGATTTTGGAAGGGAAAAATAATGGAGAGGATTGGAATATAAGGTAAGAGTGGAAGGATGTCACATGGAGGGTGAATGTGTGTGTCATGTGGAAGAGAGGATGGTAGGTGAGAGTATTAGAGAGATGACACATGAGAAAAGAGAGGTGTTAGGGTTTGGGGTGGCCAACTAGGGTTTCGTGGTCATATGTATAAAATGGGAAGTAGAGTGGAATGCTTGGGGTTGAATCTAAGTGAGGTGATGGGTTGGGGGTAAAGGAGCATGAGTTGTGTAGGATAGAAGAAGGTTGGGCCATATAAGCTAAATTAGGGTTTCCTTGGAGGAAAACCCTAGAGGGCGATAGTGAGTTGACTTAGATGATATAGGGAAGTGGGCCTTGACCCACACACTTAGGAGTTGGGTATTTTTTGTGAGTAATGAGAAGAGAGAAAGGATGTTTGAACATATTAGGAGGCAAAGAAATCCCAAGATATGGGATGGGCCCCTCTTAGGAGAATAGGAGTAAATGGATTATGTGAGTGGGTAGTCCAAAGAACATGCATGTTTAGGGTGAAAACATATATTGAAAAAGACATAGATAATGCACTAATCATTTAAAGTGAAATATTATTGAGCCAGACCCAGACCAATCCACTAACATAATAGTGGCTAGGTGCCGGGGTGTCCTGAAGACTGATCCACCGATGAATAATAGTGGTCAAGAGCGTTCTACCCTGTATATTTCCAATCCACCGGCTATAATAGTGGGGGGATCCCGAGCTTAATAAACCAAACTCTACATAATGATAAGACATGGGAAAGATACTAATTACTTATAGTGAAACACCTTGAGAGTCGGAGCTAGACTGATCCACTGGCATAATATTGGCTAGGATCACTTTACCCTAGATACCGATCCATGAGAAAATAATAGTGGTTGAGAGTGTTCTATCCTGTATATTTCCTATCCATGGGCTATAATAGTGGGATTCTTGTACTTGCATAAACTTATAAAAAGCATGATGTGAAATGAGTATATTGACTAGAGATCTAATGATTAAGTTTAATCAGACTGTAACACGGCCTCTACTATCTATATTGCTTGTATGGTTTATCTATATGACCTTGCTTGTATTATATGCCTTTTTATGTATGGCCTTAGCTACATGGTTACTTTTCTCAGTACATAGCATACTAGCCACCCGTTTCATGGGTGTTGTTCATTCCCACGAGTAGAGGACCCTACTGAGTTTATGTAGGTAAGAGATGCCATTTTTTATGCCTATGATACTTATGAGGCATCGGGTGGGGCTAAGAGTTGACCGTTGGACTTGGCATGGGGGCTTGAGATCGATGTAGACGGGACTCTCTTTTATCTCTATTTACTTATGTTTTTGTTTTATTTCTATTTTGTTTTATTGTATTGTATCCTTTATCCCCTTGGGGACTTTGACTTTGTACTCTATTTATGTTGTAATAACCTTTTATTGTGCACTCTGATTCTCTTGTTATGAACATTTTAATTTTCTATAAATCTCTATTTTAAGTGTGTATAATGTCTTATGAAAATTTTTCATTAGCATTGTGGTTGGTACGAGACTAGCTAGGGGTTGGACTTGTACTGATCATAGTGGTAGCACCCCCCATGCTTGTATTTGTCTGATTAAACAAAAAAAATTTAATCATGATTTTTGTAAGTGTTACATTTTCACGTCCACCATTAATTAATGTGAGTGTCATATCAAATGAGCATTAATCCATAACATTCCAATATTTGGTTCCCTTTTATGATCAATATGGTACACCATCCTTATCTCCTATAACTGCTTCTATAAAATTTTCATCAATTACCCCAACATAATCTTAAACATATGACATATGAAACAATTAAGTAATAATATTATATGCAAACTATTATGGTGTACTACATGTATTATAAAAAAACTCTCCTCGATTATGGCTAATATAATGAGTTTTTCTCTACTTCGGGAGAACTTCTAATAAACATTGGTGTGGTTAAATGATGTCGATGGACAATACAAACAAAGTAGCCAAAACTTGTTTAAAATATTCACCAATTATCAATATAACCCACTTAAACAAATTAGCAACATCATGATATTGATCCCCTTTAATCATTCTAAATAAATAAATCTCCACTTGTTCTATCAAGACTATACATCTACCTTCTAATAATACATTTATTTTCATCATCACATTTACCAACTACACAAATTTGTCTCTATCAAATCTTACTTGCTCTCTAACCAAATTTGGATCATTATTCAAAAATATATGCATATATTTCCCTCTTATTTCTAAGGGTGTTCTTTCTATTGGTTTGATTAGGCTTTTCAAGTTCTCTAATTCTAAAATATTCATATGAATTATTTTCCTCCATTATACATTATAACAAATAAATCTGCAATATTATAATATAATAAAATCAAGCAGTAAGTCAAATACAGTCTAATAAAAGCATAACATTACTATAACTTTTTTAAATACGTAGCCATATTGTCTACAAAAAGAACTAATAATAACCACCAACACATAAGCACTATGCCAAAATAAAAAATAGAGCTAATGATTGCCACTAACTATAAACTAAGGACCACCATAGTTGGTCTAAATATGTCCATATTTTCATCCAGCCATGTCAATTTAAAATCATTATCTAGTAATTGCAAGAAAATTGAACAATGCACAATGAACTTAAAAAGTTCATAACTTTAAGATAGTAACCTATAGCCTGCTGCACATTCTCGTCAATATCGTTTAGAGTTACCCAAACCATTTCATAATACTTTATTTTACTTGAGGTTATGGTTGAGAAAAACTCCAAAATAAGCTACTCTAAAGGGTGTTTAGTTCATATATTGTTTAATCAATTCAATTTCCTTCTATTTCCATGTGTTAACTTTTTTCTCCACATTCTTAATACTCTCAACATTGCAACGCTTCTTAGAAGAATTAGTCTTTAGAGGATTTATGATTTGATCATAAGGTGCTCAATTTTTAGCAATATTAAGCTCTTCAACACCATCATTGTCCCTAAACCCTTTATTTTTGAAAAATGATAGATGGTGTGTATGTCATTTCTTGAGAGACACTTTTACTACCAGTTGCAAAAGTCCCATTGAAAAGTGGTCGAATCAAGTTAAGATTGATAAGTAATTTATTTAGAAAGCCATTAGCTTTTGGTGCATATTTCTACATAAAATAAGCTTAGCATTATTAGTTAATTACATTATACTAACACATAAAAAATATTATAACAACATTAATAACTTCAATTTATCTTTGCAAAAGTATACCATCTATCATCACCAGCTACCATATGAGCATCGCCAATAGGATTGAAAGATATATCGGTCCAACTTTCTAGTTCTTCCCGAGCTTTATATCTAATTTTTGTGTCATTCCAAAAAGTTATTGCTTGTTTATCATTGATATTATCTCTAAATTGTAAATTTGAAGTTTGACTAGTTTTTGCCCAATCATATTTCATGTTTCCTTATATTTCACTTCAAGACATAATTGTTTTTTTATAAAAAAAAGGTCGATTGCAATAATATCATTCCAATATACATGTTCCATTACAAACTTTAATCAACTAATATAAACACCAAAACAATGTATCAAAAAAAATTAGAAAATATCAAGTAATATTATTCAACCTTGATAATTACATCAATACTTGTTAGTTGTTAGTACTTCTTAAAACACACTAATACTCCTTATGATCAAAATAAATTAAATATTATCTCATATTAGATTTGAAAAATAGTTTGTTTGAAAAAAAAAATAAAAAGAAAGAGGAAATGAAGAAGAGAGGATAAATACTTGTTAAAGAGGGAGGAAATAGTATGTGAGTTTTGACAAATACAAGAAACTTAAAGGAAGGATTTAATTTGGGAAGGATAAATAATTAATAGACAATAGTTGGAGGAGTTTATTCTCCCAATTTTTTTGTTGCCTTGTGGTTGAGAAATTTAATTTAATTATTTTTTTCGTATACAAATTCATAATTATAGCATGACAATTGTAATCATTATAGTATTGTTATTTTATAAAATAATAATTATAGTATCTATAATTATAGTTATAGTACTTATTATTATTTTAAATAATTTATTATAGTATTAAATAGTAATTATCATAATTATAGTATGCATAATCATTATAATAACGATAATTATACTTATTAGAACTAAGCTTATAATTTTTAAAATAATTATGATTATGATAATTATAATTGTTTTGAATACCTTTATTATTATAAAAAAAATAATTTTCATTATTGTAGTATATATAGTAATTATAATAACAATAATTATCATACTTTTTAATTATATTAAATATCACTATTAAAATTTCATAACAATTATAATAATTATTATTATTATACAAATTATAATAAAATAATTGTAACAATTATAATAAATAATTTATCTTTATAATTATTATTATCTTAATTTTTTTATTATAATAAATGCTAATTATAATTATAATTATAAATTGGTAACTTAATAAAGGAAAAGGGTATTTTGGTAATTTGACATAAAGGAAGGATAACTTGGTAATTTGGTGAATAAAAGGGGTAAAATGAAAAAGTGATAAGGATAAAGGGTATTTTGGTAATTTGGCACAAAGGAAGGGCATTTTGGTAATTTTGTAATTAAAAGGGATAAATTGGTGACTTAATAAAGAAAAAGGGTATTTTCATAATTTGATATAATGGTAATTTGGTGAATAAAAAGGGTAAAATGGCAAAGTGATAAGTAAGAAGGGTATTTTAGCATTTTGGCACGATAAATGAGAATTTGGCAATTTTAATAAGTAAGAAGGGCAAATTTGGTAATTTAACCAACCAAAAGGGCAATTTGGTAACTTTATCAAGTAAGAAGGGCAATTTGGTAATTTAACCAACTAAAAGGGCAACTTCATAAATTTAATAAGTATGAAGGGCAATTTGGTAATTTAACTAATCAAATGGGAAATTTGGTAAATGTAGCAAGTATGAAGGATGATTTGGTAATTTAATAAACCCAAGGGGCAAATTAGTAATTTTAGCAAGTATAGTGAATGGGTGACTTAACAAATATGAGGGGTATAGTTGGTGACTTGATAAGTATGGAGGATAATTTGGTAATCTAACAATTACAAGGGGTATTTTGGTAAGTATACAACAAGAAGGGTAATATGGTAATTTAGAAAATAAAAGGGGATGACTTGGTAACTTTATAAACAAAGGGTATTTCAGTAATATTGTAAGGATGATGTGGGTAAATCGGTAACTTGCATATAGCATGTCAATGGATTAAATAAGTCTCCATAATAAGACATAAGTAATATTGAATAATAAGATAAAGGTATTTGATAAATCAGTGAGTATCACAAGAACATGACATAACATATGATTGGATGGATAATTAAGGGTGTGATATGGTGTTTATCTCATATTCATGCAAGAGGTGCCGTAATCATTAATTATGCATGGTAATGTATGTTGGATGTGATAGAAGGACATGTTAGGGTTAAGTGTTCCATGATCCTTCGATGTAGACTGCCATACTCTAAGATCGTATTATAATGTAATGACCTTTTATGGCATGTGAATAAATGGAAACAAATTCTGAAATGGAAATGGATGATATAAGGATGGCCTTAGTGGTTTCTATAAGTTAACTTGGATAACTGAATGAATAAGGATTGCTTAATACTAACAGAAATAAATGGAAATAAATAAGTATATGTTTGTTGTGTTTCTCGTGGTTACCTTAATTAAGACACTAATAATTAACGCGAAAGACTTGAAGATCAGGAATGGTGGCTCATTAGGGGTCGCTACCCTAAAGACATGGCTTAACCCATGATTACTCTGGTATTTACTAGTGTGCCTTAGTGCCCAAGTTAGGCCCTACATCTTACTCTATCTAGCTCTACAGACCTATTCAGGGGGTATGTATACTTATAGATTAGGTGTCTTTGTCGGTAGGGTACTATATGTCCTTATATACCAGTGTGACTAAAGTATCTTTACATCCATGGGTTGATGGTTAAACGGTGCTATGTTGCTTATACGCACTAGTACAACCAGTGTACCTTTGCGTCTCTTGTTTCTTAATCTCACCCTTGAGTTAAATAAATGAATTCGTTGTGCTAATTAAATGGAAAGCACTAATAATGTAAAGTGAAAGAGTATTGAGCCAGGCCTAGATGGATTATATCACGTGTACTGGTTCATCGGTTATAATAGTGGATAGGAGCGCTTTACCTTGGAAGATATTTATGTATACTGGTCTATTGGTTATAATAGTGGTGGGGTACATTTTTCCTTTAAGTGTATTTTGGTCCATTTCCTATAATAATGGGGGTTTCGAGTTTGATAAACCAAACTTTGTATGGTAATAAATCATGGAAAAGATACTAACTACTTACAATGGAATACCACATGAGTTGGGGCCAGGTGAGGATAACTTTTGGTCTACCGGCTATAATAGTGGTCAGGTGCGTCTTACCCCTGAAGTGTTTTCTAGTCCACTATCTATAATAGTGATCAGGCGTATTTTGCCTTAGAGTGTTTTTCGGTCCATCGACTATAATACTGGGGTCCGAACACTCACGTGGACATAATTCGAGATATGATGATTGAATAATGATTAGTTAATGGCTTACGACCAAAAGCATTGATTTCAAATTTATGATCTATTATTATAATATAAGCTTAGACTTGGTGCCCGTATCTCTCTTAGTATGTGCTGGCATTGCTAAGTGAATGGGCCTTTTGCTATGCATTTCTTATTGTATGAGGTGTTGCATTATGTATTAGCTCTTATGTGGATTATGATGATCTCTATGCTCACGTATATTATTGTGTTTACATCATTATGTATGATGTGTTGCATGCGGTCCCTACATTTTAATTTGGTATAAAGGGATTACTTAGTACCATAGTATTAAAGGGTTCCATTTATAGGCCTCTGCTTATTCAATGGGCAGTGTCCATTGCAGGTTTATTGTAGGTTCTATTCAAGATAATATTTGGTAAGAGTGTAATGATTGTCCGTGAATGATTATAGGGTTCCTCTTTTAACCTTTTGTTTCCTTGTTAAAAATGATTTTTATTCTTGTAACCACTAATAGTGGGCTTTATTCTTGTAACAAAATTAATGTGCTACTCTAATTTAAATAACATATGAATTTATATAAATCATGTTATGTTCCTTTTACCCTTATCACTTGGTACTAGAGCAGTAGGAGGAAACTAGTATGGTACTAAGTATGGTGGTAATATCCCTAAAATTTATGATTTTTTACTTCCGCTAATTTTCAAATAAAATAAAATTTTTCAGTAGTAAATTTTGGGGAGGTCACATAAGTGGACACAAATTATTAAAAAAAATAGTGTGACTTCCAATGAGAAGGATCTTACACATATAGAAGAAAGATGTAAAAGATTTCCTCATTTGATAGAATATATCAAAGAAATTTGGTTTATACCTGTTAAGGAGAGAATCATTTCAACATGGATAGAGAAAGTAATTTACCTTGCCATGCATACAACGAACAAGTTAGGGGGAATCTTGCATTTTCTTTTGGTTTTTGCTTCAATATGTTATGTGCATATTCTATAGTTATTAAATTCAATTTTTTAATGTAGAGTTAAACTGAGCATTCTAGATTAAATGCCTTTATAGATCATATGTTTGAAACTTTGACACCATATGGGTGAAGTTGCATAGTTTGTTAAAATTCTAGTTAAATAAGATAAAAGAGCATTTGGAGTTATCTTGGAATATTATACCATATTACTCCAAAGTTTGGTTATTTATCAAGCTTAATTGCCATAATGCATTGGACTTAATTAAAGTGGAATACAAGGACAAGGATGTAAGAGATGGGAATGATGAAGGGGAGGGGGTTTGAAAGGATATTTTTTCTAGCTTAGGATTGAACAATAGCTGAGAGAGGATAAATAACAACAAATGTTATATAAGACTAGACGATAGAGGACAGATGTGAGGAGAAAGGAAATTCTGTTAGTAAGAGAAGGTACCTTAAAAAGTAATTTTTGAAGAATTTTAGCTAAATAAAATGAAATAATGATCTAAATATTATAAAAAATAATCATAATGTACTCAAATAATCTTATTAGCACAAAGAGACAATACTTATAAGATTTCATAAACATTTGAAGAAAAATTGAAACAAAATAAGGAAATCACTTAGTTGTTTGGTAAAACCAATTAATTGGTTTAGTAATTTTAGTCTACTATTTTTCACCAACCAATTTGTTAGTTCTTTTGTGGTTATTATCTTAGTTTCAACATGAACCAGTTGATTGGTTTGGTTGTGACCAATTGACTGGTTTCTATAAGACTCACACTTTCACCATTTTTAAAGTTCTTTATGAAATAAAAACCATTTTATTTTATATTAATAAAAATTTAAACACATATTGGAAGGTTTTAGGATGAGGTATTATGTCCACTACTTGAATGAAGTAGTGTAGAACTAAAATAATGGTTACATGAGGATAATGTAATAGGGAAAAGAGAAAATAAAGAGGGAAAATAACTTAAATAAGAGAAAATAATAAAGGAAGAGAGATAAAAAAAATAGCTTAAAACTCTTAGAAGTTTTTAGAACAAGTGAGTAGTCTTCAAGCGAGGTGAAGGAGAGGTTAAGAGATCTCTTGATTCATTTCCTTTTATGGTCGAGCATAAGGAGAGCAGAGAGGAAAAAAGGTAGCTTATTAGCCACTTGATTAATGATGGATGAATGATGGAGGTATAATGAAATTGAGAGAGGTGGCATGTGTAGTATAATGTCATTAAGGAACAATCATGGGAAAGGACAACAACTCAGTAGTAGTCAGTCGTAATAAAGGGAATTGATAAGATTTATCCTAAAAAAATATATTTTAGTAAAAATTAATTAGATTAGTATCCTAAAAATCATGAAAATATTCGTATAACCTGTAAAAATTTATGCTAGATCCATAGCTATAAACTTTACAAAATTTGATACTCACTAGATCAAGTTTCAAAACAAACCAAACATGAAATCACAACTCCAACAAAACTAGTTAACTTGTTTTGGCCTATGAGCTAGCTGTTTCCTTAGGACTAAGAAAGATCTGTTTAACCTGTTGGCTCGACTCTCAATTTGAAGACATTTCTAAATTCATTTGACTTTAAAATATTTCTAAACAAAATAAGTCTATAGATATTGAGTATTACATTGAGAATAGAAGAAATGGATTCCCTGCTTGAACATATTTATGTTTATGAATTTAGAGGTGAACATATTTATGTTTATAAATTTAGGGGTGAACACAATTTAGTTTGGTTTGGTTTCAACCTTAAACCAAACTTAATCAAACCATTTTTTAAATGATTCAAACCAAACTATATTAGTGGTCTATAATTTGGTTTGGCCATGTTTACTATTTTTGCATACTAAATATCAAAAATTTATTATTTAACTTTAAGATCACTTGTGTATTCTTATGAAAGTCACAATTGATAAATAACTAATACTAAATTACAATTTAAAATTTTTATTTTAGTAATATCTAATGTACTATGCATAGATATGGTTTATATATATATGATGTTTACAATTTATAAACCGTAATTGATTTTTCAAACCTTAGTTAAATTGTTTAAAAACATTATAAACCAAATTGTAATTTTTTAAACTATAAACCAAACCAAATCGTAAAATTATGGTTTGGTTTATAGTTTGAACCATAATATGCTTACCTCTATCATTAGTATAAATAATTATCAATAATATTAATGTAATAATACACATAATAATGATTAGATAATAATTTTAAATAAACATATTTAAATTATGATAAATATTTTTCATAATAATATCATCATGATTATTAATTATTTTTATTACAATTAGTCTTATCTTAATAGTAATAATAAAATATAATAAATAAATACTATTATTAGTAACTATTTTTATTTATTATTTAATTTTTTATAATGATTAATTTCATTCATATTAATATATTTTTTAACATTATTAATTTTCATTTGACGCAATAATTTATGTCATAAGCATTTTATGGACTGAGGAGTTCTTAAGGATTATGATAAAAACCAACATAAGTATAATGCTAGGGATAAAATAAAGAAGAGAGAGCAAAAGTGAAAAAGTTGTATTATTAGTTTTTTATATGTCAAAATAATTATAAGACCCCACATATATAGGAATCAAATGAGAGCAAAGGGTAAGGTGGAGGATAATGAAGTTGTCCTAAATTCCCATAGAGAGGATGTGTGAAAAAGAAGTTTAAAGGCTAAGTCAATCCTAAAATCAAATAAATTCAATTAAGACACATCTGAAAATGACTTAGGAATCTTTTGGGGTCGATCATCGTCATTTGGGTTGGTGTTTAAGGGCTTGATAATCTTAGTTAGAAAAATATCCAAATCAATTTACATATATTATTAATAATTATTAATTTATTTCCAATTTTATAATTGTTATTTTTCCTATGAGAATCCTATCAATAATAATAACAATGAATAATATTATTAACTATTACTAATTACTATTTAATTGATTTATTATCAAAAACTAACAATTATTATTCGAAATAGTATTACCTTATTAATAATAAATATTATCAATAACTATTCATATTATCAATAAAATACCAATAATTGTTAGATATTATTATTTACTTATTTATGATAATCAATGATATTGTTCTTATTAATGTAATTTTTATCACATTTTTATTATAATCAAGAATAAATATTTATATATTATTATTATTATTATTATTATAAGTAATATTAATAGCAAAACATATTATTATAATTATTAGTAATTATGATTAATACTATTTGTATTTATATTTCATTTTTCATTATTAATTATCTTTTAATAATTATGCATAATTATTATATTGTTTACTTATTTTAGATTTAAAAAAATAGCTATTTTATTATCAATAATATATGATTACTTATTTGACATTGTTTATGGTTAAGATTATGAAATATTAATTTATTAATATAAGTATTAAATATATTTTAATTAATACTAAGTATTATCACATATAATGGGAACATATCTTTCCTTAACATTATAATCATGCAACTATTTCATGTTCTAAAGTAACTAAACAAAAAACATAGTATGCAACAATGAGATACACTATAATCTAGTAGTTGGTAATGCAACTGAGCTTTATTTATTGGATGACCAAAAGATCAAGCATTGACCTAAAAATGTTATCATGCCATAATTGCTCTCTTAGTCTACCAAATAACTTGTCTGGTTTGCATCATCATAACCACATAGCTCTAGATTAGATTCATTAGAGTACCATAAGCACATATTTTTAATTCCTCATAAATATCTAAGGATTATTTTTACACTTTTTATGTGAGTTTCTTTTTATTTTTCTTTAAACTTGTCACACTGACAAACATTGAACACAATTTCAAGTCTACTAGTAGTGAAATACAATAAGAAAACTTTTTCATGTCTATATATCTTTTATCTACATCTTTATCCTTTTTCATCCTTGCCTAGTTTGACATTTGTTAGAATTGGTTTCATAAACCTTGGCACTTTCCATATGTCATATTCCTTTGTTAGTTTCTTTAGATGTTAATGTTGGTGTGTCACATTTTCTTCCTTTGTTTGTTTTTATAACTAATCCTAGGAAGAAATAAAACTAAATGATATAATAAATGGAGGAAAACATGATATGCTTTAAACTATAGTATTAAAAAATGAATCAACCGGTTGGTTTGATTGTTGAACCAACAAATTGGTCAGGTCATTCATATGGTTCTATATAATGATTCTTTACATCTAAGAACTAGTGAAAACTAGTCAAAAACTGGCCCAACTAGTAAAAGCTCATAAACTACTAAAAATCGGCCAAAAAATTGGTTAGAAAATGATTGGATTCGTATATAACATATATATACACATTTTATATATTTTGACCTTATATGTATTATTTGTTAGACCACTAAATTAGTAAACCAATAATAATACCGGTTTGATTTTTAAAGCTATGGTTCAAACCTTAAACTACACCAAACCAAATCATAATTTTACTTTTTGGTTTATAATTTTTTTAAACAATTTAATTATGGTTAAAAAAATTAATTATAATTTATAAACTATAAACCAAATACACATGCATACATAAGTTTATAATACATTTGATATTAATACAAAAATAGCATTGCAAAATTATAATTTAGTATTGATTATTTATTAGTTTTGATTTTTGTAAGAATATTCAAATGATCTGAAGTTGAGTAATTCCTTTTTGATATTTAAGATGCATAATTGTAAACCGATCTAAATCAAATCGTAAACCATTAATATAATTTGATTTAGATCATTTGAAAAATAATTTGGTATGGTTTGAGATTTTTCAAACCTCAAAAAAATATGGTTTGATTTAATTTGATACTGAAACCAGAACAAACCAAACCATATTCATACTTAACTACTACTACTATTATTTTGAACCGATTTGAATTGATATAATAAGTCACAAAATAAGCCCTAGGCCTTCTTTTCCTTAGCTTATTTTTGCTTATGTAATTTGATATGAACTGATGTTGTATGCTTTGATTTGAATTAAATTTTTTAATGAATTATTATTATCGTTATATTTTTCTTATTAGTATTGTTACTATAATTATCATTACTATCTTAATAATGATAATAATAATAATAAAAATTTTATTTATATCATCTTATTTTATCTAACCTAATTTGAACTAATTTAATATAATATGAGAAGCCTTAGGAATAATACGAAGAGAATAAATTTTTACTGCTTAAGAAAACCCCCCATCTTACTTTTTTTGGACATCCAATCCAATGGCGCAAAAAATATCTTTAGTATCCATTTAAATTAGGGTGAATTGAGATACATTAAGTCATTTATTACTGTTCATTCTGCCTTAGATCCTATATGGTAATTTTTATTTGGGTTAATCGAGATTAATAATTTATCTAAGATCACCTCATGTTCTTTAGGATGACAAAAATAAATGCTAAAATTTGAATATATAATATTCATTCACTCCAATTCGCTCTAATTCAAACAAAATTATAATAATTTTTGTCAAAGTTAGATTAGTATTATCTAAATTATATTTTAAAATATTTACTCTAATTTACCTTCATTTCTCTCACTTAAATACATTTTTGATGTTTGTATTTATTTTAATTTACCTAAATCTAAATAAACCAAAATAAAACCATCGAAAATAAGGAACATACAAGGGAATATGGGATTGCATTGGGAGGTAACCGAACGGTGTATCCATAACAACCAACCAGAACCAATGCACATTTATGATTTCCATGTTCCTTGATTTAAAAACGTCAACTACAATCCCCTACCATGCATTAATGATCCCAATACCTCCAATAATTGTTTCCCCCACCCTTTTCTTACGTTCTTTCGAAAACGAAGTACAAGAGGAAAAACAAACCAAAATATTAGTAGTACTCAAACTGTTGTTAAGAATTACTATAATTAAATTATTTGTCTAACGTGTGAGATGAAGCATATGTTAAGACTTTCACGTACATTTGAACCACTCCTTTCATAAAATATTATAAAAGATATTGTATATTTTGAAGATAAACTTTAATGGTTATTTTTTAAATGATAATATATTATAATTTAAAAATATTATTATTATATCTGTATTAAAAAAATACTTTCATTATATATATATATATAATTATCAATATAGACTAAAATATATTATCAATAGTTAACATATATCCTTAAAATCTATAATATCTTATTTTTTTAGGGAGGGAGTAATAATAATTTTTTTTAGTATAATGTGCTTTTAATAATTTCACCTAAGTGCATTTATATTTTAATTTCATTTTAATTACCTAAATATTTATTTAAATAGAATTAAAAATATGGTTCATTTTCATCAATTAGATACAAAGTAAAATTATATTAGAATATGAATATAACTAAGTGAAATTATTAAAAATATAGGGCATCTAAAAAATTTTAGATCAAATATTAAGGTACTTAAATAGAATTTAAACTTATTTATTTTGAGTCAACTCTAACATGTCTTAAGGGCACATTTTAGTAAAACTGACAATTGAAATATTAAAATAACAATATTTAGCTTCTTTTTTTTTTTTTTGAACAAAGAAAACATTTAGTCAGTAACCAATGCGGCCCTCTCAATACAGTTGTTATTAGCAAGAAAAATTAATGAGTATCGAAACCGGGGCAAGGCCAGGATTTTTTTTTTGTTGATTAGAGGGGTTGGTGGGCTACTACCTTCCACCTACTACCAAAATTTATGCAGAGTCAAACACTCAAAACAGACCGAGGCCAACGACCCATGAGTAAGAAGAAGAAAGAAAAATAAGAATCGGAACCTAGAATGACAAGCTTCCATGATCTGTGATGTAGAAGGCTTTAATGGTCCCCGCTCCCCCCGGGAAGATGATAATCCTTTGTTTCTTAATATAAATATAAAATAAACTGTCTAGAGAGAGAAGAAGGGAGGGAAAATTGGATAGGTGATGATTTTTCTTTTTTGCGCTGCTCTGAGCTCTCTTTATTCGGCAATTGACAGTTTAAATTGACAAGCAGAAGTTAGATAAGAATTGGAAATTACTACGATGTAAGGGGGAAGAAAGGCAGAGGCAAAGTTGAGGCACTTGAGGGTTGGCAGATTGCCACGTGCTGATCCAAATAAAAGGGCCGTTAGTGCATCAAGGTCCATTCCTTCTACCAAATCTGCCACCCGCAGTAATTGTAATTGTCATTCTCCTTGTATATAATGCTTATATGTACACGTATATAAACCAAATAGTAGAAGAAGAAATACGGCATTTTATAGTTGCCGATATTAATGTTTTGAACATAAAAGACTTGCAATCGGTGCAGTGACAGTTGTTTGACAAACAATTTAATTGGTACCCAGATGCCCAATTGAAGAATTTTAGTACCCAGCTTCTCAGATTCAAGACTTGCTGCTTTTTTGCTCAACGGTCTGTCGCTCAATCTTCTTTCCCCCATCTCCTCCCTATCTGTCTGTCATGATTCGATGCTTTCTTGGTATTTTCCTTTCATTTCGGTTTTTTTTTTGGTTAATATTTTTGTATTTTAATTCAGTTCTCATTGTTGTTATGGTTTTGGTTTGAGTAGTTGAGCTAATATATGCTGAATGAATAGTCACACTATGTCACCTTTCTTGCTTTATGGATGGGGAAGCTCTTAATGACCATGCTGCCATCCTTTTAGACCAAATTTACGGTTTCCATTTAATCTGGGTGCTACATATTGCATCCCTTCAGTCATTACTCTCACCTTTCTTCATTTCATCGAAAAATTTCACCACGCTGACTTGATTTTTTGGTACCCTTTTTCAAATTGGATTGACCATTTATAAGGTACTCATTCTGGACTTTATGTTCCCCATCTTTCTTCTTTGAGTCATAATTCATGTGCTTTTGGTATAAAGAATTTCAATCAATCATAATTGTTGCCTATTTTTCTTCTAACGTGGAAAAGCAAAAGAAAGTATCAGGAGTTTGTAACTTTACCCAAAAAAATATTATTATTGAAGTTAAATAGCAAATGCTATTAATTTCTGATCACTGCTCGTTACTTGGATTTTTAAAAGTTTAGACTGCACGAGAGATCGTTAGTTAAATTAAGCCGGACTTAGTGAGGTGTTAGTCTAGCTATTAATACTAAGAGTCTGAGTGACTCGTTAAGGCTAAAGTAAGAATCCTCTCACATGTGGTATTCGCGAGTCATTCTGTCAATGATCCGCTACTAACTAATAGAGGGGAGAATGTGTACAGTTGGACCTCTTAACACCCTGCCAATGATGGGCATCATAGATTCATACTGGATTTTTGCTATATCTATATCTTTTCCTTTTAAATTCAGCATTTTGTTTATCTCTACGCCTATTTTGGTTACTGTGTTGACTTTTCTGTTATGTTTGGTCGCATAGCTTTGTGCAATAGTGCTGCTGTAAGCCTTTAAGATCCTCAGCAATGGCCGCTGTTGGCCATAACAATAGCTATCTTAATGGAGCTGTTTCGATGACACACTCTGCTGCACTACCCATAATCAATGAGTTCTGCCACACTCTTGGAGGAAAGAGGCCAATCCACAGCATTTTAATTGCTAATAATGGAATGGCAGCTGTTAAATTCATTAGAAGTGTAAGGACGTGGGCCTATGAAGCCTTTGGAACAGAGAAGGCCATATTGTTAGTGGCCATGGCTACCCCAGAAGACATGAGAATAAATGCAGAACATATACGAATGGCTGATCAGTTTGTTGAAGTTCCTGGTGGAACTAACAATAATAATTATGCCAATGTGCAACTCATCCTGGAGGTATATCTGTTGTTTGTTATTATATATCGGTGTTTTTTTATTTTTTGGTTTTAATATGATGACCGAATGTTAAATCAACTATCATTAGCCTACTTTAATTAATCTTTTGGGGATAAACTTCAGCCTCCATGAGATTCATAATTAAATGAAAAAGAGATGCTTGAATGGTATTGATAAAAGCTTGTACTATGCAGTTTTCTTCTTCTTTTATTCAAAGTCAGTTTTGTGATGCTTACTTCTGCTGTGAATTTTTGTGCACCCAGATGGCAGAAAGTACTCATGTTGATGCTGTTTGGCCGGGTTGGGGTCATGCATCTGAGAACCCAGAGCTGCCAGATGCACTGCATGCCAAAGGCATTGTGTTTTTGGGGCCTCCAGCTGGGTCAATGGCTGCCTTAGGAGATAAAATTGGTTCCTCCTTAATTGCTCAGGCTGCAAATGTTCCCACACTCCAATGGAGTGGTTCCCATGTATGCATGTCACTTCTCGTTTTCAGTTAATTCTTCATCTTGATAATATTTCCATGACAAATCAATTTGAACTGCATTTCCAGGTCAAGGTTCCCCAAGAGAGCTGCCTTGACACAATCCCAGATGATATATACAGGCAGGCTTGTGTTTTCACCACTGAGGAAGCACTTGCCAGTTGTCAAGTTGTGGGTTACCCTGCTATGATCAAGGCATCATGGGGTGGTGGAGGAAAAGGCATAAGAAAGGTCTGCTTCAGACGTTGGATGATAATTCCTTAATATTGGCAATATTTTTGTACTGCCTGCATGTTTAAATAGATAGTCTTTTTTTATGTTATGCACTTTCCTCTTGTTTCACAAGGCAACTATAGAGTATGTTTGGATGACCAAGAAAGGTTGATTTTAAGTTTATTTGACAACACACCCCCCCCCCCCCAACAAAAAAAGCTTCTATTTTTTTGTTGGCACACAAGTTTTTTAGGCAAAAAGCAAAAGGCTTTGTTTGGCACAAGGGTTTTTTTATCTGAAAAGCAAAGGGTTTCGTTTGGCACACAAGAGAGAGATTGTGTGTATGTGCTGAAAAGCATTGGTTGGATCACAATTCCCCTTTTTTTGTTTTCTCTTTTTGGGTATGGGAGCTCTGTTTTGATGTATGGAAGCTCTGTTTCGATTAGTTTCTTCAACTAGCCTTTGATAAGCTTGTAGTTGGTTTGTAGTTTAAAGCTAGGTTTTTTGGTTTTGAGCTTTCAATTAGATTTTCAGCTATTGTGCCAAACATAGCTGTGTAAGAAGCTTGACTCTTGTATTTTGGTTTACGGCTAACTATTTGTTTGAAACTCAACAGGTTCACAATGATGATGAAGTCAGGGCTCTGTTCAAGCAAGTCCAGGGTGAAGTTCCTGGCTCACCAATATTTATAATGAAGCTTGCATCACAGGTGAGAGCATCAAGTGCATTATTATAGATTAATTTTGTCCTACTACGGCAGTGCTAGCTACTTATGCTAAATGTTAATTATCTGATTCAGAGCCGGCACTTAGAAGTCCAGTTACTTTGTGATCAATATGGCAATGTTGCAGCTTTGCATAGCCGTGATTGCAGTGTCCAGAGACGGCACCAAAAGGTAAAGCTTCATAGACATATATCATTTGATGTCTTGCAAGTGTGCTTTTGATATCCCTGATATTTCTTGTTTCATTACTCTCTAATGAAAGTAAGTATTGACAATTTATCTTTCTCTCATGCTAGTTTATCCTCTAAATTATCTATACTTTGTCCTCCAAGTAGATTATTGAGGAGGGTCCAATAACTGTGGCACCACCAGGGACTGTCAAAAAGCTAGAACAGGCAGCTAGAAGGTTGGCCAAATGTGTAAATTATGTTGGGGCAGCTACTGTAGAATATCTCTACAGCATGGACACTGGTGACTTCTACTTTCTTGAGCTCAACCCACGGCTGCAGGTATGCTGTATGCTTCCCTTGTTTCCGCCAGGCCTTGCATGATTCATTTGCATGTTACATAGCTAGGGAAGATATTCAAGTTGCAGGTCCCATGAATTAGGAATGATGATCAGAATGGCCAAGTAATATACCAGGAGTGACAGTTGTTCAGTTAAATTGTAGAGAAATTTCAATGTAAAGACAACTAATATGTTTGACAGGACAGCAGGATTGTATTGTTTGGTTCTCCCAAGTGGGTTTGAGCTACCACGGAACTTGAAAAAATTCATGCTTTCCGCTCCAATCTTCAAGCCATAGTGTTTAGACCAGTTTTGATGATGGACATTCCTATATCCTGATTAGTGCACAATATTCAAGTAATAATTTCATTAATGCTGATCCCAGGAGTATTCATCATGATAAAAGAAACATCAATGGTCAAAGTCCTCTTTACAAAAAAATGATGGAAATTTCAAAATGCTCATGATAAATAATGCTAGGCCATGCAGAACTGCTTTATCCATCATTGAGTCTTCTCATTGCAGTATATAAATTTGATGTTCGATCATTTGATGTTGCTTGTGTACTGAGTTTAAATGCTGATATCATGAGACTATTTTACATGTAGCCGATAAATTCATTGCTTGTCTTAATGTTTTAAAATAGATATATGCACTATAATAGTATTTTTGATACTACATCTACCCAGTATGACTTCTATGTGTTCTTGTTGATGTCTGACTCATCTAGAAAATATTCTTTGATAATATTAATTACAGGTGGAGCATCCAGTCACTGAGTGGATTGCTGAGATAAATCTTCCTGCAGCCCAGGTAGTTGTTGGCATGGGTATCCCTCTTTGGCAGATCCCTGGTATGAATCTTGTTCTCTGAGTTACATTATAACCTATTTATAGTCCACCATATATCACCAGAGTAATGTATGAATTTTTATCGACACTAGAAATCAGACGCTTTTATGGCAAGGAACATGGCGGCGGCTATGATGCTTGGAGGAAAACATCTGTTGCTGCCTCTGTGTTTGATTTTGACACGGCAGATTCGATAAAGCCAAAAGGTCACTGTGTTGCTGTTCGAGTGACCAGTGAAGACCCAGATGATGGGTTTAAGCCTACCAGTGGAAAATTGCAGGTAAGAATAATCTCATATGCTTTGTTGTAGAGTTTCTATTTTGGAGTTATGAAGATGATATGCATTTACATGATGTTGTGTTAGGAACTGAGTTTCAAAAGCAAGCCAAATGTTTGGGCTTACTTCTCTGTTAAGGTACACAACTTCCTTACCATACAGGGCTGTTTTACTGATTTGGTGAATCATGAAAATGAGCCTGATGGTGAATATTATATATACTGCAGTCTGGAGGGGGCATTCACGAGTTTTCTGATTCTCAATTTGGTAAGCTTTAGATTAAAGTTTGAATCATTTGATCATTTGACCAAGTGCGGCATGTATTCAAGCCAATCACGATAAAACCTAGCAGCCAGTTGATTATTAAATGCCTCAAAAGAAAATAAGCAGTTAGAAACGAATATAGTTCTAGCATGTAGTTTGATGATATTTGCATATTTTTTTTTACTTCTTTTACTGAATGTTCCCTTTTCAGCACCTTACATTCTTTTCAAAAGCACATCCTTTTCACCACCTTACTTTTTGTCTGCATTCATTTCTTTTTACCAAGTGGTCCCTTTTCAGCACTCTACCTTTGTTTTATTTTATTTTCCAAATGTGCATCCTTTTTTCCTTTTTTTTTTCTTTTGTGTCCTAGCACGCACCTCAGGTAGTTGTGAATGTGTGCTGCTCGTACATCTGTTGCTATGTTGGATAAAAGGTGTTACATCCAGTTTCTTGTTAACACAAGCTTGGCCTACAGTTTGCTGCAAGATGTATGTGCTAATGATGGAGCGGTGCATGGGAAAATCATTTATGGTTGATAAAGAGTAATGATGCTTAAAATGAAATTTAAAATGTAATATTAATAAGAATGCACGGATTATAATTCCATTGCTTTTAGCTACCCATTCTATCCTTTTTACTGTAAATTTCAGATCCTAATTCATCAAAAGACATTACTCTTGACTTTATGTGTTTTGTCACGTCTCTTCAAGATTTCAAGAGATGATTGTGCTTATATGCATTGATTGATGCCATGTCAAGTTCTAGTGCTGATCTGGTGAGATTGATGTAGGACATGTTTTTGCATTTGGAGAATCCAGAGCCTTAGCAATAGCAAATATGGTTCTTGGGCTCAAAGAAATACAGATTCGTGGAGAAATCCGTACAAATGTTGATTATACAATTGATCTGCTGCATGTGAGTTTGTTTCCATTTTCTCTTGTTTTATTTGGGCCATTTGGAATATTCTTTGTGATCCAGAAGCTTGTTGTTAATGACTGATGGATGTTCCCTTTTCAGGCTTCAGATTACAGAGACAACAAGATTCACACAGGGTGGCTGGATAGCAGAATAGCAATGAGGGTCAGAGCTGAAAGGCCACCTTGGTACATCTCTGTGGTTGGAGGGGCTCTTTTTGTAAGCTCTATCCTTATTGAAATTGACAAATGCTTCTGAAACTATCTTTCTGGAGAAACTTTGATAGCTAATAGAACATGACTTTATTATTATTTTTTTATTTTGTTGCTTTTAACAGAAAGCATCTGCTAGTAGTGCAGCTATGGTTTCAGAGTATATTGGTTACCTTGAAAAGGGACAAATTCCTCCCAAGGTTAGTTTTTGGTTTACT
Organism: Tamarix austromongolica; assembly: GCA_039764185.1. Lineage (NCBI taxonomy): Eukaryota > Viridiplantae > Streptophyta > Magnoliopsida > Caryophyllales > Tamaricaceae > Tamarix > Tamarix austromongolica. The sequence goes on along the minus strand of CM077811.1, from coordinate 87,698,419 downwards.
CATGGAACAAAGAATAAAAATGAGCAAAAAAAGGGGGCTTAGATGGCTTAGATGATGAGATAAGTTGAGGCATTTACTTGATGATTCATATATATATGTTAATCCGTTGATTGCAGCATATATCACTTGTCCACTCCCAAGTTTCTCTAAACATTGAAGGAAGCAAATATACGGTACGGCCTTTTATATTATGATGCTGCTTGATGAGGAAGAGTATTATTTTTATTTAGGATAGAGAGATCTTGGTTATTATCGAGTGGTAATGCAGTAGTTCTTCAGATTGATATGGCCAGACGTGGCTCAGGGAGCTATAGTTTGAAACTGAATGAGTCTGAGATTGAAGCAGAGATACATACTTTACGTGATGGAGGTCTCTTGATGCAGGTAAATTCAATCATTTTCCAGAAATTTCAATAAGTTTTGATAAGATCACCTTTCCTCTGGAGTTTATTTGTTTATGGCTTAGATGGTGTAATATCTTAATTATGCAGTTTAATAGTTACAATATAATTTTTTTTTTGGCATTTATAAGTCTAACCTAAAGTGCTGATATTCTTAGTTTATTTGTTTCACTTCAATTTATGTCCTTTATTGGTCAAAGTGATTCAGAGGTGATAATCACATATAAGAAGTAATTTCATTGAGGAAGTGTGATTGAATGTAGCACATTGAGTGTCCATTATGCTGGATTTATTTTTACAAGGTCTGCTTTTGTATCTGAATCATTGAGTCATACTTCGTTTGCTACAGTTAGATGGAAAGAGTCATGTGATATATGCTGAGGAAGAAGCAGTTGGAACTCGCCTTCTCATAGATGGAAGAACATGTTTGCTTCAGGTACTGCTTGCAAAGATATTTTGATCCTCATTTACCATGGTTGATATTTATCTTTTGTATTTTTCCTGTCTAGAATGATAATGATCCATCAAAGTTGGTTGCTGAGACACCATGCAAACTGTTACGCTATTTAGTTCCAGACGGCAGTCATATTGATGCAGATACACCATTTGCTGAAGTTGAGGTGATGAAAATGTGTATGCCACTACTTTCCCCTGCCTCTGGGGGTGTACATTTCAAGATGTCTGAAGGACAAGTCATGCAGGTGAATAGTGACTTGCATTTTTTATTTCCTTGCATCTAAGTATAAATTTTGGGTTTTCTATTTTAAATTGACAGATCAGTTGTTTTGTAGGCTGGTGAGCTAATAGCAAAGCTTGACCTTGATGATCCTTCTGCTGTAAGAAAAGCAGAGCCTTTCTGTGGAGGCTTCCCAGTCCTTGGACCTCCAACTGCTGTATCAGGAAAAGTTCATCAGAGGTGTGCAGCAATCTTAAATGCTTCACGGATGATTCTTGCAGGTTATGAGCACAACATTGATGAAGTAAGTACAATGTTTTTGACCTTTTATCTTTCATGGCATATGCACAATATGTAAATGGATACTTTAATGAGTCTGATAAGCAACAGCACCAGTGATTATGCACCCATACCATGTAGCAGAGGCATCTCATTTTGATCAGTAGAAGTACTTCATAGATCACGGTTATTCCTAAGCAGCAAAATTGTGGTCACGATTGTGGTTGCGATCGCGGTATCACATTATTGGAGTGTTGCTAATAATATTTTATATGTCGTAATTGTCACAATGTGATGTTTTTAATTTATTTCACAACAAATATTAACAAATATCGTTAAATATTGTCATATATCGGTAAATATTAGTAAAATATCGGCTGATAACCTATATATCCCCAATTTTGTGTATCGGTTGACCCAAAATCCCATAAATATCGGCTGATATTGCGTGTCGGAACCAATATTTAATTGTATGATTATTCCTCTTAGATGCAATCATCATAGAAATATATTCTTGTCTTATCACAGGTAATGCAAAGTCTGTTGAATTGTCTTGATAGTCCAGAACTCCCTTTCCTTCAGTGGCAAGAGTCCTTGTCTGTTCTGGCCACTCGCCTTCCTAAAGATCTTAGGATTGAAGTGAGTTCCAATATTTTTGCTTCTCAGTTGCACAATATATCAATGTGCCTGTATACCATTGCTGATGCAATTTTTCTGTCTCTGTTTAGTTGGAAGCAAAGTACAAGGAATATGAACGATCCTCAAGTTCACAGACCATTGAATTCCCTGCCAAATTGCTGCGGGGTGCCCTTGAAGTCAGCTTTCACTTTTTTTCCTTGTGATTATTATTGTTATTACTATTACTATTACTATTACTATTACTATTATTATATTACTCATTAGCAATTAAGTTATTTGCTTCTTGTGTAGTCCCATCTATCTTCCTGCCCTGAGAAGGAAAGAGGAGCTCTGGAGAGGCTCATTGAACCTTTATTGAGTCTGGTGAAATCTTATGAAGGTGGAAGAGAGAGTCACGCCCGTGCAATTGTTCACTCCCTGTTTGATGAATATTTGTCTGTTGAAGAGTTATTCAGTGATAAAATTCAGGTCAGAATTCCTGCTATTGTTTGTGCTTAAGCTCTCAGCCTCTTACCCATCTTAACAACTAGAATTAGGACCAAGAATGTTTGTGGTTTTACTTATTATGCACTTCGTTGCCTTGCCATAATATACTGATTATAGGGAGTAAGAGCTTCTGCAATAGTAAGTCGTTCTTTGAGGTCTTTCAACTCGTTGTTCCTTGTGTCAAGCAAGGCCCTGTGATTGGGTTTAACATTTCATTCAGCATCATTGTAACCTCCAAATCACTTAGCGGACAGAATCTCATACTTTGTTTCCATCCCAGAGTTTGTTAGTGTGTCCATTTAATCATTTTAATGATACAGGCTGATGTGATTGAGCGTCTTCGTCTTCAATACAAGAAAGACTTGTTAAAGGTGGTTGAAATCGTGCTCTCACATCAGGTATCCCAGTGACCCTGTGATATAATTTGCCAGTGGACCTTTATTATTATTTTTTTTAATTTTTTACAATGACATCTAAACTGACCTCTGATTGTGTCTGCTTAATGGATTGTAGGGTGTCAAGAACAAGAATAGATTGGTTTTGCGACTCATGGAACAATTGGTTTACCCTAAACCTGCTGCATACCGAGATAAACTCATACGTTTCTCTCTGCTGAACCACACAATCTATTCTGAGGTCAGAAATTCTAGAGAAGGATTTTTCTTCAGCTTTAAATGTTCAGCCTGCCTTTCTTTTTCCTTTCATATTGTATGGCTTGCTTGCAAACATGATGATACTTAATGTTACAAATTTCCATATCCATTCTGTGTAGATCGGTGCCTCTTCTATAAAGCTTAAAGCACCTTTTAGTTGAAAGTCTAATGCCTTTTCTATCTTTACAGTTGGCACTTAAGGCAAGTCAACTTCTGGAGCAAACTAAACTGAGTGAACTTCGGTCCAGCATTGCTAGAAGTCTCTCAGAGTTAGAGATGTTCACAGAGGATGGTGAAAACATCGATACTCCCAAAAGAAAAAGTGCTATTAATGAAAGGATGGAGGCACTTGTCAGTGCTGCTTTGGCAGTTGAAGATGCTCTGGTTGGTTTGTTTGACCATGGTGATCACACCTTACAGCGCCGGGTTGTGGAGACGTACATTCTCAGGTTATACCAGGTATGATGCTTTAAATTTTGAAGTACCTATATAATGTCTAGTTTAACTTTTACCTATATAATGCTTTCCTTTCACTTTTCATCAGCCCTATCTTGTAAGAGGAAGTGTTAGAATGCAATGGCACAGAAATGGCCTTATTGCTTCATGGGAATTCATGCAAGAGCATATTGAACGAACAAATATATCAGAGGACCTGACATCTAATGTACCATTGGTTGAGAAACACAGTGAGAGGAAGTGGGGAGCCATGGTCATAATCAGGTCTCTTCAGTTTCTCCCGACAGTGATCAGTGCTGCATTGAGAGAAACGACTCACAACTCCCTTGGAAGAGCAACTGGATCTGCTGACCATGCCAACCATGGTAACTTGTTGCATATAGCACTAGCGGGTGTTAATAACCAGATGAGTTCGCTTCAGGATAGGTATATGGTCGTCCTTCCCATTTTACCCTTGATGCAGGATTTCCACTTTATAAGTATGTTGTGGATAGGTATATAGATATCCATTATATGCCTCGACAGGGAACTTATAACTGTTCTCTATCTGGAGTTGAATTTTTATCATTTAAAATCTGTGGACATCCTTTAGAAACTTTAGAGGCTTATCTTCTGATATATGGAGATTGCATCTTTTTCCAGTTCCTTACCACGGGATGATACATAAGATTAGGAGTATAAGAACCTTAATAAGTTGGCCAGTTGCTAATTAAGATATTCTGTCAGCCTAGTACAAACAACTTTAGGTTCAGGGCTTTCACTTATCTTCTTAGCCCTTGTATTTTTATGATTTTGTTTTTATGTTGATGGTTGAATGTTGGTGAGTCAGTGACTTGAGGTATTCATTTGTGCTCCATGGCTTACAATGGACCTTTGTAACAAATTACAGTGGTGATGAAGATCAGGCTCAGGAAAGAATCAAGAAGCTAGCAAAAACTCTCAGAGAGCAAGAAGTTAGTTCCAGTCTCCATGCTGCTGGCGTTGGGGTGATTAGCTGCATTATTCAGAGGGATGAAGGGAGAACACCTATGAGGCATTCCTTCTACTGGTCCCAACAAAAGCAATATTATGATGAAGAGCCTTTGCTGCGGCACTTGGAGCCCCCTTTGTCTATTTATCTTGAACTGGTTTGAGCACATAAACTTATATTTGTTTAATGATATTATATGTATTCTTCACGCTTGAACTAATATTATGCCCAATGTCTGCAATCAATCAGGATAAGCTTAAAGGTTATGAGAACATAAAGTACACTCCATCGCGGGATCGCCAGTGGCATCTGTACACTGTTGTGGATAAGCCTCTACCTGTCCAGAGAATGTTTCTCAGGACGCTGCTGAGGCAGCCTGTCTCAGATGAAGGGTTCACTTTGTATCAAGGAGTTGAAACGACAAGTTTTTGGGCGCATGAATCTGTCTCTTTTACTTCGAGAAGCATCTTGAGGTCCATAACAGCTGCAATGGAAGAGTTGGAACTTAATGCTCATAATGCAACAGTCAAGCCTGAGCACGCTCACATGTATCTCTATATTGTAAGGGAGCAGGAAATACATGATCTCATTCCATATAACAGGTAATAACTTTGAATTTTTCGTTCATTTCTTTTCTGTCAACATGATTTGAATGGGTTAAAGTTGATTCTTGCACATTCTTCTGCCAGGGAAGTTCACATTGATGGCAACCAAGAGGAGGCTACAATGGAGACCATCTTAGGAGAGCTTGCATATGAAATACATAGTTATGTTGGTGGAAGAATGCATCGCTTAAATGTTTGTGAATGGGAAGTGAAACTGTCAGTGGCATCTTCAGGAAATGCCAATGGTTCTTGGAGGATTGTGGTCACAAATGTGACTGGCCATACATGCACTGTGCATGTAAGCATTTTTGTTCTGCCTTCCTTTAGTTTAAATCTCTTTATCCATCTATATCTATGTCTGTGTAGAGAAAGAGTTAGACCATATAAGAACACTCCTAAAATTAGAAATGAGAACATATCAAAACTGATGGGTTTAGCCAGATCTCATGGCTGAGGAAATTTCAAAGAACAAATAAAAAATAATAACTGCCTCCCCTTCCCTCTCCTATCAATATCATCATTGCTGGTCCTTAGATTAATTTTCCAACGTCTACAGCGTCCAGACTACTTTTTCATTGAGTCCATTCCAAGCAATAGTTTTTGTGTGAAAATGACCGAATTTTCATCCAGGTTTTTTTCATTGAGCCAGATGAGATCAAGTATGTCCTTGCTTCTTACTCTGTCACTCATTCACCCATCCTTGAAATGAAAAGAACAAAAACTAAATTAAAAGCAAAGCTATTGAATGAGGATTAGGAAGAGAGAAGCTCCTTTTCCCCTCTGCTCTCTCCAGTTTATCTCAAATATTGGCCTCTTCACTGATAGTGCAAGTGCGATCAAACCAGAATCACTCTGTCACCTACTTGCTGACACCTAGCATTCTCAGTTGCCACAATTCCCAATTTTTATTTTAAAAGTATTTTTTTCTCATCCTAAATCTATGTTCATATATAAATATGTTATATATATTGGAGAAATCAGAAAAAAATTGGAATTGTTGGTTGGTACATTTGTGAGGAATCCATGTTCCCTTTTTCTGATACAATGTCTGTCTGTTCTGTGCTTCAAAATCATATAAGCCATAATTATTGTTATGATGAGGAGCTCTGTGCAACTCCATTCCTTTTTCTGATACAATGTCTATCTGTTCCGTGCTTCAAAATCATATAAGCCATAATTATTGTTATGATGAGGAGCTCCGTGCAACTCCATTCCTTTCAACTTAGCTGACAGGATCAAAACAATTTCTTAGCCTAATAAATATAATCATGAGCTTGCTTGGAGAATATTGGACATGTGGAAGTCGGAGAAAATTGGACATGTGGCAGTTTTGCAACCACTAATCTTTAGCACGATTTCTAGGTTGAGTGATAAAGACTTTAAAAAGACAACCGGTTTTGTTGAGCTTTTCCTTTTATTCATTGATGGTCTAGGTCTATCGAGAGTTGGAGGATAGCAGTGAGCACAGGATGGTATACAATTCTATCTCTGCCTGTGGTGCCCTCCATGGCATACCCGTGAATGCTCAATATCAGGCTCTGGGGACCCTTGATCGCAAACGTCTTCTGGCCAGGAGAAGCAACACTACTTATTGCTATGATTTCCCTCTGGTACATCTCAGTATCCTCCCTTGCTCTGTTTGTCAGTGCACACGTGTGTTTTTATTTTCTTCGCTGTGCTGGTAACTGCTAGCCAAAGTCTGGATCTTCTATTCAAAAGAAGCTTGGTTATCCTAGTTGCTACTGGGGTAATTTCCAGTTTCTCATTTTTCTCCAGGACATGTTGCTTGACTTAGTTACTGATAATCTTGCAGGCATATGAGACTGCTTTGAAACAGTCATGGGCATCTCACTCTCTTGATTTCAGAAAACGATCCGATAAAGAACTTATTAAAGTAACAGAGCTGATGTTTGCTGATCCAAAAGGTACCTGGGGTACGCCACTTGTTCCTGTGGATCGGAAGCCAGGGTTTAATGATGTTGGCATGGTAGCATGGAATATGGAAATGGTTACTCCTGAGTTTCCCAATGGAAGGACTATCTTAGTACTGGCTAATGATGTCACCTTCAGAGCTGGATCTTTTGGCCCAAGAGAAGATGCTTTTTTCCATGCTGTCACGGACATTGCTTGTGCTCAGAAACTCCCTCTGATTTATCTAGCTGCTAATTCTGGGGCGCGGATTGGCATTGCTGAGGAAGTAAAGTCATGCTTTAAGGTTGGTTGGCATGATGATTCAAGCCCCGATCGCGGATTTCAGTACGTGTATTTGACACCTGAAGATCATTCCCGGATTAGGTCATCTGTTATTGCTCATGAACTAAAATTGGAAAGTGGTGAAACAAGATGGGTGATAGACACAATAGTTGGCAAGGAGGATGGATTGGGGGTGGAGAACTTAACTGGCAGTGGAGCCATTGCTGGTGCTTATTCAAGGGCATATAAAGAAATCTTCACCTTGACTTTTGTGACCGGCAGGACTGTTGGTATAGGTGCTTATCTTGCTCGTCTTGGAATGCGGTGCATTCAGAGGCTGGATCAACCTATTATCCTTACTGGTTTCTCTGCACTAAACAAACTCCTTGGTCGTGAGGTTTACAGCTCACACATGCAACTTGGGGGACCAAAGATTATGGGGACGAATGGCGTGACTCATCTCACAGTTTCAGATGATCTGGAAGGGATATCAGCCATTTTGAAATGGCTGAGCTTTGTTCCACCACATGCAGGTGGAACACTTCCCATTTCACCTACGTTGGATCCTCCAGAAAGGCCCGTAGAGTACTTTCCTGAAAATTCTTGTGACCCCCGTGCTGCTATATGTGGCGCTGCAGACGGTGATGGTAAATGGCTTGGAGGCATTTTTGACAAGGATAGTTTTATTGAAACCCTTGAAGGCTGGGCAAGAACTGTTGTTACTGGAAGAGCAAAGCTTGGTGGAATACCTGTTGGAGTAATTGCTGTGGAGACCCAAACTGTGATGCAAGTTATCCCTGCGGACCCTGGTCAGTTAGATTCCCATGAGAGAATTGTTCCCCAAGCTGGGCAGGTATGGTTTCCAGATTCTGCAACTAAAACTGCTCAAGCACTGATGGATTTCAACAGGGAAGAACTGCCGCTCTTCATTCTTGCCAACTGGAGAGGTTTCTCTGGTGGGCAGAGGGACCTTTTTGAGGGCATACTTCAGGCTGGATCAACCATCGTTGAGAACCTTAGGACATATAAACAACCCGTGATCGTGTACATCCCAATGATGGGTGAGCTTCGTGGTGGGGCATGGGTGGTTGTTGATAGTAAAATTAATTCGGAATACATTGAGATGTATGCAGACAGGACATCTAAGGGGAATGTCCTGGAGCCAGAAGGAATGATCGAGATCAAGTTCAGGACCAAAGAATTACAAGAGTGCATGGGTAGGCTGGATCAACAGCTTATCAATCTAAAGGCTAAACTTCAAGAAGCCAGGACTAGTGGAGCTTACGGAACTTTGGATTCCCTCCAGCAACAAATTAAAGCTCGTGAGAAGCATCTTCTGCCTGTATACACTCAAATAGCAACCCGGTTTGCGGAGCTACATGACACATCCTTCAGGATGGCTGCTAAAGGGGTTATTAAACAGGTTTTAGACTGGAAGAATTCTCGTCATGTGTTATACAAGAGATTGAGGAGGAGAGTTGCCGAGGAGTCATTGATCAAGACAGTCCGAGATGCAGCTGGTGAAGATTTGTCTCATAAATCTGCCATGGAATTGATCAAGAAATGGTTTTCAGAATCCGACATTGCTAGGGGAAGCAATGATGCTTGGGTTGACGATGATACTTTCTTTACGTGGAAGGATAGTCATGCCAGCTACGAACATAAGCTGGAGGAGTTACGGGTCCAGAAGGTACTCATTCAGTTGACAAAGATTGGCAATTCATCATTGGACTTGAAGTTGCTACCTCAGGGTCTCGCTGCCTTACTAGAGAAGGTATGTGCTGTCTTGATTTAGTAACCATAGATGTTTGGTCTTTTCTTGTTGGATGGAAGTAAACACTTCAAGTTGAAACGCAGGTGGATCCAGCAGCTCGCACACAATTAGTTGATGAACTTCGAAAGGTACTCATTTGAGTGAACTATTCAAGCATCAAATAGCACCCAGATTCTGATGATTCTTGGAAGGTCACGTCGGATGCTTTTCCTGCCTCCCGCTCTCTCGAGGACCAGTAGCAGTTACATTTACGCGAATGATTTCGTTGTCTCCATAAATCTACCCATCTTGAAATAATACAAGATGATAGTTATTAGCTCATTATTAAAATATTATTGAAGCTACAGACTGTAAAGCCTTTTTTTTTTGCCACATCTGTTTGGGAATTATTGTAAAATTGTTTTATTTTATTATGCCAATTTAGGGAAGTATCATTATCTTTTATTTTTAACTTTATGCTTCCATGTGTGATATGCAGATTTTTATTTTTGTTTGTGTAAGTAACATGTAGGTCTATCACAATTAGAGAAATAGATGCGGGTGTAATTGGTAAATCTTTTTAACACATGGATGATAATGATTGTCGTATAATCTCATCATTTCTTGTTGAGTTACTTTTTTCATTTTCATTTTGATATGTCAATATTTTCAAGTGTTTATGTTTTATACTTCTTAAAATATAAGCATATACTAAGTTGACTATTATTGAATATTGATTGCTTGTGTATGAAGCAAATAAGAGAAACTGATCTATATTACCCTAGCATAAAGAAGTTCATTTGAATAAACTGTCCGTTTGAATATTATAACACTTGGAGTGACTGTTACATCAATTTTGTTAGATGTATTACAAACACAATTTTACCTTCTTTAGATTATCAATGCAAGCCACTAGACTCCCATTGTTTCAATCTTACCTCTCATCACACACCCATTTTACTAAATACACATTCATAGATCCCCCAAAATTTTTACCCTTTTTAATTTTATCCTTCTCATTTTTCTACCATTCATTTCTCATTTTCTCTCTTTTTTCTCTTCTCTCAACTCCTTACACAGTCACTCAATTCTTCTTAAATCTTCCATTAATTCAAGAAATCAGACTTCAATTAACATTTCAATATATTCTACATCTAGAAGTATGTAAGATTCCATCATATATTTTTTTGTTAATTTTTATGATTTTTTGAAGTAGCTACAAATACAATATTTGATTATTGCATTTTTCTTATTTTAGTTGTTATTTGATTGAAATTTATGTTTTTGTACATAGATCGAACATAGATTAGTAAATGTGTTGTAATTTTGGATTTAAACCGAGCTTCGAACAACATTAATGGAAGGCATGGGCGAAATAGTGACGTTGGTGAGTGGTTTACCTGGTGGTCGTAACCGCCAATGGGTAGATCATCCGTCATGCCTCCCCCTAAATAGGTAACTCACCCATTGAAATAACCTCCACGTGGATAACTCACTCATCATTAATCTCTTCTGGCTGGTAGTTCATATAATACCCAAAAAAAATAATCTAAAACCTAGAATTTTATGAACAACCCTCATTTGGGATAATTTAATATTTAAAATTATTTAATTTAATAATTTTGTATATTTTTGAGTATATAAAATAGATACGAATATTTAGTAAATTAAAATAAATATTTTTATTATTTTATCATACTCATTTTATTTAAATAATTTTCTAAACCAATATTTTACTAAAATTTTCCTTTTTAAACCAATATATTGAATTCTAATAAATTAAATTATTAAATTTATTTATCTATCAAAAATATTAAATACCTTTATTTTAAAAATTATTTTAATTTTATTTTCTCCCATTTTTCCTTTTCCCTCTTCCTTATGTTTCTCCTTTTTCTTCCTTTTTCTTTTCCTCCTTTTCCTTTTCTTCTTTTCTCCTTTAGGCCGCTCGGCCTACCTTCCTTCCGCGTTGTGCTGTGACCTCCTTCCTTCCCTTCTCCCCCTTCGCACTAGGCCATCGGCCTACTTCTTTCCCTTTCTCCTCCACTTCCTGTGTGACCGCCATAGCCCATCACCCCTTCTTTTTTTTCCTTTCTTTTCTTCCCCCGGTTAGGCCAACCCAACTTAAATTTTTCTCTCCCCCTCCTTGCGCGTGGGCCGGCCCTCTGACCTTTCTTTCTTCCCTTGCTTGGCCGACCTACCTCTCCTTTCTTTCTTTTCTCCCTCTTCCCTCCTTCTCCTTCTTCGATCGTGTTGCACGCCATGGTAACCTACACAGTTGCATGCCACCACCTACCTCCCCCTTAGCCTGCTCTCTCTCCCCCGTCCCTTTCCCTTCCATTTTTGAGCCAAACACAGCCTCCCTCTCACGGCCTTTTCTTTCCTTTTCATCCCTTCCCTCTCCATGCCACCCTACACTCGTTGACCTACAAACCCCCTGCCACCACCTATCCAATGCCTCTACCTCCTCTCCTCTCCCTCTTCTTTTTCTTCTTCTCCCCTACCCATTTTCCTCCCCTGAGCTCCTTCCTTCTTTCCTGCAGATCCCCCATATTTCTTCCTTCTCTCCCTCTTCTCCTCCTCCCCTGTTTTTTCTCCTCTGACATCAACCACCGCCCTTGCCACCCAACTGACCACTAGCACCACCTCCCTGGCACTTCACCAACCTCCTTGCACCACCCATCACCACACGCCCCTGCAACCTCCTCCCCTCCCTCTCTTTTCTTTCCTCTCCTTCTCGGCCTCCACCCTACACCACCACCATAGCCACCAATCCACTCCCCAACAACCTCCTCTACCACCCACATCCTCCCCTTGGCTGAAATCTCCCCCTACAGCCATCCCTTATCTTCTTCTTTTCCTTTCCTTCTTCTCCTCTTCCACCCTTGCATCCAACTTCGCAGCCCTATAGTTGTCACCTTTGCCACCCTAAGCCACTGCTCACCAACCCTCGACCACCATCTACACCCCTACTCCCTCCCTGCACTCAACCACTACCCTAACTCCCCTCCACAAGTCCCCTAATTAACCCCCAAAGCCCCATATGAACCAAACACCTCCCTTTTCAATCCCTTGTCCCTTTCGTACCTACATGTAGCTCAGGCTGCTCATGGAGCATGAGTTCTACATTCATTTGAGCCATTTTTGGATTAATCCTGAGGTATAATGATGGTTAATAATAGTATGTATTTAATTAAGTTTGATAAAGGTTTGTTCCTTTGATTTTTGTACTTCTAATATGATAAATATTGATATTATTTTTAGGTATTGATTTTTACTAATCAAAGCTCAAACCTTTAACCGAGGGTACTAGAAAGGTTTAATTTTTGCTGGAAATAAGGTAACTGTTATACCCTATTAAAACATATAGATATACTTATGCTATCATATTAGGGTTTTAATATATTTATATGCATGATATTTGTTGTTAAATATAAGGTGTTTAGTGGCATATGTTGGTTGGTGAAAAGAAAAGCATGATAATTTATGTGCCATGTGTGAAAATAATGTTTAAATGAAGGAGCCTTGTTATTAATGACAATGTTAAATACATATGTATAGTATGATATGCTAATGTGGCCATTTGTTGCATAGATAATTTTAATGTAAGCCCTAGGGGAATTCTAGTAAATTCTCGTGTGTGAAAGCATGGCCTAAATAAGTATGTGTGGTAGGTGCTAATATATGTTAATGTTAAACAGTAATAGTTGATGGAGTTGGATGACGTGTATGGAACATGTATACCATTATTTTATTTAGTGAGGATATTTTGGTAAAAGTGGTATAATAAGGGCAAAATGATAAATTATAAGAGTAAAAGGGGGTAAAACGATAAATAGATAAGTAAGGAGGGTAAAATAAAGGAGAAGGGTATTTTGGTAATTTGGTATAAAGGAAGGGTATTTTGGTATTTATGTAAAGTAAAAGGGTAAAATGGTAATTTGGTGTAAAGGAAGGGTATTTTGGTAATCATGTAAAGTAAAAGGATAAAATGGCAATTTGGTATAAAGGAAGGGTATTATGATAATTTTGTAAAGGGGTAAGATGGTAATTTAATAAAGGAGAAGGGCATTTTGGTAATTTGGCATAAAGGAAAGGGTATTATGGTAATTTTATAAAGTAAAGGGGTAAAATGGTAATTTAATAAAGGAGAAAGGGTATTTTGGTAATTTAGCATAAAGAAAGGGTAAATTGGTAGTTTTGTAAGTAAAAAGGGTAAAATGGTAATTATAATAATGAAGAAGGGCAATTTGGTAATTTAGCCAACCAAAAGGGTAATTTGATGAATTTAATAAGTATGGAGGATAATTTGGTAATCTAACACATGTAAGGGGCATTTTGGTAATTATGCAACATGAAAGGTAATATAGTAATTTGGCAAAAAAAAGGGATGACTTAGTAATTTTATAAGCAAGGGATATTTCAGTAATTTTATAAAGATGACAAGGGTAACTCGGTAACTTATGTTTCACATGTCAATGGATTAAGTGAGTTTCATAATCAGTCATAAGTAATAGTGAATAATAAGATAAGGGTATTCGGTAAGTCAGTGAATCTTATAAGAGTGGGACATAACATAGGGTTGGATGGATAATTAAGGGTGTGATGTAGTGTTTATCTCATAATTATGTAAGAGGTGCCTGGTTTGTAAGTATGCATGGAAATTTGTGTTAGATATGTTTGAAGTACGTGTTAGGGTTTTGTGTATGCCATAATCCTTGATATGTAATGCTTGATTTTATGGCTAGTATATCTTGGTGTCTCTAGATTCGTAACCTTTTTCCTTCCCTCGAATTAAATAAATGGACCTTTGAATAAGACATGAATAAGGTACTAATTACTTAAAGTAAAAGATTATTGAGCTAGGTCCAGTGAGGATAATTTTTTGGTCCACTAGCTATGATAGTGGTTAGGCGTGTGCTGTCTTGTAGAGTAATATCTAGTCCACCGGCTATACTAGTGGTCAAGAGCATTGATGTGAATCAAAGGGAATGGAAACGAATAGGATATATCATCAATTGCTATTTACATTGGTAGGTTGAATTCGCAAGAAACACTTCGGTTTAAGAAGGTTCAACTCAAAGAAGGTTGCAGGTTTGAAGTTTGTTGTTTATTCAAAGGTTGAAGGCACGTTTGAAGGGCTAGAATGAAGAGTACCCAGGGCAGTTCTTCAAGCTAGATAGGAATCCAAAAAAGGAGGACAAAATGCAAGCAAAGCTCGAGATTTCTGTGATTAAAATTTTTGTTCTTCCATTCATTTCCATGCGTGTACAAGTTAGGCCATACATAGACATTTAACCATCATAATGGGCTTAAACCAGCCGGTTATGTCTCTTAATTCAAGCTACCTTAACTCACTTGAATTAAGCCCATATAATACCTAAACTTAATCATAATATCATCATCTAAATGATATTAATGACTAACATTACAAAGCCTCACAATCAACTATGGTACATACATGAAAATTCAACAAAACCCTAGCTTACATAAAATACACTTAAGGTTTACAACAAGTTTAATATAACTAATGATAATATCACTATATCTTGTTGTAGTGTCATCCCATGTATGCTATAGCCTTGTATGCTTTGAATGCTTGTACACTTTAATTCTCTTTATGTATGTTAACGTCTTCTCCTTACAAATATGTAATATACCTGCAAGAATATCTTGAATCGTTTTCAATACCAAGCATAAACATATTATCAAGAACATTTAAAATGATTGGCTCCATTATTAAGAAAGCTAATTCTTCCTTACATGGAGAATCATTAGAAATATGAGAATCATTAGATGCACTAGATGCACATGCATCATTCTTCCTAAGTTGAGAAGAATTTGTCCTCCAATTATCATCAGTATAATAAGAAGACAAATCACCAATATTAAAAGTTCTTGAAATTCCATCATAATGATTCGGAAGTTCAAGTTCATAAACATTATCCCCAAAATTTCTTAGTATTTTAAAAGGTCCATCAGCTCTTGGCATTAGTTTATTTTTACATAAATTAGAAAATCTTTCTTTATGCAAATGTAACCAACCTAAGTCATCAGGAGAAAATACCTATGGGTTTCTATGCTTATTCGCTTGAGCTTTATACTTGGCATTAACTTTTTTAATATTAGTTTTTATTTTTTGATGAGGCTGTTGAAAGAATTTGACTATATCCTCGGCTTCATAATTTTGTAATTTACCGTTTTTCATGAGTTGTGTAATAGGTGTAGCTATAGTAGAAAAATCCTTAATGAATCTTCTATAAAAACTAGCTAACCCATGAAAACTCCTCATATTATGAATATTTCTAGGGACAGGCCATTCTTGTATAGCTCTAATCTTATTAGGATCCACTTTAATTCCCTCACCACTAATAATATAGCCTAGGAAAACTATACTTGGAAGCATAAAGTCACATTTCTCAAGTTTTCCATAAAGTTTAGCTTTCCTTAGCTTATCAAATAATTTTCTCAAATGCACTAGGTGATCATATTCATTTTTACTACACACAAGAATATCATCCAAATATATAACAATAAAATCACCAAGGAAAGGTCGGAGAACTTCATTCCTAAGTCTCATAAATGATATAGGTGCATTACATAACCCAAAAGGCATAACCATCCACTCATAGAGACCATATTTAGTTTTAAAAGCAGTTTTCCACTCATCTCCATCTCTAATCCTTAGTTGATGATAACCACTTCTTAAATCAATTTTGGAAAATAATTGTGCACCATAAAGTTCGTCTAGCATATCATCTAACCTAGGCATAGGAAAATAATATTTGATAGTAATGTTATTGACTGCCCTTGAATCTATACACATACACCAAGTACCATCTTTTTTAGGCACTAGTAAAGCAGGAACACTACAAGGACTCATACTTTCTCTCACAAATCCTTTATCCATAAGCTATTGGATTTGTTTTTGTAATTCCTTGGCTTCCTCTGGGTTACATCTATAAATGGGTTTATTTGGAAGAGGCATTCCAGGAATAAGATCTATAACATGTTCTATACCTCTTTTAGGTGGTAATCTAGGAGGTAAGTCATCAGGAAATACATCATGATAGTCATCATGTAGCTTAGTTAGATTAGGATTTTCAATTTGTTTCTCCCCAAGTTTACAATATTTAGCAACTAAAGCATAGACATTTCCTTCTTTTTCTATGCATTTTTCCATAGCCTTTTCATGTAAAAATAATCTCTTTTTGTTATCACTCAAAGGCATATGATCACATAAAGAAGGCATCAATCTATACACTTTTTTTTTTCCTTTTTCACCACATATTCATTATTTACTCCATCATGAGTTGTTTTTCTATCATATTGCCATGATCTTCCTAAAAGTAAACCACAAGCATCCATGGGCAAAACATCACATAGAACTTCATCATGGTAGTCTCTAATGCAAAATATGATTAGGGTTCTTTTGTTTACTTTAGCTACTTTATCTTTGTTTAGCCATCATAAAGAATAGGATTTAGGATGATTAGTAGTCTCTAAACCAATTTTCTTAACCATTGCTTCACTAGCTCCAGGAATGCTAGGGAGGTTTATCCTTGGTTAATATGATACGTGGAGAAAGTAGAAGTGGAAAGATATCCTAATGGAAAAATGGATAAATGGGGAAAGCAAAGGAAAAGGAAAGGATTGGCAGAATTAAAGGTAATGGCTGGAAGTTAAGAAGGAAACTGGTTGAAGATCGAAAGAAGGAAAGGAGGGAAGATGGCGTCGAAGAGAAGTAGATGATCTTCTCTCGTTGAGGATGCGTATATATTCAACAAGATTGTTTCAAGATTTAAAACCTTCAATCAAGAGCTCATTGAAGATTCAAGAATGAAATCAAGAAGCAAGAAATGGTTGAAGATGGCTGGGTCGGTGGTTTCTTGCATGCAATAGCAAGAATTTACAAGATCTTACATCCACGCAAATATGCAATGGATTTGGGAGCTTTGATACCAAAATTTAATGTGAATCAAAGGGAAGGGAAATGAACAGGATCTATCATCAATTTCTATTTACGTTGGTAGGTTCAATTTTCAAGAAACACTTCAGTTTAAGAAGGTTAAACTCAAAGAAGGTTGTAGGTTTGAAGGTTGTTGTTTATTTGAAGGTTGAAGGCACATTTGGAGGGCTAGACTGAAGAGTACCCCAGTTAGTTCTTCAAGCTAGATAGGACTCCAAAAAGGGAGGATAAAATGCAAGAAAATCTCAAGATTTCTATGATTAAAATTTCTATTCTTCCATTCATTTGTATGCGTGTACAAGTTAGGCTATATATAGGCATTTAATCAGCATAATGGGCTTAAACCTGTCGGTTATGTCTCTTAATTCAAGCTGCCTTAAATCACTTGAATTAAGCCCATATAATACCTAAACTTACTCATAATATCATCATCTAAATGATATTAATGACTAACATTACAAAGCCTCACAATCAACTATGGTATATACATGAAAATTCAACAAAACCCTAGCTTACATAAAATACACTTAGGGTTTACAACAAGTTTAATATAACTAATGATAACATCACTATATATTGTTGTAGTGTCATATCATGTATGCCATAGCCTTGTATGCTTTGAATTATTGTACACTTTAAGTCTCTTTATGTGTGTTAACGTCTTCTCCTTGCAAATATGTAATATACATGCAATAATATCTTGAATCGTTTTCAATACCAAGTATAGACATATTATCAAGAACATTTAAAATGATTGGCTCCATTATTAAGAAAGATAGTTCTTCCTTAACTGGAGAATCATTAGAAATATGAGAAACATTAGATGCACTAAATGCACCTACATCAAGTATTTTATCTTGTGGGGTGTTTTTGGTCCATCGACTATAAAAGTGGTGGATTCTAAGATAGATAAACCAAACTTTGTATGGTAATAAATCATGAGAAGATACTAATTACTTACAGTGGAACACCACATGAGTCAGGGTGAGTAAGGATAATTTTTGGTCCACCAGTTATAATAGTAGTTAGGTGCGTTTTACCTTGTTGAGTGTTTTCAGTCCACCGACTATAATAGTGTGGTCCCCACAATCATGTGAATATAATTCTAGAGATAATGATTAATTAATGGCTTAAGATAAAAGGTATTGATTTCACCTTTTTTATCCATTAAAATATTATATGTTTGGCTTTAGTGCTTGTCCTTACTTGGGTATGTGATGGACTTGCTAAGTACATGCATTTTCTGTTATGTATTTCTTAATATATGTAGTGTTGCCTTATGTATTAGTTATGTTTTCCATCACCATTTTCCTAAGCCTGCCTATGTTATCATTTTATATCACTTATGTATTATGTGTTGCATGCGGGCCTTGCCTTTCAGTTAGGTATACAAGATTACTCGGTACTATAGTACTGAAGGGTTCCATTTGTTGACCCCTACCTATTCAATAGGTATTATCCTTTATAGGTCTATTTTAGGTACTATTCAAGTGGGCATCGGGTAAGAGCGTAAGGATTGTCCAGAAATGATTCAAGGTTTTGTCTTTTACCTTTTATTCTTTTGTTAAAATGATCTTTCTTATTGTAACCACTAATAGTGGGTTTTATTCTTGTAAAGAACTTATTGTGCTAATTTAATTTAAATAAGTTTGAGTCTGAGCAAATTGTATTTTATTCTTTTAGCCTTAGCACTTGGTACTAGAACGGTAGGAGGAAATCGATCTAGTACTAAGTGTGGTGGTAACATCCCCAAAGTTTACGTTTTTTCCTTTTTGCTTATGCTAAATTTTAAATAAAATGAAAATTTTCAGTTGTGAATTTTGGGGGCGTTACAGTTCACCCATTAGAATCCTCTTCCACCTGGTAATTCATCCATTTCATTTTACCCCAAATAGGTGGCACATCTGTTGAAAACCCTGAACCCCCAAAATCCTTTAACCCTAACACTAACCCTAAACCCCAAACCCCAAACCATAAGCCCTAAACTCCCATACCACTTAACCTTAATCCCCAAATCCTTAACCCTAAACCCCAAACCCCAAAGCCTTATCCCATAACCCTAAACCCCAAATTATAAACCATAAACCCTTAACTCTTAACCCAAACCCCAAACCCAATACCTTGAAACCTAACACTAAACCATTGACCATTGATGAGGTAATGCATAATATTTATAAATGATCTTTTTGTTATAATTAGTAGATGGTATATAGAGGAGGTAGAATAAGGGATCTAAGGCAGGTCACTCCCACTACCACTAGGGTGGGAAGATGATAGTCATTGGCAGTTCTCGAGCACGAGTTGTAATTGAGCATGGTAAAGCTCCCATACTATAGGCACACAACACATGTCATTTAAGGAGGAGTATGATAATCTCAGTGAGGAAGCTTTCATTGGAACTAGCACATCTACCCACACAACATGATTTTTTTCCTCGTTGGCATCTAACAATGATTGAAGATTAACTAGACCTACTGGTGGGGGTCCACTCATTCTAGATCTTCTCACCAATTTTAAGGGTCATGTGGCATACACTATATGGAATGATGCTGAGGTAATTTATACTATTATATAAATTGGTTTCTAGATTTTTACCTTATAATTCATTATTCTAATATTATTTTTGTTGTAGGAACCATATATTATACTAAGGGTTCGGCGAGGGGTAAAAAAATTGGGGAGACTATCGGTTGATGATGCTGGTATGGGCATTGTCTATGACTACATCAAGACTACAAGCCTAAAGCATCTATGTTTGACATACTATTATTCTACATGATGTGATAAATTTTGTATTTTAATTGTCATGGGTATGAGTGTATAAACAATCATTTTCCTTCTGATGGAGAGGTGGTGGAGCTTTTGGCCGACATATGGGATGAACCCAAGTTATTGGTGAAGTAAAGCAAAATCGCATTGGATAATAATTTTTATAAGCTTAAGGCTAACCTTTTTGAGGATGATGAGTCTTATGCCTTGTTATATATGTGGTAATTGCTATCATGCATGCTTCTTGTAGACAAGTCTAGCAACCGTGCTTAGATGAGTACATAATTTGAGTAAGTTAGGTGATTAACCCCTCAAAACTAGGACTTTAGTGTATTTATATAGGCATCTTGGGATAATATCTAGGGCCAGGTGTAAGTAGATAGGTGGTTGTATGACATTATTAGAAGTAATTATTTATCGCTAATTATTTATTAAAAAAATTGTTTAATTGTTACTTTTATTATGTTATATATATGTTATAATTGTGCATATACCTAGATTTATGAGTATTTACCATGCTTTTCGTGGAGTTATTCTCGTATGTATAATCTATCCTTCGATGTTGTAGTGATTTGGTGGGATACATCTCATTAGACTCTTTCCCCAGAGAACATAGGTGGTGTAATTTAGTACAGGAGGAAATTGGATTCTCTAAAGGCCCAATAGGTGGGTGAAATTCTTTATGTGGACAATTTTCAATTGTAATTGTTTGTAATAATTAATATTAATATTGTTTTACATGTGTTTGTAGGTTTATTTTTAACTGTTTGACCAAGATCTAAGTATGAAACATCCTGAATAGATGTACCAAGATGGCTTATGCTTTATAGATGTTGTGGAGCCTTATATACTAGATCGATTTGCCCGACAATATGGCTACCCCTAACTCATCCTGATTTCTCCTATTGTTTTAGCACATGGATTTTTTCAGAGTGTAACCATTAAGAAGTATAAGGCAGATTACTCTAATAGTGCATCATTTTGAAATGCTTGGCCACACCACCAAGTGGAATTCAACTCCCATTTTCATCGCTCCACATATAAACATGAGGCCTTAGACAAATACCTTCCTTGGTATCATCCTTGTATCCATCTAGTAGTCTATTCTATACCAGTAGATGAAGGACCGAGTGATGCCCCATACATTAGGATAGAAGTGGAGATAAATAATGAATTGATGGGTGAGTTTTACTACTGGTTCAAATAAGAGAAGATGGGTAGAATTGATAAGGAAGAATGTCTTTATAAGATAAAGGAGGTGTACCTCGCCATGGGTGGGATTAGACTCTCCTCTAGTGAGGAGGAGGAGGCCGACCAACCCCTTGTTGATGATAGTTAGTAGATTTTTTCTTGTAAACTTATATTAATTTGTATTAAGACTACTATAACTTTGTTATCAGAGAAATTCTTGTTATATTAATCACCCATACACCAATGCATAAAGTTATATAATAAAATACTTAAGATAATGTGATAAAACAAAGGACAAAACATTCTTCACTGAAATCATTATGTTTCGCACATATCATCAACCTAAGTCTCCTCCTTAGTATCCACGCCCATTCCATTCCGATATAGCTGAATGCAATTACGGTATGGCTCGTCCCATCTAGATATGCTTGAAGTAGCATGTTTATACCACTAATTAGATACAAGTGGTAATATTATATTTTACATCAAGGTTACCTACATCCCATATAAATTATCATAACATGAGAGTTAGACATATATAGTATAATGATATTTGTATACAAAACTAGTTTAACTAAAATACATACTGATACATATTGTGACAAATTATTGATACTTAAGATGGAAATAATCTTATTAGGTTGTGAGCTGTTAGGTGGATCTCTGTGCGGTAAACATGTAATTGACCCATGAACACTCAAGAAAAAAAAATGAAATCGTACATTATTGTAAAGAGGAATCTAAAGTCAGACAGATACCACCATTTTTCTATCAGAGCTAATCACCTCTAATGTATCAAGTGTTATATGTTTTCAGCTATAGGATCTACAAAGGTAAGCTCATATAACTTTTGATGTTTCACCAACTTCCTGTACATTGTGTCTAACATTTGTCCATTCTAATTCCCTAACCAAGAGTGGTAGTGCAATTACTCTAATGTAACACCTCAAAATTTTAAAACCAAAATTTAAATGTTTAACCTTTTACTTGAGATAATTTAATATTAAATTATCAATTTAATTATTTTAGGGACCCTTGATTTGCAAATAGATAGAATTATTTAATAAATTAATATAATTATTTTTATCATTTTACCTTACTCCCTTATCTAAATAAATGCCAAACCCATCATTTTTACCTAAAGTATTATCTTAAATTAATACCTAAATTTGTGATAAATTAATTTAATATTTTTCCAAAAAACCAATTTTAGCCTAATTTCTAATCCTAGTCCTAAAAATATATTCCTTTTTCTTTTTCTCCTTTTCCTTTTGCTTTCTTTTTTTTTTCCTTCCTCCCTTCTTCCTTGGTCCAACCCAGCTTTACTCCCCTTTTCTTTTCTTCCTTCTCCCACTGGGCTAGCCCAAGCCCTATCTCCCTATCTTCATCTTTCTTTCCCTCCTCTCCCTCCTTGGGCCAACCTATCTCCCCCTTCTTTTTTTTCTCCCACGTGGGTTGGGCCACTCCTTCTCCCTTCTACCCCTTCCCCAATGCAACCATCTTCCTTTTTCTCTTCTTCTTCCCCATAATCCCCCAACCCAATCACCCCCTTAACCCCCTTGCATGCCTTCTCCCCCATGCCCCTACAACCCTACCTACACTATCCACTACCGACTGACACCTACACCACCCTTCCCCCTGCCATCCTTTCTTTCTATTTTTATCCTAGAAACCCTGTTCCCCCTCCTTCCCTGCATTCCTGCCCCTCCCCCCTTTCATACCTATCACTTGCCATGCTCGACAGGTGACAATAATAGTCCCCCTCCTACACAACCTACCTCATATGCCTCTTCTTCTTCTTCCCTCCTCTTTGCCTCCGATGTAGGAGAAAACACTCAAGAGTTGGCTTTCATAATTATGGAACCAATTATTATTCATTTGAAAAGTGTCTCTTGTAAATTTGAAGACAAATGGATGGTTACGTTGCTCGAAACGTAACAAACAAGTAAGTAAATGTCTACGTGCATGTACATGGCATGCATATCATGCAAGGAGGGATTAACCACGTGCATGAGGAGTATATTAGCAGTATTTTTGAATATTATTAAGGGATTTAGCTAATTTATTAATTAAGTAACAAAGTAGGAGAGTAAAATTAGCATAAAGTTAGCATAATATCTTTTAGCTTAGAATCTTTTGGAATATGCTTTAGCTAGTGGTAGAAAGGTTATATTATTCATTAATGTCGAGCATAGTGGATGTATAATAATTATGGAATGAAGAATTGAAGTTGAAGATTAACATTGAATGAATTTTGTGTGAGTTCAAACTCAAGCAAATCAAATCTGTGTGAAAGGTTTGGCTTGAAAGTTTTAATCTCTTTGTCTGTGTGAATTAGAGATTAATCCATATCTTTTCTACTATTCTTAATCTATTTTTTCCTACCCTAATTACCATCCAAATCCTACTTTATTTTGTGGTTAAACCAATCCTTAAATCGGTATAAAAAACTGAATCCCTAAACCATTAATTCAAAACCTTAAACCATCCATACCAACCAAACAACACCTTATTCCCTCTTTTTTGAACCAAACCCTAACCCTAACCCTAAACCACAATTCCAACCTGCATCCAAACCCTAATTTTGACACTAAGCATAATTATCAATCCATCACTAAATGTATAGATGAATTAGTGTGGTCCATTCGAACCATCATCATTGTTAAACCCTTATCATCGAATCACCATCATCACTCTTCTACCAGAATTCGAACCACCATCATTGTAACACCCCAAAATTCACTAATTTTTTTTTTAAAACGGAAGCAATTAAGATAGAAACACTTTAAACCTGTGAATTGTGGGAATGTTACCGCCACACTTAGTACCAGACCGGTTCTCTCCAACCGTTCCAGTACCAAGTACTAAGGCTAAAGAAGAGATTAACAATCAATTACAAAATTAATACAAACTAAACTCCAAATAATCATTAAACGGTTGTAAAACAAAATCAGAGTACGCATCAAGAAATGTAACTCATTTCCAAAAGAGAATTAAACTTACAATCGATAAAATGTTCAATAAAATACTCAGTCGAGTAATGAATCAGAAAATGGTAAATACTATACCAAAGAAATAACAAAAAGAATGAAATCGCGTAAAGAATGAATATGGCCACAACACTCTCGAACTTTGAACCAATCATGCTCAACACTTAGCCCCGACGGATATCTCGCCCACCTGCACAAAGTCATAAGGGCATACTACTCGTGGGAATGAGCAACACCCATGAAAAGGGTGATCAGTACGCTACGTACTGAGTAAGGTAACCGAGCACTAAGGCCAACACACAAGCACATAATCCATGCAGATTAATAACAGGGCATAATCCAACATAACAACATAAAGGTATATGAACAATTCAGGTAAAAGTACAAAGTCCCATATAATCCAGATTAATTGTTTAATTAATCTCTTAACAGGATCCGATTCACACCATGCCTTTTATCAATCCATGCGAGCATAGGAACACCTCACTATTATAACCGATGGGCCGGTCACAATAGAGCATCATGCCCTAACCACTATTATTACCGGTGGATCGGTCACAATAGAGCATCCTGCCCTAACCACTATTATTACCGGTGGATCGGTCACATATAGGGTAGAAACCCTAACCACTATTCCTAACCGGTGGATCGGTTTGGTTCCTGCTCGCATGGTGTTCCACTGTAAGTAATTAGTATCTTTTAAGAGCTTTAACGATTCTGGTTTGTGTTTATTGAGCTCGAGTCACCCCACTATTATTATCGGTGGGCCGGTCACACATAGGATCTCATGTCCTAACCTCTATTATAATCGGGATCGGTCGCACATAGGACTACACGATCTAACCACTATTCCTGACCGGTGGATCGGTTTGGACTCGGCTCAATAATCTTCCACTTCAAAAGATTAGTGTCTTAAATATTTTATTCAAAGGCTTTCGCCATGCACTAATCATAAATCATAAATCCCATATTCATCATCATACTTTATTCACCAATTACACACGTGCTACCACCAAACCCCAGACATGCATGAATCGCTCCCTTTACACTTATCCTCCAATTCTACTTCACATGTCACGCTAGGGTTTTATCCCGAAACCCTAATTTAGGCCTTAACATCTCTTCTTACTCCACCTCACATCACCCAAATTATTTTAACCCTCCACACATCACAAATCATCGATTCCATTCTCATAATTACACCTTAATCACCAAAAACACATGATACAACAAAAACCTTAAGCACCCATACTAAACCTTAATCAACCACCACAAACCATAATTAACCACTCCAACCCTAGCTTCGTCTCCTACGTACCCAGATAATGTTCCACGTATTCTTTTCCATCCAAAGTGTTTAACTACCCAGACAATGCTTACATTACCTTCCTTACATCCCAAATTAACTTTTCATACGTAAATTTTACTCCCATGCACACTTTACACATCCCATGCAACCATTCAAACTTTTCATGTAAACCCTAAATTCCATGCAATCATTAACTCCCATACAAAACCCTAACTCCACCACGCAACCCTAATACCACCACACAAAACCCAAGATTCCGTCATACAATACCCTAAATTTAATCCATACCAACCAAATATTCATCATTACCAGACCCTAGATTCAATTCACATAAACCTGAAGATTCATCCTTACAAAACCCTGCATTCAACCATATTAAACCCAAAGATTCATTCACACAAAACCCTAAATTCAATCCATACCAACACAAAGATTCAAATCATATAAAACCCAAAGATTTGTTCACATAATACAATTGATTAGATTCTCCCCTTTCATAACCACAAATTAGGTTCTCCCATATAATATCATAAATTACATTCTCCCAAAAAAAACATCATAAACTAGATTCTCCCAAACAAACCATAAATTTTATTCTCCCATTTATCATCATAAATTATATTCTCCGCATAAAACCCTAAATTATACTCTTCCACATAAAACTATACATTAGATTATTCCTTATAAAACCATAATATTAGGTCAACTCACTTCCCTTAGTCAACTTCTTTCCCCATCCTCCTTTTTCATCCTTTCTCCCACACAAACCACATCGACATCCTCTCATGCATGTCTTATAGGGTCACAACACATATCGTCACATACATATAGTACACATGCCATACAAAAACACAAAAACATAAAAATATACTTCAACTTCATGTCATACCACATACAAAATAATTAATAATCATAAATATAGGATACATAGCATGCGAAGCACATAATGCCCATAAGCACATAAAAGGCCTTAGCACCCCTTACCTAAAACGACACCGGTCTTGGAGCATATTCCTACGCCTCCTTAGGGCTTTGACCAAATAATAACATATTAATAAAACAACTTTAACAAAATTCTAACTTTCATAAAAATAATAGAGATATTATAAACCTTTTTAATATAGGGTTAAAGACTTTACCCTAATAATAATAATGATACTAATATAATAATATCAAAGATAATAAAACTAATATAAATGAGAATATAAATGAGAATATAAATAATAATAACAATAATAATAATAATCATAATAATAATAATGATGATAATAACAATAATAACATTATTGACAATACTAATGGTAAAATATTTTCATTAATAATAATGGAATAAGAATAATAGAAATTCGAAATATAAAATAATAATAATAATAATAATAATAATAATAACAATAACAATAATATATAAGCTTTAAAATTTAAAGTGGGGTTTCGACCCTACTTATAACTAATGACTTACCATTTATTTAATATTAATAATAAAATTAATAAAATATATAATAATATTGAAATAATAAAGATAATGATAATATTATTATTAATGGTTATAAGAACAGTAGAAATAATAATACTAAAATAAATAAGTGCTAATGTTAATACAAAATTAGGGCCTAAGATTTTCCAAAATAAATAATAAAATGTTAATAATAATTATTCTTATAATAAAATAGAATTAAAATACAATAAGGCTTCAGCCTTCAACATAAAAAAAAATAAAATAATACTAATAATAATAATCATAAAACATATTAAGAATATAGATATTAAGAATAATAATAATGGTATTTACATGTAAATAATTGAAATAAATTAAATCAAGGCTTTTAATAATATGGAAAATGGTTTAGAGGGTCTAGGGTTCAACCTTAGGCTGGTGGGGATAGGCGGCACTGGTGGTGGTGCACGGCGGCGGTGGCTAGAAAAATAGAAGAAAAGAGGGAAAGATGGATGTTGGGAAAAATATAGGGAGAATTGAGGTGAGATAAGAGGTGTTTATCGTTGCCCAAGAGGAGAGGGACAAAATGATGGTGGTGGTGCAACCAAAGGTGGCGGCGAACGACGGTGGAAGGCGGTTTAAGGCTTTGGGGTCAAAATTCAGGCGAGAACGAGCAACTAACTTGGCACGGCTAAGGAGGCCCGTGCAAGAAGAATCAAGAGGTGAAAATGGTTTAGTTAGCTAAAGAAAATTTCAGGGAAGAAAATGAAATGATTCAGTGGCGCTGAAGTTGGCTATCGGTGGAGAAAAACGTGTCTAAAATTGCGGTGGTGGATAGCTCTCACCGAGGGTTTTCGGGAAAGAAAATCTCCAAAAATCCTAAAACTAGGCTTTTTATAGATGGTAAATGGGATAATAAGGTTTTGGGGATCGGCAGGAAGGCATTAGATGCGAGAATTTGGGTGGCCAGTGGCAGTAATTGATCGGGCATCGTTTGGTTTGCTTCGAATTTTTGCGAGGCTGGGGAGAAGAAACGGGCGAGAGATAAGGTCGAATAATTATGCAAACTTATTCCTGGAGTTAAGAGGAAGACAATGAGACAAGAAACGGCCAGTATTAATCACCGTAGCCGGAGATGCCATTGATGGCGGCCAGCGTTGCAGCGTCGTCGACAGCGGGGAAAAGAGGAAGAAGAGGACGGTTGACCAGGCGGTTTGTGAAGGAAAAAGAAAGAAAGAAAAGGAGGAAGAACCGGGCGGTTCGGGTGTCATTAAATCAAACGACGCGTTTCGGTGGAAACGGAGCCAAAACGCGGTTCGGCGGAGTCGGACGAAGGAAGCAGCCGCTGCATGGGCTGGGCCGAGCGCACGAAATGAAGGAAAGAAAAGGGGAACTGGGCCACGGCTGGCCCAGGCGGGGAAAAGAGAGAAAAAAAAAGAAAAAGAAAGGAAGAAGAAAGAAAAAGAAAAAGGGAAAAAGGAAAGGAGAAAAATAATTAGATTAGGGCCAATTAAATTAATCTGAAAATTTAGGATATTTAAAAAATAATAATATTTAAATAAAATAATATTTAAATCCCTTTTTAGGCTAAATTAGGATATTTAAAATATTTTCCATAAATTCTATTTTAATTATCAAAACTCCCTAAATTACTCCAATTAAATTATTTATAAAAATTATTATTAAATTAAAACTATTTTCTCATTCTTATTTTAAATAAAATAATTTATTTAATTAATTCCCAAATTAAAATCTTTAATTAGCTAAAATACCCAAATTCCTCCTGATTAAAATACTTATAAATTTATTCTTGATTTGCCCTAATTAATTTTCTTTTATTTTAATTAAAATAGTTTATTTAATTAATCTTTATGATAAAACCTCATTTAAATATAATATTTAGAACTAGCCACCACACCACCCTCCTCCTACACCCAAAAACCTCCTTACACCACCCTATATCTTACCCCCTCCCTTTTCACTCATTCGTCCCTTTGACCCCCCTGCACCGCCACCCTTATCCACCTCTTCTCCTCCCTTCTACTGCTACATCAGCCTCCCTTTAGTCACCTGACACCACCCTAACACCCCCTACACTACTTGGTCTGAGCCATCCATCCTTCCCCCTTTCCTTCTATTCTTCTTTTCCTTTCTTCCTCTTCTCCCTCCCTTCGCTGTACCCTCTTCTTATAGCCATCACTGTTGTCTTCATCACCCTTAAGCCACCACACTTCGACCTCCAACCACCCCTACACCCTACCTCACCCATGCACCTAACAACCACCCCCAACATCCCCCTCAAGCATACCCGATCCCCTCCCCTCCTTTCCTTTTTCTTACCCCTTTTGCCATTTTATATTGCTCATGCTACATGGCAGGGTGAGTTATGCTGTGCCATTTGACATTTGTTACCATAATTAAGGTATTAGATACTTTAATAATTATATATATATATATATATATATATATAATTAATTAATTAATATTTTTAGTAAAAATCAATCTTTTATTTATCTAATATTAATATTTTACTTGTGACATTATCTTAGGTACAAAATTTCATTAATCGGAGCTTAAGCATCTTAAACCGAGATATCGATTAATGTTGGTTTTATTGGAAATAAGGTAACCATTATACTTACTAAAATGTATGGATTATCGACTGTTAGCACATTAGGATTTTTGGTACATGTTTTATGTAAATAGGTTGGGTTACTCTCTAATTTCATGATTATTATATTATCTTGTATATGATGTGATATGTGTGAAAAATGTGACTAAGAAAAAGGGGTTGATGTTGATAATTAGTGTTATGTGTATATACATGCTAAGCTAAGAGAGTAGACACTTATAGTAAAATAAAACTAATATAATCCTCATGGGCAATTTGGTCCTTTGGACACATCCTTGTGTTTAAGCTAAATGGATGCCTAATGTTTTAGGAATGTTGCTAAGAGTGGAGATGGGAGTTGGGTGGATTATAAATGTACGTGTTAGTAGAAATATTAATATTTTAAGGTTTAGGGTTATTTTGGTAAACTTTAAGGTATGATGGAGATAATTCCAATAAATGTGATGGCTAAGGATAAGGAGGTGCTAATAATAATAATAAAGGTTTTGGGTGTTGGTAATGCATATTGGGCATGGATACTAATATTTTATATTTTAGGGGCATTTTGGTAATTTTGCATGTAAAGTGGAGGATGCTTAAATAAACATGCATGATAGGTGATAATTGATGCTAAGAATAATACTAAGGATTTTGTGGTGTTGGTAGTGAATGGTTGAGTATGATTATTAGTATTTTATGGTCTAGGGGCATTTTGGTAATTTTAAATATAAAGTGGAGGATGCTTAAATAAACATACATGATCGGTGATAATTGATGCTAAGAATAATACTAAGGGTTTTTTTGGTGTTGGTACTGTATGGTTGGGGTATGATTATTAGTATTCTATAGTTTAGGGGTATTTAGGTAATTTTGCATGTAAATTGGAGCATGCTTAAATAAATATGCACGATAGGTGATAATTGGTGCTAAGAATATTAATAAGGGTTTTGTGGTGTTGGTAGTGCATGGTTGGGTATGATTATTAGTATTTTATGGTCTAAGAGCATTTTAGTAATTTTATATGTAAAATGGAGGATGCTTAAATAAATATGCATGATAGGTGATAATTAGTGCTAAGAATAATAGTAAGGTTTCTGATGTTGGTAATGCAGGGTTGAGCATGATTATTAATATTTTAGGGCCTAGGAGTGTTTTAGTAATTTGGAATGTGCAAGGGGAGTTAAAATAATAAATATGCATGATAAGTGGTAATTGGTGCAAAGTATAAAGATAAAGTTTGGTGGCATTAGAATTTCTTGTTTGGGTATAAATAGTGATATCATATGGTATAGGGGTACTTTTGTAATTTTGAAGTTACAAGAGTGACTATACTAATGAATGTGCATAATAAGTGTTAAATGGTGTTTAAGCATGAACATAAGGTTTGGTGGCATTAGTATTTCATGTTTGAGTATAAATGATGATAATATATAGCATAGAGGTATTTTGGTAATTTGAAAGGTGCAAGGGTGATTATACCAATAAATGTACATGCTAAGTGTTAAGGGGTGTTTAAGTGTGAAAATAAGGTTTGGTGGTACTAGTATTTCATGTTTGGGTATAAATGGCGACATCATATATAGGAGAAAATAATCAAGAATATAATTATGGAACCAATTATTTTTCATTTGGAAATGATCTCCCAAAAAGCTAATGACAAACGGATGGTTACATTGCTAGTTATAGAAGAAACATACCAAACAAGATACTAGGCATCTATGTGCATGTGCATGTGCATGGCATGCACAGAGTGCATGGCCACGTGCATGGGGAGAAAATGTGCATCTTACGTGTGTATAACTATTGATTTAGCTAATTAATTAATTAAGTGGTAGGGTTGGATATTAGCTAAAGCACAAAGTTAGCATAAAGTAACATAAAGTTAGCATAAAGTAGCATAATATCTTTTAGCTTGGTATCTTTTGAATTATGCTTTTTAGGTAAATGGTAGATTGGCCATATAAAGCCATGAAAGTCAGGATTAGAGGTAGATAATGATCAAGTATTGAAGTTGAATGCATTTTGAATTTTATGTGAGTTCAATTCAAGTTAATTAAATATGTATCAATGATTAATCTTGAAAAACTTAATATTTTATCTATGTGAATTAGGGATTAATTTCTATCCTTTCTACCCTCTATAATCCACATTTTTCTATCCATCACCATCATCCAAACATCATCTAAAATCAAAGCCTAATTGAAACCTTACATCGGTTTTGCCATTTGTAACCCTAACCCTAAAATTTGAATCAAAACCTAACCCTAACCCCAATTTCAAAGCTAAACCCTTATGCTAACCCTAACCTTAACCTATGAAATTATATTCCATTAAACCCTATGATGGAAACCTGTTAGGGTTTCACGAAAGGATCGAAAGATTAATCGAGCGCAATGTTCGATTCGCCGGTACAGCCTAAGGAACAATTCCAAAGGAAGACCAAAGATTCAGAGGCACAGTTTATCCAACGGCAACTGAAATTTGAAAGTGAATGATCAAGATCGATCAAGGTGAGAGCGAGAGCAGAATCAGAGAAGACGAGCGAACGAGAGAATCGCCGAGAGAGAGAGAAAAGAAATCGCGAGAAGACTCGAGAATTAACCAAGTATTATTCTGTCAATAGTTACCCGTATTACATGTATTCGACTATATATATATGTACATAACAGACCGTATACATCGACAAATACAATAAAGACTACGGATACAAGGCCTAAAGAACGAAGGTTTAATATTTTGGGCCACAATAAGTCGACCAGCCCATATCAACCCAACATAAGAAAATGTCCCAAATACAATTAAGTTTAAGGCTTAATTTCCCATCAGCTAAAATAATACTTTAGCTAATCATGGCTATTAAGGATTGATTAATCCACAATCCATCTAGTCCAAAATTAAGGACCGGGTGGCGGATTATACAACCGACCTAATTTCCATTAGCCAATTTCGACCGGCGAATGCATCATATGGGATTACAAGTTATTAACAAAATTTACATAATCTGTACACTTCACATACATAATCTGCACTTCCAGCAACTGTATCCAAAGTTTCACAGAATCCATATGCTGCATTACACTCCTATTAACTCATCAAATAAGACAAACAATTATAAGTAATTAATTCATAGCAATTTTCAAAATTAATTAAATATAAATTTGTAAGATTCACATCACCCTAACCTTCAAATCACCATCATCCCTAACACATCATTGTCAAATCAACATCATAATTATATCATCACGTTCGAACCATCATCATTATTCGTTCACCATCATTGAATCATAACCATAGTATTTTATTTATCATCTTTATTAGTTTACCTTCTTCGAATACCTTTGTCATTCATCCTCCATTTTCAAATCTTTTTCTTATTAATCTCAACATAATCGAGCATTAATATCACATAGTTGAGAATTGTATACTTTCACACACATCAATATGGTATAGGGACATTTTGGTAATTTTGAAGGTGTGAGGGTGATTATATTAATAAATGTGCATGCTAAGAAATAATTGATGTTAAGTTTGAAATTAAGGTTTGGTGGTATTAGTAATACACGATTGGGCACAAATGGTGATAATATATGGTATAAGGGTATTTTGGTAATTTAAAGGTGCAAGTGTGATTATCCTAATATATGTGCTTGCTAGGTAATAATGGGTGCTAAGTATGAAGTTAGGGTTTGGTTGTAATAGTAATACATGTTTGATCATGATTGACGAATTTATATGGTCTAAGGGTATTTTGGTAAATTTGAGGATGCAATGGTGGTTTGGCTAATAAATGTGCACGATAAAGGTAAATTGGTGTTGGATGTGAGAATATTCCTTTGTGGTCTTAGTATCATTACTTTCATCATGGTTATCAATATTACATGACTTAAGGACCTTTAGTAGTTTGGGCATGTATTAGGGTAATTATTCTAATGAACACATATGGGGCGAGCACAACCCAAGGGAGCTATGACCATGGGTGAGAAGAGTAGGGTTGGTTGCTATGAATGAATATGGGGGTAAATGGTGATATGGTTGAGAAGCTTGTATAGTTATAGAGCCCATATAGTTTTAAATAATGAGAGACTACTAAAATTTTGGAATTAGGGTCTAAGAATGACTGATTTGAAAGGTTAGCATTACATGGGCAAGATGGGAGAGTTAAATTACAAAACCTTAGGGGATGGATAATCCTAGTAAAATCTACTTGGTTGTGGGAGTTTGAGACTAATTAGGTAGTAGAGAAGGGGTTAGGTCTATTTGGGCCAACTTAGGGTTTTGAAGATTAACCCTAGGGACTAATTGTTATTGCACGTGAGGAACAGGGGAAATGGGCTATGACCCATGAGTAAAATGGTTCTGATGGCATGTTTGGGTTGGTGGATAATTTTAGGGACTCAAGGGATCAGTGGGGAGTGTGAATATCTCAATTTAGGGAATTAAGGTTTACATGAGTTTAGGTTTGGTCGGGGTGGTGGTAATTCAGGACTCTTACATGGTTTTTGCATGGATGTGTGTGTGATATCTAAACAAATAAGATAGGAATCAACTAAAGTAAAAAAATCATTGAGCCGGGCTTGTGTGTTGGATATTTACCAATCCATCGATTATAATAGTAGTTAGGTACGTTCTGCTTTGGATTATAGTATATCACAGGTGCACCGGTTATAATAGTATTCAGGTGCGTTCTGCCTTAGATTATAGTAAATCATTGATCCAGCGGTTATGATAGTGGTCAGGTGCGTTCCTCTAGATTATAGGATATTCCTAGTCCACCGATTATAATAGTGGGGCTCTCGAGCTCAATAATGAAACCCTTAGATAATATAAATATACGGAAAAGACACTAATCACTTACAATGGAACACCACATGGGTTGAGACTGTGTGTAGTATATTTATGGGTCCATTAGTTATGATAGGGGCCAAGTGCATTTTGCCTTAGATTGCAGTATATTTGCCAGTCCATAGGTTATTATAGTGTTCAGGAGCATTTTGCCCCGTGTTGTATTAGGTTTACCGATCCACTGGTCATAATAGTGGTTAGGAGCTTTCCACCTTGGATGATGTAGTTATCGATCCACTGATCATAATAATAAGGTCCCTAAACCATGTGTATAAAAATTGAGTGATGGCTAATTATGACACTAATGACTTGAATACAAATAATAGTGAATGAACTAACATGTCCTATCAATGTATATAACATTTTTTTGTGACACTATTGAGAAGTTTTGTGGGTCGATTATTCTAGTTGTACTACAATGAGCATCGCTTGAATGTTCCCATAATAAGTTTTGTTGCTCCTAAGTGAATAAGCATTGTGGCATATGATCTTGATGCATGTAGCTATCCACACGATTATTATATTTCATATGATAGATGTACTATTCCATGATCATATGTTCTATGTGTAGCATGCGGGCCTTACATGTTAGTCTCATATAAAGAGTTACTCAGTACCATAGTACTGAAGGAATTCTTTTCTTGGGTCTTTACCTATTCAATGGGTAGTGACCTTTGTAGGTTAGCTCGCATGCTCCCTTCAGGATTTATCTTCTGGATTAAGAGCGTAGAGATTATCTAGGATGTTGATCGGTGTATTAAACTGGGATTCCTTTCTATGTCTTCTTAAATCCCATGTGTTTTCTTTTCTACTGATATTTTCCTTATAACCACAATTAGTGGGTTTTCTTTAGAAGGTGAGTTAACCTTCCAAACTATTGTGCTATTTTGATTTGTAAATGTATTCTTGAAATTTAAGTAAAGTATGTTTTCAGCCTTAGATCTTAGTATCATAATGGGGTAGGAATCCGGTCTGGTACTAAGTGTGGTGGTAATAATTCAAAATTTACTGTACTTGCTTCTACATAAATTTTTTAAAAATAAAATTTTTCAGTAGTGAATTTTGGTGGTGTTATATCTAAACCTACAGTTTCTATTATACAAAACATCACACCATTATTCTACCCACAAAAGCATAGCTGTCTCAATATCATAGAGCTACGGAAGTTGTTATATACACACACAAATTCTTGAGTTTACATCCCTCAAAATATTTTTTTTTGCTTTTGTGCAATTTACCCTTTTCATTTATACATAATTATTTTCAACTCTCTCTCTCTCTCTCTCTCTCTCTCTCTTTCTCTCTCTTTCTCTCTCAAAAATAATCATACAAACTTTTAATTATTTTAAACATTAGATACAATAATTATGGAAGAAGATAATGAATCTAACCATTTTTTTAGCAAAGATAAACTCGGCAAAATAATGGTAAGGGTAACATCAAGGTCTCAATTACAGTTAGAGTCATAGTGTTGTGGTATCAAGATATCCCTAACTATAATTTCTATGTTGCTCTAGTTGTAGCATGACCTTTTTTTCCCACAACAGATATTAGCAAATCTTGGTAATTGTGAGTAAAATATCAATAAATATTAGCCAATGAATGGTCTATCATCTATAAATATGTGAAAATTTAAAAGCATTGTATATCCCCAATTTTCCATATCAAATGATCCAAAATTTAATAAATATTGGGTGATATTATATATGGGGATTGATATTTAATTATATATATAATGCTAACAACATTCACAATGATCGAGACAATGAGACATACATTATTATTTACAATCCTGATTTAATTTTCTATTTATATTTAATAATAGTCAAGGGCATTAATTAAGTCAAGACAGTAAGACCTACATTATTATTTACAATCCAGACTTAATTTCTATTTGAATTTAATAATAATCAAGGGAATTATTTAAGCGTATGATAGTGACCACACTAATAATAATATCATGATGTGTTACTATCATGTGAGATATTAATGCTGCTACTAATAATAATGAAATATGATGTATTACTACTATCAATAATAACAATAATGAAATATGCAATATGATGTATTACTATCATGTGTGATATATTTTACCCCTCCAAATCTTCACTTTGAGACACATTTTAATAACTTAGGTAATATATAGTAAAAATAATAATATAATACTAACAAAGATTTGTAGTTATAGTATATTACTAACATTTCTTAATATAATACAAACAATAACAATAATATCACCTTGTCTCAAAAAACTAAAATAATAATATCAAGTTTTAAAGATCAAATTTATTCACAATTATAATATAATTTTTTTGATAATAATATCTTGCGTACCACACTAAATTATAGTTTTTTTTATAATACTAATGTTAATAAAAATTATTGATACATGCGATATTATCTACATTTCCAACATAAAATTTTAATTTTATTCAATTTAATAATAGTAAAAAAATATAAACAATAACAACAACAATGATTATTATTATTATTTCAATATTGAATGGAATGATAATTTAATATTGTTATATATAGGGTTACGCAACAATCAGTACTGAAAAAAAAATGCAAAAAACATGTATTGTTCCATCAATTAAAAAAATAACCAATAGTAGATCTAAAATAACAAATAAGCAAGGGTGGCGGTAACATTACTGTAATAATGGGAAAGTTGTTATAAATGGCACATGCATTGCGCCTCAATTTAAGTAGATGTGTGTTATGGCTTTTAATCTTCTCATCTCAAAAGGCAATATTCTTGCCTTAGGCACTGCTGTCAACGCTACCCTGGGCCAACACAATAGAAGTTAATTGCGTCATGTGCCTTAGGATGTGTTTGTGACCGTGAATGCCCACAAGTAGTTGACTAACCAGTGACTTTTTAATCATCGGTAGAATCAAACTTTCACACTAAGGCTACCCGGATTATTGTAGCCATTTTATCTCAATAGTTTTATGTGTCCTTTTTTACTTAGGATATGCACTGGGGGGTGTCATTTACTTGGGACCTCATGGAAAAGAGTTACACCAGGACTATTAGAATGATGATGATGACCTGACTCATTAGTATGCACATTTTTCCTTAGTGAAGTTGATATAAGGTCAAGTTTGGGTAACAATAACAATGGGGTACACTCTTAGGCTAATCATGGAGTGTGTGATCATCTCAAGGTTTTTTAATCCTTATTAATGGCCATCTTTAAATCTGAATGTGGTATTAAACAAGGATACCCTCTCTCACTTCATTTATTTATATTGTGCTCTCAAGTTCTCAATAGAATTTTCACTTACTATGCTCATGATAATTTATTTTAGGGTCTTAAAATTAACAGACATATTCCTCCTATCAAACCTAATGTTTGTTGATGATCTATTTCTATTTGGTACGAGCCTTAAAGAGAGGTTGGCAGAATTCTACCCATTGTTATGGTGAGGTAGGATAACAAGTACTTGTGGTGCTTTCTCCTTTGGCATAAGCATCATAGTACGATGTACCACCACCTACTTAACAAGCATAAATACCTCGATGGATGAAAAAAAAATAAAGAAGCTATTATCATATGCAAGGTGCACAACATTTGTCAAATCCATTTTTCCGTTCTACCTACTTATTATATGTGTTAGAAAAAATTTAATGGCATGAATCACAATTAACATTTTATGCATATAGTTCATACACAATTCATGCTTAATTTTTCCAAAAAAAAAATTAACGCACAATACAAGCTCTCACTATGTGGAATTGGACTATATAATACATGTTTAGGATCATTAGAGACATATGCCCAATTTCTATTTTCTTAAACTCGATGGCACATGTTTATTCAATTTCACACATAATTATCATAAAATATGGAAGAAGAAATTCTACCCTATTTCTCATGTTCTATGCACATATGTGTGTTTATGAAAAAAAGGAAAGAGAGAGTGGTTCTTCTAATTTCTGAATTGAACCACAACACACCACTATATTCTTTTTACAACTTATGTGCTAAATGTAATTAAATAGTTATATAACTAATTATTTATTTTTCCCTCCTTTAATTTCAAAATAAAAATTTGAGATAATAAATTAATTAAATAATTAATTTAATTATATCCTTTATTTTATGACCCACACATACTTTCATCCAACCATACATATTTAATTCTAATTCTACCATCAAGTATTAGATTAAGAAATATAGGTTAGACTTAATTACTAAGTTATTACCATGTAATATAAACTTTATGGTCAAAGTCTTTGTATGTTACTTAATATATACTGCACCAAGGGTTAATATATATATATATATATAACATAAAATACTTTATTTATAAAATAATAACAATAATTTTATAAAACTAAAATATATCAACATTCTCCCATTTGATCCATATAAATTAAACTCTCTATATGGTCACCTTATATTAGTACAAACTAAATAATGAAACTGATACATGGATCATGGTGACAAGCTTTCGACGTTCTTAAAGTTTCATATATCACGATTTACTAATTATGCCCAAAAATTTAACTTTATAAATAAACCCAATGTTTATTCAAGGTTCTACATTTAATGTGTTATTTTTTGGTAAAACATATGTATACAAACCAAATGAGAAACAAACACAACTTTGTATAAAAAATTCATAATGTATTATAACAATACAATCACATAGAGGGTCCAACACCTATATTATACACATGATCCTTAAACTTATTTGGTTGACTACCATTATTTAATAGGTCAACCAACATACAATTAATACCTATGTGTTCCCAGACCACTTCTCCTTTTGAAATAATTTTTTATTTTTATTTTTTTAATCTTCAAGTATTTTATGTCTATGCCCTTGGTATAATTACAACTTTTCTTGTTTCTTGAGATAAGAATGACGAGTGAATTGTCACACTTAAGCATCAAATGTCTGTAAATAGAATCACTTATTCTAAGACCCAATATGAAATTTCTTAACTAGACACCATGCTTTGTGGTTTTAAATGATTAGATAAGTTTTGCTTCAATTGTAGAAGTGGATATGCAATCCTAATTTTTTTCTTTTCTAGGATATTTCTCTACTAACTAAAAGGAAAATGAATTAAGAAGCAGATTTACGTGAATCTACGTAGCCAACAAATTTCTCATCCAACTCTGAGTCATTCTTAGGATGTTGAATTAACTACAATTTATCACCTTTTTATAATTTGAGCCACGCTTGGTGTACAATACACCATCCTATATTATCACATGCAAGTAAAATATCATTTTGATAAATTGGTAAAATGGATAATATTTTGATGATTTTCACTATTTGTATATGCATGTTTCCATGGATTTGCTATGCATATTATTTTATTTTCTATTAGATTTGAGGATACTATGTCCTTTGTTATTTTGTTTTGTAGATGAATTCAATGAATGTAAATAAGGC
This sequence comes from Tamarix austromongolica, assembly GCA_039764185.1. Lineage (NCBI taxonomy): Eukaryota > Viridiplantae > Streptophyta > Magnoliopsida > Caryophyllales > Tamaricaceae > Tamarix > Tamarix austromongolica. Next base: position 87,658,777 of record CM077811.1, on the reverse strand, counting down.
TAAGATGAGGTAATATAAAGGCTTTGAGTAGACATTATAAAGAGCCTAGCATGCATATGGCCTTATTCATTTCAGAGATAATTACATTTGATTGAAAAAGTGAAAGATTTTTCCTTTGATTAAATATGAATATGGATAAGTACAAATAATTTTTTTTTATCTTATTCTTATCTTTCCAAAGCATTCAAGATCATCTCGTTTCAAATTTAGATGAAGAAGATACGAGCATTTTTCCAAAAGACATCCATAACTCCTAGAAGAAGAAACCTACATGGCCTGATTGTGTGATATTGGCATGGCCATGCATCATCCATTTGCACCTATCAAGAGCATCAAAGCTGCATGTTATGGTTTTTATATATTACACGTACAATTGGACACTCTCTTCATATAAATTCCTAATTCACATGATGGGAGAAAGGAGGGGTTTCGTTTCTCTCTTTTTCTATTGGCGAAAAATCCATGGATGTAACTCAAACTTTCCTCATTAATATTTTACATTTAGTTCTAGTTTTAGATCTTGTACTCACTCTTAACATCGGATTTTAGTGTTTATCTACGAATTCATCTTTCTATCCCTCTTTTGTTATTTATTATGCATAATGTTATTTTTATTACTATATTTTATTTCTTTCATTCCAATTCAATTATGAGTGTGTAGATTTAGTTTCTAGGATTGGATCCAGTCTAAATTGTTAATTAATGATAAATTAGTTTGATTTCCTTTTTAAATGCTTCAATTTGTAGATTCAATTATTAGTTCTATAATTATGATTGAGTTGCTTTATCATCGACTTGATTAGACATAGGTATTTAATCAAAGAACTGATAGGCCTAACAATTGAATAAGAGAATTAAACCATGAAAGCAGGTCAAAATCTCTTGGAGAATGTAGCATATAACATAATAAATGTAATTTGATTTAATACCATAACCATATTCTATTTAATTGAATTAGGTAAGATTATTAAACCTTTAAAGGGGCTATTATTTAATATAGGCTATTCACCCTCTTATATTTAAGCAATTGTTTGGCGATTAAATTTACTATTCATCAATTACTGATTTATGAAAAAAATCCAATCCCAAGATTTTAGTTTCTTTTACTTCCATTAGCATCACCAATTGATTTTATTTTTCTTTCACTCTTCAAATTCAATTTATCTAGATATATGAAATAGTAAAGATTTGGTAATTCCATGCTCTTGGTGATTTAGCCTAACAAGTTTTTGGCATTATTGTCGGGGACTTCGGCTTGTTAATATTGAACCCTTCATTGTTTAGCTAGACTAGAATTTTATTTTTCCTATATATTTTTCCCTTTTTCTTTAATTTATCTTCATCTAATCTCGTCTGTAGTGGTTCTCTAACATTGAAGCTAGTAGTCATGAAATCTCATATGGTCGGCTAGTCTTACAGTTAGATATTCTATCTCAGAAAATGGATAACTTGATTATTGCTAACATAGAAGTCCGGACTATTAGATTTTATTATTTTTGGGGACCACATGGTAGTATAAATTTTCAAGTAAGTAATCCATTTTGTCAGCCATATATATAAGCTAACTATGATTGTAATGTTAATAGACACACTAATTTGTACTCCAATTTCTATTACTTGGGATGGTTTGATTATCCTAACTATTCATCGTAGAATCAAATTCCCATTATAAACTAGTATCTAATGTGGAAACCACTCCAAAAGTTGGATGTCCATGCTTCAGTTCAAGAGATAAAGTTTTGTTTGGAGGAGATCATGCATAAGTTTGTTGACAAAGCTAAGGCCAATCTTTAGGAGCAAGAGTCATGGATGAAGGATCTAAAGGCATCATTCAAGAACTTAGGTTTGAGAACAAGGAAGTTAGATAAGATGTCAGTTGATGAAGATTAAGGAACATTGCCTAGGACTACAAAGACAATTATGAAAGAGGACGCTATGATAGTTACCTTGATCAATGGCAAGAACATTCTAGATTTATCATCCATGATCTTGGTGAATAATGATAAGGATAAAACAAGTGAGGGTTAAGACAATTCAATTATCGAACTTCAAGAGGAGGAAGAACCTATGATACATTATATGAGAGACCATGTGGAGAAAGAATTTTCTCACCTCAACCTCAAAAAGAAGAGAAGTTGGAGTATGGTATTTATACCTTTCTTTTTAAGGAAGTAAAGTCTTAATAGGTAGCAATTGAGACTCTTTCTTTGATTATTTGGTATGAGTTTCATCTAGCTAACTCTACATATATTACGATTGTGAGTGTCAATCTAAATGGATTTGAAATGAGTACATTACTTATGAAATTTAGATTATATCAATAAGTCATAGGGTATAATATATTTTATAAGCTTGATAATTTGAGGTTGCGTTTTACAAAAAATCCTATTATTATAAAGAGGAAAACAAAGATTAGGGTAACTAGTTTGATCATGTATAAGAGTGTTATGCGGGATATATGGTATACATTTTACATTCTTGTTTTAATCTTTGTCAGTTGAATGTCCAATTTTTAAAGTGTTTTGATGACGACGTGTTTCAAAGTCTAAGACCGCTATTATAGGGTATTAGTTTTATCATTTCCATTTTCTTTATTTACCTTATTTTCATCTTTGTGGTGTGGATTTCTTTTTCTTTCTTTTTTTTTTCTTATTTTGTTTTTAGTATGTCCATTTCCTATTTTTTTGTGTGCCTTGCTTTCTTTAGTGTGTTCATTTTAGTGTATTATTTTCTTTTCGTTTCTTTTGTTGTGCTTACTTCTAATTAATTTTCCTTTTTTTTCTTTTAGTTAGAAAAAGTAAGAAATTTGGGAAATGATAGGCTAATGATGAAAATTTGATAAAATATTCTTCATGGCTTGATAATACATTACTAAGATATATAGATTACCGATGAGTGTAATGAAAAAGGTCTTTAAAATGCATTTAAGAGTGAACTTTCCAATCGATAGACTCTCAAACCATTTGTTATTCTATCACTCTTGTGGCTTACTTTCATTGATATGCTCATCTAAACCATGGTATAGGAAATCAAGTTGGTTGCATTATCACTAGTGAGATATTGTGCCTTATATATTGTTCATCTTTCATACAATTTCATTATTTTCTAATTGTGTGTTTTTCCGTTCAATGTAAAAAAACTAGAACTCGTATTATTTCTTTTCATGGCCACATATGTCTTATGCATGTATTGACATGATTGAGGCTCATGTTTTCGTTTCACATCTATGTTAGTTAAATTCCCTACCAAATGATATTTGTTCCTTTTTGCTTAACCCTTTTGAGTTTGAGATTTTTTTTCATTAAAACCTATATTTGTATCCTTTATTCCTAAGTTATTACCTTACCCTTATCCAAAACTAGGGAGTGATAACTCTTGATTATCTTTGGTGTAGATATACTAAAAATAAGCATGGGGGCATGAGGAAAATGTTTTTGGTAGAGATTATATTGTGAAAATGATCTAATTGTAGCTTTGTTTAAAAAAAAAACAAAAGAGGAATACAAGTGTCAAAATTGTGATGTGACTTATTAAGCCTCTAAGTTTTTATTGGTAAAGAGAGGTTGTTGGGAAAAAAGAAGCCTGGGTTAATGTTTTCTAGAGTGTGTTAGTGCATTATTGATCTCAAATTTTGAGATAAATTATCGTAATTGTTGCTCCATTTGTTTTTGGGTCATTAGATATAATCATAGACTTACCTCACCTTTTAACCTAACCCTATTACAATATTAATAAGACCTCTTGATTTTTGGATTGCATAATTTCTATTAAGTGGTAGCAAATGAGAAAACATGCATGTGTATGGTTGATCATTAGCATGGAGAATTTTGAGTGAAATAATTATATCCTTAATACACATGAGTGTTAAGTGTCTATATTTACCTGTAGTAAGGAAGTCTACTTGTTTATTTAACCTTTTTCTCATAAGGATGTGAATCTACAAGATTTTAATAAATATTAGCATGTCATAATAATCCTAAATTGAGAATGAAGACCAAGGGTTATTCACAACTTTATTGTTGAGTTTTGGCTAGGTATTTGAAGTACAACATAATATTGTGTTGATTCATGAAGGTGTTAAAGAGTTTTAAGTGAATGATATGAATTATGTGAGAAACATGAGGGTCACATCTTAATTAACACATACCATCTTTCTTAGTGAATACTTTGTTGTATTTTTAGCATAAGTTAAGAGGAAGAAAATAAACATGGGGGTTCCATGTTTCCTAAACTCGAACCATGCTTTTTCTTTATTTTCAAAACACATTATTTTACCCTATAGGATTTTTTCTTCTGTAAAAGGAGACATGATGAAACTCTAACCATTGAAGATTTAAGTTGTGTGACCCAACTTCTTCTTCTTCTCCATAAAATTCTCCATAAAAAGAGATTATTGATTTTATGCAATATAGATTGATTAGTTTAATTATCCTATAATTATGCAAGAGTATAAATAAAGATCTCTATTTTTTCCTCAAATATTCTATTTTGTGGTTGACTCTTCAATTGTTCATAATCTTGTTAATTCTAGTTTTTGGTTTGGAACCTTTCAATCCACATTATTCCACAATAATTTGGTATGAGAGTTGTGTTATTAAAGAGATCTAGTAATTGGGATGCATATAAGGTTCCATATTGAGAAGTTTAATCGATTCATCAATTTAAAATTATGGAAATTAAAGTTGTAAGAAATTCTAATTTAGAATAGTCTGGAAAAAGCTTTATCTGGACATTTAAAGAAGAAGATAAAATATTTGTAGAATTAGATCCGAAGGCCCTCTCTACCATACAATTATGTTTGTCAAATGAGGTATTTTAGTACTTGGAAAAGGAATCAATAATGACTGCCTTGTGGTTGAAGGTTGAGTCAATATGTATGACAAAATTAGTAACAAATTGGCCATTATTGAAGAGTTGGCTTTATGAAATGAAATTAGGCGAGGGTCAATCTTTAAAATGTTACTTAGATGAATTTGACTCTATAGTTATGGATTTTCATAACATAGATGTCAAATTAGATGATGAAGATTTGGCTATCATATTGTTATGTTCTTTGGCTACAAGCTTTAAGCATTTTCATGAGACAATTTTATATAGGAAGGATGATTTAGCCCTTGAAGATGTGAAATCCACTCTATTATAACAAGATTTGATTGATACTTAGTTAATCGATAGTGGTAATTTTGAGGATTGGTAGCTAGGGGAGGACACTAGAAGTGGGAGTCTAGTAACTGTAAGAAGTCCATATCTAAGTTGAAGTGTTGGTAGAAGAATGTGAAATGCTATGGGTGTCACAAGAAGGGACATGTTAGGAAGTTTTATCCTAACAAAAAAACCTAATACTATGTTTGGCGAGTCATCCAATATAAAGGATGTTGCTATAGTTGCTCATGATGATAATTATTGACATCTGTTGCCAACCATTGATAGATTGAACAAGATTAGTGATATCTGGATCTTTGATTCTAGATTCTATTACCATATATGTCCCAATTGGAGTTGGTTTTAGACATTTGAGGTGACTTAGGGTGGAGTTAGTTTGATGGGCAATGATGCGACTTGTAAAGTTGTTGGGATTAGGATGGTAAAGGTGAGGATGCCTGATTGTGTGGTTAGGGTATTGTCCATCATGAGACATGTCTTGAAGATAACCAAGAATATTATCTCTTTGAGTTCCTTGGATCATATTGGGTATCGGTGTGTTATTGAGGATGATACCTTGAGATTTACAAAAGGGGCTTTAGAGGTGATGAAGGGAAAGTATATCGGGACACTATATGATTTGGTGGGTTCCACTATTATGGGGGTAGCTGCTATGACATTGCCGAAGTTGTTGGAATCAAGTTTTATAAGACTTTGGTACATGAGACTGGGACATATAAGTGTCAAGGGATTGACTGATCTCTCTAAGAAGGGCCTAATGGATGGAAGAATATTGATATGATGGGCTTCTGTGAGCGCTAAGTGTTTGAAAAGGAAAAGAGTGTTAGTTTTTCAAAAGTTAAGCATAGTACAATAGAACTTTTTGAGTATATACATTCAGATTTATAGAGTCTAGTTAGATGGTTTCTAAAGGTGGTTCGCAATACTAGCTCGCATTTATTGATAACTTCTATAGAAAGGTATGGGTTTATTTCTTAAATCGTTAGAATGATATGTTTGGTGTTTTAAAATGCTAAAAGACCTTACTAGAGAAGCAGACTAGGAAGTAGGTTAAGTGTCTCAGGATAGACAATGGTCTTGAGTTTGTTGAGAAATGTTTCACTAATTTATTCCAAGACCATGGGATAACGAGACACTGTACTTGTATTGAAAGATCAAAAAATAATGGGGTTGTTGAGCGAATGAGAAAAATCTTATTGAGGAAGGCTTGATGTAACTTATCATAGAGAGGGCTAGGCAAAGAGTTTTGGGATAGGCGCTTCACATGGCAGTATACTTGGTGAACTAGTAACCAAATCGCTCAATTGAGTTCAAGACACCTGAGGATTTGTGGTTTGGTAAGTCAGGTGATTACTCTAATTTATATATGTATGGTTAACGTGCTTATACTTATGTGAATGATGGTATACTTGAGCTTAGAGCCAAGAAGTGTATCTTTCTTGGATTTATATCCGGAGTGAAGGGGTATAGGTTTTGAGACCCAGCTACGTCCACGTTCTTGATTATTAGGAATTATGAGTTTGTGGTCCTCTAGAATACTGAGTCTTATGATGCATCTCTAAGGAGGTGGAGCAAGATAGTGCTTTAAACCAGGTGGAGGTTAATTTTAACTTGGATGATAGAGACCCTTATGATAGATCCACCAATTTTAAAATGGGTGGATCTAAGCAACAAGTGGAGCAAATGGGCATTGCTCCAAGTAGAATAGGAATGATTGTTAAGCCTCTGGTCAGGTACGATTGTGAATAATTGACTAGCTATGATTGATCTAGTGTGGAGACCGTTATTGATGTGCTTAAACTAGCATCATTCTCAGATGCTATTGAGAGTATTGATTCTATTGAGTGGTGTTTTGCTATAAAGGAGGAGATTGAGCCCTTATTGAAGAATCAAACACGGAAAATTGTGGAGACATTAAGGAAGAAAAAGATTACTGGTTGCAAAATGATGTACAGGTTTGAATAGGGAGCTCTAATGGTCAAGAGACCAAGGTACAAAGCTCATTTAGTGGATTTAGTAAGATTCCAAGTGTGGACTATAACAAGGTATTTTCTTTTGTTGGTAGACATAATTATATTTGTACTTTTCTTGTACTTGTGGCTATGCATGATTTTTGGGTTGGAGTAGTTGGATGTTAAAAATTCTTCTTCTTCTTTTTTTGGTGTGGTCGAGGAGGATATATTCAAGCAATAAATTGATAGGTTTGTGGTGGAGGGGTTGAGTGATCATTTGTGCCTATTGAAGAGATCACTATATAGTCTAAAACAGTCTCCTACAAAGTGGTATAAACAATTTGATCAATTTATGCTTGATTATGGTTTCTCTAGGAGTGAGTATGATGTTTGTGTGCACTTGAATGATATGGATAAATAGGTGTGGTCGAATGGACTATTTTAATAACTATAAAGTATGTGATCAGTATAGGAAGATTTATAATATAATTCTCATTGTGTACATCTAATGTATCATCTATATTATTACTTCTTCCATGATTTTTGTGCAAGTATGCCTTATCATATTACATTCATGAGCCTAAAAGTTATATTATATAAGTATGTGTTATACCATGTTACTATATAACTTTAATGTGCAGCATGAGCCCTTACTATATTTTAGGTAGTTTGTTTTACCAATGCTTAATTAATATTTGTGTGATCATTGTGATGATCTGGCTTCTAGTTCAGTGAGAAGAGGATACTTTATAGGGTTATGATTTTCAGATAGAGTATATTGAGGATGATATTGTGGGCTAGAAGCTAGCTATTGCTTGGGGACTAAGAGTTACATTTTCTTTCAGTTAAGAGTTAGGCTAACTGGCCCAGATGTATTTAGTCACTGTGTTGGGATATTTTTGATGTTTTTTTAGTTATTTAAACTCTTGGATTTAGTGCCTATATTTGGATTTTATAATCCTTATTCCATTTATATTATTTTTCTCATCATTGTTATTATTACTATTATACTATTAGGGCATGCATTGCTTCATTAGTTATTCTATTTTGCCTTACTTCAGGCATAGGTTTTGTGATGATCACATTTCTCTAATAGTTGATGTGGTGGTGGAACTCCCTGATTTTATTTTAAAATTCTTCTACATTATCTTTAGAAATGAAATTTTTAGGTCTAAAATTTAGGGGTGTTATATGGTACTTTTCCTCTATCCTTTTGGACTTTTTTTGTTATCCTTAGTTGCCATCATTATAGTCTCCTTAAGATCTATCAAAAGTCTTTCTTCCTCTTGCACACACATGGTTATTAATTCATCAATTAACCATTTCTCCCTTTGTGTGTGTGGTAGGTGACTTTGATTGGCCTGTATTCCTTTTGGAGCACATTCAATATGAAGTGAACTAGAAAGGCATTTAACATGTCAATATCTAGAAACTCAAGTTGTGCTACTACGTCCTACATCTTTATGACATGCTCATGCACACCCTTGATAGTAGTGAGCTTCATGGATAGAAAATTCATTATTAAAGTACTCACTAAGTCCTTATCTGAATGGATGAACTATTCTTTGATGACACTTATCAAGTTAATTACCTCTTAATGGTAATCAACTGAACCTCTGATAGAAGAAGACATCTTAGTTATTATGTATATGTAGCTTATGTGATTGTCTTTCAGCCATCGGTTATAAGCAACCTTTCCCTCAACAATGCATTCTTTAGAACATAGGTTATGGACACTCAATAACCTCATTCATGTCACAAAAACTAATATTTAGGATAATTCTCTCCTTCCAGACTTTACATTTTTCTCCTTTCAACTCAATGACCTCAATGCTAAAATCAGACATCGAATGTAAACCAAGACAGTTTTGTGCAAAATTTAAACACACACACACACACATGCTTATAATCAATTTGAATCCAAAACACCTAAACACATGTTCTACCAAAGTATAGTTAAAACACAACTAGCATGAACCAAAATACGTTAAAAATGCATGTGTACTAAGTATTCAATTCAAATAGACTCATGCAATTAAATATTAAAACTACTTAGTCATCCTATAGCCCTCAACTCCTGTAGGCAAATTGAGAATAATGAATTAATATTATAATCTAATTTACTACTCATATGCTAATGAATGGTCTTATTGGACTACACCCATTACATATATGTAATACATTACAACTAGTATAATGTACTCTATGTGTGATCAAATAAACAAATAAATGTATGATTATCCATGATTAGGATTATTATGGCTAAGTCCTAATCACTTCAATCATGCTAACCACACATGATGCATACTTTATATAATTAAAATTCTATAAACATGGAATATGCATAAGAACATAACCATAAAAGCAAGAACAACAATCAAATAGAAAATCCGTTAACACGGGGCACCTGTGTCAGTAAAAATGCATGTAATCTATAAACTCCAAGGATTTTTAAGAGTTTGAGAAAAAAATATGACTCCTCATGTTTATAAACACAAATCATGTTTCTTTATTTGATAACAAGTTGAGATTACGGAATAAAATGCGGCCTTATAGTGTTAACAAACATAGATTGTGTTTCTTCTTAATAAAGAATAGTTACACTATTTTGTGAAACACAACCAAAGGAAATATACATATATAAAAGATGATGATTACTATATTTCAATTCCATCAATGTATAGGAAATTAAGACTTTAATCCCAAATGTTTTACACAATTTAATGGCATGAATCATAAGAAAAATTTTATATATACAATTCATACGCAATCCATGATTAATTATGCAAAAACCCTACCACACAATACAAGCACTCAATATGTGGAATTGGAATATATAATGCTTGTTTAGGATCATCATAGATGAACCTCAAACCATTGATAAAACTGATTACACCAAAATCGCAATTAGTAATGAAATGAAACATACTTTTTTAGTTTCATTCTCTCTTTCCTCAAACCCGATGGCGTGTGTTTGTTATAAGGAACATGAATATGGGATCAATTTATATTTATTCTTCTTCTTCTTTAATTTCACATAGAAATCTCATAAAAATGGGAGAATAAAGGCCACAATATTTCTCATCATCTACACACATATGAGTGTGTCCCTAAAAATAGAAATAGAGAGTGGTTCTTTAATTTTTTAATTGAACCACAACACACCACTCTAATCTTTTTACACCTTATGTACTGAATGTAAGGAGTTTGTTGTATAACTAATTCTTTACTTTTACCTCCTTTTATTTCAAAATCAGAATTTGAGATAATTAATTAATTTTAATAATGGATTTAATCATCTCCTTTATTTCCTCATCACATGACCCACATATATTACATCCATACACACATATTAAATTCTAATTCTATCATTAAGAATTAGATTGAGAGATATAGGTTTAGCTTAATTACAAGTATGTTACCATATCAAGAATTACTTTATGACCAAATCCTTGACATATACATAAAATATATAAAATTATATTTATAAAATAAAAATAATTTTATAAAACTAAACTATATTAACAATATTTCCACATACCTATTACCCCAAAACACACTCCAACAACTAACCAAACACCGATCAAACTTTAGGTGGCACGATATGAATGAAAAGAGACATACATATTTTATCTAATGAGATATAATATGCACTCTCATATAATGGAGGAGGAAATACTTGAAGCCCAACCATCCCCTTCATTAGGTAGCTATTGGGAAAAACTTGAGTGTATCCTTTGTTAAGTGCAACTTTGATGAGAACTATGGGGAGTCAGCTATTAGATGTTGTATAATAATAAAGAGGAGGATTAACCAATCATGAAATGATGTATGGAGTATGAACTATGCAACACTGATAAACACTCCCCACTATTTGCTGAGGAAAAGTGTTGTGTCTTGGTTTTGGAAGCCTATCATTTGTTAAGCATGCAACATGTGATAATGGAAATTGATTACCTTAGGACAACTACTCATGATATAGTGTGACCCCCATAGCATGTGGCACATATTACCAAATAGTGTAGGGAGCTTATGCAAAGACTCCCATAGGTAATAGTTTAGATTATCTCATGTCACTATAACGGAACAATATATGCTCTAATTACCCTTGCTTTGAATTCTTTGTTAAATGGCACTTGGTGTAATACCTTTTTCTTTTTGGTAACTTGAATTATTTAGGATCAATAATGGTGGAGGTTATGTAATAAACCAAAATTTATCTAATCCTAATACCTAGGTGAATAAAATTTTAATCTTACCTTATTTTTTTAATAATAATATTAAACCTAAACCTAACCATAATAACATACCCCTTTTCCTTTTCCTTTTGATTTCTTATTTAATTTTTACCCTATTGATCTTATCCTTCTAACCTTCCCCTCCTTCTCTATCTTATGTGTTTCTTCTTCTTTACCCTATTCCCCTTGTCAAGCTCCTTAAAATGTGGATTATCTCTACCATTACCTCCTATGAATCTTGAGATACATCTTGTTGAAAAAATTTCCCCAAACCCTTCCCCCGATATCTTGTCTCATCCATGACTTATTCCTCACTTGTTCCATTCCCCCCATGCACACACACACACACTCTCTCTCTCTCTCCCCCCCTCATTTATTACTCCACTTAAATCCTTCCTTCTATTGTAGTCAAGAAACACAACCCCCAAACATCCTCTTCTTCTCCCTTATTCCTACCTTTTCTATCGTCATCATTCATCACCAAAACCACTCGTCACCACCATTTTCCTTAGAAACAGGCAAGCAATGATTAATACCCCTCCACCGATCCCCCTTATCATAATTTGACCATCACTACCCCAAGCCACTTATTTTACCTTCCCCTAGTATTCTCTAGTTTCATTTTTGTAGCCACAAAATTGTGCAATTTATTGCATAGGCGTGCCTGCTGTTGCATAACTCAAGCATATACTTACTCACAACCTTTCTCATTTCCTCTTGGATCCTGTGTTTTATGCACAATCATGTACGCCTTTTCTCCTCAATCGTGCATGCCTTTCCATGTCAACCCATTCCTCCTTTGACATTCTTCTGGGAACAAACTTTCCCTCCACTCTAGTATACCCTGTGTGTGCTCCAGCTTAGCATCACAATGCACCACCTCTTGAATTGTGATTTCTGCCATGCACACTCCCAAATGGCCAGTTTTGGTTATCCCTATTTCCACCATCTTTTACCTTAGTTCTCTTTAACTATTCCCTTAACTTATAATTGTGTATTATTATTACTTTGTTGGTGATTTTCTCGTGATCTTGAAAATGGTAGGTTAGGCTTATATGTACTTAGAGATTAGTGTCCTTTTGGTAAGGATACATGTAAAAACTAGGAATTTAATGTGCAACATATATTACTTCAAACCACTCCACAAACTTAAGAATAGTAGTTAGGAGTATGTTGCCATGGTAGGTCTATTCCATTGAACAATAATAGTGGATTTGGTTTGTTCTACCCTTATAGTTTCTTTAATTTGTTACACTAGATTAAAAATAGTGGGGTTTGGACTTAATACATGCATGTATGTTTATTCTCTTATTTGAACTTATGTATTTTATATAACCTTAATAAGGTCGTATTGTTACCTTACTCAATATGTAGCGTAATGATCATCCTTCTCTTGGGTATTACTCATTCTTACAAGTAGACGAACTAGATATTTTTTATAATACCCCCAAAATTTACTACTAAAAAATTTCATTTTAATAAAAAGGTTTAACATAAGTAGAGTAACAAAACTATAAATTCTGGGGATATTACCGCCACACTTAGTACCTGATCGGTTCACTCCTACCATTCCAGTGCTAAGTGCTAAGGTTGAATAGGATTAATATCAAACACAAGTCATTAATTAAAAATGAGAATTCATGAAAGGACTCATTCATAACCATACAGAAATCAGAGTGCGGTTTAAGAATTACAACCCAAGGAATAAGTAACTAAAATTTTTCCAAAAACATAAAATACCATACAACTTGACATAACTAGAATAAAAAGATACATGGTAAAATCAAAGGAAATATAGAGTCTGGCCGGGTCGCTCTCGATCCCCAGGCTAAGTCTAGGCTCAACTCTCAGCCCCGTTTGATGTCTCGTAAGTGTCGTAGGCATCAAAGACGTCATCTCCTACCTACACAAACTCAGATGGGTCTTCTGCTCATGGGAATCAGCAACACCTTGAAACTGGTGGTCAATACGCTACATACTGAGTAAGGTAATCGTGCACTAAGGCCAAAACATAAGAGCACAAATACAATCACGATAATATGATAACATAAAATCTCTCAAATAAATAAAGGCCAAGCTGCAGCCTGGATAAACTGATTATTTAATCTCCGAATAGTACTCACCTCGCACCATACTTTTTATTGATCCATGCGAGTACAGGAACCCCACTATTATAGCTGGTGGATAGGTCACTTACAGGGCAGAACGCACCTGACCACTATTATATGCCGGTGGATCGGTCTCCAAGGCAAAATGCTCCTGGCCACTATTATGCCAGTGGATTGGTCTAGCCCCGACTCTAATGGTGTTCCACTATAAGTACTTAGTGTCTTTTATGTGTCTTAAAAAACTTAGAGTTTGGTTTATTGAGCTCAGGATCCTCTGCTATTATAGCCAGTGGATCAGTCACTTATAGGGCATAATGCACCTAACCACTATTATATGCCAGTGGATCGGTCTCCAGGCACCCCGACACCTGACCACTATTATGCTGGTGGATTGGTCTGGGCCCAGATCAATAATCTTTCACTTTACATGATTAGTGCTTTACCGTATCTTATTCAACATATTTCACCCTAGGCCATGACTAATTTGCCCCGACATCCTTCCCTTATTCCACTTACTCATATCGGGAGTCTAACTCCTAAGTGTGTGGGTCATGGCCCGCTATCTTATACCCCAAAGTCCACACACTGCCTTACCCTAGGGTTTTCTCTATAAACCCTAATTTTGGCCTATGTGGCCCATCCTTCTCTACCTCACACAACCCAAACTATTTTAACACCCCACACGTCACGACCTTTAGATTTAACCCTCACTCCATACTTCACGCATCCTCATTTATTATTATTATTATTTTTCCTTTTTCCATCTTCTCAAATTAGGGTTTCCTCCCAAACCCTAGCTTGATCTCCTATGCACCCTTATACTATCCAGTGTATTATTTTTCACCTAAATCCTTCAGTCACCCAAACAACTCTGGCATTACGTTCCTCATAACCCAAGGCAACTTTCCATATGTAAAGTTTACCTCCATGCGGACTCTAACCATCCCATGCAAACCCTTGATGTTTGTCATGCAAAACCCTAAAATTCTCATACAGACCCTAGTTTCTTCCATGCAAACCCTAGGCTCTCCCACTCTTTCATTTTATTTAAAGTCCCATTTTATTCATCCACTGATGGATCATGGATTATTTAGGTCATTCCTACCTACGTTAGCCAACTTAATTCCCCTTGGTTATCTTACTTTCCCATTTTTCCTTTTTCATCCTTCCATCCCACATTACCACATTAAATATCATATCATGCATGTCCTAAAGGGCTACATCACATTACATCACAACTTACAGCATATACATATTAACACATGCCATAAGAAAGCACATGAGCATATCTCCATTCTAAGTTGTGATACACATAAAATAGTTAAAATAATAGCAAAAGATACACAACATATAATTATACGCGGCATCCAAGGCATGTAAGACACATAACACACATAAGGCCTTAGCTGCACCCTTACCTAGCACGCACAGGTCTTGGAGCACGCTCCTATGCCTCCTTAGGGTTTTAACGGGTTTCATCTATAAGAGGAAAAAAATAAGGATTAGTTTCCCTCCTACCAAAAATACTATTATTTCCTATTTTATTCTAAGATTAGGGTTACTATTATTAAAGGAATATTTACAAGTGAAAAATAGGGTTTTTATCCACAAGTTAGCCTATTAGATTTTTATTAGTCAAAAGAGGTTTTTATTAACAATTATAACCATATTTATATTATTAAATCTAATAGATTTATTTCTTCTAATAATAGTACTAATACTAGTTATAGCAAAAATAGCGATATTAATAATAATAGTAATACTAATACTCCTAGTAATAGAAACCCTATTATTTTTAAGGCTAAGGCTAATAATAGGGTTAGGGATAAAATAATAATATAATAATAGTAATATTAACAAAATACTAATATTTCTTAGGATAATAATAATAATAATAATAATAATAATAATAGTAATATTTAAAATAATGATAGTATAAGGGTTTGAATATTTTTACCATAATAATAATAGTGATACTACTACTACTACTACTACTACTACTACTACTACTACTACTACTAATAATAATAATAATAGTAATACTAGTAATAATATTATAGTAACAATAATAATAATAAGGGCATTAGGAATATTATTAGAAATATTAGTAGTAGTAGTAGTAGGAGCAGCAGCAGCAGCAGTAGCAGTAGCAAGCCAAATCTAGACTCAATAATAGTAGTAGTAGTAGTAGTAGTAGTAGTAGTAGTAGTAGTAGGATGAGGAGGAGGAGGAGGAGGAGGAGCAGTAGTAGTAGTATTAATAATCAAAATAATAGTAAAATAGGGTTTTTACCCCTTAATAGTAATAGTAATAATAATATTTTTGGGATAATAATAAGCATGATAAATAATAGTAATTATGAATAATAATAATAATAATAATAACAATAATGATGATGATGATGATGATGATGATGATGATAATAATAATAATAATAGTAACAATATATTACAATTAAAATGAATAAGGCTTTCATAATTAGGGTTTAAGGGTTGAGAGGGTTTAGGGTACTACATGGGGTTGGTGGTGAGCACCGGCGGGGAAAGAGGGAATTAGTTGAGAGTTGGGAATAGAAGAGGGGGGAGTGAGGGTGGAAGTTGGGGTGGTAGAGGTTGCCCAAGTTGAGAGGGTTGGAATGGGGGTGGTGGCGTGGCCAAAGGCGGCGGTGCTGTGGTGGCCGAAGGTGGTGGAAAGATAGGAAGGGAGGAGGAGAGGGAGAAAGGGGAAAAGGAGGGGAGGGAAAGGTAGAGGGAGGTCTGAAGGGGATTTTGGGAGGTGAAAGAGGTGGGGATTGTGGTGGGAGTGGTGGAGAACAGTGGTGTGAAGGGCAGTGAGTTGTGGAGATGAGGTTGATCATGAAGCATACTTTGCACAGCTAGGGTGGCTCGTGCAAGCCAAATCGAGGGTGGAGGGTGGTATAGTTTGGTAGAGGGTGATGCAAGGGAAATTCTATGGGCGGCTCGAGCGACGATGATGGGCATTTGATTGGGCGGCAGTGCAAGGGTTGGGATTTTCTGGGTTGCGAAAGAAAATCCAACTCGGACAGCTTAAGGGTTATATATATATAGATCAATTGGAGGGGAAAATGACAGAGGGAAGCGAGAAAATAGGGGGCAAGTGGTATGGGTGCACCGACCGGCGATGGTAGGCCAGCGTAGGTCTACCATTGTAGACCATAGTTGACAAGGAGAAGGGATGGGCACACGTGAGAGAGGGGATGGTCAGCTTGGTGGAAATGATAAGCAAGTCAGCAGGGAAGAGAGGGGAGGAATGGCTAGTTAAATGGGCGTGGTCGGTGGCAGAAATCACGGTGCCGATCGGGGAGTTGCAGGCGCGCATCGGGTAAGAAGAAGAAGAAGAAGAAGAAGAAGAAGAAGAAGAAGAAGAAAAGGGTTGAATTGGTGGTCCAGAAGAAAAGAATGAAAGAAAGGGAAAAGGAGAACCAGATTGGATGGGGAAAGAGAATAAAGGGGTTAGCCAGGAGGAAATAGGGGGACTAGGCCCTAGGTTGGCTGGCCCAGATCGGGGGAAGGGAAAAAAAAAGAAGAAGGAAGAGGAAAAGAAGAAAAAGGAAAGAAAAGGAAGAAGAGAAGGAAAAAGAAAGGAAAAAGGGAAAAGTAAAATAGGTGGGTTAGGGTTAATTAAAATATTTTAGGTATTTTGGGATATTTAAAAATATTAATATTAAATAATGATTAAATTCTCTTTTTAGGTTAATTTATGGTTTTTGAAAAAGCTTTCATAAATTCCATTTTAATTAGCAAAACACTCAAAATTTTCCTAATTAAATTATTTATTATTTTCTCCTTGATTTACCTTAATTAATTCCCTTTTATTTTAATAAAAATAATTCATTTAATTAATTTTCCTAATAAATCCTTATTTTGCCATAATTTCCTTAATTAGAGTTTTTGGGTATTTCATCACTACCCCCCTTAAAGAAACCCTGAAGTCACTTGCAATTTCCTAGGGTTAAGGCCAAAGTATCCTAATCAGATAGGGACACCACTCTAATATCAATAATTACCTTAAATACCCCCTTAAGGAGAAAGTTACTAAAAATGGTCGTACCTGTAGCAAAGAGTTCCGGATACTCTTCACGCATGTCCTTCTCAGCTTCCCAGGTAGCTTCTTCAATTCCATGCTGACTCCATAGGATCTTGAAAAGGGTAACTGCACCCATGTGGGTCTTTCACAGCTTGGTATCAAGGATTCGCACTGGTCTCTCTTCATAAGTTAATGAGTCGTCCCATTCTAGCTCATCTGGTCAGATTGCGTGGGAAGGATCAACAACATACTTTCACAACTGCAGAATGTGGAATACATTGTGAACTCGAGCTAACTCCAAAGGAAGAACCAAATGATAAGCAACCTCTCCTCTATGCTCTAGGATCTCAAAAGGGCTGATGTACCTCATGCTTAGCTTACCCTTTCTGCCAAACCTCTGAATGCCCTTTGTGGGGGAGACCCACCATAATACCTTTTCTCCAGGCTCAAAGTCACTATCCCGGTGCCTCCAATTAGCATAACTCTTATGTATTCTTTGGGATGCTCTCATCTGGTCCTGAATTTGTCAAATCTTCCTGGTCATCTCTTCGATCATCTCGAGCCCCGATACCACTGTCTCGCTAATATCATTCCAGCACAAGGGAGTTCGACATTTCCACCCATATAAAGCTTCAAATGGAGCCATCCCAATATTGGTGTGGTAGATGTTGTTGTACATGAAATCTATCAAACATAGGTGCTCCTCCCAACATCCACGAAAATCCAGCACACAAGAACTCAGCATATCCTCTAGGGTCTATATGGTCTGCTCTGTCTGCCCATTCGTGGTGGGGTGGAAAGCTGTGCTCATCTTCAACTTTGTTCCCAAGGCCTCCTGTAGCTTTCCCCAAAAGTGAGAGAGGAACCTCGAATCCCTATCTGATACGATGTCCCCTGGAACCCCATGACAACTGACCACAGACTTCATGTAAGCACCCGCTAGCTGATTCATATTCTAGATGGACCTCATTAGAATAAATACAGCCGACTTACTCAATCTGTGCACAATAACCCAAATGGTGTCACAACCACTCCAAGTTATTAGTAAACCCCTGACAAAATCCATGGAGATCGAGTCCCATTTCCACCTTGGCACTTCCAAGGGATGAAGTAGCCCTGTTGGTCTCCAGTGCTCAATCTTGACCTATTAACACACTAGATACTGGGACACAAACTCTGCCTTCATGTGGGGCCACCAATACATCTTTCTGAGGTCTTTATATAGTTTATACCCTCTTGGGTGGACTGAATAAGGAGTTTAATGTAATTATTCCATAATGCGATGCTTCAATTCTGGGTAACTCTCTGATACACACCAGCGACCCTTGATCCGAAGGCTGCCATCCTCATGAATTCTGAACCCTTTTACTCGACCTTCCTACATCTTCCATCAGATCCTCTTAAGCTGGACCTCTCTAACTTGATTAGCTTAGAACTCCTCAAATATGGTTGGAGTGAGTGTTAGGGTGCTGATGCTGGTCTCAAGGTACCCTTCCTGAATTATTTCAATCTCTAGGCTCGACAACTCCCTTATCATTTGATCTACGACTACATGACATAGTGCAGAATGCGAGGTCTTCCTGCTTAGGGCATCTACAATTATGTTGGCCTTACCCTCGTGGTAGGTCAACTCGATATCGTAGTCCTTGACAAGCTCCAACCACCTCTTTTTCCTCGTGTTGAGTTCCATTTGAGTGAAGATGTACTTGAGGCTCTTGTGGTCTGCAAAGAATCTGCATTTTGCTCCATATAGGTAGTGCCTCTAAATCTTCAGAGCAAATACCATGGCAGCCAACTCCAGGTCATGAGGAGGATAATTCTGTTCATGCTACTTCAACTGTCGGGATGCATATGCGACCACTCTACCCTTTTGCATCAACACACATCCCAGCCCATGCTTGGATGCATCACTGTAAACCTCAAATCCCTCAGTGCCCTCTAGTAGGGTCAACACGAGTGTAGTGATCAACCATTTTTTTAGCTCTTAGAATTCTTCTTCACAAGTCTCGTTCCACTGGAACTTTATAGTCTTCTTCAGGAAGTTGGTTAATGGTTAGGCAATCCGGGGGAAATTTTGTACGAAACTTTTGTAATACCCAGCCAATCCTAGAAAACTCCGAACCTCTACTATATTGGTAGGAGGCTTCCACTCTGTGATGGCCACGATATTGGATGGGTCCACAGCCACTCCCCTACTGATATAATGTGTCCCAGGAAAGCCACCTCTTGAAGCTAGAATCTGCACTTTGACAATTTTGCATACAGGTGATGCTCTCTCAATAGATTCATAATAGTGTGGAGGTGCTACTCGTGTTCCTCATTCCCTTGGGAGTACACCAAGATGTCATCAATGAAACACCATGATGAATTGATTATGGAATGGCCTGAATATCCTTGTTATTAGATCCATAAAAGCCGTAGGTGCATTTGTGAGCCCAAATGGCATCACTGTAAATTCGTATTGTCCATACTGGTTCTGGAAGGCAGTCTTCATAATATCAGCATCAGTGATCCTCAACTGATGGTACCCCAACCTCAAATCGATCTTTGAGCACATTGTGACACCCTTTAACCGATCACAAAGGTCATCTATCCTCGTACCAATTCTTCACTGTCAGTTGGTTCAATCCTCGATATTTAATGTAAAGGCGAAGACCACTATCCTTCTTATTTACGAACAGGACCAGGGCTCCCTAGGGTGACACATTTGATCAAATATACCCGTGCTCCAATAGCTCTTCTAGCTGGGTCTTTAACTCCTTCAATTCATCCAGTGCCATCCAGTAGGGTGCCTTTGTGACGGGCTCAGCTCTTGGCACTAGCTCGATCTTAAAATCAATTTCTCAAAATGGGGGCATACCTGGTATCTCTTCTAGAAACAAATGTGGGAACTCCTTGACTACCATGATGCTATCTAGATTAGTCAATTCCTTGTTCAGCTCCTTTACATTACATAAGTATAGGGAATACCCCTTCTAGACCAAGGAGTACAGGGTTACTACTGATACCACCTTGGTAGCGGGCTTAGGTTGGGTCCTCCTGTACGAAACCCTATTTCCCTTCTGGCCTTGGAAGATCACACGCTCCTGAGCATAGTCAATGATGGTCTTATATATCCCCAGCATATCCATACCCAGAATCATGTCAAAATCCTTTAATTCCATCCCGACCAGGTCCACTAAGAAGTCTACCCCGCCTATGTCTAAGGCCACATCAGAAAATAACTGACTATGCTTCACTTTATCACCGGATGGAAGCATCATAGATAGTTCTATTCTAGCAGTAGGTGATAGTCCAGCCTTAGTAATAAAAGTATATGAAATAAAGGACAAGGTAGCTCCTGAATCAAATAAAAAATGTATCAGTAAAGAGCGGATGGTGAACATACCATGATGACGTCTAGCTAATGGTCAGCCTCTGCCTGATGACATTCAGGCACCTGCCTGACTGGCCTCCCTTTTAGCTAAAAGGTTTGGGTCCCTAAGGCCTTCCCTTGACCTCTCTAGCTGTGGCACCGGCTGGGGCGTGTGCTCTTTGGTAGTGCTGTGGGGGTGCGGTTTGGAGGTACTGTTGATAAGCCTGTTGTTGGGGCACCAAGGCTCCCCCTTGTGGTGCCTAACAAGGTTGATACTACTAAGCTCGTGGTGGCCTCCAACACTCGATCGCTCTGTGGCCCAAATTTCCATAATTTAGGTAGGTCACCAACCTACCTCTAGAGTTCCTTCCTGGGGGGTTCCGATCACATTGTCTGCATGAGTTTCCTCTTAGGGTCCCGGGCCCCTGCTACAATCTCTCAGTGGGGGTCTCATTGGTCCTCCTGACCTTAGCTGGGTCTTGCCCCCAGAACTCTAGCCCTCGAGTTTCCTCTTCTCAAGGATGGTGGCCTACTCTTGGACTAGGGTGGTGGTGAGGTAGGCACGCTCGTATAGTGTAGCGATATCAATAAATGGCACTGCACCCATCATCCGATGGATGCCGAAGTTTAACTCGTGCTCAAACTGAAACACTGTTATGGAATCATTGGTAGCGATCTCGGGGGCAAAACACAGTAGCTCAGTGAAGCGGGCATAATATTATCGTTCTATTATTGACCCTTGGGAGAGCTACATAAACTCCCTAATCTTGTCCCTCTTTAGGCTTTCGGGGTAGAATCTGGAATGAAGAGAAATCTTGAATGCCTCCCAATTTGTTGAGGGGCTGACCTGGGCGCGGTGCTCTATTCACCAAGTGTCTTCCACACCTCTCAAGAAAAAGGCAGTTATACGGGGCAGCCAAGCCGAGGGGTAGTCCACTACTTCAAAAGTGTGATCAAAGTCTCGGATCCATCCTTCGAGGATCATAGGGTACTCCTCACCAGAGTATGTCGAAGGATGATACTCGGTGACCCTTCGAAGCTAATCTTCACTAGCTCCCTCAGAATGGTGGGGGTGCGAGGTCGGCAACAAGGGTTGGCGCTGAACAAATTCCATAAAGGCCTCAAAGGCCTTCTCTAAGTGTCCAACTTGGACGTTCATCATTAGTAGAAGCTACACAAGAAAAGGAACGTTAGGGGCGAACCTTTTTTGCTTCAGAACACTCATCTCATGCTACTACTTTTTTGCAGGTAATCCCTAATCTACCCTGTTGTTTCCTCACTGTGGCCTAGACTCAGAAAATTTAAAAACAAGAGAGTTCATTAAGGTGTGAAAACACTTCAAAACCTAGTAAAAACTTCGTAAATTAAATTCTACTTTGGAAAATAGGAGTGGTTTCAAGGACCAATGCTTTGATACCAACTTGCAATACCCCCAAAATTTACTACTAAAAACTTTCATTTTAATAAAAAGGTTTAACATAAGTAGAGTAACAAAACTGTAAGTTTTAGGGACATTACTGCCATACTTAGTACTGTAACAGTAGGAGTAAACCGATCTGGTACTAAGTGTGGCGGTAATGTCCCCAAAATTTATAGTTTTGTTTCTATACTTATGTTAAACCTTTTTATTAAAATGAAAATTTTTAGTGGTAAATTTTGGGGATATTACATTTTTGTATAGTTTGATGAGGAACCCTTGGGCGAATTTTTTACTTATGATGCTTTATTTGTGTAGAGATATTCCTATGTATCAAAGTTGGGCGAATTATCAAAGTTGAGATTCCTATGTTTTAAGTCTTACTTATTTGCCTTGTATTTAATAGAAGGATGGCATGGTAAGTTAGAATAATGTTGAGTATAGTGGTAAAAACCATTTATGTTGATATTACACTTCCACTAAAATGAGATTTTTTTAGAAGTAAATTTTTCTGTGTTACAAGTTAATTTCCCTTAATTTGATAATTTATGATATTTTTGTAGATTTTGAAACCCAAGGTGTATTTTTTTAAGCATTTTGTTTAGGTCTCTTGGTCCTTTCTTAAGGTTTTGTGCTCTATGAGACTTTTAAGACACTTTTGGCTTCAAAACTCATTTAAGACTCTTTGATTGTGTGAATATTTGATATAATAATATTTTTTTGAGTATCCTAAGCTTTTAAAAAAAATCTTAAACCAAGTTTTGAAAAAAAAAGACTATTTATCATTCTAGTAGGCTTTAATAACATATTGTAAGCCCTATTAAGTCCTTCCAGGTTATTTGAATTTATGAAATTTTGGGGATCATATTATTTTATTATCGTTGAGATATATATGACTAAAAAAATATTCCCATATGATTCATATCATTTTTTATTAATTATGTACTTTTAAGTAGTAAAATTTAACAAATCACACTTTTATTCCTCAAACATTATCCTAGTCTTATAAGACTTGATCCTACTTGTAATATCCCATAAATAAGGACTAAAATTTATGAAAATTCATGTTCCTAAAGATGTTTTTTATGGTGTTTGATCTTTTTTTAGAAATATATTTTGTGAAAATTCCTCAAATACCATCCTAATCTTATGAGACTTGATCCCACTTGTAATATCCCATAAATAAGGCCTAAAAGTTGTGAAAATTCATGTTCCTAAAGTTTTTTTTTTGTGGTGTTTGATCTTGTTTCAGAAATATATTTTAGGCATGATGTGCAAATGATTTGAAAACGCTTGGAAAAAAGAGAGGAAGAAAATGGTTATCTAGTACACTAGTTGACTGGTGGTATGAACTGATCAAATTGTCCACTATTTTAGCTTTGATTTTGATCTGAAGTAACAATTGAAGTGTTTATAGGAAATCAACTAACTAGTGGAACTTTTCAATTGGCATGCCATACCGATTGACTAGTTTGCCTAATCTAGGTAATTTTTATATTCAATTTAATATGATTTTTTCCTAATAATCTTGAATCTTGGTAATAAAAATATGAAATATTTTCTAAATCATCTTTAATGTTTTTAACCATTGATAGAATATTTTTCATATGTTCATATGATTTAGGGATCAAATTTATCAAAATGCGTGGTTGATGACATCATCACCATTACCTTCATCTTCCTTGATTTTCTATCTTTTTTGCATCACTAGAATAGATGATTTTGTCCTTGCAATCTTAGAAGATCTTTTGATCTTTTTTTCTTTTCCTTTTTTTCCCTTTTCGCTTTTCCTTTTTTCTTCTCAATTTTTATGGTGCAATACCTTGAAACTCCTTTCTATCACCATTTTGACTATGGGAGAAGTGGTGTGGCCATAGCTAACACTAATTTAAACCCACTTGTTATCAATTGTAATGCTAGTAAATAAAGGTATCCTTTTAAGCCAAGGATTAATGGGTCTCACCTAAATTTAGATAGGAAAATTTAAATCTACCACTAGGATAGGTCAAAATATGATAATAATTTCCAAGTTATCTTTTAATCATAAGAAAGTGATTGACCAAGTTATAAGCCAAAATTAGGTCTATATACCTTATATTACTTCACTAAAATAATTAATATGATAAAGCACCCATATTAAATCCTATTAATTCTCGCGATAAAGTAACAACAAGTGCCTCCTATACTTAACTTGATTTAAAGTATTAAACACAATTGGAAGGATATCAGTTTAAGCACCCAAACTAATACCTCAAGCACGTCTAGTTGTATTCCCCTCTATTGTCCTACAAGTATATAAAAACTTTAATACTCCTGTTATAATAAGAAAACTATTAGGTAAATTGTTATCTAACCTAGTTGTAATTTATATCTATGAATTCTAGCATATTTATATAGCCACCTAAAAAATATATAATCCTACTTATAATTACTATGATAAAGCTGCAATGAGACATGCACTACATAAATCATTCTTGATAGAATCACATATATGAATGGTAGTAGTTAAATTAGAGTTAAAAGATAATATCATTAAATAAAGAAAATTAATGTTACATCTCAAACCATAGTCTAGGGATTCAATTGTTTCTCCAACATAATTATTTAGCCACTCATAATAAATAAATACATTACACGAAAGTATATATTATAAATAGAGAAAGAAATGACAAAAAATAAACATGGATAAAAATTATAGCAATTTAATCAGATGAAAAATTACTTATTTTCATCCAAAATAAATTCTTTAGGCTTTTATCACTTTCTCTCTCTCCTTCTTTGCCTTTTCTTCTCTATTCTCTACTCTCTATAATTACTCTCTCTATCTCTCCACTCTCCCTACCATATCTCTTCTCTCTCTTGCCTTATTTTGACTGTCTCTTTCTAGTTTATTTGACGTCACTCTCTCTTTTATTTCTTTTTGTTTTTCTATGTCATTCCTCCTCTTTCTGCCCATGAGTCCTTTTCTATGGCCTTTTTGTTTTTTTTACTTTCCTTTTTCCTGGGTCACGTCTACTTTCCTCTAACGGCCCCTATTATTTGTCTCCCTCTCTCCTTTTCTTTATTTAGCAACTCCCCAATCTCGTCTAGGACATTGTCTTATTTTTTCCCTCCCTTTTAGGGTCACCCATCTCCTCTTCTCACCTGACCTTTTTAGTATGGTATTTGGGCCTTTTTTTTCTTATTTTCTTTCTTTCCTTGGCCTATGGGCCTTGTTTTTCATTTGATGACACAAGGGTGTCATATCATTTTTTTCTTTTTATTTTCTTTTCTTTTCCTATTTTACCTATAAAATAAAATTAGAAGAATTAATAAATAATTCCATACTTAAACATGTTAATTTTATATCAATTTAACTCAAATAGTTAAATATATCATATTATTATCACTTAAGCACAAAATTAAATTTATCCTTATATATATTTCAAATAAAAGACCAAAAGCTAATAATAAAAGGGTATAAAATATGTAAAAATATGTGTTCATCTAGAAGTGAGCTCAGTTTTCTTAAAAAAAATCACCTAAAGATGCCTGGAATTGAGTGGGAGAATTAAGGCTTCTATGTTTTATACCCCTCCCTTTTCTTCCCATAATATTAATGTTATATTAGTAAACCTACCCTTTTTTTCTTTACTTTCTCTCAACCACCAAACTACCTCTTTATTTTCCTCTCTCTTGCTTTCACTCATTTTTTCTATTCTTGCCTTGGTTTATGGTCTTCCACACCTCATCTAATTATTCATCTAACTCTTTCTTATTTTACTTTTAAGTAATATAGAGTTAGGTTTAGGAATAGATTGCTTGGATCCATTCCTTAGTGTTATCATTTTGTAGGCATCGAGTTTTCTGATTTCCTTACCTCTTGTTGCATTTTTAAACCTTTTCATGTGTTTCACTGAGTTTTAATCTCTTCTTTTAATGTGTTCAGGGTTTGATAATTTTTTTTATCTAAGGGGTTTCCCTTATTTAGTTTATTTTTGGAAAAGATTCACTTGAGGTAAGTCATTCTTACCTTTTGGTGTGGAGTAAGTAAGCATGTGGGTTGTTGTAGGTTTTGGGATTTTGGTTTTTAATTGTATATGGAAATGTATGATGGCAATAGTGATTGTTGTGAGGCATGCATTGAGTTTTTTGTTTTGGGGGCGGGGGAAGCATGAGTTTATGCATGTATCTTTATGATTAATTGGGAATGAAACATGGTTAAGTGGTTGAGTAGTTGAGAATTATTATTCTTAGTATTGTAAGTGTCCAATGATATGCTTGTAGTATGGTTGATGTTGGTGGTTTAAATTTTTCTTCAAAATTGTATGTTCAAACTATTTTGCATAGATTTTTTGATTGATCTTTGAATTAGTTGAACTACTAGGCTAACCCAAAACTAGTTTGAATGCCTTATTAAATGGTTTAGTCGAGGCTTGAACTTATCAACTAATTTGGCTTAATTGATTAGCTTGTTTTGTAATACCCCAAATTGAGCAAAGTATTATAAAGATTGATTTGGCTACTTATATGAATATGGTATACCATCCTTTTGGTGATTCCATCCTAAGAACTCTATAGTTAAGCGTGCTGGCCATGGAGCAATTTTAGGATGGGTGACCCTCTTGGAAAGTTTCGAAATTTTTTTAAAAATTTCTCAGGAAGTGCGTGAGTGAGGACAAAGTGCGCTGAAAGGACTCGTGTTGATTTGTAGGGCTAGCCAATCAATCCAAAAGTGCTTTAAGGTAGCCCCCGCATGGTCGTATCGACTAGGGGTGTTACAAATGGTATCAAAGTGAAACCGTGACTGTGAGGTGAACTTAAATGAGTCAGTCAGCCACCTAGTGGGATGATTCTTGAGATAAACTGTATTAAGACATTTAATGGTTGAGGTGCAACAAGGACATTGCGTTCTTTGAGTGGGGGTGAATGTAATACCCCAAATTGAGCGGAGTGTTGTAAGGATTGATTTGGCTACTTATATGGTATACCATCCTTTTGGTGATTCCATCCTAAGAATTCTATAGTTAAGCGTGCTAGCTGTAGAGCAATTTTAGGATGGGTGACCCTCCTAGGAAGTTTAAGAAATTTTCTAAAAATTTCTTGGCAAATGCTTGAGTGAGGACAAAGTGCACTGAAATGACTCATGTTGATTTATGGGGCCAACCAATCAATCCGAAATCACTTCAAGGTAGCCCCCACGTGGTCGTATTGACTTGGAGTGTTACAATTTTCTAGAATAGTTGATCAATTAGTCAAAATCAATCAAAAAGTGTGATAGGGTTACTAAGATTTGGTTTTGCCAAATCAGTTGAATGGTTTATAAAATTGATTAATTATTTTTGGCCATAATGCTTTCATTGCCACTTTTTTGACATTATAAGAGTTTAGGACTTGATATTATGTAATAAAATGATATAATTATAAGATGATGGAAATCCTCTATTTAGCCTAAATTAATTGACTCAATTGATGGATTAAATTAGTCAGGTATTGATGATATCATTACTAAGTACCTTTGATGGGTTATGATAGATAACTTGGAACAATGATGTGGTTATAGTTGGACTGGTATGCTATATGTGCCTTGTTTGGCATATGGTTTCGTAATTCCTTAAAGTGGAAGATCAATTAACTACTAAAGGTTAGTGTGCCTTTTGGCATTTATGATATTTTCCTGTAGGCGGGATCATAGTTGATCCTGGTGTCTTTTTGACTCTAGATACTGATGATGTAATAGGGGTATTGATACTAAAGTATAAGACCCCATTTCTCAAAGCTCAAGCTTATTCAAGATCTTTTGCATTTAAAAATAAAATTATATATTTTTAAAATATTTTATTATATCTTTTATAAAATTGGAAACGTTGATTCTTTTTTGAAACATTTCGTTTCCATTTTATAACCTTTTTCACACAAGTTCATTTCTACAAGGCTTTTTGAGCACTTTTGGTTGTTAAGCATATTCTAGATTATTCTAATTCTTTCATTTTTGAAACCCTTGGATTATTCTAAGTCTCTTATGGTGTTTTAAAACTTTTATTAAGAGATATCTAGAAAAAGTTCTATTCATGTAGTATTAGCTATATTTTAGAATTTTAAGCCCTTAAATAACCCTTTTAGCTATCCAAAATTTATTAAACTTTAGGTATCATAACAATTTAGTGTTTTTGAGCCTAACATGATTTTAAAAAAATATTATTAATTATTTTTATAATTTTTGGACTTAAAATATTTTTAGATATGTATACATCGTTAAATTTAATTTTTCTTCTTCAACCTTAACTTAAAATTTATGAAACTCAATCTCAACCTTCCATGTGTAAAACTAAGCCAAATTAAGGGCTATCATTAGCCCTAGGCTATCGAGAATACCAGCCACAAAAACACAAATATCTTTTCTTGCAAAAAATATGTTTAATCTTAATACCTTTTCTATTTTACCAAGAAACCCCTAAACTTATCCTAGCCTAATACTTTCTCTTATTCACGTGATAATTCATAATATTCAACTTTATCTTCTCTCCTTGGATGCCAAACCATGAAACCAAGCACCACCATTGCCACCTTGGCACCACCATTCACACCACCAATCTTCATAATTTTTCTTCCTTTTTCGCCTCTTCTTTTCTCTTCATTTAATGGTAGCTTTCTCCTCTTCAATTTCGTGGTTTCCTTTCCATTTTTCCACCACGTATGAGCTTAGTTTTTCTTTAATAACTAAAGGATATGTTCTCCTCTTTATCCTCTTTTATTCTATATGCTTTGATTTATTTTTTGTTTCTTTATTTTTGCTAATATTTTCATGGTTTTGTGTTACAATTGGTAAGTTTTTTATAGTAACTTTGACATATAACTTGTTATAATTGGATGCTTATAAGCATAGTTTATTTTGCATGAAAGATTTGTATGATTTACTTGTTACTGATTCTCTGTACCTTTCTTGAAATTGATTATACCATATTATAGGTAGCCGTTTATAATGATTTTTCATATATAACATGCTTTGATTGGAGTATATTTGGATGCTTTAATTTATGGTTGAAATTATTGAAGGTTTAGAATTCATCTTTCGTGTTATTTGCAACATTCAAACTATTCTTGTTTAATGGCACTCTAATTAGCCTAAGTAGGATTTACATTTTTAATAATTGTATTTTTAGAGATAAGTAGCTGAAATATGACTAAAATATATGTAAAAAGCTATAGTGGACTTTTAGAGTCAAATGATGACCTCAACCTTTGTCATTTGACCATTTTACTCTTTTAAATAGTAAATCATGATAAATATTAATTTTTGGCTATAAAATATTTTTTGTTTTTTTTAAGCTTCTCAATGTAAAACTTTATTTTTGTTGGATAGTGAATAGTATTTTTTATGAATATTAAATTTTTTCAAATTTATTAGGGATCTTTTTTTTTTTTACTTAACTAAGATAAATTTATCTATAGTTTTTGCTAATTTTTTCATAACAATAAAAAGTTGATTTTAGCATTTTTGTGGTTTCTTGGAGTTATTTGAACCTATGGATCAAGTTTCAAGTCCTTTAAGTGTGTTTTATTCATAGAATGATTAAATATATGAATAACAATAAATGTTGGACTTTGGGGCCTTGTTGATAAAGTTTGATTATTATTTGGTAAGATGTGCACCACTTTTTTTTTTAAATTATTTATTGGGGCCAATGGCCTTTGTTTTTGGATATTTTTCTAAAGAGTTTTGATGGCTCTTATGATCTATAGTGATCTTTTGCATAAAAGGTTTCCAGTGTGTTAAAAAATTTTGTGAATGTTCTTTGAGTTTTGATGTTAATCACCAACACTTATGTATGTTAATGACTATCTCTATGATGTTAGATGTTAAAATTATCCTTTAAAACTTTCAAATGGTACATGTTATCCTTTAAAATAGATATAGGTTATATGTTATCCTTTAAAACTAGCAGAGGTTACTGTTATCTATTAAAATAAATAGAGGTTATGTGTTATCTCTGAAAACAAATAGAAGTATCATGGACTTTTGTTCCTTATTCTCATAAAATTGAAGCGGTTGCTAAATGTATGATAGCTTGATGCCTTTTCTAGTCTATGTATAATTAATGATTAAGTTACCTTTGGTGAGACCACCATGGCAAAATACCACTGGTGGTGGTGGGCATTGAATGTCTAAGATACCATGGCTATAGCACCCCCATTTTTCACTACTGAAAAACTTTGGCGGAGACAGGGAAAATTCTAGACTCAATATTTCATTCGACCAAAAAGTGTCTCGGGAGATACGGTGGAGGCCATATTTATATGGTGTACAAAATACAAAAGGGAGCGTACAAAAATACATATCACAGGCCTCTCAATCAGCATACACAACTTAGCCCAATATTCCAGCCCAAGAATCAGCCGGTACAACAGCAATGGATCGATGGTTGGATCAAACAATAACAGCCCAAAATACAAAATTACATGCCTTAATAATACAAGGAAAAAATGATACAAATAATTCCCATCAGCTAGAAATTAATTTAGCTAATCATGTTTACCAAGGGATGAATAACCCACAGTCTAACTAACCCAGTTAATCATGGGTCGGGTGGTGGGTCATACAGCCAACTTAATCCCCATTAGCCAATTTTGTAGGCGAATGCATCATATGGGATGTTCTAATCTTAAAAATAACAATTTCTGCAACAATTCCTCAATAGCTATAGCAATCTTTAAGTCCATTCCCCAAGTTCTGCATTAATGTTCCTAATCAAGCACACAATAAGAAAAACAATTATAAGCACAAAGTGATTTATAACAATTAACATAATTAATTAAATATAAATTTTGGAGATTCATATCAAGATATATCAGAAAAAGATGCTAACTAGGTTATATAAATTTCAAATGAGACACACCTTGATCACTCAAGTAACGTAGAGAAAAGTCTTCATGAATTCCTACGCTCAACAAGCCAATTATATTGAGAGGAGGATGGATCACTCACTGGTCATCCTGAGAAAACCTACAACGAACCTCCTATTCGTGGGATTGAGCAAGGGATTACAACAACCCCATCAGTGTGAATACACACCAAGAAAACCAATTTACCACTATGATTCATATCATAGTACAAGTAAGACCCACAACACATGCTCATGGCATGGCCTCCCAAATGCACATGTGATTTTCCTACTATGTCATTCACGTACAATCACATAGGTCATAAAAGACATATTTAGATCCATGGAAACATGCTTAATCATAATCATACTAGAATACAAGGGTATACAAATTATAACATACATACCGCCTTCTTAAGGAATGTAGGTTACTTAGACTATCCATACAATAATGTTTGGAGTATAACTTAGAGTGTAATGTAAAATCAAAATTACATATACGTCTTTCCAATAATAGATTTTAAAATAGGTGAAGCATGATTATGATAGTAAAAGATCATATAATAATTCATGGCAACATGCCAGAAACACAAAAGCGCACCATAACAGGACATTCAAGGGAAATATATGATTGAAAGAGAGCCTAAGGAAGGTAAATGTGAGTTACACAACATATTCATTCTTAAGTGAGGCGTGAGCTCTTTAAGTACTTATAAAGTAAAACAAGTCTCATATAATAAAATAAAAATATCAAGATCAATCATAAATAAGATAATGCTAATTAATGCTTATTGGGTTTCATTCTGGTTATTATTTTGTGCTAGGTGGATATAGAAATCCTTTATGAAATTATTGAGTAATAGGTGATCATAGAATTATTTCGATTGATAAATAAGTGAGATTATTCCCTATTATATCTTTATACCATGGAAGTCAAACCAAATAAATGGAAATAAATTCCCTACTCATGCCTAAGTAACTTGGTGGACATAAGTCCTAGCTCGAGCTAAAGTAACCTAGTAGGCATAAGTCCTAGTTCATGCTAAATAACCATCTTTTGGTAACCAAACTATTTAGTATCGATACCCTCTTGTACATCATTAGTTTTTAGAGTAAAAAATACATCAATATTAATAAGGATCTTGGGATCATATAGGGTCCCACCTAAAGACTCCCAAAGATAAAACACCTAAAGGCAGACTAGCCCCCAATAGCTAATTGAGGATTGAATAACCCAGACCTATCATGATGCTCATTCCACTTTAAGTGGTTAATATCTTATAGGATCAGGATTTCATATGATATAAAGGCCCACAAACAATATCATACCAAGTAACAATCCATTTCAATGCAATGCACCCATATAAGGTTCTCACATCAACAAGTGTTCCTATTTAGGGTATCTTCAAGTGATTATTCCATTACATGAGCAATTATGCTAAGGTTTGGAATTATAATGTTAGTATCATCCATAAATTTACAAGAAAACTTTGATTTCCATTTATTCCATTTTATTCACAATTCAAATCTAGGTCAAAGCCTAGGGGTAAGGTTAAAGCCACAGTTCATTTCTTAACCATAGTCTTATCACTCATTAAAGGATGTTCCAATTTAATCCCTAAGGCTAAAAATGAAGGACTGATTATAGATAAAATAGAATCCAACCTCAACTCATAATTTTTTATCCATTTATTTCAATAGCTAAGTGACTGTCACTATTTATAGATAAGGTCAACTTAAGCCAACCATATATGTTCATGCTATTTTCTTCTATTATTGCTAAGTCATTTAACTTACAAGGTTTTACATTTTAAGTCCATGATATAAGTTAATAGAGGTATATTATCCATAATTTTGATTCATTACATAAATATTAACAATAGGAAGAGTCCATTTTTATCCATCTAATCATCTACTCACATTATTTTTAATAGAAATGACCAATTCCTAAATTAAGGTCATTGGACAACTATGATAAAATTTCTCTTTACTAACTTTAACTTCTTATCTAAACTTCATTAATCCTTGTAAATTCATATCTACTAGCAACTTAGGTCATTATCCAAGGATGATAAAACTCAAAATATCACATTTAGAAGAAATAGGAAAAAAAAGGAAAAATTAACCCTGACCAGTCAATAGATTTCTAAAACCAGTTGATAGGTTATGCTAACCAACTGATCAGTTTTATATACCAACTAGTTACATTTCCCCGTACAATGCACGGGTAGTGTATTGATTATTTATCTATTATTATATAAGAGATGAATAGTTTAAAATTTTAATTAATATGTAGGAGATGAATAGTTGGTTGTATATGTTCAAGTAATTAATTAATAAAATACTTAATTAATGCTTGATTAATATGTATTATTTGACATATGTGCAGTAGATGAATAGTTATATGTATTTGTTGCATGTAGAAGATGAATAGTTGTGTTGTATTAATGACAAAGATGAATAGTTATATAAATTTATTGTTCACATGAGATGAATAGTTGCATTCATATGTTCATTAGTTTGGCAATTCAATTAATATGCAGGAGATGAATAGTTGGCTGTATGTGTTCAAGTAATTAATTAAGAAAATGCTTGATTAATATGTGTTGTTCGACATATGTGTAGCAGATGAATAGTTATATTCATATATTTAGTAGTTTTACAACTCAATTAATATGCAGGAGATGAATAGTTGGCTGCATATTTTTAGATAATTAATTAAAAAAATTCTTGATTAATATGTGTTGTTCAACATATGTGCAATAGATAAATATCTCAATTAATACGTGGGAGATGAATATCATTTTATTGTTATGCAGCATAGGAGATGAATAGTTTGACAAATCAATCAATACGCAGGAATATTTCATCAGTTATTTGACCATATTAATTAGTAATAATGTATGATAGTGATAATATATTATTAGTAATAATAGATATAGTTTAGGCGGAAAATTTGTTGCCAAACAACTCTGTTTTTATATAATAACCAATAACCAATGTTGTCGTTCTATTATTAGTTTTTTTAATAATAATTATATTATTAATCATGATAATATTCATAATAGTGATAATCAAATATATTAAAATTCATTATTATCATAATAATAATTATCATTATTATATTATAAATTATGACAATAGTAATTATCAAATTTATATAAATAATTATATTAGTATTAATTATATTAATAGTTATAATTATTATAGTTTTATTAATAATAATAGTCATATTATTAATAATACATAATAAAATTATTATTATAAAAAATTATTATTATTATTATTGTTGTTGTTGTTGTTGTTGTTGTTGTTATCATATTTGATTGATGTTGATCTAACCTAAAAAAAGAAAAAAAATAATACTTTATTAAAATTAGTTATATGTATTTGCTAGTTGCATTGTATTAATGGCAGGAGATGCATATGTGTTGGTCGACTGGTTTATGCACTTTATTTGGTGTATTAATTATTTATCAATTAGTTATATTTTTCCGTGTAATGCACGGGTGGTGTATTAATTATTTATATATTATTAATAGTTTAACAATTTAATTAATATGTAGGAGATAACTAGTTGGCAGTATATGTTCAAGTAATTAATTAATAAATTACTTAATTAATATATATTGTTCGACATATGTGTAGTAGATGAATAGTTATATGCATTTGTTGCATGTAGGAGATGATTAGTTGTGCTGTATTAATGACAAAAGATGAATAGTCATATGAATTTACTGTTTGCATGAGATTAAGAAAATACTTGATTAATATGTATTGTTCGACATATGTGCAGTAGATTAATACTTACATTCATATATTTAGTATTTTTACAACTCAATTAATATACAGAAGATGAATAGTTGGCTACATATTTTTAGATAATTAATTAAGAAATTTTTTGATTAATATGTGTTGTTCGACATATGTGCAATAGATGAATATCTCAATTAATACACAGGAGATGAATATCATTTTGTTGTTATGCAGTGTAGGAGATGAATAGTTTGATAAATCAATTAATACACAGGAATATTTCATCATTTATTTGACCTTATTAATTAGTAATAATATATGGCAGCAATAATATATGATTAGTAACAATAGGTATAATTTAGGCGGAAAAATTTGTCTATATATTATCTGCCAAACAACTCTGTTTTTATATAATAACCAATGTTGTCGTTTTATTATTAGTTTTTTAATAATAATTATATTATTAATCATGATAATATTCATGATAGTAATAATCAATTATATTAATATTCATTATTATCATAATAATAATTATCATTATTACATTATAAATTATAATAATAGTAATTATCAAAATTATATAAATAATTACATTAGTATTAATTATATTAATAGTTATAATTATTATAGTTATATTAATAATAATAGTCATATTATTAATAATACATAATAAAATTATTATTATAAACAATTATCATCATCATCATCATCATATTTGATTGATGTTGATCTAACCTTAAAAAAAAGAAAAAAAAAATTCATTAAAATTAGTTATATGTATTTGCTAGTTGCATTGTATTAATGGCCGCAAATACATATGTATTGGCTGACTGGTTTATGCACTTTATTTGGTATATTAAATTTTTATCAATTAGTTATATATTAATATGTAGGATATGAATAGTTTGACAATTCAATTAATACACAGGAAATTTACTGCATATGTTCAGGTAATTAATTAAAAAAATATTTGATTAGAAAATATTTGATTAATACTGTATTAAATTTAGTTGTTCGATATATGTACAACAAATGAATAGTTATATGCATTTACTACACATAGGAGATAAATAGTTGCATTGTATTAATGGATATATGCATGTGAAGCAAACGAATATGCACTTTAGTGTATTAATTATTTATATATTAATATGCAAGAGATGAATAGTCCGATAATTCAATTAATACATAGGAAATGAATAGTTTTCTGCATATGTTCTGATAATTAATTAAGAAAATATTTGATTAGAAAATATATAGTTAATACTTTATTAAAATTAATTGTTTGACATATGTGCAGCAAATGAATAGGTATATACATTTAATGCACATAGGAGATGAATAGTTCCATTATATTAATAAATAGTTATATTAATTATTCCATCTTATTAGTTAGCAATAAAAATAATTAGCAATAATTTATGATTGGTAATAATGGATATAGTTTAGGTGAGAAAATTTATCCGTATATTGTCTGCTAGATAACTCCATTTATATATATATATAGATTGGTTGGTCAGGGCGCTCCCAACCTTTCCGGTGGTGGTGAATAAGTTGATCAGTCAACCTCACCAGTTGACAATTCTAAGAACTAGTTGATTGGTTTGGTTAGACCAATCGATGTATCTAACTCAAGGCTAAGGCCACTAGGGTCATATACCAACCAATCGATTGATTGACCCAGCTAGTCGACTGTTCTAGAAACCAAGACCACTAAAGTCATAGGCTAACTTGTCTATAAGTCTATCACACCAATCGATCAGTCTTGAGGACTAGTCGATCGGTTGGGGTAAAAAAATCTCCAATAAATGCACATACACACAATTAAATTCCATAATATTTGCTTAATCAATCCAAACATAAATATTAGGTCATTTAAAGTTTGTAACAAGTAGTATGCATGAATAGACATGTGAAATACCAAAATCATGTCGGGAATCTCAATAAATCATGCTTGGAATTTATAAACTTAATAACAAATATAAAAAAAACACGCATCACATTATTTTCTTTCTAGACCTTTATGAAAATAATCTATATATTTATTACACATGCTAACATAACTGAGATCCTTAGAATATGATAGTCATTATGAAACCTAAAACCGTATTTATGAGGTTTCATGTTAAGCTTGCTACCAACTCCTCCCTTACTTCAACATTTAATTGCTCTACACATTCTTACCATTAGAACCCATATTTTCTACTGAAACAAATCATATATCTTTACTTACCCATACCATTTTCTATAAAATAGGGAAGATAATGGTTTGCTTAAAAGAGGTGAGTAACACACTAAAAGGAGAAAAAGTCTCTATAAATATAAACCTCTTTCCTACACTAAAACACCTTTCAAGAAAGATAGATTAAAACTCGGTAAATCCTTTTAAATCACACAAAGAATATTTACTAAAATTGGAGAGAGGAAATCACAAAAAGCCCACTTTCCAAAGGAGAAAATATAGAACACTAGAGATGAAAGCTAAACCCTCAATCCTTTATCAAATCAAACCTTGTCTTGCTTAAGATCAAAACAAGAAAGAGATATAAGAAGGATTAGAATAAGAAAGGATGATTGGAAACAAAAGTCAAGGAGAGAAAATGTGACAACGCAAGTGTGAAGTAAAACATGGCAGTTTAGAGGTTAGGAAAGAAGGGAGAAAATGAAGCCTTTTGGTTCAAATTATATAGCATTTTTGCTGAAAGAAGAAGGGTAAAGGATTGAGACTCCAAATCTTAGCCCAAATCCAAGATTCAAAGTGTAGGTTTCAAAGGTTCAAAGGTGGTATTTTTGCCTTTGAGCTCAATTGGTAAAACTCTAGTGTTCTAGGTAATGTGCCTTAGAAATCTTGAGCACAAGAAAGGAATAATGATAACAAGGGAAGGGAATCAAATTTCAGTAATCTACAGAGGTTGTAGGATCAAGTAATCTGCTTAGGAATCTCACACTAAAGAGAGAAAATAAGGAAGAAGAAGAAAATTGAGATGAAGTCAAGAAAGTGACTTCTCATGAATTATGTCTTTGTGAATCCGTTGAAAATCAATAAAGCAGTTTAGGAATGCTCCAAAAATTTGTAAAAATTGTAAACACACTGCTCAAAATATAATCACAATGCTAGAAAAGGTTTGGTGAAATATTCATAGTGAAATTTTAGTCTAAAGAACAATTAGTTCATTTGAATCAATTGATGGGTAGCCCAAATTAGTCAATTGTTTCATTGGGTTTCAAAACCTAAATTTAATGAAAAAACTTGTCAATCGATACCTTTAATCAGTCGACTATTTTTTTGATAAAACTAATTATCTTCTAAAAGTAAAAACCAAGCTCAACTAAAACCACACCAATCATAAACACACCTCTAAAACAAGATCATACACACTTATATCCCCATCAAGAGCATATTTTAGTACACATTATAGACCCTTAAAATGGGGTATTACAATGTCATTGAAGATTGATAAGAGGTGGACAAGTTATTCTTTTATTATCCCCTTAGCTAAGATATTCATGCATAGTAGAGCTAAGGTTCTATATGTAAGATTCCTAGTCATGATGGCTATATGTTTTAATTCCTAGTCATAATGGCCTTTGTAAGGAAAAAATTCACTAAATGTGAAATCGTAAGATCTGATCTGACCAAAAATCAAGAAATTACAATATGCAATTCAAATAACAATCAGGACACAATAATAATTGGGGAAATAATGATGATCTTTATAGCATACAAAACTAGTGATTACAAGTAGAATCAAATAATCTTCAGAATATCACTTAATACACAATTCTCTCAAAATCCACAAGAATAAAAGAGGAAATGGTTTGGTTAGATTTTGACGACATGCGGCTACATGCTAAGGTTTCAATCACATATATTTATATAAGTATGTAATTGATACAAACAAATGGTAGAACATAAAAAAAAAAACATGATTGGTGTTTATAAACATGCCCCCCCCCCATGTTTTTCCTTAACTATAGACTTTTTCCAAAATAATTTAGGATCAAGTATGCCAAGAAAATATAAGCTACTTTCACAAACACTAGGCCCATATTTTCTTTTGGTTCAAACTTCTCTAGGCACCTGTATAGTTCGATTAATGCAAGAATACCCAAACAAATATAAACCATCATCTCACATTCTCCACCTTGACACAATATTTGTAATAGAAAGCATCAACATAATAAAATATCATCATAAACTCTTAGATCTAAAGAACCCCTCATGGAAAATGAACATAAGCAAGTAATGGCTCTATTAGCACACACACTAGATCAACTTTAGAAGTAACTCCTCATATCATCCCTTCCTTACAAGCTAACACTCCAAGACAAATAGTATTATCTACTCTAATCAGAGATAACCATAAAACCTTAAAACATATAAGGTTTAACACTAGCAAACTATTTTAACTCTGATAATTAGGACCACAGCTAAGATCAGAGTAACCTGCCAATATAATAATAAACAAAACATACTCTATACAATACGATACTATACACACCAAGTACTTTAGAATATGCACCACTCCTAACCAAGGTATCTTCAAGGAAATCACCACAGACATGCTCACAAACTGAGTAATATAATGGTAGATATAGAGTATGAATCTATGACTAACTAAGTCAGCACAACTACTTTGGATTTGGGAAAATCTAAAGTCTTTATCTTGTTCCCCTTAGACATTTATTTTTATATGAAAAGCATAACATAGAAACACAACAAAAGAATGACAAGTGAAGCATCATATATCAATGTCCGAGTCCACTGGTGAGACCACATCTCTTTAGCAATAGTAGTAGAATACCATAAGGTAAAATTAACACCTAAAATAACCTCTAAGTTTAACACTGGCTACAACACACCAATAGTACTACCTATGGTTTACAATACATAACTAGATTTACCTACATTAAAGCCCACTTGTTGTACCTATTGCCTAGATTCTTCCTCACTAGAAGATTCTATACCATCTATATCAACAACAACCTCTACCTTATCTAAAGGGCATAACATACTCTCCTACTCCACCTTTTTGCCAAGTAGGAATTCAGAAGCATAAAGGTAACCATTCTATATACAACCGCGTCACAAAATAAGGATCCCCCACTCATACCAATGATACTCCCATGTCCCTTTTACATCAACCTAATACTAACAACATCCAAGTCACATATTATTAATGTCCCCCTAACTACACCCTTAATAGTTGCACCAACATGCTCATACCATATTCTGACCCACTTTCCAACAATCATCACCATAAACCCTTTAGCAACCTTTAATGTGCCATTCTCAATAACACAACTATTATCTTTGCTATTTAAGGAACACAACAAAATCAAGTTCTTGGTCATCTCAAGAAAATAACAAATGTTAAAAAGTGCCTTAACCACACCATCTTGCATCCTCACCCTCACCCTCATAGTCTCAAAAGCAAAAAATCTATATAAAGCATTGTTTCACAAGCTAATAAATCCACTTTAAATAGTGTCATATGTTTAGAACCAGCTTCTATTAGGACATATATGGTAGGATCAACAGGAATCCATAATCTAACCATCGGCTGATCTGATCTATCCACCAGCAGTATTCATTACATCACCATTACCATTACTCTTAGCTATGAAAACATCACCCTTATCAGATACACCATCATTAGTATCTATAGATGTCCTGTTATGGAAGTATTTCCTAATATGGACTTTCATGTGACAACCATAGTAGAATAAAACCTTGAAACTATACATCCTAGTTATGGGACATTTTCTTACCATTAGACCCTGACTACGTAGACATCCTCTAGCTAATTAATTCTTAATCAATTCACATTGTAGCAATGCATTCTTGATATCTGTAAGAACTAATTCATTCTTTCCATATAATAAAGACTTATGAAAATGCTTATAAGTAATAAGCAAATAACACAACAATATAATAGCTTGATCCTCATCATCTAATTTAACATCTACATTATGCAAATCCACAATTCATCAAGATAATATTTCAAGGACTGACCCTCAAATAATTTCAAATCATGAAGTTCTCTCTCCAATAATATATAATCCACCACAGATCTCGTCATATACAAGAATTCCAACTTCAACCATAACACGACAATAGTTGTTTCTTTTGACCCTTCTTATAAAACCTTATTTGATAATGAAAACTATATGATGGACAAAGCCTTTAAATCAATATCTCCAAACTCCTCATCATACATCTTTTCTGTCTTCTCTGCTTCCTAGATAATACCTCATCCAATATGTTCTAAACAAGGATCACCTTCATCTTCAATTTACATAAGCTGAAATTGATAGAACTATCAAATCATTGAACTTCAAATTTTATATATGCCATCCAAATGAAGATGAATCACACACCCATTCTATGATACCAATTTTTATGGAAAGAAATTCAGCAAACACGAAATTTCAGGACCTGATCTAGCAACCAATAGAGAAATAACAAGATTTAATTAAGATAACAATAAGAACACAATAATAATTAGGGAAACAATGATGATCTTTACTACACAGAAAATAAGCTATTATAAGGAGAATAAAATAATCCTCATAATGTCACTTAGTACACAATTCTCTCAAAATCCATAAGAATACAAGAGGAGAGGGTTTATACAAAGTTCAATAGCATATCGCTTCATGCTAGGGTTTCATACATACATATTTATAGAAGTATATAACTGATACAAATAAATAATAGAAAATAGTGAAAACATTGTCTATGTTTACAAATATAGGGATCTCGTGTTTTTTCCATGACTCTCAAGTTTTTCTAAAATATTATAGAATCAAGTATGCCAAGAAAATACGGATGTGTTCACAAACACTAGGCAACCGTTGTTTTTTAATTGATCCACTTTTGGCTCCAAACTTCTCCAAACATCTTTATACATCAATCAATGCAATAATACACACATAAATATAAGTCATGATATCACAACCTTATATACTAAGATTCCTAGCCATGCTGGCTATATGTATTGAGATTCCTAGTTATGATGGCCAGGTGTTGATTCCTCGATGAGATTGCTATGTGAATTTATTTATTTTTTGTCAAGATGACTATATCGAGGATTATGCTTTATTATTTGTACCTTTAAATTTTTTCATTGTGGTAGAACATTTTTCTTTTTATGCCTTAGTTGTTATACCATGTTGCCATAATTTGTACCTCGTGTGTTCTATCCATCAGTGGTAAGACTAAATATCTAGGCTTGTACCTTAAAAGTTTAGATCCATACATCTCTAGCTTATGTGATTTTCTTATTGGCACCTTTCACCTATATGACCTTATATGAAACTTGTTGAAATACATGCTACAGATTCTATAGGCTTTTCTTATGTGACACTTGTTGAAAAATATGATAGAAATTCTTA
Organism: Tamarix austromongolica; assembly: GCA_039764185.1. Taxonomy (NCBI): domain Eukaryota; kingdom Viridiplantae; phylum Streptophyta; class Magnoliopsida; order Caryophyllales; family Tamaricaceae; genus Tamarix; species Tamarix austromongolica. The sequence continues at coordinate 87,616,482 of CM077811.1, read as the reverse complement.
TATGTTTTGCATGATTCTTCTATGCTTATCAAATCTTGTATGATTCTAAATTATACATTATTTATGACCTAGGGTTTATATTTAAGCTACCCTATGCAGTTATGTGTAAGCATACATTATGTATACTTCATTCTTAATATGATTATTATTAATAGGGAATGAGTTCCAAGAGTTTTCTTTGGGTTTGCTTCTCTTTGATTTTGTGTAATCAATTTCATTGTTAATATGATGTTGTATAATGTGATAACGTGTTTTGTGTGAAGCATACTTATGTAAAATAATTAGGTCTTATTCAGTATCTCATACTTATACAACACCATTTTAGTTTATGCAGGTTTCTCAAGTCATTCTTTATAGGGTTGAGAATGTTGGACCATTGGTTAGCTCAATAAGGGCTTCATTTTGGATCCTAAGGATCTTGTATTCTATTTTGTTTTAGCTTGTGTTGATTTTTCTTATATCTTTTTGATCTTGTATTTATTTTCTGTATAAGTTTTGGAAATCCTTTATCGGACTTGGGTTAGGTGACCAACCTACCCAACTCTTGGGATATGAGTTAAATTTTTATCCTTACACCCGACGTAAGTTAGGTATTAATCATATCTATCTGATATTGGACATAGTACCATGCATTTTCTATTTAGCTTCTATAAAATTTCTTATAAAATAAAAAAAACAATTGGTTATAAAAATGGGGGTGTTACATAAAGGTCTGGTCACCTAGATAGTTTTCTTGGCTTCCACTGAACTTTATGTCCATTATTAGCTTCTTGGAATCAACAATACTTATGTCCTCTAGTTATTGGTTTAAATAACATGGGTATTGAGAGATCATAGGGTATAATCCAGCCCATTGCTTAAGGAAAGTAAATAAATATGAATAAATGGTTATATAACATTGTTATTAGAATCTCAAGAATAATGAAATGGAACAAACCTTGAAGTTTACCATAGTAGCTCACACCTTTGGTATGAAACTTCAAATGTCCCAAGTTTTTTCTATAATCCTTGAATTTTGTGGTAAACATGATGAACAATGAATTTTATACACTTGGATTAAATCATAATATTTACATGAATTCTATGTCTATCAATGAACACAATTTCATTTACTTCCATATGTATTTATAGGGTATCATGTTGGGAATATTATGATAGTAAAGTATGCCAATTGGCATATTACTACATAAGTATGAGAATGTCTAGTATTGTCACTTGTATGCCTATAATGATCATATGTGCATGAAAAATTCCCATGATTAGGTAAGATGGCCTACTTAGTACATATTTTACTAATGTACCCATATAGTTTATCACTCGTTCAATCCTATGAGTAGAAGATCTTGCGTAGGTAGTCAAGGGTTGTTGGTAGGCAACCAATTTATTATGTTGGTCTTAGGGAAACAAACATGGATATTAATACCTCATTTTCTAAGCCCTTATAGGGATTGAATACTATTTAAAAAAAAATTGGCATAGGACCTTATTTTGACTTGTGTAAGCAAATTTTATTTGTGGTTTTATTTCAATTTTTATCATAACCTTAAAAAGTAATTTTTAGTATTTTTGCCCTTGTTTGGGGTTATTTGAATCAATCTCAAAATTTTTTAAGCATGTTTTAGTCATTAATTAAATAAATAGATGAATACAAAGAGATGTTATACGTTAAGGCCTTGTTAACCAACATTTGACTTTTGTTTGGTTTTGGAGACTTTTACATGTTAAGAGTTGCATTGTGTCTATTTTTACAAAATTATTTCTTAGATCCTAAGGTCTTTGTTGTTGGATATTTTCCTAAAGAGTTTTGAAAGATATTATGGTCTGTGGTGATCCTTTGGAAAAATAGATTTCATTATTTTTAATGATTTGTAACGTTCTTTAAGTTTTTGTGTTAACCACAAACTCTCGTGATGCGAGAGGATATGATTTTGCTTTTAAATTTGTATAAATGTATGTTATGTAATGTTTGAGTTGCCATTTTTTTATATGTTTGATGGTATCATTGTAAAACATAATACTGCAGACTTTCATTTCCTTTTATTGTTATACAGAAGAGTCTACTAGTTGTATAGTCGCTTGGTGCATTATTTACTCCATAGGCTTCCTTTGATCCTTAAAGGGGCATACATAATTAAGGATTAGGTTACATTTTGTGAGACTACCTTGTTTGAAGTCTACTTGTAATGGACAAGATGTTTGACCTACGGTAACATAATGGGGTTTTGAGATAGGTGGATGATGGAGTCTTTATGTATGTCCTTCAACCTAGATGTTCATTTATAGTGGAGTGGGAGGGGGTGCTCGTATGGTTTATTATTCCTAGTGGCCTTTTTTTTCATTTATGGTAGTGGAGGATGCTCTTTAGATATATGTTGCCCTATTATGTTTTTCCATATATGGTAGGACGAGATATCCATATGCGAACAATGTTATATATTTTAATTATGCTGGTGGATTTGTGCATTTGTGGAGGGATGTTGAAGTTTAGATATAGATTTATTTTATTATGGAAATATAGATATCCGCATATATATTTGGGATTTTATGTCTTACTAATATTATTTGTGCTCCATGGGTTCTATTTATTGGTAGTAGGATTGAATTTCTGGGCTTATACATTGTACTTTAGATTCATACGCCTATGACTATATGATTTCCTTGAATATACCTTTGGCATATATGTCCGTATGTGACTTTTCAAAAATCATGATATAAATGCCTATAAGTTTTACCTGATTTCTCTATACTTATTAAACCCTTTATGATTCCAAAGTGTAAATTATTTATGCCATATATTTCTAGCTTAAAACTACCTTATGTTGTTAAGTGTAAGCATGTATTATGTTTACTTCATTTATAACATGATTGAATATTGAAAAGAATGGATTTCCTAGAAATTTCTTAGAGCTTTGTTTCTTTGTTTTTGCATCACTAATTCCATTGTTATCATGATGCCCTATAATGTGATAACATGTTTTTTTGAAGCATGCTTATGTGAGATAATTAGGTATTACTCAGCAATCTAGTTGTACTACTATAACATCATTTTGATTCTTGCTTTTGTGGGGATAGAAGTGTTGGTTCATTAGTTGACTTAATATGTGTTTCATTTTGGATCCTTGAGATCCGATATTCTCTTTTTTTTTATTTTCTTGAGATTTTTTAAATATGTTAATATTGTATTTGTTTTTGTATAAGTTTTTTAATTCTTGTATTGAACTCAAGTTAGGTGACAATCGTATCAGACTCTTGGATTATGAGTTTACTTTTTAGTGATGTGTGTAGGAAGGTGTAATCTTCAATTATGTGGATCTAATGGTTCAAATAGAGTTTAGATGAGATGATAAAGTCTCGGTGATGGTAAGTTTAAAGACTAAAGTTTCGAAAGTGATGCAAATAAGATGATGCTGGTTTGAATTAAGGTAGAAAAATGATGATGGTGATTCATTGATGGTAATGATGATTTGATGGTGATGAATTAATGATGAATGTGATTTAAATATGATGAGTTTTAAAAATTTAGGCTTTGGATGATGGTTAGAATCTTGATTTAGGTTTAGGGTTAGGGTTTGGTTTGAAGAAGAGGGAATAGGTGGTGTTTGGTTGGTATGGATGGTTAGGGTTTCAACTGAATGTTTTAGGGTTTCAATTTTTGTATACTGATTTAGGGTTTTTTTATCCATGAAATAGATTAGGATTTTGATGGAAATTGGGATAGGAAAATATATATTAAGAATAGTAGGAAAGATATGGATTAATCTCTAATTCATACAAATGAAGAGATTAAAACTTTCAAGCCAAACCGTTCACACAGATTTCAATTGGTTGAGCTTGAACTCACATAGAATTTAATCAATGTTGATCTTCAACTTGAATTCTTCATTCAATCATCATAATACCTTCCATATTCTCGACATTTATGAATAATTTAACCTTTCGACCACTAGCTAAAGAATATTCCAAAAGATTCCAAGCTAAAAGATATTATACTACCTTTATGCTACTTTATGCTAACTTTATTCTCGTACTTTATTAATTAATTAATAGATTAGATAAATAACTTAATAGTGCTTGAAAATTCTTCCAAAATCCTTCTCATGCACGTGATTAATCCCTATTTGCATGCCATGCACATGCATGTAGACATTTAATTGCTTATTTGTTACTTTTCGAGCAACGTAACCATCCATTGGTCTTCAAATTTGCGGGAGACGCTTTACAAATGAAGAATACTTGGTTTCATTATTATGAAGTCCAATTCTTGAGTGTTTGATCCTACATCATTCTCCCCTTATTGATTTGAATTTGCCCTCAAATTTGCATCTCTATAGTAAGGGCTAATATCTCCAACATTGAATGTCCTTGACACCTCGCCATATGAATCTATCAAATCGAGCTCATACACACTCTCTCCAAACTTTCAAAGTAATTTGAAAGGACCATCCACCCTTTGCATAAGCTTGTGTTTCCTTAGAATAGGAATTCTCTCCTTCCTCATGTGTAACAATACCAAATCTCCCAATTGAAAAACGTGTTAGCTTTTATGCTTGTTTGATCTTGTCTTGTACACTTCATTTGCCTTCTCAATATTGTGCTTGAATAGGAACCCATCTTGAATAACATAAGCTCTATAACTTTCTTGTTTCTTACACTCTTCGAATATCATAGAAAAATCATATTCCATGCCATATTGTCTCTTCAACATCTCTAACCCCAAAAGCTTTGTATCCATCATGGTAAGTACCATGGTCCTCCTCGATAATACATCCGCTACGACATTTCCTTCGCCATCTACATGTCTTGTAGAGAACCCAAATGCCTGTAAGAAGCTTATCCACTTAACATGTCTTGGACTCACCTTCTCTTGACCATGAAAATACTTCAAACTCTCTTGATCTGAATGAAGTACAAAAGACTTGGGTCTCAAGTAATGACTCCACATCTCCAAACAACACACTATAGCATAGAACCCTTTATTGTAGTTCGAATAGTTGAGTCTTGCACCATTTAACTTCTCACTAAAGAAAGCAATTGTCTTTCTTTCTTATGAAAGTACACCCCCAATGCCTACACCACTCGCACCACATGTTACTTCAAGTAATTTATCAAAACAAGGTAAAGATAATACCAGTGTATTTGAGAGCTTTGTCTTTAAGTCTTCAAAAGCCCTTGTCGTTTGATCATTCTAATGTAAATCCCCTTTCTTCATTAACTATGTGATAGGTGTTGTAATGGTAGAGAAGTCTTTGATGAACCTCCTATAGAACGAGGCCAACCTATGAAAACTTCTAACTTCATGGACATTTGTATGAATATTCCATGATTATATAGCCTCTACCTTCGACGGATCAACTTGAATACCATCCCCACTCATAATATAACCCAAAAAGATCACCCTTTCTATCATGAAATCAGACTTCTCCATCTTTCCATAGAGCTTTACCTCTTTAAGCTTATCAAATATCCTCTTCAAGTGTTATATGTGCTCGAACTCACCCTTTATATATACCAAGATATCATCAAGGTAAATAACAACAAAGATCCCAAGAAATGGTCTAATACCTCCATCATCAACCTCATGATGGAACTTGGTACATTACATAGTCCAAATGGTATCACCAACCACTTATACAACCTGTACTTAGTCTTGAAATTTGTCTTCCATTCATCCCATTCCCGTATCCTCATTTTATGATAACTGCTTCTAAGATCAACATTCGAGAACACCTTTGAACTATGCAACTCATCTAACATGCCATCCAATCTTGTTATCAAAAATCTGTACTTGATTGTGATGTTGTTGATGGCTCTCGAATCAGTACACATTCTCCATGTGCCATCCTTCTTAAGCACTAGGAAAGCTAGAACACCTATGCACTCATACTTTTTCGAATATAATTGTGGTCTAACAACTCTTGCACTTATTTCTATAGCTCCTTAGCCTCCTCCGGATTATATCTATAAGTTGGTTTGTTTGGTAATGGAACTTTTGGCATAAGATCAATAGCATGCTCAATACCTCTCAAAGGAGGTAACCCACTAGGCAACTCTTCGGGGAACACGTCGGCATACTCTTTCAATACTTATTGCAATTTCATATCCCTATTAGCATTTTCCCCTCGTTGGACCTCTTTTACAACTAAGGCATAGCATATCTTCTCATCTTTGATGGCTTCATTTATCTCATACTATTTAAGGATCAACAACTCCATATTACTCTTCTTTTTTCCATTCCTACACTCAACATCCTCCTTCTTTTCATTCCTCAAAACCAAATCCTCCCCATCTAGATTAGGTTTGAGCCTAAACTTCTTTTAACCCTTACACACCACATACTCATTAAGAACCCCGTTATGCACAACCTTCCTATCAAATTTCCATGGCTTCCCCAATGACAAGCAACCATAGGAAAATATTGCATAAAACATCATCAAAATAATTTTTAGTCTTAAAAGAGATAAGAGTTTGTTTGGTTACCCTAATACTTTTATCTTTGTTGAGAAATTGGAGTAAATATGGTCTTGGATAACCCTTGGTCTCCAAACTGAGCTTGTTCACCATCTTGTCACTAGAAACATTAGTGCATGAGACACTATCAATGATGACTTCACACACTTAATCACCAAATCTGCATTTGGCCTTGAAACTTTTCTCCCCCTGAGTAAGTAAAGGTTGTTGTTGTACTTAAAGTACCTTTTGTAACACGTAGCAATCCACTTTGCCATCTTCCAAAGCATCCTTTAGGATATCACTTTCCTCTTCTAGGTCTTCTTCAAGGTCTTCATTCTCTTCACAAGCCTCCATATTTTCTATCTCTTTCAAAGTCAATGCCTTTTGGTTTAGATATTCTCGAGAAAAGTGGTCATAACCTCTACACTTTAAGCATTGGTTTCTCACCTTATCAACCACTTGATATTTTCCCTTTTCTTCACAAGAAAAATTCCTAGCATGGTATTGACTTGTGGCTTAAGAAATTGGTGGCTTTGACACACCCTTGAAAGTTGAATCATATGGAGCATTGGTTGACTTGCTTGGTGGCTTGGTCTTCTTCAACTATTTCTCAAACTTGATGGCTAACTTGGCTAGGTCTTCAAACACTTCATATGGGTACACTTCTAACTTCTCTCGAAGATTCATATTTAAACCCCCGATGAATCGTGCACACCTTTGTTCTTCTCATTCTTGGAAATCACATATAAGATCTAGCCTTTCGAACTCCTGAATGTATTCTTCAACTCTAAGTAACCCTATCCTTAACATAGTCATTTTTATAAAATTTTCATGCTCGTATTCCCGAGGCACAAAATTCTTCTTCAAATGTTTGTTTAATTTCTCCCATGACCTAATCTTCAATTTTTCTTCTCTCTCCAGTCTCTTTTTTAAATTATTGTACCACACTCTTGCAAATTTTTTAAAATTTAATATCGATATTCAACACCATTTCTCGTCATCAATTTTCTTATATTCAAAAATTGACTCAATGATTTGCAACCATTCAAGAAAAGATTTCGGGTTAAGATTACCTTCAAATTGGAGAAGATCAAAGTGGATTCCCTTTTCCACATCATCATAAGTTCTCCTTGAAGTGTCATGTGCCTTTACGTAATTTCCCATGCTCTCTTCTTCTTCCACCTAGTTTTGTGCTCTTCTCACATGTCATTCCTCTACTTGTTCCTTCGGTTTTGTAGTTGCACGTGGGACTCGTGAGCTTGGGAAATTTCTATTATTACCACTTTCAATTTTACCACCTTGATTTCATCCATCAAGGTCTTGAGAAAATCTCTCAAGTCTTCTCCTTAATTCTCCATTCGTTTTCCTATCAACTAACTATTACTCTCCCAAACAAGCCTCACACAACCCTCTCTCCGTCTCTTTTTTTTTTATGAATTCTTGGATATTCTTGAAGATAATACTCTTTCTTAATTAACCTTGAAGAATCTTGAAAGAAAGATTGAATCTTGGTTGTAATCCCACTAACCTAAGCTTTAATACCAAAATTGATGTGTGTGGGAGGGTGTAATCTTTAATTATGTGGAATTAATGTTTGAATGGAGTTTAGACGAGATGATAAAGGCCTGGTGATGGTGAGTTTAAAGACTCATGGTTCAAAAGTGATGTAAAATAGATGATGGTGGTTTGAATTATGGTAGAAAAATAATGATGGTGATTTGTTGATGGTGATGAATTAATGATGAATGTGATTCGAATATGATGAGATGATGATGATGCTTTGAAATTTAGGGTTTGGATGATGGTTAGAGTCATGGTTTAGGGTTTGGTTTAGGGTTAGGTTTAGGGTTTGATTCGAAGAAGAGGAAATAAGGTGGTGTTTGGTTGGTATAGATGGTTATGGTTTCACATGAATGTTTTAGGGTTTCAGTTTTGGTATACCAATATAGGGTTTGGTTTAGCCACGAAATAGATTTTTAATTTGATGGTAATTAATATAGGAAAATATGGACTAAGAATAGTAGAAAAGATATGGATTAATCTCTAATTCATACAGACAAAAAGATTAAAACTTTCAAGCCAAACCGTTCACACAAATTTGATCTGCTTGAGCTTGAACTCACACAAAATTCATTCAATGTTGATATTCAACTTTAATTATTCATTAAATAATCATAATACATGTCATATGCTCAACATTTATGAATAATTTAACCTTTCTAGCACTAGCTAAAGCATATTTAAAAACATTCCAAGGTAAAAGATATTATGCTACCTTTATGCAAAATTTATTCTCCTAAATTATTACTTAGTTTAACCATGAATAATATATTAATCATTCACAATGCAAGATCATATGAGTTAGGATTGATTGTACCTATCCGTTCCACCATACGAGAATAGTGACCATGAGAGGTTTGCTCAAAATTATATTTATATTATTGTTCCACTAGTAGAGAATAGTGGAATCCCTGAATTCAATTTAAATAAATCATTTGAATGATCTTAACCATTGATAAGATATTAATCATTTGAAATTAAATACCACATGAGTTAGAAGTTGTTGTACCTATCAATTTCATAAGCAAGAATAGTGGCGAGGAGCATTTTTCCCTAGGGTTGTGTATTTTTGAAACTCTTCCACCTCTTGAGAATAGTGGCCATGAGCTTTAGGCCCTAGGTTTGTGAAACCATTCTAATGTTTGATAATAGTGGCTAGAAGCATTTTTCCCTAGGGTTGTATACTATTGAAACCATTCCACTTGTTAAGAATAATATCCAGGAGCTTTATACCCTGGGTTGTATAATACTAAAACCATTACGTCAATTGAGAATAGTGATAAGGAGGTTATTTCCCTGGGATTATATATCATTGATACCGTTCCATTGGTTAAAAATAGTAGGGTCCTTGAACTTAATTTGAATAAATACTTGGAATCATCATAACCATTAATTGGTTTGGTTTTTAGTTAAGAATAACATTATGGAGCTAAATGGTATTGAGCCTTTGAGCCCTACCTATTATATAATGGACATTACTAGTTTTAATATTGGGATATGGGATATATTTTAAAGGCTATGGTTATTGTGTTAAGATTAGCCCTAATAATTATTTTAGAGTGTATCCTTTAGATGCTTGGTTGGTATGTTTCTTTTTATTCTAAATGAATGGGTATGAGTAGTATGTGGCTTTAGTGATATGGAATCTTCTCCTTGAAAATAAGTTACAAACCTACAAGAATCATTTAAAATATGATTATTATGGTTAGTTAAAGTTATACCATCAAATACACCTATTTTAATAGGATCTAATATTAAGAATGTAAAATTCTCATTATCATATGAATCCTTAGATGGATTATGAGAATCCATAGAAGCTACTGCATCACAACTAGTCTAGCCAAACTAATCGATTGGTTTGTCTAGCCAAGTGCATTTCAAAGCTCAATTTTCTAGAAAATATATTACATCACAATGGAACTTTGATATTTCAAATCCAAGATGTTGTTGAGTAATTCTTATCCCTTTTGATAATTTATGATAGCTTTAATTTCTACCTCAAATAGATTCAAGGGATTGAAATCGAAAGATGAGGGGAAAGAGGACCTCACTTTTGTCTCGTTTTTCCTTTATCATCTATATAACTCTGGAAGTATGCTTTGATTATAGACTATCACTACAAGTCTTGGACAATTTCTTCTCACACTAATCTATCATTTTCCCTCTTGTGTTCAATTCTTTATAGATGAACTCAACCTGTATTATCTAAAAAATCACCATTTTAGCTCTAAAATGGAAGTCACCCTATTATTGATAAATAATCTCTTTCAACTCATATTCAAATGGTAAAATTAGGGTTTTCAATATTTATCATATCCTCACTTGTTCTCTTACTGATTATTTAGATATAAATAACCCTAATCATAACTTTTTCTTACTTTTCTTTCACCTTTGAAATTCTTGAGTTTCTTAAGCACTTGTGCTAATTATTCCCCACTTCAAGTTTTCATTCTAATTCGATTCACTCTTCTTAGTCTCAACAAGTTACATATGATGACATTGAGATGGTTTCAATTTATACTTGCTTTTACCTTTAAGTATAATGTAGTTATTAGTCACACTAGTATGAATTGAATTTCTATCATATTGTCATGGTCTTCCTAGTAAAACACCACAAGCATCCATAGGTAACACATCACATAATACTTCATGATAGTCACTAATACAAAAATTAATTAAGGTTTTCTTTTCTACTTTAGCACATTTTTCCTTATTAAGACATAGTAATGAATATGATTTAGGATTGTTAAAATCACTACACCTGGTTATTTAACCATCATTTCACTACCAACATTAGTCCACGAACCACTGTTTATGATGACTCTACAAACCTTATCACCAATTATAAATTTAGTTTTAAAAATTTTATCCCTTTATGTAGGTGGATTATTATGTTAGAATTTTAATGCCCTTTGAAGTACAAAACATGGATTACCATCCTCTTCATACATAATTAAGGTATATTATAAGATTTAGTCTCTTAGTTATCATGATCATCACATGCTTCCATAGTTGTTATTTCATTTAATGTTAAAACTCTTTGGTAAAGAAATTCTCTAGCAAAATGATTGTATCCTTTATATTTATAACATTAATTATTATAAATCTCAGTTATTTTATATTTACATTTTTCATCTCGATATGGGTAGATTTTCTTATCATTAGTTGAGGATACATTTGTCCCATAGTTTAAAGTAGATGCATTTGAATAGTTTTTGGTTGAATTAGAGGTTGAAGCATTTGTTTTAGCATATCCCTTGGTATACTTAGTTTGTCTTGTGCATTTTATAGCTAACTTAATCAAATCATAAAGTGAATCATAGATAAATATTTTAACTTTATCTCTAATCAATTTATGAAGGCCACTTAAGTATCTAACACATTTTTTTCTTTTCTTTCCTGCATGTCACACAAGAGTGATAGTCTTTCAAATTTCCTAGTGTATTCCTCTACACTAAGTAATCCTTACCTACGAGTAGTTAACTTAATATAAATTTCATTTTCATACTCTTTAGGAATAAATTTCTTGCTTAGTTATTTTTTTAGTTTATCACATGACTTAATTTTATTCCTTTCTTGCCTCTCACGAGTCTTATTGAGATTGTCATACCAAATCCTAGCAAACTTTTTAAATTTGAAAGTTGCTAACTTACATCTATTCTCACCATCATACTTTGTAAATTCAAATATAGTTTCTATTTCATGTTACCATTCAAAAAAATATTTCAACATCCTATTCACCATAGAAATTAGGGAGGTAAAGCTTAGTACCTTTTTCTTCAATATGGTTATAACTTTGTTGATAATTTTCATGCACTCATAAATTATGGCTGAAATCATTTGAGACATTCTCATTCATCCTGTAATCATAATCCATTCGGTTGTTGATGTGTCCGCCTTATGCTTGGACCACTCTTCTGACCATGCCCTTGAATAATTAAGTGGTGACTTCTATTGTGTTGTGCATATGTTAAAGGTTCTCTTGGTTAGCTACCCTCATCTCTAGTCTTTGAAGTTGACTTATAATAGAAGGGAATTGTTGTAGCTGTGTTTTAGTGGCATGCACATGTGTCTCAAGTTGTTGAAGAGTGTCAAACATATGCTTCATGGACACTTCTTCATCCATTTCTACTACACTTTACTGAAATCAACTCAGTCGGGGTGCATTTTTGGCTTTAAGTTGGATCATGATGGCTTCTTGATGGAGCTTCAAGAATTTTGGAAACTTCTTAGTTGACAAGATGGAGTAGGGATGGAAGAGAATTGGTTGAGAGGATCACTAAAAATCCTTGATTAAAAAATAAGAGTTCTTGATGGAGGAGATGGACAAATGTGCATGAGCAAGATTTAAAGAACGAACTTGAAGAAGTCGAATGGAACCTTAAAAATGGTTCAAGTTTTCTACTAATGAGTGAACGAATGTTAAGAATGGAAAATGAGGAAGAAAATCTAAAAAATTTCAAGGATTTTTGGAAGACATGGTGGTTTTTCTTGCTTGCATCAAGAGATTCAAGAGTACACAAATGACAATCAAAGATAAGCTCTAAGGTTCAAGTATATTTTGGGAGAAAGAATGAAGAATAAAATAGTTTGAGTCTTTAAATACAAGGTATAAGGAAGGAGGATGAATTTTATTTGAGTATCTAAAGGATATTTGTGAAAATTGAAGAAGAGAGAAGGAAGGACAAAGGTAATTCAACTTTGAAGGTTGAAGATACAAAAAGAACTTTGAAGGCACACTAGAGGGTTGGATGGCTACATTGCATGCATTTGCATGTAAGACTTACATGAAGGGAAGATGAAGATTAGGTTGGCCATTTTAATGGAGTAATTATCCAACCTTCCTCATTATGTTTTAATGGAGGATGGATGAAAGAGGAAGAGGGGTTCCAAATGGTAGGGGAAATAGAGGGAAAAGATAGAAAAACTCAATCATATAGGAACTAGGGTTGAAATGAGTTGTATAAGGCTTTAATAACCATATTCCCATATCATTCTCACAAATCTTTGGTTAAATAAGGTGTAGAAAAGGAAAAATTAGATCTAAGCTTTTCCATGCTGAAAATGGTAAGGGATATGGGTATCTTGGTGGCCAAGGAAAAAAAAAGAAATAATAAGGAAAGGGGAAAGGGTGAAAATTAATAGGTCAGCTACCTTAGAAGGCATGCTCCACAATTCTTGGCCTAAATGATGTAATTTTGCATGTACAACATGGAAGAGAAATGGATAAGAAGAAGAAGATAAGGAAGATGGGGTAATCTATGCTACTTTTTGAAATTTAAATCCATAAACATGGTTTTAAATTAGTAAGTTATTTTATGCACGCTCAATTAACTCTTGAAAACTAAAAAAAAATGCCCAAAATATAAACAGAAGGCTTTATAAGAATTTTGAAGGAAACTAAATTAAATAAAATGTTTAAATCAAGTTTATCTTTACATTAGTTGATCAATGGGTCCAATTAATCGATTGATTATACATGGTCTGAAAATTTTTGAGAACACATTCCCTATCAACTAATATGGCTTGCCCATTGATTGATGAGCCTAAAAGACAAATTCTCCTATATTACTTAAAACCTTCTAAATCTTTTGCAAAAAAAAATGCAAATTTTTAACTAATATCAACCATATAAAAATCATGATTGAACACATGAATATTTATACATTTAAATCTTAAATATATGGGATTAGGGTACGATAACACAATCCCCTAAAAAAGGCTTCATTGTCAAATCCAAGCAAAACTCAAAACCCTAATTTCTAACATCTATTGTGAAAACATCATATAAGTTTAATCTACCAGGTCAATTTCCTTATCCTTTTATTATTATAAAAAAAGGGTTTAGAGAACTAATATATTTGCTTTAGTGTGGATGAGCTATGATTAACAAACGAAGAGACCAAATCACACTTTCTCAAATAATAGCTTAAGTGTAAACTTAAGAGCAATCAAGTTTTAAAGCAAAAGAGAAGCTAATATGAATACCACCAAGACATAAGGTTTAAATATTATATTCTACATCTTAGGTTTTCTTGTAAAGTGTTAATTTGTATAATTTTCCATTTTCATCAAAAATCTTTAAAAGCTTTCTAAATTCTTGAATTGAATTCAGTACATGTGAATTTGTGGTTGATCTTGATTTTTAAATACTTTTGAAGTGTTTTACATATTATTTGGTTCCAGTCTAAACTAGTCGACTGGTCTCAAGACCTATTAACTAGTTTGGTTTAAACCTAGGGCATTAAAATGAGTAAACCTCAAATGGATTGACTAGTGCAACAAACCAATTAATTGGCTTTATCAAATAGATTGACTATTTTAGAAATTGATTGATTATTTTGACTAACAAGTATATGGGTTTCACTCATGTAGAAACCCATTTATCTTTTTTTTAACTCATTAACTAGTTTTTCCAAACCAATTAACTTGTTTGGAAACTTATTGGCTTGTTTAACCAACTAATCCATGACTTTACTCTTATAGGAACCTAGTCGTCTCTATTTAACTTCACCAACTAGTTTTACCAAGTCAACTGACTGATTAGACCAATCATTCCTTTGGTTTCACTCCTACATAAACCCTTGTGTCTTTAATTAAATTCATTAATTAGTTTTACTAAACCAATTGATTGGTTTGGAACTGATCAATTAGTGTGAGCAAATTAATAGATTGGTTATACTTACTAGTCTGAGGGTAGATATGAGGTGAAAACTAATTTTTACATATGAATTAAACCAATCAACTGGTTTGATTAAACCAATATACTAGCCATAAGGACATATTGACTAGTTTACAAAGCCATAGTTGTTCATATATATTCAAAGGACCAACTGTGTGCAACACAAAACCGATTAACTAGTTTCAGTAAATCGAATGATTGGTTTTCCTAATCGTAACTTTCCCATCTCAAGTCTAAATATATTCAATAAACTAGTTTGAAACACTAATCGAATAGTCATGTAACTGATTGACTAGTTTGTCCAAACTGAGTGACTAATGAACATTAAATGCTGATTTTCTATTAGTTAGGTGATATAGCTTTTTGGCCATTTTATGTCTGGCGGCTACCTGACAAAGGTGAACTACATAATGAAAATCTCCCATAAGCATTTTTAAACAACTTTTCAAATACATTTTATTGTTTAATTAATCATCTACTCTCAAAATCATTTAATTACTCATTTAAACTCTCTTAACTTTCAAATATTGAGTTTCATTATTGAAATGTGTTCATTGTTCACTTCTCTTTTCTAGAGTTTCTCTAAAATTATAATATCTTTTATTACATCTAGATAGATTACATATCATCTAAATTTATACACTTTCATATCTTAATTTTTGGTGAGATTCAATCATAATAACAACCATCTTGAAAAATTCATTACAAAGGGGTTAGTGTGTGTTTGAATATCATTATTGATAGAATATTATTGAAATTCTTGAGCATAAATAGGTCATGTTGTAAATAATCTATTAGAGTTTCATTGATATTTTAAGGCACTTAAATCAAGAAAAGAGTGATCATTAACAAAAACAATTCACTTGTTCAAAATCTAAAAGAGATAACCTTTTGGTACTGGATATATAGAGTAGTTTAGTAATAACCCAAAATTTTTAAATCCTAATTTTTATTTATCAATAATTTAATTTAGCTGAATTACTCAATTTTTGTATTTAGTTATCTTAAATTAATTACAAGAAATAATTTTATTATTACAAATAAAAAAGTTTGCTCTAAAAATCTAACCTAAATACCACACCCAAAATTTTCTTTTCCCCTTTTTATTTTTTTCCCTTCCTTTCTTTTCCTTTCTTTTCCTTTTTCTTCCTTTCATTTTTTTTCTTTTCTCTCTTTCTTCTTCTTCTTCTTCATCATCTTCTTCTTCTTCTAGCTTATGCCATTCTGGCTCAATCTATCTTTTTCTTTTCTTTCTTCCTCTCCTTCAGGCCATTCGAGGTCCATGCCCCTTCCTTTTTCCTTTCGTTCTCCTTTTTTCTTTTCTTTTCTATATTTTCTTTCTTTTCCTTTTTTATTTGTTCCTTCCCCCTCCAGTCTTCACACACATAAACATACAAGGCACATGTCCCAATATATCCTACCAAGGACAAACTATATTCCCTTAAGAAACTTTAACTTTATAAATCTAGCATAACTTCTCCCCCTATACTCATTCTATTACCAATTTCAATACTCATCCTCAAAATATTATTATTGAAAACATATCCAAAAATTAAGGTTTAATTCCAACATCTCACACATGCAATAATAGAATACCTTTAGGATTACTATTTATATTCCCCACAAACCTAAATTTCACAATTTATTCATAACTCTTCCCATAGTATCCCTATAACCACCAAATTTAATTTACATTCCCAAGACATTATTATTTCATTATATACAAAAATTGAGATATGAATCCCACATCTTAAATGTGATATTGGCTTACCCTTAGATCTACAAAACCCAAATTTAATAATTCAATCATAACTTTTACCACGAGGCTCATATGAATCCCAAATTTAATAAGCATTCATAAAATACCACGATAACCAAAATATCCTAAAATTAAGGTCAAACTCAAACAATTATCACATGTGATAATAATTTCTCCCTTAGGGTTACTATTCTCACTTAAAACCACTTTCCTCATTTATTAGACTTAGACCATTTACACTTACTCCAAAATTTTCAAATAATATACTTAACCCATTTTGAACCACTTATTACACTAAAATACCTAATATTTTGTTTTTAACCTATATTGACAAAAATTTCCCTAAGACAACCAAAATACTTATTTTTCCACTAAAATCTTCCAAGTCCTAATATGAATAATTTTTTAACTTCCAATATATTCTAATCATCACAAAATACATAACCACAATTATATATAGATACTTAACCACAACAATATATCTCTAATCACATGTGTTTCTAAAACTTCCAAAACATATATTTCCATACTTATCAATAATTAAAGCGTACTTATCAGAGTAAATATCATGATATGATAGAACTGACCAAATTTCCCCTAGGGCCCATAATAATAATAATCATTCTAAAAATATTCCTAGGAATGAGCAACTTATCATATTGGACATACATAACATATATAATTTACACCCAACGTAAAACTCATTTTAAGATACTATTGTACACATAATAACTTATACAAAGTTAATTATGCTCCATTTTACTAATTTCCATACTAATACTCTTAAGAAAATAATTATAACGTAACAAACATATTTAATAAAATTTATACATTAAAAATCCTAATGTACTATCATGTAATATCTAAATATTTTAGTAGAGTATAAGGGTTATATAATTATTTGCAAAAGCACAAAATACATGTCACTAACTAAAATTTAATTATAATCTAATAATTAAAATTTTATTCCTAAAAGTAGTACCACATTAAATATATTAATATCTAAAAATAAAATAATAATTTTTATTAAAATAAATATTAAATCATAAATTACAAAAATGCACCTTGATGTTGACTATGGGTAAAATATAATTATATCCACTCACACGGCTCATGGTGTATGCAGCGTGATGGGGAAATATGCAAGGAGCTTCAAAGGGAATGGTTAGCCAGTGTAGGTGGTGGAAAAGGGGGTTGTGGCTCGATTGCGCAAGGAGGAGGTGGTTGGAGTTGATGATGAGGGAGGCAACATTTGAGGTTGGTGGTGGCAAGCTTGCTAGTGGTGGTTGGTGCAGCTGGGGAGGACGGGCTAGATTTGGTGTTGGGAATGGAGGCATAGTAAGAGGTAGAGGTGGTTAGGTGGTGATTCGGTTGTTGGGATGAGAATAGGGCTACAGAGGGGGTGTTTAGCAAGGCATGAAGAGTGTGGTAGGGTTGTAAAAATGGTGAGGTGGCGTTACATAGTAGAGGGTTTGTGGCATGGTGATGCAAGAGCATCCAATGAACATAATGATTGTCATGTTCATACTAATCCTCAAGGTAAGGAAGATGATTTATCTTTCTTAATGTTGGAGCCTATCATGTTAAATATTCTTGATAATTCTTATATGCTTGGCATTGAAAAACATTCAAGTTATTCTTGTAGCTTGTAGGTATGTTATGTATTTGCAAGAAGATGATGTTCATACACTTTGATGTGTACAAGTATTCCAAAGCATGCAAGAATATGACATACATGGGATAATACATTACAACAAGAGATAAAGTGATGATATTCATTATTTGTATAAACTTTTTGTAAACCCTAACCCTAAGTGTATTTTATGTAAGTTAGGGTATTGCTATAATTTCATGTATGTATCTTAATCAATTGTATAGCTTTGTAATGTTAATCCTTAGAATCATTTAACCAATGATATTATGCTTTGGATTAAATTTAATATGGGCTTAATTCAACCATGATTAATGGGCTGGATTAAGAAGGAATAATTGGCTGGTTTAGGCTAGCTCACCACCGACTCTTCCTTTACCAATATATATACCTTGGTGCGCAGCTTGTATGGCAGAGATTTGAATATTATTGAATGAGAATTTTTTTTATCAAACTTTGAGCAAAGTTAGCTAAAGTCTAATCCTCCTTTTTGGGTTGACATTGAGCAAGGAAAATCTAGGATTCAACCTTCCTCAACCTATCTTCAACCTCGACACATTTGAAGGCTATACAAATCTGTTGAACCTCTTATACTTGTTTCATCAATTTCTTCACCTATAATCTAGCAAATTACCTCATTTCTTTTGCATTAGTTCGTGGGTGAAAGCTTCTAATACAAATTTTGATCCAACCTTCCATTACTTTGATGAAAACCACATCACATGGAGTGATGGTGTGGCGTCAGTGACTATAGCAAGGAGAAGTGGGGAGTGGATGATGGTTGGACCAAAGAGAAAGAGGCATAAAAATTAGGGATAAGGCACAACGCAAGGCTATTTGGTGTTGGTGGTGTGTAGGTTGTGTGGGATAGCAATACAAGAAGGTAGTGGTGGTAGTGGTGTAGTGTTGGTGCAATGGGTAGGGGAGGGGTAATGCAAAGGGAACTGATGCTGGTGGTGTTGGTGAGCTAGTTAAGGTAACTAGGTGAGGGCGAGTTGAGTAGAGGGAGAAAAGGAAGGAAAGAAGGAAAAAGGGAGAAAGAGTAGGGGATTAGGGTCATGCAATGGTGATGTGGTGTTCGATGGTGGTGGTAAACAAAAAACATAGTAGGATAAGAAGGATGAAGAAGGAGAAAGAAGGAGGCAAGGAGGATCGGTTATGCTAGAAACAAAAAGAGGAAATGGAGAAGAAAGGTAATGGGTTTGTGGTTGGTTTTTGCTAGGAAAACAAACGAGTGATAGATGTATGCATATATGTATAGATGGTTAGGGATGATGAGGCATGTAGGGACAAGATTTGGTAAAGGTGTTAGGTTGTTGAGCGAGATAAAAGAAGAGGGTAGTAGATATAAAAGGGTTGGTGGTTTTAAGGTTGTAGTGAAAAAGAATGGTAGTTGGTGCAAGCTAGGGAAGTTGGTTAGAAGAACCAAGAATGAAACAAAAATGGGGCACGCAAGGGAAAAGGGAAGGGGTTGTCTGGGCTTAAAGAGGAAAGGGAGCTCGATGGGGTGCAGGGCGTAGACAAGGGGAAATTTAGGGGTGTTGGGGCATGTTTGGGATAGGAGGTTGGGCGAGGGAGAAGGAGGATAAAGGAAAAAGAAAGGAATAAGAAGGAAGGTGAGCTTGAGGTTCAGACGAAAAGAAAAAAAGAAGAAGAAGAAGAAGAAAAGGTTGTGTTGGCCGACACGGGAAGGGGAAAGAAAAGAAGCAAAGGAGGAAAGGTGGGTTCATGATGCAGACCAGGGGAAATAAAAAGAGGAGGAAAAAAGAAAAGGGAAAAGGAAATAAAAAGGATAAAGGATAAAAAAAGAAAATGAAAAAAGAAAATAAATTTAGGTTTAGAATTAGAATTAGATTAAATTTAGGATGAAGATAAAATTAATTTATTTGTGTTTAAGGTATCCTATTCAAAAAATAAACTGAGTAAAATGATATATTTAGGGCATGTTTAAATAAATAAATAAAAAAGATAAAATAATTAGGATAAATTTATTAACAAATTCATTTAGGTCTGTGGGTCAAGGGTTGAAAAAAATAATTCAGCTAATATTTAAGGGTTTAGATTTTTGGATAAAAGTCTAAACATTCAAAATTAAGATTATGAATTTTTGAGGTGTTACAATAACCAACCTTGAATGAAGTACCTAATCATGCTCATACACCTCATGAACCATGTTCATCTCACAAATATTACCATAACCATACAAATCTCATGCTTAAATAAAGTGGACTTTCTACTACTAGCTAATCTAATATAAGTAATTAAAACAACTTTAAAAAATAATAATATAAGTGGTACCCAATATAGATAGCCAACACATCTTATAGTGACTATTCCACTCTAAGGTAGTTATCTAAGGAGTGTACACAAACCAACTAGTGATCCAAATCCTTAAGTACGTATAATTTCCTATAAGGTTTATGAGTCAACCTATGGAGAATAAAAATTGGCCCTCTTACCAAAACGTCCTAATTCTTATAAATGGGGGTCATTTCAAGGCACAACATTTCTTGCTTCCAAGTTCTCATGAGAAGGAATTCACAAATATCCCCTAACCACTCAAGGTCACAAGCAACAATTGACCACTAAATATCATAATAGCACTCACATTAAAAGCCTCAAGGTTAAGTTTCATGCCATAATTGAAACACATAAAAAAATTATTTCTTACTCAATTCATATTTCTCTTTAAGTGAGTATTGCTTTCTCAATGCATATTATCTTAAAGAAAGAATCCATAATTGACACATATCATTCAACTTAAATTATCAGCACACTTGACTATTCTAGGTCATCCATCATATAGGAAAGCACCACATCCCTCTTATTATCTTGATCTATAAGGGATCCAAATCTCAACCATATCTTTTTACCAAATGTTAAGACATAAATCCATTAAACAACATGCTTACCCAATTATTCATAAGTAAACATAAATGTAACCCCTAATTTAGTGGTCAATAGTTAAACCTAAGGTCAACTATAAGTCAACCAAGTTTAACCTATGCTAATTTACTCAACACTTAAACACATTCAACTATAATACAACCATATTATCCAAAACAACACTTAAAACATATAAAAAAAACATAAGACTTTAACCATTTCCTTCTCAAATTGTTATTAACAAAATTCAACTGTTGAAGTTCAAGATCAATGTCAAGGTCAATTCAGGTGCAAAGAATTACCTAAGGTCAACCTTAGCTCCTTATTCTTCAATATTACAAAAGACCAACACAAAGCAATATCATATAAAACTTTTAGAAGAAAAAAGTACCATTCATAATTAAAGATAATGGTAAATAGTCAAAGTAAACGATCAACAACCAATAGTAAATGGTCAAATTAAAGGTTCAACGGTCAAAGGTCTAAACCCAACATTAACCTCTTTTATCATTGAGTGAAGATTTAGGTCATGTGAAGGTCTGATCATGATTAATCCTTTATTGATATTTTATAAATATGATTAAGTCTTTACTAACGCTATCTATGGTGTTAATGGATAAATAGTGAAAATTACTTTGAATATTCATGAAGAACACTTAGTGTAGTGAAAAAAAAATAAGAACATTCATACTCATTTGTAATAAACTTTCCCAACGTTACCCAATCATAATTTAGATTATATTAATCCAAATGATAACACATGACATATCAAATTTATCCTAAAAATACCAATAAGTAGCTTAAAATTTTTTCTACACACAAAAATCAATTCTAACTCAAAGATCAAATCCTAAACCCGAGACTATGTATTATGTGCTAGGTTTTAGACAATTTTGCACACTTTTGAAAAAATAGTCATAACTTATTCAATAGTTAACATTTTTGAGATATAAAAGTTATGTGGGAAAGTAGACACATAGAGATTTAATTTTATACTAAATATTTCATGTACATCTTATCCAATCGAGATATATTTATCTTGATATATGACTAAAATTTTTAGGTATAAAACCTCCAAAGTTCATAATTTTCTTAATCATCCAAGTATTAAATATTTCAAGAATGTTATAATAATTTTAATAATTACTAAAATATATGAACATGCTATATAAATACTTTCAACCATAAACAACATCATATAACTCAAGTTACAAAAATAACAAGATTAACATGACATACACTTATATTATGTTGCATAAGATCCTACTTAGAGTTTATTAAGTGTAATACCCCCAAAATTTACTGCAGAACAATTTCATTTTTGTGTAAGCTAATATATAAATTAAGCGGGTGTTACCACTGCACTTAACATGAGTCTCGTTCCTTACCATTCTCATATTAAGTACAAGGCTAGGAAATATGATAACTTTAAACATATGTAAAGATAGAATGAGATGATCACATAAATTAATGGGAATACAATTTTAGGAGGTACATTCCAAATACTTACATTCAAAATACAAAAAAAAAAAAGGGAATACGAGACCTAAGAGTCCAAAAAGGAGTATCCGGATCCAAAACATTAGCATTAGATAATGGCTACTCTACTCTTGACCCATAGAATAAGATCACTCAACCGCAGGTAGATAATCAAAAGGATCAACAGTATCATCATCAAGAGTCTCACATACCTGCGGGACATCACAAACAAATACGTCTGTCCCCCAAATCAGCCAAGATTGTTATAGCACCGTAATTGGCGTCAATATGCAACATATTGGTAAGATAATTTATTTTATGACCATAGCATTTACATGTTGAACACATGGTAAGAAAAAAAATAGACATGCAATGGGTCATAGGTAACATAAGATAATAACAATACTAAAATACTTTAGGTTATTATCTTTACCTTAGTAATCAAACACATCATATTAATCACATTGAGTACTCAGGAGACGGATAAAACTAGCATAAACGCGACCTTCCAGGGCACAACACACCTGGGAACCACATTTACATCAGGCAGAATGAAGACTGGCGTAAACGCGGCCTTCCAAGGTATAACACTCCTAGACACCACTAATCCTTAAGTATACATACCCCCTATAAGCCGGTGGAATGGCACATATAGAGTAGACTAGGGCCACCATAGTTCCGAAGGAACGAAGGAAATAATCGATCAATCATAGTAATGAACTCAATCCTGACTCATGTGATTCCTCCATTTTAATAATTAATGGCTTATTCTTGAAGATAGTCAACACTCATTAATAGGAGGTCACACATAGCACTTAGATGAATTTGTTCCAACCTTATGTTATACCATAACACTTACTTCTATTTCTAGGGTTCCACAGCCCACAACTATTAAACAAGTAATAAGTGATAAGGTTAAAATAAAGTTGATTAGTTCCTAATACAATTATTTAACAAGATAGAACATGTTGAATATGGATATCAATTCTAAGTCACTTAAGTTACCACTTAAGACCATCAAGCACACAACTTAGTTTAATCTTGCATAATCAGTTAAAGCTCTAAAAATCCCTAATCCAATTATTTAATTAACCATATTAATCCAATATTATACTTAGATCATTAGTTAAGTCAAATTAAGGCTCTACCACACAAGGATGAAGCATAAAACAACTAGAACTTTTTAAGCACCCTTAAACATGCTTTAACTTATTAATTTGGGTTGACCTATCAAAAGACCTCATTAATAGCTCAAATTTTAAAAATAACTTAATTTAATGACACCCTATCCAAAAATCAAAACCTGAGCTTATAGGTTCGTACATAAAATGACAGATTTACCCTAGGATTTTTCTGTGCTTATTTTAACTCCATATTAGTTAAATTAAGTTATTAAGGACTAACCCACCACAACAAAGGTTAACCAAACTTCCCAAACATGACCCTACTTCCCCTGGACAGAACCAAACAGGGCCTTATGACAGAGGTGACCAAAATTACCATTTTACCCCTTACTTTGCCTAAAGTGTATCTAAACTTGTTTTAATCATATCTCAAGTTATACAACTCCAAATTAAGATTTCTTATACAGAAAATTCTTTGTAAAGGACCTAATGAACACAATGGTGATGTTATTTTTAACAGGTACCCACTGGAAAGGAGAAAATGGCCCTGGAAGAGAGCAAAGTCGAAATTCCCAAATATGACATAAACTTCAAATTCAATCAAAATTGTCCCAACACTTTAAATACTTATGACACATATTAAAATAACCTTAGAATAATTTTAAGCAACCAAGAAAAAGAAAAAAATGGCCTTGACCAAGCCACAAGTGGGTGTTTTATGCTCAAAACTCCATTTTTCACACTTAGATTCATAATCTCACAATAATGCAATATAACACATAATTAGAACATAACATATAAAATATTCACAACATATAATAATGAATAAATTTCATATTAAGGTCTATCATGCTTCTACTCAACAAAAATCACATAGAAAGGGTACAACATTTAAGGCATAAGAATAGAAAATAAATACTATGACATGCTAGGATATAAATTTATGCCATAAGCGATAACATACTTAGAACTAAAATATACAACATCATGCTCCACCATTTTTTGCATATTCAAAATAAGATTAGAACAATATTACAAAAAAAAAATACAACCTATAAGGCATGATAATAAAATACCACAGAACAACATGTATAAATATCCATGCGAAGAGAGTAATCATAGCTTACTAGCAAGCAAGTCTTGTAGCTAAAATAAGTCATAAGTTTCTCCTTCACTTAGCACCTCTTGATCACATAATACAAAATATAAGAAGAGTTAGGATTTTATGATATTAGCTAAGAGAAAATAATAGAAGGAAAAGTAGAAAAGAGGATGAAAGTCAATACCAACAAAAGAGATGTTCTCTGCTAACTTTGGAGAGCTCCAGAAACAAGGGCAAAACCCCACCTAAATGACTCCCAAAGCATAGGAAAAATATTCAAACATATATGGGTATGATTTAGGATAATTTAGATCAAGAAAATGAGGATAAAAGTGAGGAAAAGTGGTATAATTTGCAGCACAAAACTATAGTAGCTAGAGCAAGGTAGAGGTGGGAAAATGATTACCTTTGATGCTTCAAACCATCACCAACAATTAAGGTACCATGAGCTAATGTTAGGAGGTTGAAGTAGGATGATTATGGCATGAAAAAATGGAAGAAAAAATGACTAGAAAATGGGGTAAAATGGTATAAGCTGGTAGTAGCATTAGGGAAGGAGAAGAAGGGAGCAAGGTTCCAAAGTGTGCAAGTGTGTGTGTGTTTAACTTATGTAAAATAATAATAATAATAATAATAATAATAATAATAATTATTATTATTATTATTATTATAATGCAATGTAAAGGAGTGCAAAGAGAGAAGGATTGGAGTTAGGTCTGGGAAAGAATGGTATGATTCCAGATCTGCCATTGAGTGATAAAAGTTGAAATGAGGTTACTTAAAACTCACTTGAAGGAAAGGCTAAGGGTATGTTTGCTTTATGTACAACTATGTAATGATTAAGGTGTACTTTGGGTGAGAATTTTGGTTAACCCAAAGTCAACCTGTGATATCAGATTTTTAATTTAGTTAGACCTTAGTTAGGATCCAACTAGATGATTAGATTGGCTAGTTAGATTAGTTTAAGATTAAAAGTGTAGAGAAAGCCTTAAGAATAGGATTTTGCATGAAATAAATAACAAATGGATTCTGAATATTACAAAAATATAACGAAAGGTTCGGAATAAATTTAGAAACCCAAATATATAAAAATGTTTTGTGTCAAAGTCATTTTGATGCTCGACGAAGGATAAATGACCCAAAACAGGCAAAACAGATAAATCGAGTAAACGCGATCTTTTGCAAAATTGTGATATAAATGGAATGAATGAAGAATGACTCAAAATTTAATATGAATGAATTGATATTATATGTTATTGAGATGGATTACGAGCCTAATTACGTTGCAATTAGGGTTACGAGATTTTGGGATATTACAATAAGAATAATCTTACTTGCTCTCAACAAAGCAAAGAGAAGGAGAGGATAGGAACGAATAAGATGTTTAAGAACCAAACCCCAATCTAAAAAAATTAAAGATTAAATCATAGTATTAATATAAAAATATCATAAGAAAATTGAAGAGGAAACAGAGCAAAGGAGGTAGATTCAACACATTTGATCATTGTTACTTAAAGAGGAGATTCAAGGCACTTCAATGAAGGTCTTCAATGGTGGGAGATTGTGTTGCAATTTATAAGAGCAATAGGTAAGTGTCTGATGATTAATGGGAGAATTAGGGAAATGAGCTCGCATTAGGGAAACTTAGGAATTAAGGGATACAACAGGGGGATTGATCTTGTTAATGATAATTGTTTTCAAGTATGAAGAGGACATATGGGAGTAAGATGAAATAGGTATCCAATGAGAAGAAGCTGGCACATGGGATCAAGGGGTATGTATGGAAAAGGGAGATGAACTTGTGGATAAGGATGAGAATAAGTGGAGGTGAATGGTTGATGAAGTAGTTAAGGGTGAAAATGAACTTAATCACTAAGAGAATATGAAGGATTACAATGCACATGGAAGGGGGAAACATGAATGTGTGTGTTGGAAAGATTATTTGTCTTGTTTGGATGGAGAGGATCAAGTCTTGAGGGGCATGGATGGTTGAGATTAAACCTTAAAAAAATAAGAATCAAATCTAAGTATAGAAACTGGGTTTTAGTGACTTGTATTGCTTGAAAATTAATAAGTCATATAATAATAATAATAATAAGGTAAATTAATTTTTAAATTGAAAATATCAATACACACTAATCCTCAAAGTTTCTTAAATTTTAGTCAATTTAAATTTTCGCTTCAAGACACAAAATACAATAAAAAAAACAAATGAGAGGAAATTAGTGTTCATTAAAACTTTTATTTTCTATTTTTGAAAATGGCTAGGTGATTGTAGAAAAACCTAAGGATTACAAATATAATCAAATTGGAATAATCTAAGAAAATTTAGATGGCCAAAAGTGGTTTGGAATGTCTAACATAATCAAAATTGTGAGAAATGATAAAAATTCTCAAACAAAACATTTCCAAAAATGTAACTAGGGTTTCAATTTCATTTAAAAGATGTCATGAATCTTTAAATAATGTACATTCATTATTTTTATATTATAAAATATATTTTTAAAATGTGGGGCATTGCAAAAGTACTCAAGAATGAATGTATGAATTAAAGCGTCAATGTGAAAAATAGTTGGCACACTAAAAACCAAATGAATTTAGAGATGGGGCAATAGAGAAATAAAGTTGTTGATTCAACTTGTTGGAGGCAAAGTAGACAAGTTAGGTCAACACCATTCACTCCCTAACCAATAGAATATCTAGTATTTATAGAGCTTATTAAGACCTTCTAAAGGAATAAATGTATATGATGGGCACACTTCTTCAATTTTTTCAATTTCTAGCAAGTGTTTCAAAGCATATTGGTTGGTGAGTGTTTTTGGAGTGGTCGATAGGAGTATGGCTACATGTCATAGATGGCTTTGTATGCTAATTTGGCAGAGAAGGTATATACATGATTAGGCCTCCAAATGATGTAATCTTCATTAATAATCCTACTATCAAGTACTTCAATTTGTAGGGCATATGAGGCTTCAAATGAACTAAAGCAAGAGTGTACTAGGTCACTATTATACCCTCTAGAACTCAAAAAAAAATGCGATGTGTAGTGTTATTAGAATCAAGATTCTATCAAGAATTAGTAAAGGTCATCAAAATTAAATTATACAATTAGATCATAAGATTGTAAGATTCTACTAATTCCATAAAATATAATCCTAATATACTTGAATGCTACAAAATTTTATACTTGAGTTAAAATAAAATAAAATAAAATAACTCATTCATAAGCTCTTATTTGACCATTAATTAAGTTGTAGCATCTAACATGCAATACAAATTGTCGATTATATACATACAAAAAAAATTATATAAACTATGAATACAAACAAAGCTAATAGTACTGCAAAAAAATAAAAATAAAAAAGATAATAATAAACTAAATAGAAATTAGTAAACATCTAATACCAAAAAGTTAATATATTTGGTTTTTACTACCTATGGAGTTTGAACTTTTTCGAAATATATTTCTTTCCAAAACTAACTTTACTAATATCTCACTTGTACTTTGTCCACATTGATTGGTGTTCAAGGTATAATATGTACAAAATAATGGAGTTAAGGTTTTTAAAAGGAAAAATATATTTAAGGTAAATAAATTAAAAATTATAATTAATATGTAAAATTTTACCACTCTACCAAGGATCGTAACTAAGATCATAAAATTCTACTTATCCTATATAAGATCCTAACATTCTACCACAATTATACTATTTTAATATTCTCTTGAAGACCGTTGATCATTTAGTAAGTTTTTTTACCGTATATTCATAAGATTCATATTAGAAGTTTAACAATGATTGTCAACATGTAGAGTATAATTAGGTATAGAAGAAACCTAAGGATTGTGCCTAAATGTAGCAATTAAGTCGGGTAGGTCGGATTATAGCGAGTTAGATCGTTCTTGAGTCGGACTATTTGATGGGTTAGGTCAAACTTAAAGCATACTAATCCTAAATCTAAACACTAAGTATTAAATTTAACTTTACGCAACTATATAATTAAATATGTACGATTAGTTGTTCCATGCCTATTATCATGAATTTTTAATAATTTATTTTTGTGTCAATTTGATAAAATAAGGATATCATTGGTAGATATAAAAAGTAAGTAAAATTTATAAAATAATATAGTTTTAAAAGCTTTAGATGAATTATAAATTATATAAATTTTATTATTGTGACTAGTTAATATAAAAGTTGGTCTTTCTCCTGTCAGGTTAGGCTAATGGCAAACTAAGTTAACGACAACTTAGGTTAAATTGGCATTGGATTAAGACTAATTGGGTTGTAATTAGTTCAATTTAATGTTGAATATAGAATTAACTATTTAGCTCAGACCAATTATATTCAAATTATCATTGATAAAATTGTTCTTACTTTTTCAGATCAGATTTTTTAAAGATTAAATCAGATTGGACAAGTCCAATCAACTTTAATTGTATCATCTATCTTTCAAGTATCTTCCATTTGACTCGATTCTGCCCCCGAGATAAAGTTCAGATAGTTTGTATTTTGATTGAGCAATGAAAACATGCCTCTTCCTTTCAACAAAAAAAAAGGATCAGACCCTTAAGCTCAAATACTTTGTATTTTGATTGTAACCCTTAAATAATTCTCGTCCCATCCCCGACCAACACAGCCTGAAAATGAGGAGCAACCAAAATATTTTGGAGTCCAAAACTCGGGCGACATTAACACAACAATTCAAATGGAACATATTATACTATGTTTTTTCCTCACAAGTGAAAGAGGTTACAGTAAAGAAGAGCGAGCATTATAAAGGTCCTCTCCAATGAGTTATCTAGATATTCTCATACAAGCGTCAGGTCTGTATCAGGATGCGCCCGCACATTCAAAGAAAGGAACCTTCATCGTTTTCTTTCAGCTCTCCATTTATAGACTGGTCCTGAGATTTCACAAACGATCTCATCTTCACGAAGTTTGCGCTTCCTACCTTTTTTCTGCATTGCACTTCTTCATCAGTTTACTCATTACCAGAAAGTGAAGGTTCAGACAGATGATACAGAAGTTTAAAATAAATAGGGGAAAGAGCAGGGAGATCCACACAACTAAACGCCGATCAATCCAGCCCATCAAAACATATACCTGCAATTCCTTCTTCAATGCCATATCACTGTACACTTTTTCTAACGCATTAACCCTTCCTATTCTTGCTTCCAACTCCCTGTAGGAAGCGGCAGTTTTCCTGTAAGAAAATATAGACCTTAATAATGGCGATAGAGGACCACTAGCTGCATGAAAGTTGAAAAATGCAGACAAATGATGGCAGAGCATCAACGGGGAAAAACCAGCTACTAAAGACTAGGGAGGGGGGATTTCAAAAAGATAATAATAATTAAAAAATTAAATAAATAATAATAAACACTGTTATAATGATAAATTCTAGAAAATATATTACTACATCCAGCTACCAGTAGAGGCTGGGAGCACAAGAGGTCCCTGATTTGAACCTCTCAACTTAAGTACTGTATACCTTCATAGTAATTTATACTCTCCCTCATGAATATATATATATATATATATATATATATATATATCAAGCAATAAAACCGCGGTTGCGGTTGCGGCGTCGCAAATGATATTTTATATGTCGCAATTGTCACGGTGTGATTTTTTAATTCTTTTCACAACAAATACTGGCAAATATCGGTAAATATCGGCTAATATCTTAAATTTTTCCAATATTGTGACGATAAATATGTGATTTTCTGAAACGGCCACAATTTCGGAATTTCATGTCGCGGCTGACCCAAAAACTGCAAAATTGCGGCCAATACGCGATTACGGTACTGATATTTCATTGTATGATATATATATATATATATATATATATATATATATATATATAAGAATGCCAAAAGTAGTCTATTTTTGAATTTTAGATTACAAAAAGACGGCATTACTAAAAGCTTGATAGTGTGCTAAAAACAAGATACGCAGAAAACATGGCTTCATATTCCACAAAGGCAAGACAAGTTTTGGAGACAATTTATTCTTTGGAGAGGAGAATGTAGTAGGAGCGTGATTAATGTAACAGTTAAACAAAAATGATGAAGTTTGAGGAGTGAGTTGTGCACCCGCCTCTACATTAGTCTAGAGTCTGAATTTTACTGATCTAATCAGATTTAAAAAATCTAAAAAATTATTACCATTCTTATCAAAAAGATATGATGATCTAATCTGAAGATGAAGTGAAGAACATATGTCCAAAGAGTGGAGGACAAAGCCCATAGCGGAGGGACACAGCCAAGTCAAAAAAGTGGGAAGACTAAATATACAAAGTCGCAACTATATTATCTATATGACACGTTGCTTTTTGTCAAATTTAGAAATTATCCCTCCTTTTATCAAGCTTCCTACAAAGTGTCTTCAAAAAAATAAAATAATATTAAATTATATACGAAAAAGTATTAATATATATCACTTCATAATCATATATCATCTTCATTTCAGACACTAATTTACCACAGAGAGCTCAAAGCCATCAAATAGCAAGGCAAGGGACATGAATCAGGTCTCTCTTAACATATTATGTATGCGTCATGCATATCTCATTTGGTTAGATTATAAAAAGATACAAAAAGTGAAGCAGAAAATTAAATATGCAAGAACAAGGAATGAGAGAAGGATAACATGTTGAGCGGGAACAAGCAGAAAAGTAGTGGTTGCCACAACACGAACAGGACAGTAGTGGGAGCAACATAGAAGCACAGCAGTTAAAGTTAAGTAGCATCAGGAGTACAACAGCAAGCATTGTAGCTGCAACACACAAAGCATCATGAAGAAGGAAAGAAAACACATTATGTGTAGGGATGGCACTCCCCACCACGCGGATTTCCCACTCTGGTTCGGGGATGAATTTAGGGGATTGGGGTCAGGATTGGGGAAAATTTAACAGGGATTATTTTGGGTTCGAGGCAAGGATGGGCATGGAGTCCCAGTACCCATACCTGCCACAATTATGTACTACTTATAAGTTAGCACTCTACTCTAGTCTTTTGTTTTTTGTCTTGTCCCCGATTTTTTGACATTCTCTCTCAATTCTTCCAGAGTCTAGACTTCATACTTCATCCCTTCCCTTCATTCTCGTCTCTTCCACTTCCAAATCGAGTCCTCTACTCCCACTCACTCTTAGTGTCGACACTCGACACTTCAACCTTCTAGTCCGCCGCCGGCACCGCCAGTTCCAGCCTCAATCGTCACACATTATTCCAATCCCCTTCTAGTCCCCTCTTTGATTTTGTTCTTCTAGTTACAAAGGTCAATCAACTATGTAACTCACCCTCAGTCTCAACCAAGCAATAAAATCATAGTCGCGATCGCAATTGCGATTACCGTCACGGTGTCAGGGTATTGGAGTGTCACAAACTAAATTTTATGTCGCGGTTGTCGCAACATGATTTTTTTATTTGTTTTACAATAAATATTAACAAATACCACTAAATATCGGTAATATATCGGCAAATATCGGTCGATAACCAATATATTGCCGATAAATAAGTAAAATTCTAAATCTATCATGTATCGCTAATTTTGCGTATCGGCTAACACAAAATCTGATAAATACCAACCTATATGGCGTATTGGGACCAAAATTTAATAGTATGTTCTAAACTATCAACTTCTTCTCGAATTCAATGGTTCAACCCTTCTCTCTAACCTTCTACTTCCATTCCTCTACTTCTCGTTCGCCAACAACGCTGCCAAATCCAACCTCAATGCTCACTTTTGATTTTGACTTCGTTCTTCCGTTCTAGCCTCCGCGGGCAGCCGCACTTCAAGGTTCCGCCAACCGCCGTCCTCCAACGTTTCATTCCATGTCCCAATTCTGTTATGTTAATCTAATAGGCTAATAATTGTGTTTCATTCCAGGTTCCAAGTTCCAACTGCACTTCAATTATTTCATCCTGGCCCCATTGGTTAAGCAACGATGATGCATCTCAATGCTTGCTTTGGCCCATTGACAATGCTTTTTATATCCTTTATATGGTCTTAGGTACCTGATGAAGTGGTGATTGACTAGGTGGTTTTTGGACCATGTGAGGTGAATATAGGTGGTGGGGAGTGTCGGAGTGGATTTATTGTGTCTACCACTGTTTTTTTGTTTCATTTAGATCAGTTTCATTAACTAAATTAGAGATCCTTCGATAGGATTCTGCATGGTCAAGTCTATTGAGTGTTGGGTCCATATTGTGCTACCCTTTTACCAGTGATACTAATTGCATAATTTTCACTATTAATGCTCTACAAAACTGCTAATTGCACAATTAAAGCTGAGATTTTGGAAGTGAATTGGTAGGGCAGAACAAAAGAGAACAATCAAGTATATTTTGATACGTTGGAAGTGACTTATTTTATGTGGTGTGATTTTATGGTTGTTAATTGTTATGCGGATCTTAAATGCACTGTAATTATATTTCACATTGTATTTTGGCTGAGTAAATATGAGTGAGTCTTATCATTATGCTGGGTAAATTTCTTCTATGAATATGCTGGGTCTTAATTCATAGATAGTGTGATGTTTCTATTTTATCCTAGTTGTACAAATGGACAACATTGATAAAGAGTTTCAAAGTGGTATGGAAAATGCTCCAACTGTGCAAAGTGAAGCAAATGCATCAAAAAATGAGAATGTTCAAGGTGATTTTGAACATCAAATCAAAATTCCAATGATGAGAATATGAATAATGGGGATATTGTCACAAAAAGGATGGTAAGATCAGTTGTGTGGGGTCAATTTGAAAGAAAAGTGATTGGAGGAAAATGTAAAGGAGTTTGCAATTATTGTAATAAGGCTTTGGGAGGGGAGAGCAGGAATGAAACCAAGCATCTACGTGACCACTTGAGGAATGTGTGCACAAGAAGCGAAAGTCCCTAAGCCAATCTCTTTTGAATCCAACTAGATCCGTTGATGGAGTAACCAAGCTTGAAACATACCAATTCAATCAAGATCTTTCAAGGGCTGAACTTATAAATATGATTTCGTTGCATGAATATCCACTTTCTATGGTTGAGCATCAGGGGTTTGGAAGGTACTCCAGTTCTTTACAACCATTATTTAAATTGGTTACCCAAAACAAAATCAAGAGGGACACATTGAAGATTTTGATAGTGAAAAGGAGAAAACTATGAAATTATTGGGCGCAAATACGGGTTAGATTGTATTGACAACTAATATGTGGACTTCCAAGTAATCAGAAAACGAGATTTATGGCGATCACTTTCCACATCATTGACAATTCATGGAAGTTGCAAAGTCGAATTGTTAGGTAAATATAATGTGTTGTTTTTGAAAAATTATGCATATAAACAAATATGACAATGAATCTCCAAACTTTGGTGTTATGTTTTTTTTTTAAGTTTTGTATATATGTCGTGTCCACAAACGGGTGATGAGCTTGCAAATGTCCTTGTGGATCGCTCGCTAGAATGGAATCTCAATCAAAATTTATTCAAGTTAATTGTGGATAATTTCCCTTCTAATGACTCAATGATTGGGCATATTTTGGAAAAGATTCCTTCAACTTCATTCAACTTAAAAGGAAGATTATTTCACATGCGCTGTTCGGCACATATTTTAAATCCTATGGTAAAGGTCCTAAAGGATGGATTGGAATTGATTGGTGACGCTATTCAAAAAGTTCACAACAGTGTTGCATTTTGAACATCAACTCTAAAAAGAGATGAATTTTTTTTTGAGGCGGCTAGAATTATGCAAGTTCCAAGTACTAAGAAATTAGAATTTCACTGTAAGACACGGTGGATCTCTACTTATTTAATGCTGACAATTGTAATGGAATACAAAGATGTGTTTCCTCAGTTGAAACAACATGAACCTTTATATATGAGAGTTCCCACCGAAGAAGTGGTTAAAAGAAGCACAAATTTCTTCCAAGTTGGAGAATTTTATCATGCTACAAAGTTGTTTTGGGGGACGAAGTATCCCACTCTAATTTTTTTTTCCAATACAATGTGTGGAATTAAGTTGGCAATTAATGAGTGGCTCAATTCAAATGAGTTTGAGGTGAAAAATATGGCATCATATATGAAAGAAAAGTTTGACAAGTATTGGGATATATTAAATCTCCTGTCTGCATTTGGAAGTATCTTAGATCCTAGATTCAAGATGAAGAACATTCAATTGTTTTATCCAATTGTTTATGGTGAAAAGTCTTTAGGTGAGATAGAAGAAATAAAGAAACTATTGAATGAAATGATTGAAGAATCTAAAAATAGATCTAAAAAATCTGAAGATGGTCATCAAGGCTCACATTCTTGTCATTCTTCAAGGCATCCACAACCTAGTTGGGATAGCTATGTTTTTACCAATGAATTGGAAAGTGTCTCGGATTCTAGCAGTGTAGTGAAATCAGAATTAGATAGTTATTTGGGGGAGCATCTTAAATACAATGAAATATTGGTACCGCAATTGCGTATCGACCGTAATTTTGCAGTTATTATGTCAACCGCGACGTGAAATTCATAAAATGCGACCGTTTCAAAAAAATTTACATATTTATCACCTCAATATAGCAAGATCAGGGCCGCTGCATGGAGAAGTAATGAAATCTATAGCTGGGATCAAGAAGTTAAGGCTTTAGCGACTAGATCTAGATAGAACTCTATCAAAAAGTAAGTGTTGGAGGCTTTATTTATTTCTTACATTGCCACTATTTGGCATGAGAGAAATCTTAGATTGTTTGAGAATTATGCTAGACAAAACTCCACCATTTTACGAGCAATTATTATGAATGTATCTAGGATAATGGTCCACCACAGCATGTATGCAAAATATGCTAAGTGGTTATCACTCATTGATAGTATTGTCTATTAAGGTTTGGTTGTAATTCTTCCATTTCAATAGTAATTAAGCATCTAATTTATCAGGGGAAAAAAAATATAGCAAGATTTTGGAAATCAAACTATATTTGCTGATATTGGCCGACATTTGCCATATTTGTTGTGAAAAAGAATTAAAAATCATGCCGCAACAACCGTGACATATAAAATATCGATCACGACACACCAATCGCAGTTGCACTTTTATTGCTTGACCTCTTGTGCCAAGATCTACTGATATCCTATGTGGTGGAAGGTGAATAAGGTTTGCTAGGGATTTGCTGGTCATTCTTGTGACGATTATTGCTTCTAAATCAACTTTTAGTACTAATGAGAGGGTTATGAGCACTCACTAGAGTAGAATTCATCCCACAACCATGGAGGCATTGATGTGTACTCGAGATTGGATGTGGAGTGAAATTGAAGGTACTAATATTTCACTAGTTTCTTGAGTGCCTTTTTAGTGCAATTGTTATTATTTCCTTACTTTGATATTAATTTTGTCTATCAGAAGCTTCAAAGGTTGAAAGATTTGATGCTAATTATGACACTAAAGTAATTAGGTATGATTTAAAGTGTTATAAGTGTTATCTGCTTTGTTATCTATTATATATATATACATATGCCTACACTATTTTGTAGGCACCGAAATTAAGTTTGAATAAAAACAATATGGTAGTGAGTAATCTTGTGTGACTTGTTGTTTCCATAAGATTGTGTAAGTCAACTACCCAAAGTAATTATATTATTTACTTTGAAACTTTATGAGATCTTGGACATAGATTTCACCCCTCTTATTCAATTAATAGTAAAATGAATAAGATAGTTTTTTCTCCAACTTGACTAGTCATTTGATTCCTAAAATAGTCAATGATTATCCAATACTTTTTGTAGGAACAACATGGTTTAGATTCCAAAACACTTTCAATTTTCGATTGGCAGCAACCACAACAAAATTTACTTTTTCCATTAAGATTGCTATTATGATTGTACATTGATCTTAATGATCATTTGTTGCTAAATTCAATTACTTTTGTTGGATTTCATCTTTTGTTTTGTTGGCTAATGCTATGGTTTTTGTAGATTTCATCTTATTGTTCAAATGCAACAATAGAATTATTGTTTTATGATGGAGCAAAATTATTGTAATATTTTAATGTTGACAGTCCTAGAAATCAAGCAACATGAACACTCATATAGTGAATTTGAACCAAGGATTTGTATACACCAATTTTTCAGGTATACCATAGCAGGTTTGTTGATGATCTAACAAGCATAATATATGACTCAAGTTTGGATAAGCTATATCGATCTGCATTTCTTTTTGTTCTCTTTATGTGTCTTGCTGACTGAAGAATAGATATGAAGATCTCTTGATAGGAAAATTCTCCACATCTCCTTATTATTCCCCTTCAATTTAGATCTTTGTTTCTGCATTTGGATTTCAGAATCCCTTCCCACGATTCTTTTCTTCATTGTATAAGCTCTCTTTCTGCATTATTCTCATGTATATTTAGTATTTACATTTTGTTTTGACATGCAGATGAGCTTCTAGTTATTTTTCAGTTGACACCCAGCTTATGGCCATATATTGATGGATAGAAAGATAATGCTTAGATAGCTTTAATAAATCATTGATAATCTTTCTATTATTTTTAGTTTGGAGAACATGCAATCATGGTGGCATTATGTGCAAGATAGCCAATTTTGGGATTGTTCCTGGTGGTCATCAAATAGGGAAAACCAAAGCCTTGTTTCAAGAGTTGGTTATTGGTATGTTACTATATATATATGCTGTTGATTTATTCATCCTGAATCTTGGTTTTGCAAAAAGTAAGAAGTACTTGTGGTTGAGCGTCTTGAGGCCAAGGGCTTTGATCCTATGTTGTTTGAAAAATATAAGAAACAGGGACATTAAGAAACAACAAAGTAAAATAAAATAAATAAATATTAAATTAAAAAATACAATAATTATATTTATAGTTATAGTTTTACACTGGGACAAACTGATATTTACGACCCATCTACTCTGAAACAAAATTTTCCAGATTTGAAAACCAACTTTTGCCTCTTAGTTTTTAACAAACTGGCATTTTGGACTCCATATTATTATCTAAAAAGTACATTAGAATAGTCTAGCTCAAGTCCAATTTTTCCTTTACCCTAACCAGTTAAGTGAAAAACAATAAAAGCCTTCCTCATTCAACAAATGAAGCAACAGAGATGACAACCATTGAAGTAAGGCAAAGTTAGACGGAGACGATGACAGCAACTTGCACAGAAATAATTGGTGTGTGGATATCTAATAACAACAACAAAGACTTTGTCGAACAATATGACTCGCACACCAATCATTGAAGTGCAAGTTGTAGTCGCCGTCTCTGCTTAACTTTGCCTTACTTCAATGGTTGAAATCCTCCATCATCTTCATCGCTTAATTTTTTAAATGAGAAAGGATTTTATTGTTTTCCAATCAACCAATGAGGAGGGGGGGGGGGATTAGGCTTGGGCTCAACTACTCTAATATACCTTTTAGACAATAAAATAGAGTAATCTCAAACAAAAATTTCCAAATTTGAAAACCTACTTTTGCTAATTAGTTTTTAACAAAATGGCATTTGTTCCGGTGTAAAATTATAACTATTAATATAATTAATGTAAAAATCTTTAATTTAATATATATTTATTTGATTTTACTCTATTGTTTCCTAATGTCCTTGTTTCTTATAATTTTCAAAATTGGCATTTTTCGCTTTTTCTAACGTTCCCATTTTTCCGTCCCCATTTCCATGAAACATAGATGACGACATAGTGGTGGATGGCAGCGGTGGTGTGATAGGCCTCTTATAAAATTTACGTATGTTAGAAGGGGCAAAAAATGGGAAACCAGGGGGTACCTAGCTGGAACGAGGTAGCAGCAGGGAATTTTATAGCAACGGGAATAACAGAATTCAGGTGGGTTTTCAACAGACTATGCTTAGTCATAGGCTTAGGCAGGAGTTAGTTATTTTTTTCCTTGTCTATTTTCTGGTATTTATAGGAGTGAGAGCTGAAGGGGGAGGGGCATCGAGAAGGAAGCTATTGTGCGGGGAGGTTACCAGGTCCTCGAACTCCTGGCTCTGTCATTTCTCTCTGATTCAATATAATTGTTTCTCTTTTTCAACAATTTTCTCTGAGTCGAATTACTACTATTTCTGCTTGTTGTTTGCTGGGCTAACAATATTGGTATTGATAGGCCTCTTATACAATTTACGTATGTTAAAAGGGGCAAAAAATGGGAAACCAGGGGGTACCTAGCTGGAACGGGGGTAGCAGCAGGGAATTTTATAGCAGGGGGGAATAACAGAATTCAGGTGGGTTTTCGACAGACTATGCTGAGTCATAGGCTTAGGCAGGAGTTAGTTTTTTTTTTCTTTTTTTTGTTGAAAAAGAGAAACAATTATATTGAATCAGAGAGAAATGACAGAGCCAAGAGTTCGAGGACCTGGTAACCTCCCCGCACAATAGCTTCCTTCTCGATGCCCCTCCCCCTTCAGCTCTCACTCCTATAAATACCAGAAAATAGACAAGGAAAAAAAAACTAACTCCTGCCTAAGCCTATGACTCAGCATAGTCTGTCGAAAACCCACCTGAATTCTATTATTCCCCCCTGCTATAAAATTCCCTGCTACCCCCGTTCCAGCTAGGTACCCCCTAGTTTCCCATTTTTTGCCCCTTCTAACATACGTAAATTTTTTCATCAACTGGAAGGAATTTAAGGAGGCACTCCAGAATCGATTTCGCAGTCGACAGGAGGGGACCTTATGTGAGAAATTCCTGGCCATCAGACAAACGTCAACAGTGGAGGAGTATGTGGAGTCGTTCGAGCTCCTGGCAGCACCACTACAAGGGAGGCTGTCGAATGAGGTTCTAGAGAGTACATTCCTGAATGGGCTCAAGCCAGCCATACGGGCTGAAGTGCGCATGATGAGGCCCAATGGCCTAGCTGAGGTTATGGAGTTAGCCCAGATGGTGGAAGACAAAAATCAGGTGGTGAACCAGGGTCGGGTCGGAGTAGGAGGAAATGGATCCCGGGCGGCGACTGGCGGGTACGCGACCCTGTACCCTAAACCCAAAACAATTTCCCTGGGCTCCTCGACACAGAGTGGGTCGCGGAGCTTCACCCATCCCACCCAGATGATGAATTCGACCAAGGGACAGGCCTCACTCATCGCGTCGAGCTCGAAGGAGGAGTCACAGAGGGGGCGCGCGGCAGGACCCTGCCGAATTTCAGATTCAGAGCTGAGCAGAAGAAGGGAGAAGGGACTGTGTTTTCGATGTGAGGAAAAATACGCCCTAGAGCATGTGTGCAAGAACCGGGAGCTGTGTTTTCTGCTGGTCGATGACTCGCAGATGGACTACGAAGGGGAGAAGGAACCGTTCGGTACCTCAGGGAATGAAATTGAAGAAGTGGAGGGGCGAGTTGAGCTATCAATGAACTCAGTGGTGGGATTCACTTCGCCAAAAACCATGAAGCTGCGTGGCACCATCGAAGGAGAATCTGTGGTGGTTTTGATCGACTGTGGAGCCACCCACAATTTTATCTCTGAGAAATTGGTCCAGAAATTGCAGCTGCCGATGACCGCTACCTCTTCTTATGGAGTATTGATGGGCACGGGAAATGCGGTACAAGCTACGGGGCTATGCAAGGGAGTTAAGATCTCGCTGCAGGACATCGACATTATTGAAGATTTTTTGCCACTGGCATTAGGGAGCCCTGATGTAATCCTCGGAATGCAGTGGTTAGAGAGGGCTGGGCCAATGCAGGTTAACTGGAAACAGCTCCAAATGAAGTTTCTAATTGGACGGATTCCGGTAACCCTTAAGGGAGAGGCAGACCTCTGTAAGTCCTTGGTGACGCTCAAATCCGTGGAACGGATGATAGCTAAGGGAGGGCAAGGGGTGTTGCTGGAATTTACAGCCCTTACAGTGGAAGAAGAGAGTGATTCGGAAGTGGTAGGGGGGTTGGAGAATGACAAAAAAGAACCGGAAGTGCCTCAGGAAATTCAATTGGTGGTTAACCAGTATGGGGATGTGCAACAGATGCCCTCGGGGCTTCCCCCTCCTCGTATGCGGGACCATAACATTGTGCTGCAACTGGGTACAGCCCCCATCAATGTTTGGCCTTATCGATACCCTCAGGTGCAGAAGGACGAGATAGAGAAATTGGTAGCCGAAATGCTGGCTGCAGGCATCATCAGACCTAGTCAGAGCCCTTTTTCCATCCCAGTGTTATTGGTGAAAAAGAAAGACGGGAGTTGGAGATTCTGTGTCGATTATCGTGCTCTCAACAAGGTAACTATTCCGGATAAATTTCCCATTCCCGTCATCGATGAATTATTGGATGAATTAGCAGGAGCAGACTGGTTTTCAAAATTGGACTTGAAATCGGGGTACCATCAAATTCGGGTGAATCCCGGGGATGTACACAAGACAACATTCCGGACGCATGAAGGGCGTTACGAATTTCTGGTGATGCCCTTTGGGTTGACAAATGCCCCGGCAACCTTTCAATCCCTCATGAACGAGGTGTTTAAGCCGTACCTACGGAGATTTGTGTTAGTATTCTTCGATAACATCCTAGTTTACAGCCGCTCTCTGAAAGAACATGTGACACATTTGGAGTTGGTTTTTGGTGTGTTGTGCAGGCACTGCCTGTACATCAACAGAAAAAAATGTACCTTTGGGCAGCGAAAGCTGGAATATTTGGGGCACATTGTTTCGGCCGAGGGCGTAGAGGCTGACCCATCTAAGCTTCGAGCCATCATGGAGTGGCCGGTTCCCAGGAATCTAAAAGAATTACGGGGATTTTTGGGGTTGACAAGATATTACCGTAAATTCATACGGAATTATGGCCATATAGCAGCCCCTTTGACTGGACAGCTGAAGAAAGACTGTTTTGGGTGGAACCCGGAAGCACAGAAGGCATTTGAGGCATTAAAGGCAGCCATGGTTAAAGCTCCTGTATTAGGGCTGCCGGACTTCTCGCAGCCATTCTTGGTAGAAACAGATGCTTCGGGAGTTGGCATAGGCGCTGTCCTGATGCAAAATCAGCAACCTATTGCTTTTTTAGCCAAGCCTTGGGCCCTAGGGCGCGGTCAAAGTCAGTGTATGAAAGAGAATTGATGGCAATGGTTCTGGCCATCCAGAAATGGCGCCATTACCTTCTTGGACATCAGTTCACTGTACGAACTGATCAGAAAAGTTTGAAGTTTTTGTTGGAACAGCGGATCGTGCCAGAAGGACATAAAAAATGGGTGGCTAAGCTGGCAAACTACCACTTCAATATTGAATATAAACCGGGCCCTGAGAATAAGGCAGCAGATGCATTGTCTAGACGGGATGAGCAGGTTCTTTTGGCCGCCATCTCGACCGCATGGGTTACCAATTGGGAGGACTTGAAAGAGGAAATTGAGGCAGACTTTCACTTGAGGCAGGGGCATCTTTTCTACAAGGGGAGGCTAGTATTAACCAAAGATTCCCGGTTTATTCCCCATCTGTTAAATGAATTTCATGGGGGCAGAATTGGGGGTCATTCCGGGGAGCTGAAGACTTATCACCAGCTAGCGAGGGAGGTGTATTGGAAGGGAATGAGGAAGAGAGTCCAGCAGTTCGTGGTGGAGTGCTCAGTTTGTTAGCAGAATAAGAATCAAACGGTCGCACCCGCTGGATTACTCCAGCCCCTACCAATTCCAGAACAGGTGTGGGAGGACATTTCACTAGATTTCATTGAAGGGCTGCCAAAGACAAATGGGTTTAGCTATATATTAGTGGTGGTGGACAAGTTGACCAAATATGCCCATTTTCTCCCTCTGAAACATCCATTTACAGCGGTGGATGTAGCTAGCCTGTTTGTAAAGGAAGTGGTTCGATTGCATGGTATGCCGCGGACTATAGTGTCCAACCCGGACAAGGTGTTCACCAGTCTTTTCTGGAGGGAGTTGTTCAAGCTACAGGGAACCACATTGAAGCACAGTTCAGCCTACCACCCGCAAATCGATGGACAGACGGAGGTGGTCAATCGGAGTATAGAAACGTATTTGCGCTGCTTTGTGGGGGACAAACCAAAGCAGTGGGTGACTTGGTTACCATGGGCCGCGTATTGGTACAACACATCGTACCACACAGCCACAAAGACAACCCCTTCAAGGCATCGTACAACAGAGATCCCCCTCCCTTATTGCGCTATACGCAGGGACTCACGCCTATGGCTGCCATTGATGAGGTGCTACAGCAGAGAGATGCAGTTCTGGATGAGTTGAAACAGCATCTGTTAAGAGCCCAACAACGGATGAAATCCACAGCTGATCGCAAAAGGCGTGAGCTGGTCTTGGAAGTTGGATCATGGGTGTATGTCAAGCTTAAACCATATAGGCAGCGATCCTTGGCTAGGCGGTTGAATGAGAAGTTGGCGCCACGCTATTTTGGTCCTTACCAGGTCGTGGCACGTGTGGGTGAGGTGGCATACAAGTTAGCCCTACCAGAGTCAACCCTGGTGCACCCAGTATTCTATATATCCATGCTCAAACAGGCGGCTGGGACTGACAACCATGTTCAGCCATTTCCAGCAGCACTCACTGAAGAGTTAGAGTGGAAGGTGGAGCCGGAATTAGTAGCAGACCTGCGCTACAATGCTAAAGGAGTTCTGGAGGTGTTAATCAGGTGGAAAGGATTGCCAGATTTTGAAGCTTCTTGGGAAGAGTTCGACACAATTAATTTACAATTCCTTCTTTTCACCTTGAGGACAAGGTGAAAGACCAAGCGGGGGGTATTGATAGGCCTCTTATAAAATTTACGTATGTTAGAAGGGGCAAAAAAGGGAAACCAGGGGGTACCTAGCTGGAACGGGGGTAGCAGCAGGGAATTTTATAGCAGGGGGAATAATAGAATTCAGGTGGGTTTTCGACAGACTATGCTGAGTCATAGGCTTAGGCAAGAGTTAGTTATTTTTTTCCTTGTCTATTTTTTGGTATATATAGGAGTGAGAGCT
Source organism: Tamarix austromongolica (assembly GCA_039764185.1). Taxonomy (NCBI): domain Eukaryota; kingdom Viridiplantae; phylum Streptophyta; class Magnoliopsida; order Caryophyllales; family Tamaricaceae; genus Tamarix; species Tamarix austromongolica. The sequence goes on along the minus strand of CM077811.1, from coordinate 87,572,901 downwards.
GAAGGGGGAGGGGCATCGAGAAGGAAGCTATTGTGCGGGGAGGTTACCAGGTCCTCGAACTCCTAGCTCTGTCATTTCTCTCTTATTCAATATAATTGTTTCTCTTTTTCAACAATTTTCTCTGAGTCGAATTACTACTATTTTTGCTTGTTGTTTGCTGGGCTAAGATGGTGATAGTGGTGGTGGTGTTGGAAGAGCAATAAGAGCAGCTCGAGCTTGTGAAAATTGACAAGACTGCCATTGGCACTTGCCAGCCTACTGAGATGGTATACAGGGTGCAAAAGTGGTTTCTAGTGCTAGTAGATTGCCAGCAGTGGTGGGCTGGATGTCATCAATGAGAAATTTTGGGGTTGAAGACTCTAGTGACATCCATAGAAGCATCTTATGCATCTCTGCCATGTGTTCGTGTTCCTACTACATTCGTGCTCATTCATCCAAATTTTCCAACATGTTCATCATGGGGTTGGTAACTTGAGCCAAATCCTCAATAATTGTGGCATCACTATGATACCAATTTGCTACAATTCTAATTGGAGAATCTGGCCGTAGCAGATTGAAATCCTGACAAAACCCAGATCCCTTAGGGTGCTTTTGGCCTTCTTAATGTTTCTGGTCTTATAGCCCATGGTTAATATTTCTAGCTAATTATTAGAAGTGATTAATTTGTGGCAACGAATGGATAATTGAGAGGGATTGTTTGGCTATAGTGGATGATAGGAAGAGGGGAGAGAAAGAGAGTCGGGAGTTAACGATTTACCAATTATCCAACGTGTTTATTGATCAAGACTAGAAGCCCTATTTAATCCCTATAAGCAGGTGGGCTAAGGCCCTTAATTACTATGGTAAATATTCTCACACGCCTATGAAGAACATTACCAAACTAAATCTTTAGCGTCAAAGCTAATAAATATCAAATGTCCGTATCTCAAATATTACCTAACTATAACTTTCATAATATCAAATAATTGTCTGAATATTAAAAGTAATACTAAATTAAATATATAAAATAAAGCAATTAATATAATTAATAATCTAGCTAGATAGTGCAGGGCCTCTTGGCTTGAGGCAATCAAACCATATCAGACCCTTGTACATATTCTCCCACAGTTGGGAGTTGGAATATGATCAAGCTTGTTTAAGGTCCTTTATTCACCAATATTACGTAATATCAAAAGTTGAGGAGAGTTTAAGTTGAGAATGCTTAAAAGGACTAGAAAGACTACTTATACCGGTACACCGTTCTCATAATTAGGATGTAAATGGGGCGGATTTTATCTGAAATCCGATGGATACTTAAACTAATATGGATAAACGGATATGGAAGATAGAAGAAAACACCTTCCGGATTCGGGTACGAATACAGGTAAGAGCTATCCATAGCCGTATCTCTACCCATTTACACGATATATAAGTACTATTTAACCATTAATTTAAGAATAAACATAATAAAATATTAAGGTTAAGATTGCAATTTGGTTTAATCCTAAATGGGTTTATCCATTGGGTATTGGGTTTATCCGTTGGATAATATCCGTTAATAAGTAATCCAAGGTAACAAATATTTGACGAATACCGATATGGATGTGTTAGGGGATACCTATAAGGTTCGGATATGAATTCGGATACAAATTTTCTTATCGGATAAGAATATGAGTATGGGCAATCCTGCCCCGTTTATATCCCTACTTATAGTAGGAACTGTGCATGGCAAGGAGCATTCCAAAGATAGAGCCCTAGTAGATCATTAGGAACCTCAATTGATGGCAAATAGTTACTAGATTATACCTTATTAACTTGTGACTAACCCCACAGACCAGCATAATTTTTTTCAATACAATCTTTCTGCAATTATGTTCTCCCATTGCACTATGCCAAGAACACTTAATGGGTTACTATACATTCTAAATGGAATTCACACTGGCAACATAGGTAGATCCTTTTTGGCACTTATTCAACACAAAATCACCAACCTCTTGTATTACATAGTAATGTTCAAATAAAGAGCTAAAATATGGTTGATCATATTAATTATCCAAAAAAAAAAGAACATATACAAAGGCCAACTAAGGCACCATTTAGTTAGCAAATTATGGCTTCACTACATTTTTTACCAATTTTTAAAGCTATACTTATTTTTTATCACTATGGACTACAAAGCATTATTAAACAAATAAATAAATAATATCAAAATATATACCTAAAAATATTAATATAAATTACTTGTCAAACGGAACCTAAGCTACATTAGGTAATTAGCATACCAGCAAATTCCAAGTCACAAAGTACCAATTTAGTGAAGACCGTATAAAGTAATAGTAGACATGGGCCAAAGAAACCACAAATTGCAAATTCAATAATGTTATGAGTGCATTTATATTATCACTTGTTAAGTCATTCAAGGCCTGTATGGAACCCAATATTCATCTCCTCATGAACTATTATTTTCACCTCTTCTAGTTGCTTTGTTGCAGTTGGTCTTGTTGCTGCATCTTTGTTTCTGTTATGCTCCAGTGCACTATTACTAATGCCGCATTAACAATGCTTCTACGGCTAGCACTTGTTATTGTCGTTCAACACGACTACTTTGTCACTTGTTACTTGCCTTTTCTCCCGCTCATGTTATTCTTCTTACACTCGATCATCACATCTTATTTTTCTGCTCCCCTCTTCCTATCATGTTTTATAGCTAGCCAGTGCTGCGTTTATTGCTAAGTTACAGTGATGCGGACCCACCATAATATCTTATTTTCTTGATATTTTCGCTACTAACAATAGTAATGGCATTAATATTGAGATCTGCCTTTCTTTAATATTTTGTCTGTAAGTGGTGGTGGTTGCTAGTAGGCCTAATGCCACCTGCCTTATCTACAATGGGCTAATCTATTACCAATGGGTCAATGTGTAACCTGCCCATAAGAATGATTGTAAGCTAGGCTTGGATAGTCATTTCGGTTGTTATTTGCTAGCTAGCCTTAAGTGGGCCAATATATTATAAGCCAAAAATGCTGATTGTTCAGGCAGTCTTATTCCATATTGCGGAAACAGAATTTTGTTGTACCCAACCTTGAAAAAGTCATAGACCCAGTTCTATATGCTATAATTAGCATGAAGGCCTTAGGGTTGAGTGTGCGACTATATAACCTCATTAACTCCTTTGAAATCTCTTGTGCCTGTCACTTGTTCAATGGAGTAAAAAACTTTACGCTCATTCTCCCTCTCTCCCCCCTCCCTGTGGCAATTGAATCTCTCATGCCAAATGTCAGTCTTGTTGTTTAAGCTATGAGAAACCCAGCCCTCCTTCGAGCAAACCTCACAAAGTGTGTCACAATCTCAAATTTCCCAGTCATATCCCCTCCCAAAGGTAGATTTCGATCATTCTTTAAGCTTCTATAACCAGAGCCTCGTCCCAGAGTTTTAGTTCTTATATTCCCTAACCCCTAGGACTCTACCTCATATCTCTTCACCTACATTTTCTGCTTCTTAAGCCTCATATTTTCAACTTTAGTTCTTACATATGTCCCTTAATTAGGGAACTTTTCCTCCATTACCTCTTTCCTAGACTCTCATGTGCTAACTGGTGCACCACTCACAAATCAAACGCTCGTGATGTTATTATCGAATTCTCACATAAACATGTGGCTATTACAGAAACCTAACTCTTCTTTTCTCTCTTTATCTCCATAACAACTTGTACTAGACTATCAAATTAGATTAATTCTCACTGACATTATTTTGATAGTCTAGTACAACTATGTATCCAAATCCATAGATGAACTTTTGCAACTCAACATTTGGCAAGAAAAGGAAAGAACATTTCAACTGAAACTTTAGCTGCTAATTGAACTATAGGCTGACACCCTAACTCTTTGAGAGTTACCTGTGCATCTCAGGTGCACTTGATAACCCCAGGTCATTAGTAATTATCATCTGGGCATTTATAACATCTTTTATGCAAACTTTAAATCAATTAATTATTAAAACAACATAAATCAGTGAGCATCTCAAGAGCCGCATCAAACATGTATTAACGTACTTGATATACAACAGCCAAATTTATGCAGCTTACAAATAACCAGACTAAGGCAGCAAAAATAACGTGAAGAGTTACCTCCTGATATGCTCTGGCACATTCTTAAATGTAGGCAACTTTCCATACTCAGCAGATCTTGACTGAATTTGTTCTGCCTCCTCACTGTCAACAACCACCACAAAGATAACATAGTATGTCAACAACCAAGTCATCAAGCTTCATGCAATAAGAACGGGCAGTGCAACTGCAAGCATGCTCCTGTGAGGAGCCTACGAGGATTATCACTAGCTTAAGTAGTACTCACTACACTAGATCAGGGACCTGACAAACTAAATCTGAGGTTTCAGAGACTAGGCAGCGCATAGAATTATTGTTATTGATGGAAATTGTAGTTCTAGTCCCAAGGCTACAATAACAAGCTGGACAGCTCAAGCAGGGTTGCTGTCACTCAAAATAGCAATAACAAGCCAGAAAAGCGTCATAATATTGTTTGAATGCAGTCCTGATTCCCTTGCTATTTCATTGGTCGAGGACTCGAGGTGGGCGCAAATGACAACAAAGTGTCATGGACAATATTTTATGTCACTGCATGATTTTTTTTATTACTTTTAACAATAAAAATTAGCAAATATTGTTAAATATTGATATGTATCTGCCAAAATGCATCATATCATCAACCTATCAACGATAAATACATGATGTTTTTAAAAACACTGCCGCATTTCAGCTATGTCGCATATCAACTAGTCCGAAAACCACAAAATATCAGCCAATATCAAGAATGATATTTTATTGTATGTAAACAACCCCTTTCATAAAAATATTAATTTAAGAGACTCATGAATCACGTATTCAGTTTTACTCCAGTTTTTAGAAAATATTTGGTTTGACCATTATAGTATGTTCATGGCTTTGTTTTATTTATTCGTTGACAATTTCAATATTATATTGAAGTTATAATCAATCATTGTCATTGTTGCTTTAACTTATAATTGCTTGCAACTACAACTTCATAAAAATCTTATGATTTCAATTTCTATTTAAAATTATATTTCAACTAACAGTTAGGTGCCCAAAATAAAACTATAATTGTCGGTTTCCAGTTTGCAATGTATGACTTGAAATTTATAATTTTATGTAACAATTTAACATTATACCTTAAGTCCTTAATAAGTCATATTTTGTTAACAAATATAATATTATTTTAAGTCAAATCTTCCAAATGATCATGATTTTATTTTTTTAAAAAGAAAAAAAAATTCCTTCTCGAGATTCACCTTGTAGTTTAAATTTAAAAGTTTATGCAACACCTTCCAATTTCCTTTATGAAACCAATTTTGACTAAGTTCAATTATTTAAGGGGAAAAAAACTGATATTTTATGCGAGTTCAACCTCAGAATTCTCCCTAAATCATTATCTTTAAAATATTTTATTTTTATGTGTCAAAAATTCCGGTATCAATATTAGGATAAAAGTATTAACTTGTAAAGGTTTTATAAAAACTCATATAGGATTTTACTAGAATAAATTTTTTTAATCCCATTTCAACTAGCCAAACATTTTGTTAACATTCAATAATGATTATATTTCACCCACAAATATGATTTTATATTGTATTATGGCTTTAAAGTAATATAAAGTGTTGTCAACAATAAGTTTTTCTTGTAGCATTTAACTACGTCCTTTTCTCTTATTTTTATCTTGCTAAAATTTCAAGTTCTCATAAAATATTTCAAAAATGACACTTTTGGTTTCTAAATATTTTAAAATATTGATATGGAAATTTAAATGAATTTTGACGTATTCTTGCTATTTATTTAAATTGCCCTTCAAATTTTGATCTTTCACCTTTACAAATATATTCTTATTATAAATTTACAAAAATTTATATTTGATTTGAGAATAATGTTTTCAGGGTTTCTCTAAATTTTCACAATTTTTTAATTTTATTTGCTATTTATTACAATGAATGTCTGTTATATGGTTCTTCAATAAAATTTGTCTAAATTTGAGGAAAATGTTTTATGGGCATCAAAAATATCTTTCACGTTTTGTATTTTATTCCATTTTTAGTTGGAATTTTCCATTTAAAGATATGTTTCAATTTTCAAGCTAGAAGGGTTTATCATGTATTAAGAGGGAAAAAATAATAAAAAAGAACAAAGAGCAAACAATGCCCTTTTCTTCTCTTTCAACCTTAAAAGGCAAGCCCCAACACTGCACTCTCCACCAAGTTGCCATCATCTTGCTTGGCACTCTGGCAGGTCTTCACATCATCATACAACAGCAATCTTGCACAAAATGCGCTCAACCACTGGTTCAATTAACAAGCCTTTCTTTTTTTGATTCACAACTAATGGACGTGATTTAACTTATGTTAAGTGAAAATATTTGATAGGATTAATTTGCATATGCTAATTTGGTTGTGTTATTTTGCTTTGATTTGGTCATTTTAAAAATTGGTCCAGCAAATCAAGATAGACAGCCTTGAGTTAATTTGTTGAAATTAGGTTAGATTTATGAGCCTTTTTTTTATCATTTGATTACACTTAACATTTTAGAATACATCTGATTTCACATCCGAACCATTAATTTGAATAAATTATCTAGATTTGACTGATTTTTTTTGGGGTTTAAACCCTAACTTTCAAAAATGATTTGTTTTTACTTAAAATGATTGTCTAGATTGGTTCTAAATGATCCTAAAAGCATTTTACAGCATCAATTATAACTAATTAGCTTGAATTGAATGAATGACTTATATTTTGAGCTAAAATCTTCAATCCCCAAATTGAATTTAATGATATTGGATAAGCATTTGTTGGATTTCAATTTGATTGACTTGTTACATTTATTTAACATCAATCTAATTTCATTTCTACATTATAAATATGAAAAATTGTTTAAAATCCGTCCATTTGACATTTTGGTTTCAGCCCTTTTCCACAAAACTATTTTTGTTCAATTGATTGATTTGGAGTTAATCTTTGCTTTGATTAGTCTTTCCATAATTAATTTAAAATGTCTTAATTATATACTGCAAACTTGCTTTGGCTAGAAAACTCAAGTGTTGAACTTGGTTGGATTTTAGCCCTTGAACATTATTTCTCAAATCTTGTCATTCGCATCTTTAAAATTTATCCATTTCAATAAGGGTTAATTTTATTCTCCTCTTATTCTTCTCCTAATTTTGTTTATATTCTTGTGTTTAAAATGAATTTTTCTAAATGTATAATATCCTAATGTTTGAGACAATCAAGGTTTCCCAGAGGAGGAAGTGCAAGATAGCCTCTTAATTCTTTTGTTCTAGGTAATACATCGTAACCTTTAGATGTAGAAAAATATGTGCAAAGTGTTATGTTCCTATTTTGATTTTTCTGAGTGTATAGCATTCATGATCTAGGATTTTAAATAAAAGTATGATTTATGTGAAAGATCACATGACACATAGTGAAAATAGCATTTTATGCCATGTTTGGGGTTTTCAACCTCTTGGGAGTTTTGTTGTCTTTGTGGTGATTTAATTTTTTCTAAGCATGATATTGCATGAATTTTAGTGTATGTGTGCATATATGTGAATTTGGTGAAGTTCAGTCAGGAATTGATTAATCCTGATCCTTAAGGCTCTCAGCAAAATTTTTGTGGCTTTAAATTTTATTTATGTATATTTAGTATTCTTGAATATCGGCATGCTTTTGGCCAGTGTAAGCATGATATATGCAGAGTATTCATAATAGGCTATTTTTTTCCATTATTGGAAAGATGGTAGTGATAGATATAGGTTGTATTGAATCGTGTCCTTTCAAGCATGAGTTATATATTTAGCATGCTGAGTTAATTCTAGCTCATGTTCTAATGAATTTCAATTAAAGGTAAATGTATATTACAATTGATTGAATTGTGAAAGTATGATCATTTCTCATCCTTCGTGACCCAAAGATAAGTATTGAGCAATTGATCACTCTTGGATCAAAATGATGTTTAAACCTATAGGCCTTTTTTCACAAATCGGATCGGATTAGATTAGTGCTGATTAGATAGGATCTAATCAAATCGATGCTGATCTGATTATAAGTTAATAAATAATATTATTATCATTATTATTATACATATTATTATTATTAGATACAATATAATAAATAATAATATTAATGTAATAAAAAAGTTATAAATGATAATATATTAATAATAATAATAATAAATATAATAAATATAAATTTTTATAAATAATATTATTATTATAAAAATTATAATATAAATAAAAAATGATATTATAAATAATATTAATATGAATATTTAATATTAATATATTATCGATAATAATAAGACAATAATAATAATAATGATTGGTATTACTATCATAAATAATAATATGCTATTATTAATAATAAATGTAATAATAATAATATCAATAATTATTATTATAAATAATAATAAACAAAATAAACATATTAATAATTGATAATAAAAATATAACAATAATAATAATAATGTTATTAATAATAAACATATTAACAATATTAAAATGAAGAATAATAAGAAGAACTATAATAATCATTGATAATTATAATTTTATTTATCACTATTTACAAAAATTATTATTTTAAATATATAAAACATTGATCATAACTAGAGAAAGTATAATAATTACAATAATAACAATTATAATAGATGATCAGATCAATGTGAATTAGATAATAAAGTGAGGAAAATATAGCTTTCGTCGTTGTAAACCAAAAATGCCTTTAATCATAGTGATCAAAGATGATGAACCCTTGCTCGCCCATGGATGTATTAGCCTTAAGTCATGTAGACCAAAGATGCCTTTAATTGCTATATCAAAGATGATTGTGCCGATTTCTTTGATTTTAGTAAACCAAAGATGATTATGTTGATGCCCTTGATCATTGGAGATCAAGTTGTTTAATGTTGACCCCTTTGATCTTTGTACATCAATATTGATAAATGACAAGCGGTTTATGAGTAAAACGACTAAGCATTGATGGTAATGTGCTTATATCACAAGTGTTATATGCGGGCCTTGTGTTGGGCGTTAGCTTATGATACTAGAATAATATATTAATAATAATTTAAGTGAAAGATAATGAATTCAAGGTTAGGATCTCAAAGCCTTAGATTGGCCTCCAAGATAGGGTTATGCTTCAATGCCTCCCTTTTATTCTTTTGTGGCTCACCAATTTGACTTACACTGATAAACGCCTCACATCTATTACGAGCCCTAGTATATTAGTGGGTCCTTGGTGTCATTGTGGATCCTTAGTATAATTGTCTTGGACATATGTATCATTCCTAGTGTAATTGTCTTGGACATATGTATCATTTGGTGAGAAGATTTGACTTGGTTAAAGATATGCATCCTCATTCTCAATGTCATTAAAAGAAAGCGAAAATATTTTATTGATGCTATGATTCTTTCAATAAGGCTTAAAATGTTCTTTGTTATTATGTGTATTGTTTATATCATATGATAATATGTACCACGCAGATTGATGCATCATGGCTTGAAATGTTCTTTGTTATTATGTGTATTGCCTATATCGTATCATAGTATGTATCACGTAGATTGATGCATCATGTATTTGCATGTTAACGTATAAATAAGGCCAAGTGTTATTATGTGACAAGTGTGATTTTATGAGTGATGATCTCCATATCGTATGTATTGTAAGTATTGTTTCACATGTATTGTAGGTGTTGTATCACATTTGTAGTATTGTAAGTGTTGTCTATGTAGTATCATATGACTTATTGACTTATATGCTTGTTATTATTTGTACCATGCTATCATAGCAGGAATGTATTTGTTATAGTATATTAAGGTATTTGTTATCATATGCATTGTCTGAATTGCCATGCTTTATTTCTTGTGTGCTACATCTTTAGGGTAGATTATATTACTCAATACGGTTATACTAAAATTTCTAGGTGTTTATGTGTAAGTGCTTATTTGGCCGATGGGTGGCCCAATTTGGAAAATCCATAGGTTAAAGTGTAAGACTATCCGATTTAGCTTGGCCCATTGCATTTTATTTCCAAACCGTAATTCATTTTCTTATGTTGTTTGGTTTTACCTTTCTCTCTCATGTTTGTATTATTCTTTCAATATAAATGATTTTAGCCTTGCGCTTAGTATAATAATGGTGCAGATATCAGACTTGTACTAAATATGATGGTAACACCTAATAAATTGGTACTTATACTTCTGCAAACCTTGCATTAAAAACAAATTTCTGCATTAATTTTTTGGGTGCTGCACCAACAATGATGATGGTATGGTGGCCATGTGGGTTATGGTGGTGATGAGGATGTCGGTGGCAGTGACTAGAGTGGGTAACGTAGTGGTGGACAGTAGACATGGTTGTTGCCGACCATAGCATGCCATTGTTGGGGTGGTGAATAAGCACGGGTGGCCCCAATGACAAAGATTTGAGCTTTCTTTAGTTCAAACTCTAGGCCTATAGCCATTTGAATGGCTTCTACCAAGCATCATAATTTATACGTCTCAGATTGCAGCCTCATTTTGGTTCCACTACTCAAAAATTAGTCATTAAATTTTTGAAATTTATAACTAGCCCCAAGCTTCCAGCAAATTTTATAACACTTGTGTAGATTAATTATAACACGCAACTCCAACCCCAAGTTGTTATGGGACCCATTATCAAACCTGAAAAAAAGCTAGATTCTAAGATTTGAGGAATTTGTTAAGATAGGGTTCCCCTTTACCTTCTTATGTGATAGGCACAAAGGAAATACAGACGATAGAGATGAAAACTTCAGTAATCGTATTAGAGAAAACAAAGATAATCCACATATCCAGGTTATATGAAGACCTGGCAACTCCCAAAATCTGCTACACCAATGCCTTTCTCCATCCCTCGACTCACCTATATAAGTAATAATCCTAACAGACTCACAACATAAATGTAAAATACAAGAAATAGGAAAATATCCATAACAGATTCTAACAACTAACAATAGGTGACTTGGCAACCTCTTTCCCTCGGCTGGCATATTTTCCCCCTTGTGCCTTATCCCGATTTTCCGTACTCATTTCCTCCCTCCTTATTCCTCCTCACATATGTGCACCCCATTAAGTGTCTATCAATACTTCCCTCCCAAAATTTCACTTTGTCCTCAAGGTGGAAGGCCCAGAACAAACTACTCGTTAATTATCTCAAATTCTTCCCAAGATGATTCAAAGCATGGGAGCCCCTGCTGCTGAATTAGAACCTCTAGCACCCCCTTGGAATTGTAATGCAACCCTTGTACAACATCTGGTTGTGCCTTCCATTCCAATTCTTCAATCTGTATCCAGAGAAGTGGTTGTGGTTGTGGTTGATGCCCAGCTCCTACCACTCGTTTCAACACAGAAACATGGAGGGCAGAATGGATGGAAGTGGTGGTTGGTAGGGCCAAACAATAAGCTACCTTACCCACTCAGGACACTAGAGATTTCTGCCTATAAGGCATCAAATTCGCATACGCCCACTTTTCTAACTGATACTCCACATCTCGTCCTTTCTTGTAAGCCAAAGCCTTCATACATTGTTGTGACCGTCCCAGGTGCAGCTTAAGTTTTATCCAAAATCAGATCCCTCACTTTGAGTTCCTCATCCACTACAGCCCTAGAAGTTAACCCCCACTTATACTTAAGGGTGATGGTTCTTTTCTATACAATGATATGAACAAGGTGATATGGATAGCGGTGTGGTAAGAATTTTTGTACCAATACTTAGCCTGGGGCACCCAACGCACCCATTGTCTTGGTTTACCACTCAGACTAAGCCATCTATTTGAGGATGGTAAGCCGAACTCTTCTTCAAGATGGTGCCCTGAACATCTCTACCTAAAAGTGACAGAGTAAAAACCTTGTATCGAACGAGGCATCTCAAGGAGGTGAACTATTTCCCTAATAGATATGGCAGCAATGGTGTGGGTTGTTTATGTTTTAGTAGATAATGTGAGCATATTTGCACAATCGACCCACCACTACCAACAAGCAATTATATCCTTTGGAAGTCAGCAATCCTTCCACAAATTCCATTGCAATATCTTCCCACACTTGCTAGGGGATAGGATGAGGTTCCAAAAGTAATAATGGTGCTAGCGTGGATGCCTTTTTCTGTAGGCAAACCTCACACTCCGGCACATATTACTGAATTTATTTCCTCTTTCCTAGCCAATAAACCTCCAAAGCAACGTGTTGGTATGTCTTAAGTACCCCAGAGTGCCCCCAAATCTTCCCACCATGAAACACCAATAGGATCCAGGGAATATACTTAGACCCTACGGGTAGTACTATTCGGCCTTTCAAAAATAGGTCTCCCTGATGCAATTCGTACACCCTCCTTCCCCTCTGAAAACAACTTCATATTTTGTTTCAAAAGTCCTAATTGAGGATCTCTATCAATATCTTCTTGTAACTCCTCCCAAGTCCTCATCCATGCTCCTGATAGTGAAAAAACCAAGTTGCTACCCTCCACCTTGGATAGGGCATCCACTGCCCTATTGGTATTTATAGCCCAATATTCAATATCACACTAATACCCCTAGAGTTTAGCCATCCACTTTTTCTGCCCTTCCTGTATCACCCATTGTTCTAGAAGGTATTTGAGGCTTCATTGATCCATCCGTATGAGGAACCTTCTACCTAGTAGATAGTGCCTCCACTTTTGTACTAATAATACAATGACCATTAATTCCCTCTTGTAAACAGACTTGACTCTTGAGGCGTGCCCTCTATCCTAACACCTAGGTGTAGTAGGCAATACGCCTTTGTTCCTGCATTAGTATAGCTCCCAACCCACTCCGGAGGCATTCGTCTCAGTGACAAATTGTTTTGAAAAATTAGGGAGAGTAAGGAATCGTGGTCATTGCCAACTACCGTGCCTCAAATGCTTGTTAAGCTTGAGGATTCTAGTCAAAATTATCTTTCCTGCACTGGGCCATTATGGGGGGCTGCAATTTTACCATATTCATGAACAAACTTTTAGTACTACCCTGTAAACTTGAGAAAACCCCTTAAACTCTTTCAAATTTTGGGAATAGGCCACCTCTCCATAGCCCTTACCTTTCCCGGGTCTACTTTTACTCCCTAGGCTGAAATTATGTGCCCTAAGTACTCTATCTCCAGCTGTCCAACGGCACATTTTTTCTCATTCACAAACAAATCATGTTCTAGCAACACCTCAAAGACCATCCTTAAGTGTTGTTTACAATGATCTAAAGAGGGACTAAAAACTAGGTTGTCACCAAAAAATATTAACATGAACTTTCTTAAGGCTTGAATAGCTTATTCATTAAGGCTTGAAAGGTTACAGGGGCATTGATCAACCCCAATGGCATTACTTGAAACTCATAGTGGCCCTCGTGGGTGTGAAACACTGTTTTAGATATGACAGCCAAATGCACACGAATCTAGTGGTGGCCAGAACAGACATCTAGCCTAGAAAAAATCACTACCCCATGTAGTTCATCCACCACTTCATCTATCACTAGCATGGGAAACTTATCCGGTACAGTAGCCTTATTCAAAGCCCCATAATCCATATAAAAGCACCAGCCACCATCTTTTTTCTTCACTAGAATCATTAGAATAGAAAAAGGACTTCTGTTGGGTCAAATAATCCCTGCTACTAGCATCTCCCCAACCAAACATTCAATTTCATTCTTCTGATCATGAAGGTACTTGTAGGGGTGGATGCTGATTGGATTGGTTCCTGGCTGCAATGGAATCTGGTGGTCCGGCTCTCTCACAGGTGGGAGGTAGCTTATCCATGCAATCCCAGAATTTATTATTCAGCACAGTGTTTGAAAAAGCGCGCCTGAGGCGCAAGACGATGGGGGGGTGGGGCTTTTTTGGTGCTAGGCGAGGCTAGGCAAGTGAGGCGCATATAAGGTGCACCTCAGGCACTGGGCGCAGAGGCTATGAGGCGCACGCTTCAGCATAAAATCAAGCAGAAACTTGGGAGCTCAATAGACACATAGGGAGGATGGACTTCGGGAAGAGGGATAAAAAACCTTTTCAGCAGGAAAAAAAATTACATGCAAACTGCAGGGACTTAGGGGAGTTAAATAGTCATTTGTTGGAAAAAGGTAAGTCTATTTATAGTCTTTGATTGCAGTAAAAATATTCTGCAATTAATATGGGAATTGGGGAGAGCAAGAGTTATTTTGGAAAAGTTAAAAACAAGCTGCAGAGACTATAAAATCTGCTATCACCATATAGGGGAAAACAGATAGGGCATTAGGGAAAACTAAAGGTATATCTGCATACATTTTTTGCAGATATAGGGGAAAACAAAAGATATAGGGAAAAAGAAAGGTCCCCCTAGTCCTATATACTTTTTGCAGAACTTTTTCTTCCTAATGACAAAAAAAAAACACACACACACACAACCACAACAAAGGGAAAAACAATGTACCACTACATCTAGAAAAAAAAATAGAGAGAGCATCAAGGAAAACTGGAAAAACAAAAGTATATATGCCAAAAAAAAAAAACTAGGCGCCTCACATCGCCCAAGCATGCGCCTTCGCCTAGGCTCCAGGACCCCTAGCGCCTTGGTGCGCCTTAAGCCTTTTCAAACACTAATTCAGCACTGAAAATTTCTAGGGAACCGGGGCTTGACCAGCGTCCTCCCCTTCTATTTCTCCTCAAGAACAACCCTCCATTAAGAGTCCTTGCTTATCCTTAGTCAATGTTTGCAACATTAACTTGAGCGAGACCCAAGTGGTCTAGAGATAGGGTTCTCCCTTTAAGGTCATAGGGGTTGGCCCTCTAATGAACTTTATCACAGCTTTTTTTAGTTGAATTGCATCATGCCCAATTTTTCCAACCACTAAATTTCCAAGATCACTTTTTTGCTTCCCAGTTCTAAAGGTAGGAAATCCTCCACCACCTCGACCTCTGGCAACCTCAATCGTACCCTCGTGCACACCCCTGCAACCATGATAGAATTTCCCATACCAAGTAGAATTCCATAAGGAGTCATATGGTTTATGGGAAAAGGGAGCTTCTTCACGAACTCTATGAAATGAAATTGTGGGAGGCTCCACAATCGATCAAAATCACTACCACTTCTCCAAAGATCGGTCTTTTCAACTTCATGGCATGGAAGGTGCCAATTCCAACTATAGAGTTCATAGAGAGCTTGATCGCACCTTCCTCCTTTCCTACCTCATCTCCCCTGGCTCCAACCTCTAGTCATTCACTTCATCTTCCTCAAATTCCCCTTTGGTTTGAAGTAGGTGATTCTTGCATACATGACCTAGGCAACTCTCTGCACCCTTGAAGCATAAGCCCTTCTCACACCTTCTCATAAGTTCTTCATCACTCAACCTTCGTGAAGGGAGAGATCTCCTAACTGCCAAGTTTGCCTTGAGTTTTGTTGGCAAGGGCTAGGGGTGAGTTCGCCCCTGCTCGAAAAGCCCAACGATCCTATTCCTAATCTAGTTGGACATCGCAGGGTTAAGTGGAGCACTAGCCAACCTTAGTCAATTCCCCATGCCACCATATCCAACCCGGTTTCCCTCAAAAACAACCCAGTTCTTGTCCTCGACCATCCTGGCTACTTCCATGAGTTCAATCAGCCCCTTGGGCCTCATCATTCTAACTTTTGCATGATTCTATGGTTGCAGCCCATTGAGAAAGCTATCCAATACCCCCATGGTTAATCATCCTTAGAGAAGGGTGGCAAGCAGCTCAAACTTCTTAATGTATGCCTCCATCGTATCCTCTTATCCGATGGCTAGGTATTTCTCACAAAGTGAGCCTTCATGGCGAGATATAAATTGGATCAGTAGTGCTTCCTTGAAGCTAGGCCAGGAATCGAAGCATATACCATCTTCAGCATATTAGAACCAAGACAGGGCTTCTCCCTCCATCACCATGGCCACTACTTTCCGTTTCTCCATTACCCCCACTTGATTCAAAGTGAATTAGCACTCCACCTAGAAGATAAAGCCATCAAGTTCTAATCTCATCAAAGAGGGCAAACTCCAACTGGCATGGGTGTCCGTATCAATCCTCAATTCTGTAGCACCAACAGGAATGCGCAGAGCACCCTGAGCCTCCGCTCCTTCACCCTATTTAAGCATCCCCACATCTCAGATGGAAGAACTTGAACCTAATTTCCCAACTATTTCTCCCATCCATTTTTCAATGTTGTTGATCCACTCTCCCATCTTCATAGTCTCACTTCTGCTCTCCTTCCTTTCACTCTCTCGTTCCTCTTGCATTTGCATCAATCTTCCTTCTAGCAATTCTATCTTACTCAGAGCCATGGTCCCTTAGGACTGAAGGTAGCTCTAATATCAAATTGATAGGCACAGAGGGAATAGAGACAACAAAGATAAAAACATCAAGAAAGAGATAATCCAATTTATATGAGGACCTAGTACCTCCCAAACTCTACAACACCAATGCCTTTCTCTATCCCTCGACCCACCTACATAAGTAATACTCCTAACAGACACAAACATAAATTAAAAATAAAAGAAATAGGAAAATATCCATAACAGATTCTAACAACTAACAATAGTTGACCTGGCAACCTCTTGCCCTCAACTAGCATATTTTCCCCAATGTGCCTTATCCCAATTTCCCTTACTCATTTCCTCCCCCCTTATTCCTCCTCACATGTGTGCACCTCATTAAGGGTCTATCATTATGCTTATAGTATGATAAGGCAAATGTTTTGAGTGAGAAATAAATGGACGATGAATAAATGTGATGATGATGACCGAGCATGATGACGATGAGAGTGCTGAGTATGATGATGTGATTTTTTTATTCAACACATCAGGCCCCTTTGTATACATAAATACGAGCCTAGGGCTACCATAAGTGAACTCCCTTAATATGGTACCCTAACTATTTAATATAAGCATATGTCAATATTCCTTGATATAATTATTTCCTATTCAATAGTTATTATCTTATGACTTGAGGCTTACACCGTAATTATTTCCTAATAATAAAAGTAGCACGCTTAAGCCATCACTTATAGAAATAATACCTTAGGAACACCCTAATAATAATTTAACATAATAAAATACATTCTAACAAACTAAATAGAATATAGAATAATATAAGGTAATAATATAAAGAGAATGCCTTACCAAAGCATGGCTAAAAATCTAAGATAGCCTTGCTTGACAAGCCTACATGGACCAGGTCCACCGACCATAATTCTTACACCTTAACTTCTTTGAACTACATATGCTTATATGTGCACATAAATAGTCAAGAAGCAAAGAATATACAATCTTGTGTGCCAACTTCATTATACTACTTGCAGACAATTATAACTGCGCTGTGTTCAAATTAGAATTTCAAAATATTGACAATGCATGCCAAATTTTTGCTTGAGCATTCATTCTAAAATCTCCATCAATTTGGACTGAAGCGAGTTCTTCAACATCGCCAACCAATCAAAATTTTAATCTTAGCTCCTAACTCTTCACTCCACATCCAACAATCAATGAAAGGTATTTCAGGATGTTTCCTTCACAGTAATTAAGTCAAAGTAAATGTTACGTCTTTCGCTTACTTAATAGTTTGTAGTCTACTTCAAAGAAAGTAGAGTCTTCATACATTTTTTGGGTCCATGATGAGCCATATTTGTCACGGGCTCTATAAAGGCATGCTAAGTGCAATGGCATTCGCCACTTACAATACATGTACAAAAAGAAAGCACAAAAAGGAAAAACAAAAATCCGTATTGGCATCAAAATATTCCTAGAACTTTTCCATCAATCTTACCAAGAAAGGTTCCTCCTCTCACGATTTTCTATTTATTTTTGTGTTGGGGTGCCAAAATAAAGATCGTACAATTAAATGAAAACAAATATTACCAGATTCTTGGGAGGAAACATTGGTCATGGTAAAAAAACATCACCATAAAAATGCATAATATCCTTAGCATCAGTCAGAAGCAATAGGAAATTAAAACCTGTTTTCAGCATAATAGATATGCCCATGAGATGGTTGACTATCCAAAGAGTGTAGAACAGCCTTCAGCTTTTCAATTTTCTGCATCCAACAAGGAAAGTGACCACAACATGATATTGAAACAAAAATAAGCATTTAGAGCTACATTTCACTATGCATGCTCAAGTACTTGTTTACCTTCTTTTCACTTTGAATTTTCTGAAGAACATATCCCATGTCTTGGGTCTTCATTATCAAAAGTTCTTCCGGAGAATATTGGTTTGCCACACTCCTATATGAATAATTGACAACAAATATCAACTTAAGGTTAAGGGTACAAAAGAAAGATGCATAAGCAAAGGAGATATATATAATTACTCGGGTTTGTGAACTCCATCAATTGTTTTTGATTTAACCATACTAAAACTGAATTCATCCTCATTCTTATTTGCTGCTTTAAGCCTGAGTCTCTGTTGCATACAAATGTGTAAATAATCAGAAAATGGATAAAAGTCAGGGCAAGATCAATGATCCAAACATAAAGAAATAAATAGGTTTAATAGAAATACATTTAAGTATTCCTCCTTCTTATGGTAAGCTTGAGCACGCTGGCGGTAATCCTTTTTCTTCTCAAGCAGTCCAAAACGTCTTCTTGCATGCCTATCATTGATCAATTTTTAATCAGACCAACTTGAACTCATAAAAGGTTAAGGAAAAGAGCAGCAACTGTAGTGAAACTTATGTCACTCACGGTTGAGCTCGCTCTTTGTGTGCCCTTCTAGGGATGGCATTTCTTAATGACGACATTCTATCTTTAAATGAACTGCAGAAGCAATAATAAAACAGAAATCATTCCTTTCAAATCACATGATAAAAGGTACCGTATGACAGTCCAAAAAGTCAAAACAGATCATTAGCAATGACAACCACGTTATTCATGAATTTATCCATAACTTTTCATGTCATTTTCAGCTTCTGCCTCTCTTCCAGTTTTCATTCTACTAAGTAATCAATTTAATTCAATTACCAATTGCCAGCTCACTGATCTTTCAATCTTCATTTAAGAACTAGGAATGTTTGAAGTTACTCCACTAGTTTATACAGAGCAGGTTTGGCAATTCCATGACCGAATATACAAGAAATTTAATGACTGAGTTTCAAACAGAGATATGCCCCACAACTATGTAACCAAGGTTACACCAAACCTGGGGCAGGAATGAGGTAACAAAAATGCGTCAAACAACAATTCCCACAAAATAGGAGATGGGAATGTTAGGAAACAGCAAAAGCCTATCATCTATATTAAACTAAGGATGCCTACTTCAATTTACAAACGATTATAAACATCATTGCACGGGGAAAAAGACGCAGAAACGGAGACAGAGAGAAATATGGAATCGCATATCTTATGAAATTAGAAACCAGGAATAGAAGGAAACGGCAAAAACAAATTATATATATATATATATATAATATTTAACACTTAATATAATCCTATACTTTTTTAGTAAATCGATTAGTTTTCTCTCTCCCACTTCCATGCTTGTAATGGACAGGTACAGAAAGAAAGCATTTGAAAAAATGGGAAAGGGAACGGGACCTAAAAAGGATGTATCATTGACTACTAAAAGCTCCATATCTCAGCCCTTGAATTAATAATTAAAGGTCCTGATCACATGTATAATAAATCATTCTAGAAAAATGTCAGTCCCCACTAGCCTCTCTTTCCTTCCCATCTAATAGCCTATTTTTATTTTTACTTCTATTCCCTTCCTGTCTCCACTTCCAGACCCCAACCCTCTTAATCACCACCACCACCCAACCCATGTCTGTCGGAGCCTCCACTACCAACACCTTGCCTAGTTGTCAACTAGTCACCGCATTCATCCCCCACTAAGTGCCTGTTACCTCTTGTCAGAATTGCCATCTCAATGACCAATGAAAGCCGCCAACATCCGAATTCCTCTTCCACTTCTCTACCCTTTGTGATTGTTACTGTACTATGAAATTGCCGCCAATGAGCACAAATTAGGCAACAATCGAAAGCCATATCACCACCGATGCTCCTTTTTTTAGCCAACCAATTCAGTTCTCATCAGCTTTGTTCATTTTTCTTCGATTTGTTCTATTTTTATTTAATACGTCCTTTTCATTTGACTTACTAGATCTTTGTTTGATGTATGCATTTTGTTATACAGTTCATTGGAGATGATTATGCTCAAAATCTATGAAAATTGGAGTACGTTTTGGAGCCAAATTTTATTTTCATTTTGAACACTGCCGTTTCCGCCGCTTTTCAACGTTTACCCTATTGACCACGTCCCCGCGACGCAAAATGGGTGATATCTCCTATCTCTGTGTTTCCATGATTATAAGCACATAACTATTATAAACAATATATCCATACCCTAATAAGTAATAAGACAAAAGGTCGAATCTTTCCTCCCTACAACTTGCATTAAACCTGTCAGGCTGTCACCTACAACTTGCATTGTACATATCATGCCATTAATAAGAAGCAACCATCAACTTATCAAAGCCAAAACATAACACCAAAACTGAGAATTCTTATAAACTCGGATTGCTAAAATAGACAAAAAATCAACTCAATTCAATCATAATCCTCCAATTTAGCAAAGCTATGAAGAAAAGTAGAATTGCTCAACTAAGCTACCTAAACCCTTGCCCCAAAATTAATTTTTTAAAGTATTAAAACTAGTCACTCATAGTCCTCCAATTTCTAGCATAAAATACATATCAGCTTCTAATTACTATCCGATTTAGTTTTGCTCTAATTGAACTAGCGAAGTACAAAGTTTGACACGCTTCAAATAGCCGACCTGATTTAAATTAACCAAAATCCAATCGTCAACCATGTTTGAGGTCACTAGCAACCAAAGAGTCAGGAAGCTTTTGCTCCCTACAGCTACAGAGGAAAGAAATGAGTGTGAGGTTGGCAACATAGACAATCTATTTGGACTCAGTAGACCGCAAAAACCGAGAAGGAATTGGATCTAAAACCTTAAATAGTGTAGAAACCCATTTTGCTTAAAAGAAGCCCATTTTCTTAAGAATTAGAGAAGACCATTAATCTTGAAATCATTAGAAAATATTTAGGGATGCCAATAGATTTTGTGGGGATGAAACGCTATCCCTATTTCCAAATCCAAAATATATATCAACTCCCAAACTCATCCCATTCTTCAATTTTTGCTAATGGGGAATCCCTCCCCCAATTTCTTTGGGGATTAATCCCTCATGTCCACCCCAATCCTGACCCTCAATCTCCGTTCCCAATCCTTGTCCCTATTTCTATCCCCATATGTGAAAATCCAAAAAACAAGAATAAAACTATATGCCTATAAAAGTCAAATCCTTTCTAAAAATAAATAAAAAAATAATATATATATATATATATATATATATATATATAGTTTAGGGATGGAGACACCAATCTCATCCCCAGTATCCCCAAACCAAAACTTGAATGGAGAATCCCCATCGGAGACCCAAACCCATGAAAATAATTGTCATCCCTAAAGATATTAATACAAATAAAAATGGGAAAAAAATTCTTTTAGAATAGCCCTACTTTATTTTTAAAGCTAAGTAGTAAAGATATTATTTTTATTTTGACAATTTAAATATACATGATACAAGCTACAAAATAAATAACCATAAATAAAAGTTCAAGCTGAAATTAAAAGGCCACGTCATCTTTAAAAAAATATAATTATTTTTTTGTTGGAAACATAATACGGTTCAAACCATAAACCAAACCAAACCATAATGTTATGATTTGGTTTTGTTTTGATTTAAAAACTTCCAATTTGGTTGATAATTTTTTTAAAAGGTTTGGTTACAGTTTAAAAAATTAAATTACTGTTTATAAATTGCATACATACATATATATATATATATAAACACATAAAACCATATCTACATAAGTTTGTGGTATGTTAGATATTAAATTAAAAATGTCAGTTTAAAATTATAATTCAGTATTGATTGTTTGGTAGTTTTTTTGTACGAATATTCAAGTGATCTAAAGTTAAGTAATCAATTTTGAATATTTGAGATGCAAAAATTATAAACTGAACTGAAACAGACCGTAAAAATTGGTAACATAGTTTGGTTTGGATCATCTAAAAAAAATGGTTTGGTTTCAGATTTTTCTAAAATGCAAAAATATGGTTTGTTTTAGTTTAAGGCTGAAACCAGACCAAACAAAACTTATTCACCCTTATATTAATGGAAAAGAAAATATTATTATTAGCACAATGAGATTTCCTAATCAATATCTACCTTATGCTAGGTACAAGGCTAAAAGTAGGGTTGTGCAAAATTAGATATCTATATCCAATCAAATAATTTTTGTGGATATCCGATCTGGTTGGATATTCGATACTATACCTGTATTTGTCTCCAATGATACCAGATATCCACAAACTAGACGTGGATATCAAATATATCCAATATATTCAAATATTTGAAAATACATCTATTTTGAATAAAAGATCATGTATTAGATCAAATATAAAAAAAAAAATCTGATACCTAGAATCAGACATCCGAATCTTGTATCCAATATCCTAAAGGAGTTGTTCTTCACAAAATGATCCAAATATCTCAAAATAAATAATGCAGTATATTATATATATATATATATATGATAACATCCAACATCCACTAATTTGCTCTCAGCATCTAGGATGAAAAAGAAGCATTCCAAGCAAGAAATTCCACAAAGAAGCATAATCATACAATGAAATATTGTTACCGCAATTGCGTATCGGCCGCAATTTCGCGGTTTTTGGGTGCCGCGACATGAAATTCCGGAAATACGGCTATTTTAGAAAATCACATATTTATTGCAGCAATATCGGCGAAATTTCGGATATCGGCTAGTATTTTATCGATATTAGCCGATATTTACCGATATTTGTTAATATTAGTTGTGTAAAAGAATTAATAAATCAAGCCTCGACAACCGCAACATATAAAATATCATTCGCGACACCCCGATACTGAGACACTGCGACCGCAACCACAATCACGACCATAACCGCAGTTTTATTGCTTGAGCATAATAAAGTAGAAAGATAGAAAAATGTAACAAGCTTGAAACTGCAATCATGTGGCCTACCCCCATCAATTATCATTTGAAACTGATGCTAAGTAGAATTTTTTTTTTTTTTAAACAAAAGCCACAGCACATGGTTGTTTCATATCCCCCTCCCACCTCTCAATCACTATACCCTGGGTCTACCTCTGTTTCAGATTAAAAATAATTTACAGCTTGCTAAAATTTGACCCTACTGGCGAAATATTCTCAGATAGACCCTATGTTCTGTATATTTCAGTAAAAGTGCAAATAAAATTAAGGAAGCTAAAAACATCCTGCAAATGCCTTTCTAAAGCAAATCAAACCAGGACTATCTGGTAACCTTAACTCAGCAAGCATTCTAAAACCATGGAAAATCAGAGACAAAATTAGAAATTTTAGCAAAATAATTAGGCTACACCTTAACAGACAATGGAGAAACTCACACAACTTAAAGCACCTGGTAGCTAGAACTAAACAAGAATGATGAGAATCAGAGAGATGAGCCAAAATCATAGACAGAAGAAAGAAGAGAATCAGCGAAAGCTTAAGATGAAGAGTTGAACAGAGTAGAGGGACAAAGAACAAGAGAGAAATAGCAATTTGGATGAGAGAGAACTGAGTAAGAACGGTCGGTTGGGCAAGTCAATGAGTTTAGTACCATGATTTGTTAAAAAAAAAATGGGGTCATTATGGGCTACATATTGGGATGATGAATACTATTTGTCATAAAATTTAAAAAGAAGTTACTAGTTTGAAGTAGTGTTGGTAATAAAAAAATTATCAAAGAAAATGTTTTTATGCTTTATTTTAAAAAATATTTTCTTACAAACCAAATATTTTAGTCAGACCAAATAATTCAAGAAAAAAGTATCTCCTCTGATCAATTTCAAATTTGATCAAATATCCAAAAATCCCGGATAAGAGTTTTCAAATCTTAATCGGATTTTCAGATTCCAAATCTTTTGCACATCCCTAATCAATATACATAATGTTGAAAACTACAGAAAATTAAAATATGAGAGACGACAAAGGAAACTAATATTGAAAAATATACAAAGAGGAAATTGGGAATGATAGTGTTAACGATGGTGATAGTGTTGCAATACACGTAATCCAATGGATTTTTAGTCGATAGATGAGGTAAATGAATATGGATATGAATATGGTTAAAACATGGATAAGGGCAATATATATTGTAGCTACCTCCATATCTAACTCCATACTCATAATTGCAAACCAAATATTGATTTAAATTTTTATACTTTAATGTGTGTGTGTGTGTGTGTGATATCCAATTTTAATCTCGTCTTAAAATGAAAAACCTATAATAGTTTTATAAAACTATCGAAACTAATATGGACCTCAACACCCAGAAAGTACAGGGGTTAAGACTCCTTGGAAGCAAACACTGTATCTTTGCCAACTGACTCGGACCAACCTTGGATTCTTTTGCAATCGTGTGACAAGAGTGTTCGAATTGAGACAACCTTTGGTATGCTCATCAGAATCAAAAGGTTGATACCAATAATCTACGTAGGGGTGCCCCAACCAAAAGATTTGATGGCACGTGTTGCAACAAGTTTTCTCTTCTATGCTCTCAGATTGACAAGTGAATCTCTTTAGTTGAACAAGCAACAACCTAGTTCGACTATTAGAGCCCAGTGGATGCCAACAAGCCAAAACGATTATGAGACTAGGATTCCTAAAGGGATGCATCTCACTATCTAGTATGGTCTACTACCTAAAAATCTAGTCTTGTAATAAGAATGATGTCTCAAGCTTGTTAAAGGAATAGGAATGAAACCATGCTCTCTAAACGGCCCTACACTTTCTACAGAAGGCTAACAAAAAGCCTGAAAGTGTAAAAAATTTTGAATGGGTCATAAGCAATGATGGGCGAGAGCGTGAAATCCAATGATTAAAGAAAGGTCTACCAAAGGTGAATTAGGGCTATTGGAAGCACCAACAGTCTGAGGAGGTTAGTACTTAGGGTTGTCAATATGCTAAAAATTAAGGAAGTGAGCGATGATGGCAACGAAGAGGTCTTGGACGGTCATCGAAGCTTTATGTGGCAGGAGTGAGGGAGGCAAAGAGGGTCTAGGTGTTGAGGTGGAATGGAGAAGGTGAAGCAGGGTGGCATTGAGATGGAGAGGAGTAGCTAAGAAGGCTTAAGAGATAATGCAAAGGCGAAGGCAAAGGGAAGGTTTTTGTGGTGGCACGAGTAATGGCATTGGGTAAGGGTGTTAGAGGTGGAGTTCATGCTCACAAGGATAAGCAAGTGGTGGTGGGAGGTAGGCAAAGGGTTGACAATTAAGTAAAGGCCCTTATGTAACACCCCCAAAATTCACTCCTGAAAAAAAAAATTTGAAAGAATAAAGCAGAAGCTAGAAGAGAATTTGGGGAATGTTACCGCCACAGCTAACACAAGATAAATGTCCACCATCTATCTCATGCTAGATGTAAGGCTAAAACCTGTCAAACAATCTCAGACATCTAAATGAAATCATCGCTGAGCTCATCAACGGAACCTGTGAAATAAATCCGAATTTGAAAACCTTATCAGAGTACGAGAAATTGAAAGTTAATTACAATACCGTTGAAAATTTAAATGCAATACTCGTAACTTCCAAAGAGGAATACAATTAAACAAAACACAACCCGAAGGATCAATATCCGGATTGCCTACTCACTCAAGTCAAGCCTTCCAACCCAAAACAGTATTCGATCTTAAACCTACACAAGAGGTATGTTGCCCACCATCAGTGGATCATCACAGGACCCATTCAACCAAGGTAGTATCAGTAAGGGTCCAATACTGAGTAAATCCCACTACCCTATCTTATGGGAGAGACGTAAACTATAACACCAATTGCATATTAATTCATGATACAATATCATGCATACTCAAAACCCACAGCATAAATCTTGCCATACCCTATAATAACATATGAAGCATATGTAACATCCTATTTAAACATATAAGCATGGTATAACCAAAATATAAAGTGGCCCATGCGCCTCAGGTAGGAATAATCCATATTATTGAAAACTCAATACTTGGCATACTCACGTAAGCAGCATGTAGTAATACAGATAATAAAAGCCGGCCATGGTCCAAATAGACTTATTTTCTTTTGAATCTCTGTTAAATATAGTCATCTCACACCACAATCTTTATTAATCCACGTGAGTACAGGAACCCCGCTATTATAGCCGGTGGACCGGAATACATACACTCAGGGCAGAACGCTCCTAACCACTATTATTTGTCGGTGGACCGGTCTCCAAGGTAGAACGCTCCTGGCCACTATTATTTGCCGGTGGACCGGTCTGGCCCCGACTCACATGGTGTTTCACTGTAAATACTTAGTGTATTTCCCATGGCTTAGTTTATTTACTTTGGTTTGTTGAGCACGGAATCCCCCACTATTATAGCTGGTGGACCGGAAATCATGTAGGGCAAAACGCTCCTGACCACTATTGTTCGCCAGTGGCACGGTCTCCAGGGCACCCCGGCTCCTAGCCACTATTATTTGTCGGTGGACCGGTCTGGGTCCGGCTCAACATCTTCCACTTTAAGTGATTAGTGTCTTAACTTGTCTTATTTGAAAGTGTTTTACCCTGGACATGCATGGCTAACTATATCCACACTTATCCTCCCAGGAGGGCCCGTCCCATATATTGGGACGCTTGCGCCCCTTATCACACTTCGATATTTATTTTCCCCTTTACACTTACACATAATGAAAACCAACTCCTAAGGGCATAGGTTAAGGCCTAGCACCTCGTGACATCCACTCCACATGTTATCTCCCTCTAGGGTTTTCCCTTGGAAACCCTAATCGGATCTATGTGGCCCAACTTTCTCTCACTTACACTACCATTACTCCATTTATCGTCCCACACCTCATCTCATTTAGATCCAATCCCAAATCATATCGCTTTACCCATTGGTTCCACCTATGACCCTAAAACCCTAGTTGGCCACTTCAACCTTAGTACCTTTCTTCTCCCACAAGTAACCTCCCCTTTTCACCCAATATTTTTTTTCTCCCCCATAACACCCATAATCATTCCTTATAACATAAAACTCTCACTCTCAACTCGCACCTCACTCTCCCTTAATCATTTTTACTTTCGCCTTTTCCAGATTACTAATTCTTCCCAAAACCCTAATCTGGTCCCTTATACTCACTTTTAGCAACTCACTTCCCATTTATTTCTTTTTGTCCTTTCATCTCCATGTCATAATAATAATCACCCTAGCATGCATGTCGTAGAGGGTTACATCATGTCACGACACATCATATTTGCATCATATCCATATTAGCACATACCAGACAAGAGCACGAGAACATACCTCGGTTCCACGCTGCGCTACACAGTAAAACAGATAACACATAGAATACAGCATATAAACCGTACAAGGCATCCAAGACAAGTAAAACATGTAACACACCCACAAGCGGCCTTAGTTACGTCCTTACAAACACCCATAAGTGGAGGTAAATAGAGACTTACCTAAGTCCGAAGCTAGCTAAGCGAGATAAGAGGGAAAGAGAAGATTACTAGCTCGAGGATCCACAATAAAGTTTTCCTAGATCGCCAATAGAAATCGAAACTAGGTTAGAAACTATCTTATCAATTAATAATTCACATATTATAATTAAACAAACGCAAACAAATACAACGATCTTTCTTGGAAAACGTGTCCAAAACTTAGGAGAAGCATAGCTCTATTAAGATTTAAGATTAAATATAAATCAAAACAGATTAATACAAATACCACTTGGGACATTTCAAATTAATTTGGAAAGCCCAAGAAGGATAATCGATTATATAAAAGACGCATAGCACAAATCAATTTTATAAAATCATCCCCGAAGATTAGGGTTTTTAATGCCTAAACTACAAATCGACCAAATCACTTCGATTACCTCAAATTGATAGTTTTAAAACACAATTAAACAAATTTTAGATGAATCCAGATAATCAATTCAACAAAACAATCTTCCGATTAACCAATTCCAGACAATCCATTTTCAAAATTAGGGTTTTAAAGCCAACGACACAAACTCAGGTAATTCAAATCAATTAATTCCAATTAAAGGCATTAGAATACTATTAGGATCATTTCAACTACTTCTATAAATTTAAATTTAGAAAAAAAACTATACAATAACCAATTTCATAATCTCACTTAAAATTTAGGGTTTTAGGCCCGAAAATACAATTCGGTTGAATTCTATTAATTTAATCAAATTGAATGCGTAGAAATGCAATTAAACACATTTTATAACATATCAAATAATCAATTGCACAAAACCAATAAAAGAAATACACAATTTAGCACAATTAGGGTTTTTGAGCCCGAAACGCAAATCCGATCAATTACACACAATTTTCCCAAATCAACACTTCCAATATAAAATTAAATACATTTTAAACGATATTATAAAATCAATTGAGCAGAACGGCTCAATTATGTGACCCAATTTTATCAAACACAAATTTTGACCTAGAGATCAAATTCCAATAATTTCTGCATTAATTTCTCAAATTGACGTTTCCGACATGAAATTAGATACATTTAAAAACATATTGTAAAATCAATTTACCCAAAATAGCTAAATCGGACGAATCCGAAAAATTCGGACATAACCCGGCCAAAAATTCAATTTCCAAAATTACAACCTAAACCATACAATTAACATATCCAAATCAATCTTACAGCACATATATACATAATCAAACAATCAATTTAGCTTTTCACAAGCTAAATCATATTCAATTAATCAAATCTATATTAGGGTTTTTCAAAAAATTATACCAAACAAAAACCGACAAATCGGGGCAAAGGAAGGCCAGGGAAGCTTCGTCAGGGGCTAGGGGTGGCTCGCCGGTGGTCAGAGACGCTCGCCGTGGCCGGACGGCGGCGCAACCAGCGCGGCTCGTCGCTGCTGCTGTCTGCTGCTGCTGTTGCGGTCGAGATGGCTAATGTTGCGGCTGTGGCTTGCTGCGGCGTCGTCGGTTGCGTCGCCCGTCGCAACTGGTTGGAGGTCGGCCAGCAGCGGCTGGAGGTCAACTAGCAGGGAGTTGGAGGAGGTGAGGGAGCTGCGAACAGGGAGCAAAAGGGACGGGAGAAGGGGACCGACGAGGAAGGGAAGAGAAAGAGGAGCACGGAAAAAGCAGAAGGAAGAGAGGGGGTCGGGGGCACCCGCTGGGTTTGGGCTTCTCTTTTTTCTTTTTTCTTTTTTATAAATACACATATAAAATAAAATATTAAATATTTAAAAATTATTATTGAAATATTTTATCTAAAATTTATTAAATGAAAATTATTTCGTAAGGTTTCGAAAGATTAAAATTGATATATAGCTATATAAATAATTTCGGGAATATTTTCGAAAAAATTTACCAACGAACATGAAGATTTGTATTATTTACAAAAATATATTATAAGACGTCGAAAAATTATCTAAAAGTATATAATAAAATATTTAAGTCAAATTCGAATAAACCGAGACTAATTTAAATAATTTCCGAAATCGGTTTTCTATACATCAAAACGCGTAAAACAGAAGAAAATTAATTTCGGAAAGAAATCCATACATAAATAATCTCCAAAAAACCTTTTTAATTTAAAACTTTTCGAAAACATTAACAATTTTTGAAAAAAAAAATAAATTTAAAGTTGGAAATATTTTCTACGGATAAAATTATTAAAATAAGTTTAACTATTTAAACAGAAATTCCATAATTTAAATAATATACCTCGTTAACGAAATATAACTCCAAAATAAAGTCGTAATCACACGACAAAGTTATAATCGAGAATTAATTTAAAATATTAAAAATCAAAATACGATAAGGAAAGGGAATACATATTTTTAACCGAAAATCGAATTCATAAGAATATAATAAAATCCTTGTCGTGAACGAATTTATCTAGAATGGTTCGCAACGACAACAATTAATTAAATTCAAATATGAATTTGAAATTGTCGATAAATCCATAAAACGAATCAAAATTAAAATAATTAATTGTTTACATCAAATTACGCTAATAAAATTATTAAACTTAACAAATTTGAATTTTAAAAATACGGGGTATTACACCTTATCAGGGTTACATTATAATGGTTGTCTGCAATGAAACTATGGTTGCACAAAAATGACATGGTGGTGGTGTTTTGAGTCCAAAAAATATTTTCAATGGCTTCTAAAACATCAATCGTCGTCCCTCAACATATACTATTAAAAAAACCCACAAGAAAATTTACCTTTATTATGCAATTTGCCTTCTCCATTGTCGTTCCCTATTATTCGTCGTCGATATTCAACCATCGTGCACCAACTATTGATGTACAAGTTGCCATCATTGTTGTCCCTACCTAACTTTGCCTTACTTCAATGGTTGTCGTCCTCTCACGTCTTTGTGCGATTAATTAATTATCCAACTTGTTTATTAATCAAGGCTAGAAGCCCTATTTAATCCCTACAGGCAAGCAAATGGGCCAAAGCCCTTAATTACTATAGTAAATATTGTCACACCTATAAAGACACCTAATATTCATCTCCTCATGAACTATTATGCTCAACTCTTCTAATTGTTTTGTTGCAGTTTGTTCTGCTGCTACATCGTTGTTGTTGTTGTCATGCTCTAGTGCACTATTATTAATGTAGCAACAACAATACTTCTACGGATAACGCTAATTACTGTCATTCAAGACCACTACATTGTTGATTGCTGTTACTTACCTCTCTTCCCGCTGATGCTATTCTTTTATCACACTCGATCAGTGCATTTTATTTTCGGCTCCCCTCTTCATATCCTTTTTGTAGCTAGTTGGCGCAACATTTATTGCTAGGTTACAATGATGCAAACCCACAATAATTTCTCATTTTCTTGATATTTTCTCTAATAACAATAATAATCGTGTTAATATTAACTTATGTTTTTCTTTAATATTTTGATTTTAAGTGGTCATGGTTGCTAGTAGGCCTAATGTCGCTTTAGCTATAATAGGCTAATCTATTATTGATGGGTTAATGTGTAACACACCCATAAGAATAATTGTAAGATGGGCTTGTATAGTCATTTCAGTTGTTATTTGCTAGCTAACCTTAAGTGGGCAAATGTATTATAAGTTAAAAATGTTAAGGCAATCTTGTTCCATATTGCATAAATGGAATATTGTTGTACCCTATCTTGAAAAAGTCATAGCCCAATTTCTATATGCTACCATTAGCGTGAAGGACTTAGGGTTGGGTGTGCTACTATATAACCTCCTTAACTCCTTTGACATCTATTATACTTGTCACTCATTAAATGGAATAAAAAAAATTACCTGTTCTCTCTCTCCCCTCTTCATCTCCCTCTCACAGTTGAGACTCTCATCCCAAGTGTCAATCTCGTTGTTTGAACTCTAAGAAACCCAACCTTCCTTCAAGCATACCTCATAAAGTGTCTCAATCTCGGATTTTCCGATGATATCCCCTCGCCAAAGGTAGGTTTCAATATTTTTTAGGCTTCTATAACCTAATCCTCATCCTACAATCTTATTTCTTGTATTCTCTAACCCTTAGGGCTTCACCTCATCTCTCTTTACCTATTTTTTTTTGGCTTCTTAAGACTTAGATTTTTTACTCTTTTTCTTACTTAATGCCCCCTTAATTAGGGAACTTTTTCCTCCACAACTACTTTCCTATACTCTCATGTGTCGATTGGTGCACAACTCACTCATCAAATTTTATTCATGTTATTATCAAATTTTCCCATAAACATGTTGCTATTACAAAAGCCTAACGCTTCTTGTCTCTGTTTATCTCCATAATGACTTGTACTAGACTATCAAATTAGTTTAATTCCCACTAACATAGGTATCCAATTCCATAGATGAACTTTTGCAACTCAATGGCCTCCAAAACCTTAACCCCATTGCCAGTACTTGTGCCAACACTAAAACCACCCCTATGCCTTCCCCTACCTCATCTCTTAAACCTTATTTG
Organism: Tamarix austromongolica; assembly: GCA_039764185.1. Classification (NCBI taxonomy): domain Eukaryota; kingdom Viridiplantae; phylum Streptophyta; class Magnoliopsida; order Caryophyllales; family Tamaricaceae; genus Tamarix; species Tamarix austromongolica. The sequence goes on along the minus strand of CM077811.1, from coordinate 87,540,797 downwards.
ACATTCCTCTCCATCCCACTGCCACATACTAGGTATAACTGATAAAAAATGAAAAGCATACTCTCATGCAAGATTATGGAAAACTAAAGAACAAAATAAGTAGAATAACAAGAATAGTAGGAGAACATGAGAACAATGCATAAACCATAGAAAAACATACAATATTAATTAAGATTGAATTCATGAAAAACATATTGTTGCAGCAATAGATATATCACATCACAGGATAATATCATGGAAGATAATAAAATTCATGAATTAGTTGGATTTGCGTTACACACTCCCATGAAGTATCATGATAAGATATACCTAGTGAATATTAGATAACAGAAGGATTCATACAACTATACACTCTATTTACTTCCATTTACATCATTCACTTATTTCCATATAATCATTCCACTTTAATTTATAGAACCACTTATTGATCAATTCCACCAAAAGATATTGGATCCCACATTCCAATTCACAATATTACTCATTTCTCTATATATGATATTATAATTCACTTGCTTCACTTATTCCACTTATTTCATCTCTCCATTTCCAATACATAATATTTCTCACATTCAAAGCACGGCAGCCAAGAAACCCACAACGAACACATCACCTATAGCTCTGTAGCTATGGCCAAAACTCCATCACAACCACTCAGGACATCCTAATTTTTAAGTATCAATACGTTCTATAGGGCTCATAGATCACCTATAGAATAGAGAAGAAAGGAGGCCTCGCTAACATTCGAAGGCGATAACACATATAAAATATTGCACAAACTTACTTCAAAGATCATCCGAGGCTACTTACGATGGACTATATACAACCACCACTTAAGCCATGATCTATAGCATAATTCCCATGAGTGGACTGTTAACCACCTATAGCCACCATGTTGACCTATAGCACAATTCACATAGTTTATTCCTTCAACTTATCATTTAAATTATTCATAAATTCCAGCAATGACCACATATCCCATCATATACAACATTAATGTTCTTAACAATAATCGGATATGATTACCAATAAAGAATACAACAATTTGCATTAACAAACATGATAATCAAAAGAATAGAACATATTACACTTATACAGCTTGCATAGCATAATAAATTATCAAATACAAGAATCATAATTCATATTCATGAAGAACTACATGATATCACACAATGAGACCAATACGACTTAAGTACAAGGGGATAGCCATACGGTTGAGACACACAAACTATGTAACTTATTAACAAACCCTGACATGCTCCTAGCTTGACCAAAATATGGAATTATATAAATCAACACAAAAGAATTATTAACTACGAGTTTAAGAGATTTATCTAACTTTCGAGCTATCCTAACACAAGAAGAAGAAAAATACTAGCTTCAGAATATGCTTTCCTAGATCCGTTGAAAATCATAGGACTAAGTTAGGGAAAAATAATTGAAACATAAAATAAATAAATAAAATTATTAAAACTCACTTAAACTATTAGGATTTACAACCTAAAATGTCAAGCTAATCAATTTAAAAATTGATCCAAACAATAAGCACAATTTAATTGATTTTAAATCAAAACTAATAAAAAAATCAAATACAACTCAACTTAAAAAAAATTCCCTAAAATGAGGGTTTTAAAGCCTAAATTACAAATTCGGACAATTCAAATTAATGCACTCAAATAGAAGGTGCGAAAAAGCAATTAAGATCATTTCAAACAATTCTATAAAGTCAATTTCAAAGAAACAACTATACAAACGACCAATTTTATAATTTCATTTGAAAGCTACAGCTTTAGACCCAAAAATGCAATTTAGCTAAAATTTTATTAAATTATCTAAATTGAATGTTTAAAAAATCAATTAAACCTATTTTATAACATATAGTATAATCAAGTGATTAAAATCAATACAAGAAAGACCCACTTTAACACAATTAGGGTTTTTGAGTCTGAAATGCAAATCCAGTCAAATCTTACTCAAATATTTAAGTTGATGGGTTTAAATTGAAATTAACATATTCTAATACAAATTGTATAATCAATTTAATATAATAACTCATGAATAGATCTAATTTAAATTTGCAAAGAATTTTGACTGAAAAATCTAATTCCAATTGATTTCTCACAAAATTCTCAAATTGACACTTCCAACATGAAATTAAATACATATCAAAGTATAATGTATAATCAATTTATAGAGAATAGCTCAATCGGACAAAGTTCAGCAATGCAGACTTGACGGGTCAAAAATCTTAAATTATAGAAACCAAGCATATACCACACAATTAACCCATACAAATCAATCATACAACGCATACATAATCAATTCAGCAGCTAAGTTACCTTAATTATAGCTAATTCATACACAAATTTATTCAAAACAGAATTAGAGCTTCAATGGAGATCAAGCACTACTCGTCGATGGAGGTCGCACTGCCCGGTGGTCGCTGCTGCTTGCGCACCACTGCTGCTGCTGATTCTCGGTGTTACTCGCGTTGCTGCTGCTCGGGTGGCTGCTGCGCTGGAGGATGGAGGTCAGAGGTGGTGGATTTTTGGCGTGGTGGTGTGGCACGGCAGTGGCGGCTGGTAGCCTCGTGGTGTTGACGATCAAAGCAGGGGAGCAGGAAGGGCAAGTCGGAGGGTCGGGGTTTTGGTTTTCAGCGTAGGGTGAAAAATAGAAAGGCGTAGTAAGAAGAGAAAAAGAAAGTGAGGGGGGTTTGGTGTCGACGGTTAATTTAAAAAAATACAAATATCTTCGTAGTTATGGTTTATGCTTTGTACTTAAATATGTCATTGAATTGTGTGATTATGTGATATATGAGTATTATAATTTACTCAATATAAAGAAGTTATACTAATATAACTTCTGCAGATAATAACATGTCATGAAATGGTATAAAAAAGTATAAAGACAAAAAGAATAAGTGGAATTATTGGAAAGGGCTTTCATTTCTTAGAGTTGGTCATAGGGTCTAAGAATTATCTTCGGGTACTGGTTTTTCATTATGATCGGTTTTCTTTTGGATTTTTATGTCCCTTACTGTATTTTGGGTTTATCATTGTATTAAAACATTTATTCATAACTTCTATTATGTATTATTCTGTTTCCATTGTTTTATTTTGGTTTTGGTTTATTTTATCCTTAGCATTTTGCATAAAAAAGACGAAGGTGTTAGACTTATGTTAAGTGCGGCGGCAACAAACATTAATTTGGTAATTAACACTTCTAGAAAATAAAAAATTTCAACTGGTAAATCGAAGATGTTATAAATAATCAAGAAGCAAAGAATATATGCTCTTGCGTGCCACCAGACAAATTTTAATGGGTTGTGTTCAAATTATAATTTTAGAATACTGAAAATGCATGCCAAAATGTCCTTGATCTTTCACTTTAAATTCTCCGTCAATTTGGACAGAAACGAGTTATTCAACTTCAATAACCAATCAAAAAATTAATCTTAGCTCCTAATTTTTCACTTGACTTCCAACAATCGGTGAAAGTTATTTCATAATGTTTTTGTCATAGTTATTAAGGTAAAGTAATTGTTAATTCTTTTGCTTACATAATACTTTGTAGCCTGCTTCAAAGAAAGCAAAAGCCTTCATACATATTTTGGGTTCATAATGAACCATATTTTTCATGGGCTCCGAATTTTAAAACTTAGATTGGATATCTAAAAATCTTGGATAAGATTTTTCGAATCCCATATCGGATTTTTGGATTCTAAATTTTTTTACACGACCCTAATCAATATACATAAAGTTGAAAACTACATAAAGTAAAACATGTTAGAGATGATAAAGGTAACTAATATTGAAAAATATACAATGTGTAAATTGGGAATGATACCGTTAAAGATGGAAACAATGTTTCAATATAAAAAATTGAAAAAAATTTCACTCCATTACTAAGGTAAATATATATATGGATACAAATATGATTAAGGAAAAAATGTACCATCTGATAAGAATATGGATAAGGGGGATATATGTCATAGCTACCTCCATATCTCAATTTTCATCTATACTTGTCATTTAGACATTTATATGTTGATGTTTTGTGGACTGTGGGATTCTTGAAAATTTTGATTACTAGATAGAGTTTAGAGAATACCAAGGAGAAAAGCTAGAGGAGAGAAAAATTAAGGAAATTATATTATAAATTTAAATCCCTCAAAATGGATACAAGACCCCATTATAATACCCCACCTTTTGTGAATGTGTGAATGAGAAATTATGTCATTTGTTGGTGTTTGATTTTAATTTGGAACTATGATCTTTTTGAGGTAAAGTTGGATTTGAAATGAGGTTGGAAAACTAAGTTAAGCAAGTTTCAAGTGGATTGATTGATTGGTTCCATAAATCGATTGACTAATTCATCATTTCAGCTAAATAATTTTTATTTGACCAAACTAATCAACTGGTTGAGGAACCGATTGACTGGTTTGTAGAATAGACTATTAGTAGGCCAAACCGATCAAATGGTTTGTCAAGTTGAATACATTTTCAAAACTCATTTTTTAAAGAAAATTTCTTATGCTAAAATAGAACCTTAATAACCCATTCCAAATTGTTTCTAAAAGCTCCTTAACCTTTCTCATGATGCATTTAGTCCAAAATACTGTCTCAGATCGATTTGAGGAGTTGATTGGGACAATTGAGGAGGAAGATACCTTTAGCTTTATCCTCTTCCATCTCTCTCCTCTACACATTTGTGGGATCATTGCTTCATTTTTAGACTCAATTATGCTTAGCTAGGAGTTTGCTTCTACATTTACCTTCCATTTCCCCTTTTATGTTTTGCATTTCTTGACCAATCATTATATGTAACATCTCCATTTTTCACTACCAAAAAATTTCATTTAAAAATAATGCGGAAGCAAAAAGTACTATATACAATTAGGAAAAATGGGGTGTTACCACCATACCTAACATAGGATAGACATTTACTGCCTATTCCATATTAGATACAATGCTAAACCAAACCATCTAATTTAAAGTAAAGTGTGCGAACTTAAATTATATGAATATTTAAAAGATTCATTCACTTAGAAATAACAGAACTTACCTAGGGAGCATCCAAGTGAAGCTCTTTGTAGTATAATTAAATAGCCAACATCATACTCAACCAACGCACACCACTACTTAACTCAAGGGCAGGCATCAAGGCTGCTACCATATTATATCAACACGTCATAATAGTATAATCATAATTATTTGGACTTAAGCCATTAGTTAAATATTAATCATCTTTTAAATTATATCCACGTAGGTTCAAGGACCTCACTATTATAACCGGTCGACCAACGCATATAATATACTTCAAGACAGAACACTCCTCACCGCTATTATAATCGGTAGAACGGTACATATGATATAACCTAGTACAAAATGCACCTAACTACTATTATAACCAGTAGACTGATAAATGATATAATCTGAGGAAAAATGCATCTGACCGCTATTGTAACCGGTGGAACGACACATATGATATTATCCACATGGTCCAAACGTATGTGGTATTCCATTATAAGTGATTAGTGTCTTTTCATTTAATTATCACACTAATATCATTTTATTTACTCAAGGGAGAGATCACAAACCCGAAGACACAAATGTACACTAGTCATACTAGCGCATAAGAGTAGCACAGTACCCTACCGACTATCAACTCGGGGACACAAAGGTACCCTGGTCACACTAGTGCATGAAGACACACAATAACCTACCGACAAGGACAATTAATCCATAGGTATGCATACCTCCTAAGTAGGTTCGTAAAGCTAAATAGAGTAAAATGTAGGGTCTAGTTAGGGTACTAAGGCACACCAGCAAAATCTAGAATAATTGTGGGCTAAACCACGTATTTAAGATAACTACCCCTAAAGAGCCATCATTTTAAGGACCCTTAAAGAGCCATCATTTTCAATCTCGAGGTCCTTCACTTTGAGTATTAGTATCTTAATTAAGGTGACCACAAGAAATACATTATTTACATACTTAACCATTTTTTTATTTGTTTCCATTATTATGAAGTAATCAAAATCAGTATTATTGTCAATGTTAATTTAAGTAGTCCATTAAGGCTAACCTAGGTTTCAATACTCACACTTGGGAACCTTAGGCAAAATAACCAAAATGCCCTTAAGGTTAAGGCTGCCTCTTATCATCCACTTCCAACACATTCATTTTTAGTTATCAACATGCCATAAAAGAGTAACATACCATAATTATAATATTGATTATGAAGTTAAAGTACCCTATACACCAAATAATCATTTTACACATGAACCTTAACATGCACTTCTAGAACAACTAGCACATATTCTCATGCATAACAATATTTAAAGCACCCCTTGCATGTTTCTAAAAATGACATCATAACACTCCTAATTAACCAATTTACCCCTAGACCATGCATACTCATTATGATACACTCTAATTCACCAAAATACCCCTAGGCTTTTATAATGTTCATGATCATGCCGAAACAGGTGATACTAAGGCTAAAACCCCTATTATCATGTTTAACATTAATTGATTTCTTATTTTAAATGTTCATTAGACCAATTGCCATATTATATGCAAAATTACCAAATTACTCCTAAACTGTATTTTGTTGAATATCATGCTAAAATAAGTGGCATTAGGATAATAAACCCTTATTGTCATGTTTAACATCATTTTATACTTCTTATGCATATTTGTTAAACTAATCACCCTTTTTATATGTAAAATTACCAAAATACCCCTCTAACTTGTATAATTACTAAAATGCCCTTCTTACATTTAAAATTACTAAAATGCCCTTCTTACTTGAAAAATTATTAAAATACCCTTCTTACAAAATTACTAAGATGCCCATCTTACTTACAAAGTTACTAAAATGCCTTTCTTGCTTGCAAAATTACTAAAATGCTCCTTGGTCATTTAATGTTAATAATAATTCCTCACACACATTATTAACACTAAAAAACCCTTATTATTATTATTCTTAGCACCAATTATTACCTATCATGTATATTTATTTAAATCAACATCCATTTTACATGCAAAATTACTAAAATACCCTTAGCACATAAAATATTAATATCCACACCCAACATGCATCATCTAACACTACAAAACCCTTATTATTATTCGTATCACCCATTATCACCTACCATATGCATTTATTTAGGTCACTCCCATAGATATATGTAAAATTACTAAAATACCCCTAGAACATAAAATATCATTTTTCATGATGGAACATGTATTTTTAATGCCACAAACTACTATCATCATTTATCAACATCACATAATACTTAGCATGCATTTTCATCAAGTTAATCAACACCATATATTAAAATTACCACATTACCCCTAGTTCATAAATATTAATGTTTCTACTAACACTTATATTTATACTCCACCAAACTCCCATATCTATTCTGGGCATTAAATATCACACATTAGGTATCTCATTTAGGTTTAAACAATATTATATGTCCAAATAACCAAATTTCCCTTTGGAATCATATTAGTATTATTTCTACTACTAGTGTTCGTATTCACTTATCATAACATGTATATACACAAAAAATTTATCATCAACATCAACCCCTTTCCTACCCATCCTTTCACACACATCATACCACATACAAGATAACATGTTTTTTCTTTCTACTTTCCAAGATAATACTAGTTATCATGAGATTGTGAGTAACACATCATATATACATAACCACATGCCAAAAACCCTAATGTACTATACGATAATCCATACATTTTATTAGGATATAATGATTACCTTATTTTTCAGCAAAAAAAAAAATCAAACTTAATCGGTAACCGAGTTTAAAAGCTTAAGTTTCGATTAGTAAAAATTATACCTAGAAATAATATCACAAGTAACATATTATCATTAGATAAGTAAAAGAATGATTTTTATTAAAAATGCTTATTAAATACATATTATTACTAAACTAGATTATACCTCAATAATATCTAAACAATCAAAATTATGCAGCATAACTCACACTCCATGGACAACATGATCATGCATGGCATAGAAGGGGTGAGGAGAAGGGTGAAAATGGACAAAGGGGTGAGGTGCTTTGGGTAAGAGGGTTGAGGAGGTGATGGAGGGGAGTTGGGGTTGGTTGTTAGATGTATGGGTGAGCCAAGTTATAGGTGGTGGTTGAGGGTTGAAGTATGGTGGCTTAGGAGCAGCGGTGGCTGCTATAGAAAGAGGGTGTAGAGAAGGGAGGGAGAATAAGAAGGAAGGAAAAGAGGGATAAGGGAAGGGGGGATGTAGGGGGAGTTCGAGCAAGGTGAGGTAGGGAGGTGTTGGGGTGGTGTCAGGTGGCTGAGGGGAGGCTTTGGTGGCGGCGAAAAAGGGGAGAAGGGCTGCACAGGGTGGCGGTGCAAGGAGGAGGTCAAGAGGAGAAGAAGAGAAAAGGGACGAGAGTTGGTTGCAAGGTTGAGCGTGGTGGTTGCTTGGGGCAGTGCAAGGAGGAGGTAGGGAATAGGAGTGGCCGGTATGGTGGCCAATTGGGTGGTGGAGACGGTAGAGAGGGGCGATGTAAGAAAATAGGGAGAAAGAGGGAGACAAAGGAAAGGAGAATTGGGCAAGGAGAGAAGGAAGCTTGAGGGAGAGGAATGAGGTAGAGGAGAAGAAGAGAATGAGAAGAAAAAGAAAAGGAGAGAGGGATAGCCGGTGCAAGTTAGGTGGGTGTAGGGGGAGATGTAGGAGATATGATAGGGGTGGCAGGGAGAGGGAGAAGAGAGAAAGGGAATGACACACTGGGAAGGATGCAGGGGGATGTGTGGCCTAAAATGGAAAGGAAAAGTATGGGTAGAGGAGATGCAGTCGAGCATAGCAGGTAAGGTGCAAGAGGGTGTTTGGCTCGGGGCATTATAGGGGAGAATAAGGAAGAAAAGGAAAAAGGAAAAAGGTTGGGCAGGAGGGAAAAGGAAAGAAAATGGGTAGGTAGGGCGGCTCGCATGAAGAGAGAAAAGAAAGAAGAGAGGGAGGCAGAATGGCACAAAGGAGAATAAGGGAAATTAAAGAAAGGAAAAAGAAGAAGAGGGAGAAGGTGGAGTGGCTAGGCTGGCTTGGTAGAGAAGGAGGAAGGAAAAGAGGAAGAGGGATGAGCTAGCCCATAGGAGAAGAAGAAAGGAAAGAAAAAAAAAGGAAAATGAACGAAAAAGGAAAAGGGGGAAAAGAAAAATAAAATTATTTTTGGAGTTAGGATTAGAAATTAGGCTAATGGGAAAAATATTAAATTAATTTATCCAAAATTTTAAAGTATTAATTCAAGAGAATAATTTTGGTAAAATTATGGATTTGGAAATTTATTTAAATAAAAAAGGATATGATAAAATCATAAAAATATTTATATTAACTTATCAAAAAATTTGTTTATTTTTTATTAATTAAAGGTCCATGAAATAATTAAATTATCCCAAATAAAGGGTTAAATATTTAATTTTAGGTTTTGAAAATTTGGGGTATTGAAACTAACTATCCCTAAAAATCTACACATGACCCTCTATTTGTGGGAATGAGCAGGTGATTGAACAAATGGGCACACCGGTATGTTATATACTGAGTAAGCCAAGTTCTCTCCTCAACAGAAATCACAAGTATGCTTGATTTTATCATAACATGAGTATCATATTTAATATGTGTCATGCTTATGCCATATATGTAAAGGTATTAATGTATCAAGATATACAATCATGCACAGCTCAAGCAACTCAAAATGTATCATGCTTATCTTCATAGTATAGTAACATAGATAATCACACATGTACTAGGTAAATTAATTCAGACAACCACTAAGGTTTATTTTCCAACTTACTCAATCAATTAGATTATACCATTTTCTTATCCATATAATGATATAGGTCAACATCCAGTTAATCCTTCTAAATATTAACTAGTTAGTCATTTAAGCCATGATTCAAGTGTTCATTCCATCTTTTACCCTTTTTTATCATCCAAACCATTTTTCTCATCATTATCCAATTATTTATCATCCACTTATTCATCATCCAAATTTTATCATAGAACGATGGGCTATGCACCACTCTATGATCTCACATATTATGAAAGCCTATTCAGACCAAGGGACATAAAATCTAGGCTGAAGGCAATCATCAAAATGGACATAGGTCTAGGCTGAAGCCAGCCACTTAGGTAACTAGACTCTTTAGTATCAATACCCTCAAGTACATCACTAGTGTATAGAGTAGGTAAAGTACCTGGATCTCTAAGATCCCGCCCAAAGACACCAATAAATGCCCTAAAGTAGACTAACCCCCTGTAGTTAATCGAGGATTGGGCAAACTAAACCCATATACAACTTGATTGTCTTTTGTTTTATGTGACTAATACATTATTCATGAGGTTAAGTAATCACACAAAGCCCATATAAAGAGCAAGGCATTCTCATGTTTCTTCCATATTAATCCTTTCCATTTTCCAACTATGTGTAAGGTTTCCATTTAGGCTTGTCCCATATTATTCATGCCCATTATACCATTTCATTCAAGCACATGTTTTGTTTCATTACTCTTTTTCTCTAACCATCACATTTCATATGTGGTACACCCATTTAACCTTTACAATACTCATTAAGTATGTCATAAACCATGGTCTATTTAATCCCTTCATTAGGTCATTAATCCATTATAAAATATAAATTATATTCCTTTAATAACTATAATATAATCCCATGCATAGCCTCAAAGCATAACCAAACCGAAAGGAACCAAATCACATAAACCGGCCAAACTAATCAATCGGTCTAGCCCAACCAGTCAATCGGTTGCACTAGCCAGTCAATCAGTTTGGGCTAACAAGTTGATCGGTTTGGCTTGAACAAACCATAATTTTCCTTATATCGGTTGATTGGTTTAGGTAAACCAGTCAAATATTCATAGACTTGTCGATCTATTCTTCCTAAATAGTCGATGTATTTAAGTAGAGAGTAAGACCAATGTTTCTACAGGCTTACCATTTGATGGTTTGTGTCAACTAGTTAATTGTTCTATAAACTAGTCAATCGATTTGACCTAACTAGTCAATTCGTTTACCCTACAATAACACCAAACCAGAATTTTCATGTAGATCATGCTTATAAGTCTTTATCATACCACATTGAGACATGTCCTAACATTATATAGCACATTTTAGCTTACTTTAATTGCACATATCAACGTTCTTTTCTTAATATTCATGTTTTTCACACAAAATCCCATCTAACCATCCAAATCAATTCTATAAGCTATATTTATTCATACCAACATGTAATAGTAGCTTAAAGAGTTTTATATTATGCAAGATTACTCATAACCCATTTTAGAAGCAAGAATAACTTACTTGATGCAAGAAAAACTATCTTAAACAAGAAATCTCAAGCTATGAAATCCTCAACTTTCAAAGCCTTAAAAACAAGAAGTTTTATCTCAGTAATTTGTGCATAAATTTTAAAATTTCAAACTTGAAATAGAAAGGAAAGAATGAACATATCATACTCAAAGGAAAACATAGGATACTCAGCTGAACCACTCAACCTTTTTTCTAAACCTAACTCTTCCTTGCTTAATAATTAAAATAAGAGGCAGCTAGATAAAGGATTAGAAGAGTGAAAGGAAACTTGATCGTAAGGTTTGAAGTGTAGAGGGAGAAGGTAAATATTTGAGAGTTGGGTATTTTTTAATGGCTTAAATAAAGTTGAACATAGGGGTGATTAGGAATATTTATAACTAACCAATCAGTATGAATCAAGTGTGGTTAGGAAAAATTGGAAACCCTAATTGTCACCATTTGAATTCAAGTTAAATGGATGAATATTATACAAGATATACCAACCCATAATCCAAATCTCAAATGATGATTCTAAGAAAGTGCGGGTTAATTGGTCTAGAAATGCAATTCACAAGAGGGTAATGGAAGGTTAGAGTAGAAGGAATCTTCCAGCTTAGTAGAATCGAATATGAAACTAAAGTAATCATCTCAGAATGGTGTAGAGGAGAGAGGTGGAAGAAGACAAGGTCGAATCATATCCCTGCCCCTCAATTGTCCCAATCGACTCCTCATATCGATCTAAGGTAGTATTTTCAAGCTAAATACATCATGAAAAAGACTAAGAATATCTTAGAGATAATTTAGCATATGTTAACAAAATTTCATTTCAGTATAAGAAATTTTCCTAAAAATTGTGTTTAAAAAATATGTCCATCTTGACAAACAAGTCGATCAATTTGGCCTAGTAGTCAAATGTTCTTCAGACTAGTTAGTTAGTTCCCCAACCAATTGATCAATTTAGTTAAGTAAAAACCATGTTGCTGAAATGACAAACTAGTCGATTGGTTCACGAAACTAGATGATCGGTTCACCTGAAATACTCATTGAATTCAATTTTCAAACCTCATGTTAAATCCAACTTTGCCTCAAACCAAAATAAAATCAAACACCAAAATTTACATAATCTCTCATTTAACTCTTTACAAAAAGATGGGGCATTATAACCTACACTTCTCCTGTATCACCATACGAGCTTTAAAAGATAGGTTAATATATCTTAGATGAAATATATTTGTTCAACTCAAATTTGAATGGTAAGAATTAGGGTTTTTGATTTGTTCCCGACCACAATTGTAATTTTTATCGACTTGTCGGCTACAAACAACTCGAATCGCCCCTTTTATTCACCTTTCTTTCTGCCACTTAAATACCTTAGCTCATTAGCTTTCACCTTCTCCCTCTCCACTTCAAACCTTGAATTTAAATTCTTTTACTCTTCTTATTCTTTCTCTAGCTCCCTCTTGTTTAAACTATTAAGCAATAAAGTGACAAATATAGAAGAAAAATTAAGTGGTTTAGTAGAATCTTCCTTTGTTTTTCCATTGGGTAGGGTATGCTCATTTCTACCTTTCCATTTCAAGTTTAGATTAGGAAAATTTATTCAATAATTTCAAAGTTAAACTTATTTTTAAAGTTTTGAAAGTTGAGGATTTCATAGGTTGAGTTTTCTTATTCAAGGAAAGTGTTACCAGCATCAAGTAAGTCATCTTTACTTCTTAAATGTGTTGTGATTAAGTTTCCATGTTATGGAACCCTTAAATTTTGGTGTTATATGTTGAAAAAAATGGTAGTGATGGGTAGACTGTGCATCTTGAGAGAAAATCATGAATTTTTTATGAAAGATTAGGTTATGATGATGAATGGTGAAATAAGAAACTATTATAAGCCTGAAATGTGCTATGTGGTGTTAGACATGATCCAGTTTTGTGATCTACATGAAAATGCATGTTTAGTATTATTGGAGGGCAAACCGATCGACTAGTTCCTAGAAAAGTTGACTGGTTGACCCAATCCATCGATTGGTAAGCTTGTAGTGACCTTGGTCTTACTCTCTACTTAAACCCATTTACTGGTTGGGCATAACCGATCAACAAGTCTATAAATAGCTACCTAGTTTGCCTAAGCTGATCGACTGGTTTGAAAAAATCTTGGTTTGGTTGAGCTAAATCAATTGACTAATTGACTCAAATTAATTGATTGGTTGGTGCAACTAATTGACTAGTTAGGCCATGTTGATCGACTAGTTCTGTCGGTTTGTGTGATTTTATTTTTCTCGGCTCAAACATGCTTTGAGATGGTGCATGGGACTATTATATTACTATTTAATGGATAAAATACATATCTTGCCATGGATAACTAACCTACTGAATGGATTAAATAGACTATAATTTTTGACATAATCAAATGAATGTTGTAAAGGCCCTAATGGATAAACCACAAATAAAATGTGATGGTTTTGAAAAAGATGATGAAATATGATATGTGTTTGTATGGACTAGTATAATGGATATGGTTAGTAGTGAACAATCATGAATGGAAATCCCACACATGGTTGGAGATGGAAAGGATTAATATGGAAAAATATGCAAATTTAATGCTTACTTATTGTATAGGCATCATGTGATCATGTAACCTCAATAATAATGCACTAATCACATAAAGTAAAAAATAATTGAGCTACGTATGGGTTTAGGTTACCCAATTATTGATTAGCTATCAGAGGTTAGTGTGCCTTTGGGCGTTTATTGGTGCCTTCAGGTAGGATCCCAGTAGATCCATGTGTCTTACCTACTCTAGAAACTGATGATGTATCGGAGGTTATTGATACTAAAGGGTCTGGGTACCTAGGTGGTTGGCTTCATCTTGGACTTATGTCCATTGTGGTTGGCTTTAGCCTATACTTATGTCCATTGTTATTGGCTTTAGCCTAGACTTTATGTCCCTTGGTTTGGATAGGCATCTATGGTATGCGAGACCATAGGGGGGGTGCATAGTCCATTGCTCAATGATCATAATAATGATAAAAAGTTAGAATAATGATTTGAATGAATAATTGGATAATGATTAGAATGAATGACTAGATGATGACTTGGATAAGCATGTGGATGAGAAATGGAATAAGTATTTAGATAAGAATAAAATAAGGATGTGGTAGAAATGGAAGATAAAAGAAAATAAATGGAAAAGAGAAATAATGCTTGGTCATCTACATTCCCACGAGTTGAGGGCCATGTGTAGGTTTTTAGAGATGACAAGTAGTAAGCCTACCTCATCTTGGGTTCAAAGCTCTAGATCATGGACATTAGGAGGTTCTTTTTATTTTGTGCAGTCTGTGACAAAACCATGGTTTTAGAGTCACGCCTTAATTCATTTTTTGCTATAATAGCTCTATATTTTTAGTTAATCATTCTTTCTTTATTTAACTATGTCGAGGACCATTAAGGTCCTATGTTATAAACACTTTACTCAAATATTTATGCAACTTGATCTTACACACTATACTTTAATTTGGTTAGTTTGGTTTTTTAGCCTTGTATCTAATACCAGAAGGGCAATTGGTGTCATTCCTGTGTTAGGTACGATATTAGTACCCCATTTTTTTCTAAGTGAGTTTAGTATTTTCTACTTCCTCAACATTTTAAAATGAAATTTTTAGGTAGTGAAAAATAGGGGTGTCACACCCATATAGATAAGGGAGGAGAAAGAGGGAAACTATTTTGCTCTTTAGGATAGAAAATTGCCTTTGTCCTACATAGGAGACCAACCTAGCATAGAAATGGTGTTGATTAACAGTGGAGGACTAGTATGAGACCATGATGAGCATGCTTGGTAGTTTTTGGGCCAAATCTTGTCCTTTGGGCCAACACTCTAAGGCTCAATAATACTAGTTTGGGAAAGACTGATATTATCATTCCTTTTAAATTTTAATCCACCACATCAACCACTCCCTTAGGGTAAATAAGGTATGCATAAATTCTATTGTTAACAGTCAAGTGTATTGGTTCCTTCTATGGGGTAGACAAACTAGGCTTTGATTACATTATTGCAATCAAAGTTATACATTTGAACATATGAATCTAAAGGATCATAACATAAAATAATAAATAAAAAATTCATCCTAAAAGACTAATGGACAACCTGACTCATCAATATGCATGTTAGATGCATACAAATAAAGATAAATAAAGTTATACATCTAAGACGTTTGGATATTTACAAATAAAATTACAAAAAAGAGATCATCAGATGCTTACATATAAAGTTAAACAAAAAAAGAATGTCGAGTCATTACAAACAAAGTTACACATAAAAGACTGTCAAACATCACATATATGCGATATTAAGTAATGGTAGAACAACTTATTTATGTTTTCATCAACATGTCTTGGGAGGGAAAGAACAAAACTACACCAATATCACCAACTTTCACAAATTTTTAATTTCAATAAAAAATAAGATATTACCAAAATTAGGCTTATTGTGTAAGCCCCACTTTCCTTACTCCCATGTGTTTGGGTCCCCACTATAAATAATTTACTAGGTTATTGAAGATCTAATGCCACTACATTGTGTAAGAATAAGTGAGAATCAAGGCTGTGATTTGTTGTTTCACCCTCTCTAAAGGCAAGGTTACTTAGAGGATTCTATTAGTAATGAATACATATATCTCGGAAAAATTTATCTTCCCAATAAAAACTGTAGTACTTTTTTATCGTTTTATGTTACAGTATATATATATACTTCCTAAACTTACTCTCTATGCCTTCCTCTAAATTTACTAAACTTCATCTTATTTTAACTTTCAAGCTTTATCTCTTCAAACTTGAAACCTTTAAATCTCTATTTTTTATCCCTTACTAGGGCACCGTCCACACCACTGTTATCTTTAACCTTATATATTTGTACAACTCTTCGTACAGTCACCATAACCAAAGGAATTCAACAAAAAGTGCTTTTTGACAATAATCAAACTTGTGGATTTCGTGTGGCCATCTCACTAACCACCATCTTTTTTTAACATTCTAGTAAATCCTTAACTCTTATAAAGGATATATTTCTCAATTATCTTAATAACTCTTTATTTTTTTTATTAGTCTTTAGATATATCAATCACACCCTCAATTTTTCCTCCCCCTTCTTCATCTTCTCTAAACCAATCAATTCTTTCAACCCTTTTAACCAATATGTCTTAGCCTTCATCAATTGACTCAAAATCTCTTCTCCTAAGTGACATTATTGAAGCTCACCTTGAGCATTTTTCGTATTCAATAATATATCATTCTTCTCTTATTTTAATTCAGCTAACCCCCTTAGATAGAGATAGTAACCCTCCTAGTAAGTCCATAACTTTATATGACAATGTACTTTTGTAATACCCCGTTTTTAGGAAACCCTAATTAAAATTAATAATTATGTATGATTAGTTATAATTATTATTTTAGGAGGTTTAGTATTAAACATATTATTTTTTTATTATTAATATCATCATCATCATCATCATCATCATCATCATCATCATCATCATCATCATCATCATCATCATCATCATCATCATTATTATTATTATTATTATTATTATTATTACAATGGTTTATGTATATAAAAATAATAAGGTTAAAAAGTTGATAGAAACTGATTATTTATTTTAATCCTAGTTTTTATCCGTAAATCTTATCCTAATTATTTTATTAATAACTATGACTAGTAACCCGAAATAAATTTCTAAAATTTATTCCCAATTATTTTTATCTTTTTTATTTTATTTAAACCTATCTTAGATCGAATTATATTTTTTTTCGAATTATTTTTCTATCTGATATTTTAATTTATCTAAACTAAATTTAAAATAAGATGTATGTATATATATAATATTTTTCTTCTCTCTCTCCCTCCGCCATTTACTGTCCCTTCCCCGTAACTACTATCCCTGTCTCCTTTGTTTTCTTACCATACTTAACCGTCGACTTATCGCTGCATTTATACACACATATGTACGCTACACTCTTACACTGTATACATACACACGACACACACTTACACACTCCAAAAATTTCTCCAACCCATTATTTCTCTAGCAACACTCCCTCTCTCCATACACACGCACAACACCCATACATAAACACGCATCCACGCTACACTTACACACCCCAAATAGCCCCCTCCTAATTTCTCTCAGCTAACAACCCTTTCCCCCGAGCAGTGCAACACACAACCCCCATCTTGTTCGATCAACCAGCAGCACCCAAAATCACACTTCCTCACCAACTCACACAACATCCAACCTCCCTGCCACCTCCTCCCTTCATCCCAGTAGCTACCAGCCATTCCAACCACCGCAACACCCTCTCCCACAGCTCCAATTCTCCTCCTCCCTATGTCCAATCCATCGCCCAACTTCCTAGCCATGTCGTCCAACAACAGCCACTCCTCCACCACTTCGCAGCTACTTCCAACCATCGCCCTTCCCCCCCATCGCAGCCCATCGTCCTACAGCACCACCCCAGCCTCCTTCTTGTAACAACCGAGCTTTCCCCATCACCTCCACCACGTCGTAGCCCTACACTTCCCAATCCAACTAGCAAACCACCATCCCACCATCCTGTCACCCAACCAGCAGCCTCACCATCACCCAACCTAGCCATCATCACCAACACCACCACTACGACCTCTGCATGTCACCACCAACCACCAACCGAGCCCCTACATCCTAGCGCCTCTGCTAGCCTAAGCCTCCCGCCAAGCCAACCAGTAGCTCCCCCCGGTTACATGCAGCCCTCACGTTGTAGCGTGAGTGAACTGTTTGTCTTATAATATTTTGGTACCATATTAATTGTAAGGGTATTTTGGTAATTTTAGAAAAATAAATAATTTTATATTATAATTATTATTTTATCTAATAGATATTAAATTGGTATTTGTGTTATTATTTCTAGGTGCGAAAGTTTAATTAGCAGGACCTAATAAATTTTAGTGGATACTGCTAATTTTACCTTTTTGTTGGAATTCTGGTAACCATTATACCCTACTAAAATTTTAAATATTGTGTGATAGCACATTAGAATTTTTGGCGTATAAAATATGTCAAGCATGATTTATTTTGATATAATTATTTGTTAATTATTATTATTATAAAAATGGATAAAAACGAGCATGTTATCTAGTATAAAATATTTTGAGTACGAAAGTATGATTAAAAATGATTCTAATGACGGGAGAATAATTTGTATGATAATTATGTGTAAACTAATAGGTTGAGTATGCTTAGATATATTTATGGGATAATTATTATGGATGTATGTCCTAGGGGTAATTTAGTCATTTTTGTGTGTTATGATTCTTATCCTGACAATTATGTTTAATATATTCTATCTCTATAGGGGAAAAATGGTCTTTTGACATGATTGATGATTTAAATTATATAATAAACAATTAGATTCTTTTTTTATCCTTTTCACGATAAATAATTAAATAAAATGGTTTTAGTATTTAAATGAGTAATAATCTGATAATTATTAGCCTTAGGGGCATTTTGGTCATTTTCAGGCTAGTGCGCCCAAATGTAAATAATTGGACATAGGATGGCCTTAGAATTTTGGTAGGTTGACCTCAGTATTGACTTTGACTTTGTTTTATACCGTTGACCGTAGGGTTGACTTGGATAATTGGAAATAAAGGAAAAATGAATAGGTTTGGGAATGAGAATAAATGTGTAATGTGTGTTATTTGTGATCACTTTATAAAAATAATAATGCGTAAAGTGAAAGACCTCGAGTTTAGGAATGGTTTCTCTCTAGGGGTAGCTACCCTAGAGACGAGGTAGGCGTCCTCGATTTGTTTGGGTTTCTGGTGTGCGAGTTGTGCCCCAATAAGGCCCTAGTTTACTCTATAGGTGACCCACGGGCCCTATAGGGGGTATCGATACTTAAGGATTAGGTGTCTGAGGTGAGGAGGGTACTGTGTGCCTTCTGTATCAGTATGACCAGAGTGTTGTTATGCCTCTGGTTATATGGTTGGAGGGTTACCGGGTTGCCATGTGCGCCATTATGACCGGCGTACTGTTATGTCTCCAGGTTATTATTGTATCCCCCTAGAGTAAAAAAAAATAAAAATGATATGATTTGAGTGGAATGATTATTATTAGATATTGGATTGGTCTGGTAGTAGTCATTGTACCTACCTGTGGTTTTGGGTAGTAGCTATTGTGCCTACCTGTGGTTTAGGTGGTAGCCTTCGAGCCTACCTGTATGGGTATTATGTCTGTAAGTATGCCTATGACGTTATGTATATTATTATACTATATCTGTAAATATACCATTGATGTTAGGTATTTGAATTTACTATAACTGTAAGTGTACCTGTGAGATTACATATTTTATTATCTTGTATCTGTAAGTACACATGTGATGTTATGTATTTTTATCATATTCTACCTGTAAGTATACATTTGATGTTGTGGATTTTTGTTATAGCTAACCTGTGAATATACCTATGATGTTATAAATTTGGTTGGGAGTTATGCTAAGACATGAGTCATGTTGTGGATGTTATAATTGTTATGTTGGAGTTTGGGTTCTAATTATTACTTCTGATAGCATCTCTGGCATGTTAGTCTGGTAAGCTTTCAGTTGTTTTAGACAAATGAAAATGAGTAGATATGGCTTTAATAGAATTCGATTGTCTAAATCATCACTGTATATCAATCCTTGTATGAATACTTAAATGTCTTGTACCTGTTAGTTGTATGCCTTACATGTGTTCCATGTTAGCTTTCCATATTAGTTTGGTATAAAGGGTTATTCAGTACCGTAGTACTAACGGGTTCCATCTTATGGTCCCCTACCTAATCAACGGGTAGTCTTTACCTTGCAGGATCACTTTGAGGGTAGGGTCTGACAACTTCAAATAGAGGGTTGAGAGTTAGGACTATCCGGTGTTCGCCCAGACTTCTTTTGATCCGAATATTTCATGGACTATTAAATCCCCTACTATTTCCCTTTGTTATATTGCAACTCTTTGCCTAATCTTTTTGTATTTATCAGGACAACATAATTTGTAATGAAGTTCTATCCTACCATTGTTTTAATGTTATTTAAGTAAAGTAATATTTTAGCCTTAACACTTAGTATAAGAACGGTAGAGGATGCTAGACTTATACTGAGTGTGGCGGTAACACCCATTGATTTTATAATTAACACTTCCACAAAATGAAAATTTTTAGTAGTTAAAATGGGTGTTACAACTTTACACTAGCATACATTTTCCCTTGCACCCATTCATAAGAGAATTTCTCTAATTCCATTGGTTAAGCCCTACTTATTTCATTCCTAATGCTTAGAGAATGGTGACAGATTTGTTATATGGTTGTCATTTGTTGGAATTCAGACCAATAATAGATTTTTTCAAGCACTTATTCAAATTTTGAGCCATCCAATGAAGAAAGCAAAGAAGAAACTATAAAAATCATGAAGCTCAATTCTTAAAAACCAAAGAAGAAAGTAAAGTAAATAAGGTTAGAAATACTTGTTGTTTTACCAGTGATGCTCATTAATAACATATTCTTAAGTCAGCTGGCTATCTTCGCAAAATATATTGTATGTTTATAGTATTTTCACGTAGCTTATATAATTACTAATTCTTCATAATTCATCTATCCTTTTTATAAGGGAGCTTTGTCCAAGGCGTTCTCTATAGTGCCAGTAGCCAAAAAGATTCCAAAGTCTTCATCTACCCAACCCAAGATTATATTCCTCCACTTTCTATTGGCCCTAAGCCATCAAAAGAAAAATAAAAGGTGGTCCTTCTAAGCCTTATCTAAATTCGATTGAAAGAAGAAGAATTTGAGCCATCAATTATCTTTTTAGAAGAAAAAGTATCTTGTGGATTGATGTGTATAGGATTATGAACTTATAATTTGAGTGGTAATATGGATCAGTTAGGGTTTGGATATGATGATAATGATTTGGTGATGATAAATTAAGAAGGACAATGGTCAAATGTTTAGGGTTTTGGGGTGATATGGTTTATAGGTTAGGGTTAGGGTTAGGGTTTACGATTAGGGTTGGGATGAAGATAATGATGATGGACGATTAGAATGATGATGATTTGATGAAGAAACTTCATATATTATTTGGAGATGAATGTGTAATAATAATAGATTTATTATCAATGGTTTGGAAATAAAATAGACAGAATTAGGTAAGAAGAATAGGTTGAAGATGAAGTTAAAGATGATGAATGTATGATAAAAGTGACGATTAGGGTTGATGATTGGCATGGGTTATGGATGGATTTGGAGATAGTACTTAACCTATAATTCAAAAAGACAAAGAGATTAAGGGTTTTAATAATAATCACTCACACATAATTGAGAAGAACTCACACAGAATTCAATTAAGGAATAACTTGTGTTTCATTCAATTTGTCAACACAGACCAACGTGTAAATCTAAGGCTTTTATAGCCTATTTTTACCTCCTTAATATTACAAGATAATCATAAATAACTAGGAATAAAAAATATTATCTAATCATCCCTATGAAATGCCTTGTTCCCCACTTTAAGCACATTTTATAAGGTAAGACCTATAAGATAGAATCCCCTTAAAAAACTACTTTATGCACTAGCCAATCATAATGTAACTAATTAAAAAAATAAATAAGTAAATAACACACTAAATAAAGGCTAAACACGCACCAATTAATTCTATAAAAAAGCATTCTTATGCATCCCATGCATGTCATGCACACGTCTCTATTGCTAGACTTGTTTTGTAATTTTCGTCCATAACTAGCAATGTAGTTATTTGTTTGTCTTTAAATTTGTAGAGTATACTCTTTAGATAAAGGAAAAGAGGCTCTATAATAATACATTCTAAGTCTTAATCATTTGCTCTTGCATCATTCTTCCCTTGTTGACATGAATTTGCCCTCAAATTTACATCTCCATAGTAAGGACTAATATCTTCAACATTGAATGTTCTAGATATCCTACTATATGAATTAGGTAAATGTAGCTCATAATCACTTTCTCCAAATTTCTAAGTATTTTGAAAGGACCATATGTCCTTGTCATAAGCTTATTTTTCTTTAGATGAGGAAAACTCTCCTTCCTTAAGTGCAACCATACCAAATCTCTAGGTTAAAATACATGTTGACTCCCATGCTTGTTTGCTCTTGCCTTATATACTTCATTTTCCTTATCAATTATGTGCTTGATTTGTTGATGAAGTTTTTGAAAGAACTCCAATATCTCTTATACATCATAATTCTTAATTTTACCTTTCTTCAATTGTACTATATCAACCGGCATATATGGATTAATACCATAAATTATTTCAAATGGACTAGAGCTTGTTGTAGTTGAAGGACTCCAATTGTAAGCGAACTCCTCATGTGCTAACTTAATATCCCAATCCATAGAACTATTAATCACTAATCCCCTTAGAAAAGTACCTCACATTCTATTAGTAACTTTAGTTTGACCATCCGTTTGAGGATGATGTGACGTACTAAATAGAAGCTTTATTTGTAGCATATGCCATAATGTCTTCCAAATATAACTTAGAAACTTCACATCTCTATCTAAAACTATACTCCTTGGAATCCCGTGCAATCTTGTGATCTCCTTGAAATAGAAATCTTCAATATGAGTAGCATCATCAGTCTTGTGGCATGGAAGAAAATGAGTCATCTTGGAAAATCAATATACCACAATCATAATAGCATCTTTTCCTCTGTGTGTCATAGGAAATCCTAAAATAAAATCCACACTAACACCTTCCCATGGTTGAGTAGGCACAAGTAAAGGTATATATAATCCTTTGTGAAAGAAACGCTTGCTCCTTTGACATGTAGCACACCTAACAACCATATCTTGCACTCCTTTTTTATTCTTTGCCAATAAAAATGCTCTTAAAATAGCTCCTTTATGCACCTCTTTGATTAGCAAATATTGAATTGATGTCTTAGACACACATAATTTATTTTTATTGAATAAGAATATGTATTGAAGAACATAAGCTCCATGACTTCCATGTTTCTTACACTCTTTGAAAATCATAGCAAAATCATCATCAATGGCATATTGACCCTTCAACATCTTGAAGCCCAAAAGATTTGCATCCATCACCATAAGTATCATGGTCCTTCTAGATAATGCATCCGCAACAATATTTTCCTTGCCATCCACATGAATTGTAGAGAACACAAATATTTGCAAAAAACTAATACACTTGGCATGTCTTGGACTCACTTTCCTTTGACCATATAGATACTTCAAACTCTCATGATCCGAGTGAATCACAAAAGTTTTAGGTCTCAAATGATGACTTCATGTCTCCAAGCAACGAATAATAGCAGGTAACTCATTTTCATAAATTAAATAAATGAGTTTTTCACCATTCAACTTTTCATTGACAAATACAATTGACCTCTTCTCTTGTGAAAGCACACCTCTAATACCTACACCACTAGCATCACAAGTTATATCAAATAATTTATTGGAACTAGGTAAAAATAATATTGGTGTATTTGAAAGCTTTATCTTCAAGTCTTCGAAAGCCTTTGTTATATGTTCATTCCAGTGAAACTCCGTCAACACTTGTTGTAATTTTGGATCTATACTAGGATTCTCCCCTCGTTGGACTTTATTCACCACTAATACATAGCATACTTACTCTTCCTTAATAGATTAAATCATCTCACACTCTTTGAGGATCAACAAATCCTCCTTCCTTTTTTTCCTCCTTTTTTTAATCCTTCATTCTTCTTTAAACATTTGGCTCCCTCTTAAAGAAGAATGAAGGATTAAAAATAGGAGGAAAAAAAGGAAGGAGTTGTTGATCCTCAAAGAGTGTGAGATGATTTAAACATTTGGCTCCCTCTTACCTTTCGCTTCTCAAAACTGAGCTCCCCACATCTATATTAAGCTTGAGTCTCAACTTCTTTTACATTTACACACCATATAGTCGTTAAAGACTCCATCAGGTGCAACCTTCCTATCAAATTGCCAAGGTCTCCTCAACAAAATATGGTAAGCATCTATTAGTAAAATATCACATAAAGCATCATCAAAAATAATTTTCAATTTTAAAAGAGATAAAAGCTTGTTTGGTTACCCTTACACCTTTGTCTTTATTGAGCCATTGAAGTGAATATGGCCCTGGATGATCCATGGTCTCCGATTTGAGCTTGCTCACCATTCTTTCACTGGCAATATTGGTACAAGAGCCACTATCAATGATGACTTCACACATTTTATCTCTAATTCTACACTTGGCTTTAAAAATCTTCTCCCTTTGAGTAGGTTGAGGTTGTTGTTGCACCCTTTGTAATACATAGAAATCAACTTATCCATCTTCCAGACTATCACTTCCTTCTTGAAGGTCTTTATCAAAGTCTTAATTTTCTTCATCACAAACCTTCATTCTTTCTATCTCCCTCAAAGTTAATGCCTTTTGATTTGGACAATCCTTAGCTTAGTGACCATGGTCTCTACACTTGAATCATTATTTGTTCACCTTGTCAACCCCATTATCTTTTTCCTTCTCTTCATGATTGAACCTTTTATTATTGCCTTAATTTGTGGCTTGAGAAGTTGATGACTTTGACATCCCCTTGAAAGTCAAACCACATGGTGCATTGGTGGTGTTGATTGGTGGCTTTGTTTTATTTAATTGCTTCTCAAAATTGATTTCTAGTTTTGCTAAGTCTTGAAATAACTCATAAGGATACACTTCCACCTTATCTCTAATATTTATATTTAGACCTCTAATAAACCTAGCACATCTTTGCTCTTCTATTTCTTGAACATCATAAATAAGAGTTAATCTTTCAACTTCTCTAACGTACTCCTCAACTCCAAGAAACCCTCACATTTCATTTTTCCTTCTCTTTCCCTCCTCATTTTCAAATTATCAAACCATACTCTAGCAAATTTCTTAAACTTCAATATGATAATGTTGCATTTTTTCTCATGATCAAGCTCTTTATATTTAAAAATATATTTAACATTTTGTAATTAGTCAATAAAATACTATGGATCAATATTACCTTTAAAATCAAGTAGATCAAATCTAATCCCCCTTTCCACATCATCATATGATCTCCTTGATGTATCTTGGGGTTGTCCATAATTCCCTACACTCTCTTCTTCTCCTTTTTCCATTCAGTCATATGGTCTCCTTACATGATCTTCTTCTACTTGACCTCTATGATTTCTATTTTGGATATAGGATCCTTGTGCTTGTGAAACTTCAATCCTTCCTATATGCAACTTTACTTCCTTGATGTCCTCCACCAACACCTTGAGAACATCTCTCAAATCCTCCTCTTGGGGTTCCATGTCTTCCTTGCACCAAATGAATGGTGTACCTCAAAAACTCCTCCAAAATGAATCAAAAGCTTGAATCTTGATACCTCCTTGATGAGTTCTTGAAATAATCTTGAAGTAGGAATGCATTCTTGAAATAATTTTTGAAGGAAAAATTGGATCTTGGGTCTTGTATGTCAAACTAGACCAAAACATACGCTTTCATACCAAAATTAAAGTGTATAGGATTATGGACTTATGATTTAGGTGGTAATATGGGTTTATTTAGGTTTGGATATGAAGATAATGATTTGTTGATTATAGATTACGAAGGATAATGGTCAAATGGTTAGGATTTTGAGGTGATATGGTTCGTAGGTCAGAGTAAGGGTTAAAGTTAGGGTTTACAATTAGGGTTTGGTCGTGGGACGATGATAAGGATAATGGACAATTGGATTGATTGCACTATAGGGTTAGTTCTAGGGCAATGGTGGTTATAAGGGTAGTGTTAGCATGTTTAGGTGAAATGGGTAAAATGGGTTGCACAAAGGGCTCTATAAGATAATCGTCCAGTTCCTAGGTGCTAAGATCAAAATTTATCAAATGTAAATACTACTACTAGTAATTCTTTCTCAGTAATAGTGTATTTTAGTTTAGCCTCATTAAGTGTCTTACTAGCATAGTAGATGTTGTGGAAGAACTTATTCTTTCATTGTCCTAGAATTGCTCCTATAGCATAATCACTTGCATCACACAAACTCAAATTTTTTGTCTTGTTCCAACAATTAACATAGGGGTTTAGCAATTTTTGAGAAATCTTTGATAAATATTCAATAAAATGCCACATGTCCTAAAAAACTTCTCACACCCTTAATAATGGTTGGAGGAATTAATTTTTTGATAACCTTAATGTATGATCTATCAACCTCTAGTCATTTGGGAGAGACTCTATGTCCTAAAACAACTATTTCTTGAACCATAAAATGACATTTTTTCTAGTTAAGGA
Source organism: Tamarix austromongolica (assembly GCA_039764185.1). NCBI lineage: Eukaryota > Viridiplantae > Streptophyta > Magnoliopsida > Caryophyllales > Tamaricaceae > Tamarix > Tamarix austromongolica. Next base: position 87,514,133 of record CM077811.1, on the reverse strand, counting down.
CTAAGTTGGTCTCTTTAAACCTTATTAATAATCTTTCTAAATTTTTTAGGCAATCCTCAAAACTATCACCAAAAATAGAAAAATTGTCCATAAATTTTTTTACAATGCTTTCTACCATATTTGTGAATATAGTCATCATGTATTGCTGAAAATTTGTGGGTGCATTACACAAGCTAAATGCCATTCGTCCAAAGGTAAATATGCCATAGGGGCATTTGAACTTAGTTTTATGTTGATATTTGGGTGTAATGGCTCTTTGTTTATAACCAAAGTATCCATCCAAGAAGTAATAAAAAGCTCTTCCTACCAATTTATCAAGCATTTGATCAATAAAGGGGAGGGAAAATGGTCTCTTTTTGGGTTGCTTTATTGAATTTCCTATAGTCTATGCAAATACCCCACCCTGTGATTATTTCGGTTGTGATTTGTTTATTCTTAGAGTTTTGAATGACAATCATACCTCCTTTCTTAGGGAAAAATTGGATAAGGCTTACCTAATTGCTATTGGATATATGATAGATGATACTTATGTCAAGCCATTTGATGATTTCTTTTTTACTACTTCCTTCATTGTTGGGTTGATCCTTATTTACTATTCGATAGATGAACTTAAGAGTTCCTCTAGTAGATTCTTATGCATGGCTAATGTTGGGCTAATTTCCTAGGTATCTACCCTGGTCCATCTTATTGCCTTTTTATGTTTCTGGAGCAATCTGAACAACTAGTCCTATTGAAATTCTAGAAAGGTAGATGATATAATAATTACAAGGTTGTCTTCCTTGCCTAAATATGCATATTTTAAGTGATTTGGTAATGTATTAAGTTCCAACTTGGGAGGCTCTTCAATTGATGGTTTGACGATTGTATTTGTCTCCTACTTAGGTTAAGAGGTTCCTAAGGTGTTGATTAATTGATCTAGCTACATCCTACTACATCTTTGTCATCCTTTTCACTAGATTAATAGGTAGAGTAACTGCTAGTTAAATGATATGAATCAAACAACCTGAATTCTTCATTAAGTGTACATGCATCAAATTCACCAAAGATTGCCAAATCAACAATGTCAATTCGTGAACATTCATCAATATGCTCTTCTAATTGTTTCATTGAGTTGAAAATGTTAAAAGTTATCTACTCCTCATTGACCCTCGTTGTTATTTCTCCCTTCTTCACATCTATTAGAGTCTTATGAGTAGCTTAGAAAGACCTACCTAAAATGATAGGAACCTCCTTATCTACTTCATGGTCGAGGATTATCAAATCTACTGGAAAAATGAATTAGTCTACCTTTACTAGCACAACTTTAATCTTTCCTTCAGGGTGAACATATGATCGATTAGCTAACTACAGCGTGATAGTGGTAGGCCTTGCTTCCTTGATACTTAGCTTCCTGAAAATCAACATAGGCATATGATTGATACTAGTAGCAATGTCACAAAAGGCCTCACTATAATACTTATCTCTAATGGAACATGGGATGGTGAAGCTACTAGGGTCTTATAATTTTTTGGGTAATTTCTGTTGAAAAATCAAACTACATCCCTAGGTCATTGCTACCATCTCATATTCATATAGTCTTTTATTTTGTTTCAAGATATCCATTTGAAACTTTACATTATTAGGCATATGTTGGGGTGCTTCAACCAATAGGATGTTAATATGCAATTGTTGGAGAATCTCGAGGAACTTATCAAAATATTTGTCTTGTGGCTATTATTTAAGGAGCTAAGGGAAGTTTGGTGATGGGATAAAGGATATAGGAATGATGGTCGATGATGGCTTACTACTCTTTTGTGGTTCAGGTGATGAAGTGGTGTCTACTTCTTGATTTTTAGTAAGACTGATATATTATTGTGATGGTGCAAAGATTAACCTTTTGTTTGTGGGTTCTATATAGTTTACCTATTTGTTAGGGTGGTGTTCTTCCTTAATCTCGTTCTGTTGAAAGGGAGGTGTAATTTTCTTACCTGATATGAGGGTGATGGCTTTACACTATTCCTTACCATCTCTTCTTGGGTTCTCGATGTCACTAAGCAAAATTCCATAGGGTTTGTTATATAGGGTCATATCTAGCTACCCATTTGAGCTTCTAGTGTTTGTAGGGAGGTTGCATTACTCTAGATTGCTGCGTTAGTTTTTATAATATATTCCTTGCGAATATTTTCTAGAGAGTTAGAGTTACTATATTGAGAAGGAGGTCGGTGAGATTGTGGTTGTTGTGGGTGCTAGGGTTGAGGTTGGTAGTAGCATTGCTGGTTGTATTGATTAGTTAGGTTTTGCACATTACTTTGGTTAGACCATGAAAACTTATGATAGTGTTTCTAGGTTGGGTTGTAATGATTGCCATACGACTGTTGTGAGTTTCTGTCCTGGTTTCTTACGTACTTTATCATCACTAGATTTTACGAACATTGTTCAAACAAATGATCTTCTCCACAATACACATGGGATACTAGGACTATTGAAGTAATAAGATGCTACTCTGTTATTTGTACCTACAAGTTAGTGGGAGCCATAGTTTTCAACAAGTTAGATATAGATAATACCTCTGTTCTCAGGGTTGTGATAGCTTCTACTTCAAATGCTCCTGCTGCTTTTACCCTATGAATGCTCCTGGCACTACTCACTATTAGTCATTGCAAGCTATGGTCTTAATGATCTCATAGGCTTGGTCATAGGTTTTGCTTGGCAGGGCACTGTTAAGTGAGGTGTCTAATAAGTTTTGTATCTGAGGGTTTAGTATATAGTAGAATGTTTCTATTTGCAACCAATAAGGGATTTTGTGGTTTGGGCATTTCCTTAATAATTTCTTAAACCTCTCCCATGCATTGTAAAGTGTTTCATCTTCTTCTTGCAAAAATGTTGTAATGCTATATCTAAGTTTTGCATTTTTGTTGGGAGGGAAATAATGCATGAGGAATTTTTTGACTAAGTCATCAAATGAGGTGTTTGAACTAATTAATAGTGAAGTCAATCACTCCCTAGCACGATCTCTTAGGGAATAAGGGAACAACTTAAGTCAATGGGAGGTTTTTTTGGAACTCCTTAAATTTCAAAGGTGTCACTGAATTCCATAAAATCTCTAAGATGAAGGTGAGGGTCTTCGATTAGTTGGCCACTAAATTGCCCTATGGTCTATAGTATGTGGATCATGATAGTTTTAAATTCAAAATAAGGGGCTTGGATTTCTGGATAGGTTATGGCAAGGTTAAGGTGGTCTTGGATTGACATAGCATAATCTCTAATGTCTTGGTTATGGCCATCACCTATGGGTTGATCTTGACTTCCCACAAGGTTTATGTTAATGTGAGGGGGTACGATCACTAGTAGTCCTTCCTTCTGATTTAGCTGTGGTATAGGTAGTCTATTGTTGGCTAAAATGGCTCATGTTGTTAGAATTTTCTAAAGTTATTCCTTCTCCTTGATATTATTGTTGATATAGGGTCACCTAATTCCTCCTTAGGGTGAGATCGATTTCTTGTTCGATTGGTAATAGGGTGTTCTAGTTAGTTCTGGTTATATAAGTGTTAGTCCTTTAAAAATAAAAGAAACTAAAAATTACAAAACTCTAATGTTAGCTATGTACTTAGAATTTCATAGTATTTTATCTTTTAGTGTGTTGCATTTTTCAAAATTATTTCCCCGGTAACGGTGCTAAAAACTTTTTGTGTGCTTGGTTCAACAATGCTTGACATGGTAATAAAATAAATATAGCACAACATAATTGTGTAAGTATACACAACCAATCCAAGTAATAAAGTGATGAGTGAGTATCATTTCCATAGGGAATCAAATGAAATATGCTTTACTAAAGTCAAGTGTTCTACGAAATTAGCTATATAATGAAATATTGGTAGGTAGACAATGAAAATGCAATAATGTAAATGAGTAGTTAGGAGTTCACCAATATCAAGATGAGATAGATAAAAAGGAAATAAGAAGGTAGAGTCGTTAGAGGGAGATTTCTTAACACTTAATGTATGCACCCTATGACAACTCATAACCTATCAAGCTTAAGAGATATTAATCCTTCCAGACTCACTTGATTTCACTTAGTGGTGAAATATACTCTAAGGTTGTCTCCATCATGGTGCATAGGCCAAGGTAATGTCACATAATGTGTTTTGGAGGATTAATGACAAGGTTACTTCACCTTTCAATGCTAACCCTATCCTTATTCATCATCCTGAATTCTATTCACTATCAAAGTTGATGCAAAAATCATATGAGTGCTTAATTTGGCTAATATTCAACACATCAACAAATGAAGCTCAATGAAATAAAATGTCATTTAAACCAAACATGAATACAATGTCACAAATTATAGCAAATAGGGTTTCTTAATCTTTTCTTTCACCAAGGAGCTTAGCTAATGCTAAATTTCCTCTAGCCAAACAAGAATGCAATGAAGAGAAAGAAGGGAAGGGATTGGGTAGATATCGGTAATTTAACCCCTATTTAGTCTAATCTCTCCTTCTTCTTTTTCTTCCCTTAGTATAATTTGTTGGTACTCATCTTCTTCTACCTTTTCCATGTAATCTCTCTTTACTATTTTCTCTCGCCCTCCTCTATGTCTCCCTTTCTTCTTTTTGATCCATAAGGTATTTATAGAGTGAAAAATGTGCAGGTTAGGATATATGTCATCTAATACTACATCAAGTGGTTGTACCCTATGTTAGTTGGCAATGCCTTACAGCGATCCCCTAGTGAAAACTGACAAATTCAAAGATTTGGGTTTTCTTCTTTTTGTTGGACTTATAGAATGTTGATGATGACCTGGGTTGTGAATTCTATAGTCTTAGCAGGATGAGGTTGTTGTTTGACAAGCTGAGTAGCAACCGTCCCTAAGTATGCTTCGCAATTGGGAGAGTAAAGGCATTATGTCTGTGAGTTGTCATAAGAGTGCAAGTACTATCAATTCATAGGGTATTGAGGCACTTTTTAGATTAAATTCAAGTAAGACATGTGAGAGCTCAAAGTGTGAAAAAATTATTAAGAAACACACCCTACGACTTCCTTATGTGGCAAAAATCATACATATAATGATACTCGTAGGGTCCTTTAATCTGCACAAATGAACTCATATCTGTAGGTGAAGGAGGAAGGAGAGGTTAGGCGACAATAAAGGGTGGTGATATTGTTGATGACTATGAAGGTGAGTAGAAAAAAAATAGAGTAGGGGTTGGGTTCTTTGATTGGGAAAAAGAAAGGAAATAGGATAAGGGGAAGAAGGGAGGGTGCTGCATGAATGGTGTGAGAGATCGATGCGAAAGGAAGGGAAGAATGAGAAGGTGATGGGTAGAGGGTCTAGTTTGGTTCACGATAGGGCATGTGAGGGAAAAGAAAATGGCAAAGTGTGTAGGGGATGGGTTGGAAGCGGTTGGTGTAGTGCAAAGGGCATATGAAGAAGGGCTATGTAAGGTAGGGGTTGTAAGGTACATAGCCTAGAAGGGAAGGGGATGATAAAATTGAAGGCGTGGGGGAGAGTGCCTATTTAGGCAAAAGAGGAAAGGAAAAGGAAGAAGGAGGAGGTCGACATGGGAAGAGAAATAGAAAAGGAAAGAGTGGAAGTGGGAGTAGGCTGGGTTGGCAAAACAAGGAGAAAAAATGAAAGTAGGGAAGTGGGAAAGGGTGTTTGCCAAGGGGAGAGGGGGAAGAAAGAAGACAAACAAAAGAAAAAGGGAAAAGAAAAGAGATAAAAGAAAAGGGAAAAAGTAAATTTTTTTTGTTTAGGATAATGATTAGGTGTAGGTTTAATTTTTATGGAAAAAATCTCAAAATTTTATTTATCATTTATCTAAGGTTATGGTTTAGCTAAAAGTAAAATACAATACAATGAACCAAAAATTAGAATTTAGTTTAGGTTAAAATATTGATAAGTTAAGATTAAAATTTAATAAAATTTTAGGGTATTACAAATGTGTATGCATTTGTAATGGTATGTTTCAAATTGTATTCAGATTATAATTTATATGTACTTAACATGTATCTAGTTAATTGTAATGAAATATATGGTTGTGAGTAAGATTTATCCATTTGGCCTTAGCATGATGTGTTGAAGCATGGGAAGTATCATGTAATTGACTAATGAGAATGAATTTGTAAGTTTTATTGTGTTAAGCAAGCTTTTGTATGAGTTTTAGTAGTGTAGGAGCACATTAGGATTATATGGGTAGGTTAGGATTTATTCATGTATGAATTGCTTATTGTATGCGTAATTTTCTTACATAAACATATGTGCTAGTATGGGTAAAAATAGTAAATTGGTTCACTAGTTTTGGATCACCAATTGACTGGTTAAGCTAAAACTTATATGTTGGGTTCAATCTAGACTAGTTAACTAGTATAGGAGAGTTAGTCTAATAGTTCACCGCTCGACAGATACCTTCAAACTGATCGACTAGCTTAGCTGTTTTTCATCATCCATTTTTCATGTTGTTCCTAGACCAACCAACTAGTTTGTGGAATTAACCGAATGTTCCCGTGGGATAACTCTATTGATTTTCTTAGGGTGAACTCTATGAGTTGACTAATATTGAACTTAGCTAATATTTGACTATGTATGTTAACTTTTAGTTTAGTTTAATTTTGTTGACATGTGTATGGAACTTTGACTTAACCTTAATATTAAATCTAAGTTTGGCCTTTGAATAATTGTTAACAAATAGTTGGAAATAGAATTAATTAATTTGGATCAGTATTTAGGTCATGGAAAGATGCATAGATCTAAGCATAGATGGCTTCGAGTTGAAGTGACCCTTGGGGTCTTTTTTTGTTTTTATTAGATGGTTGGTTTATCAAAGCTATCCTTGAGGTCCTTTTGATTTAAATAATGGTTGGTTGTTGATGACTTGTAGTAGTTAAGGAATTTTTCATTTTCTTGAATGTTGTTGTGGATCCTTGTATTCTTTAGGGAATCATAATGTGTACTTGAATAATGAACTAATTATTTAAAGTGAAAGGCTTGTACTGGAAAAGGGATCTTATGGTTCAGTAAGCCACCAAGTGTAGAGGGATTCACAAACCCCATAGGTGGTATACAAACTTAAGGACTTGAGTGTTGAGGTGTGTATACATGGCTTAGGTCATATGACCTCTTTAACTTGTTGTTAGAATATTAGTGGCTTAATTTGTTGGTTTGTTGATTCATCCCTATCAATCATTGCTTTAGATTATACAATTATATTCCATTTAAAATTTAAATCTAATTGATTTGTGAATAAAAATAGATATCGATAATGTTACCACTTATTAATTAGATTAGGTTGTTTGAGATTTATCTAGATCATGATTATTTTTTAAGTGCACATAATAAACACTAGGTTGTTTTGTAGAATCTTTGTCATTGATATTTTTAATTTGCTTGTATTGATGTGATAAAGTTAATCTTTGGCTAATATCATAGTTTGGTTGGATTTTATCTTATGCAGAGTTATAATTTCATGGTCACCTTGGGATATTGTCATGACATGTGATTATATGTTTTATGCGTGATTATTAATTTTTTAAGTGATTACTAAGTAATCATCATACCTCTTAGAAGATATTATAATTTACTTATTATAGGGAAGTCATACCAAAACATATTTTTAGGTGGCCTTTTTGCAAGATTGGTGGCAGCTTAGGGTAGGTTAGAGGGTTTGGGATATCACATGTATATCGTTCATCTTGAATATTTGTTGTTCTTGTTGTCTCCTTTTGTGAAATATGTGTGTGTGTGTGTGTGTATATATATATAAGTAATCGTATATTGCTTAGTCTTTTTCTCTTCTACTCTTGATTGCTTTGGTAGTTATACCTCAACCTTGGATTAAGTGCTGACCACACTTAATCTTCATGTCTGAGTGGTTTTGGCTTTATACATTGTATATGATAGTTATTTTTTGCAGCGTTATCTATAGGGTTGGAAACAGATCGGGTATTCCTTATTCGTTACCCAAACCTAATGAGAAAATCTATACCCATATCTGTATCCAAACCCGTGCGGGTGTTTTTTTCCTATCATCTATATCCATTTATCTATATCCGTTTATATATCTATCGGGGAAAAGCCATTGGGTTTTGGGTAAAACCCATTAAGTATAAAGTAAAAATTATTTAATGTTAGAATTGTATAATTAGATTGTTAAAATATAATTATATCTTCACTTTTAACCTTAGAAAATATACTTAAGGTTATATAAACGAGAGTAAAAATGTAATTTGATATTAGGTAAATAGATACGGGTACGGTACGGGTATGGATTTTAGGATCTCTTACCCATATCCATATCCAAACTCAGCAGATATTTCTCCCCTTCCTCCATATCCGTTTATCCATATTCATTTACATATCTAACTAATAAAACCTTTCGGGTTTTGTGTAAAACCTTTCCAATTGCCATCCCTATTTATCTATGTTAGATTTGGAAGTAAAATGTAATATTTTATGTTATTTATTATGCAAAAAATAAATTTTTAATTAGTATATTTGGGGGTGTTACAAGATGGTATTTATAACACTCCAATTTTCATGACGGATTTTTTTTTCTTTGAAAGAGTTGTGGAAGCTATAACAAAAATGGAGATGAAATTGTCCCATCTAACATGATAAAGGTACAAGTACAACTATTGCATACTCCATGTTGGATGTAAGGCTAAAAATACCCACACAACCCAAGGATTAGGTGTAACTATCACCTAATCCGAGATTAATTTGATATTTACTATGCGTATAATTAGAGTGTGAGAAAAATCTTTCAATAAAATAGACAATAATATAAATAGAGAAGCATAAAATAGTCTTTTACAATTAAAATAAGAAAATAAATTATAAGAAAATAGTGAAGGATAATAAGTCTAGTAGGAAACACAAGGACTAATGTCCCTCCCTTATATAAGACTTCACAAGATTAGATTGCCTATAAAATAAGGCTAACTATTTCTTTACATTTGCTAGGTTCATCATAACATAACACCACAAAGGATTTCATTATTGTTAATTACTTAGTAAAGTCTATATTTTTGATCACTTAAAATATAGTCCATGAAATCACATGATAACAAATAGTATATTCACACATGGTTGTACTCTAAAAAAACATAATGATAATAACACGAAATCTCCTAACGGATGTAAACATGGGAGTTATTACACAAGTCTAGAAGATAATTTGATTTAAACATTCCACACATAATATTAAACACAAGGAACAAAAACACATCGAACAAATATAAGGGCTTTATTGTCCCTAAATAGGCTTTTAATGGATGCTCTGCCTTAAACAATACTATAGGGAATGTCTAACCCTGAACAATACTTAGGAGATGGTCAACCCCAACCAAAACATATAACAATGTGACCATATTGTCAAGGAACCTCCATCCATGAGCCATATTATCTATAAAAATCAATGTAAATGTATGCATAGGCCATATCAACTTGAAAACTCATTGCAAATGTATGCATAGGCCATCTCAGCTTGGAAATTCATAATGTATTTAATGTTTGAAGACTATGGTTTTGATGCACTTACCTCTAACATGAATAAGATTTTAACATGATTATCTCTCATGTTCACAATATTATCACACATAATGCATGTTTTAAACCAAACACACATAGTATTTATAGATAACACCCAACTCACATAAGATGTCACACAATCAATGTTCATGAGTTACAAAAAATTATCACATAAGTGTTTCATGATCGCACCAAAATAAAAAATAGGAGTTTATATATTATGCTAAACATAGTTTGTAATTCAAAATATTTAAAATTCTAAAATAACCACTTTTAGAACTAAAATGGTCAAACTTTTTGGTGTATTTAAGTTTGGAATAATCAAATAAGGTTATATGCCACTTTTAAAAAATTACTATTCAATGAGAAAATAATGAAAATAAAATGTTTAAGTCAAAATAAAAGTGATAAAATTATTAAAATTTAAGGTCATAGTTAATGGTTAAAGTTTTACTTTCACTATTTAATATTCAACCTTTTACCATTTTGAGGAAAATTTATTATATTATATTTAAGCACTATTAAAATTCCATTAAACCATAATTATGGAATTAAATGGCAATTAATATTTAATTACAGATGAAAAAATTGAAGGAATCAAGAACACACACGAGCAATCATGAGTATCTTCAATGAATAGTACCACAAAAGTTGAATATATTTATGGTTTATTCCCAAACTTTAATAACTTGTAACTTTGTTTATATTAGGCTATGTGATACCATATTTTATATCATTTTGATACCAAATATTCTAGTAAAAAAAATATAAACTATGTAGAACAAAAAAAAACTTCAACAAAAAAAATCATACCTAAACTTTGGCCTTAATATTCTCTAACTAAGAAAATAGGTTTGCAAACTTTTAGAGTTCTGGTCGTAAATTTTTACATACAACTACAAATGGTAAACCAAAATTTATGTTAGAAAATATACTAATATGAATTTAATTGGATGCTTTATACAACTTGTAAATATTATCCATATGAGAGATATTTAGGTTGAATTTTGACTCAAATTCCTAGGTCTAAAACTACCAAATTTTATGATTTTCTTAATCATCCCTGTTTCAAATCTCTCAAGAATCACTCGATAATAATTTTAGAAGTTATAATAACTTATTATAATTATATATAAAAATATTCAACCATATATATTGTTATTTTATCCATGTTAAAAAACTAAAAACTTTATGAAGTAAGCTTAAAATACCACATTTTAATGAAACACGTGAAATCATAGCATGAACCATAGTTTAATGCCAAAAATCAAGATTTTACATTATATTATAAGTTAAGGAGGGTACCCACTTATAAGAAATGAAAAAAAAGCCATAAGAGTTTGATACAAAAAATCATAGAAGGAAGGAAATAAAGTTAAAGGAAATGAGGATAATTACCTATACTATGTTACTACTAGAAATTTAGTCTTCTATGATGATGAAAGTCATCATTGAATCCCTAAAAAGTTTTTCATATGAAGTATATTGTGACAATCCATTACCATTGAAGTGTCATCATAAATGATTTCTAGTAAAAGACCTAATATTGCAACCATCGAACTATTTAAACCTACCCCTATTGCAATGGCTTTGTCATTACTATAATACTGCCGTGACGACAATATAAAAAGTTTTCAAAAGATTAAAATTATCTATTGCAACAATATTTCAAGTCTACTGCACTAACTCTATCATGGGTGAAGGGAGATATTTGAAAAAAATATATTTAGTCTATTGTGATGACTAATGGGTTTACTATAATGATCACATCGTGACTAGTTTTATCAAGTTATTATGATGACTTCAAGTCTACTGCACTGACCCTTAGCTTTTTTAAAATATAAATTTATTAATTTTTCTAAATTTTTATTATGAACTTATAAAATTTAAATATATTATATCTTGAATTTATAATTTTTTTAATATAAATTAAAACAATTAATAATGCATACTTTCATTTTCATATAAATATTAATATCTAATTGATAATATTAAATAAAAGAACATTTGAAATACAACTATTGTTCATAAGTTGAAATTGTAATTACAATTTTATTATCTACCATAAACTACTAGACCCTACTCATTGTTATCTTCCTCCTCCTCCTCCTCCCTTTACTCTGTAAGTTTATTTCTAAGGTTTTGTATTACAATATTATATAACTTGATAGTGTATTTTTGATGCCTTAGTTCTTTACTGTGCTTTTGATCAATCTTGGTTAGCTTGCCAAGTTTTTCCTGAAGTGTAGAAGCACTAGTGTTTATGAAGCTGAAGATAAAGTTGACAAAGAGCCCTTCAATTACTTACTAATAGATATCTCATAGCCACAACATTGCTAGAGAGCATCACATATAGTGACCAACTCTTTAGTTTGCATTGGCTTTTTAGACCCACATTCACTACCAAGTGATTGTACTCGAGCCTCCCTCATCATCTTTTTTACGTCTCTACCATTTTATGCTATAAGAAAAGTCAAAATTAAGACTAAATAATTTATAAATAAAATATAATTAAAATCATTCCATTAGAAAAATTTAAAATTACATATTTTTTCTTATCATCATCGCTCACCATTTTTCATCCTTGCAATGCATCTCTCTGAAAGTCTCAACCTCACCCAAAATTTTATGGTTTTTGGCTCGGTTATAGTTATAACGAAAAAATTAGAAGCTTATGAATAACATTATAAATAATGAATGAAATTATAAAGTAGGTATACAATACCCTATTATATCGATATTGAGAAATCAATAACAAGTCATGGAGGTTACGATGTTGTTTCTTGCTTCTATTTTTTTTCCATTCCTTTCTAATTTGTAGGCAAATCAATAAATATTAACACTTAATTACTATTAATACATATTAAGTTTATCTATATATAATTTTATACAAATAATTTTTGTTCAGGAGTATTCAAAAATTCTTGAAGCTTCTTCCAATTCTCATCATCCAAGTCATTTGGTTTCTTCCTAAGGCTTTTTTTGGACCATTTTTTGGGCTGATTTTTTCTACTTTGATACATGACACGGAGTGATCTAGAAACAACCTCCCATAATTGTGGCTAGTGTGGTATCTCCTTCCACTAATCCAAGTACAAATATTTCTACAAGAAAAAATAAAAATAAATTACCACTTAGTCAATAAAACCCCAAAACATTATAAATTCAAAGATGCTCGTGATTAACTATTACGTTAATCCGTGGGACAATCTTATCTTTTTCCTCCTTAAGAAACATGATCCCCATCATCAAAGTAAATTGGGATCATGTTCCCAATCTTATTTCCCACATGCCTAAAAAATAATGTACCATTATAATCTATGGGTCTCTAAGCCCTGCCAAACTGAGATGACCATTTGAGGAGAAATTTAATGTAACCATTGATGTGAATGTGAGTTAAAAGAACTTCAAAGCAATCAAATGGATCTTCTTTAGTCTTCAAAAACAAGTTTCTAATGGTTATATGAAATATTCATGCATTTTAATGGAACTAAACACTGACAAGATAGAAACTTTGATACTTCACCAAGATAGTATTCTAAGGCTTTTCTTTTGAGAACTCACAAAGAATTACTTACTAAAGATAATAAAAAGAAATCACACATAGTATTTTTCCCACGATCAAGCAATCTCAAAAAAAGAATGAAAAAATTCATAGAGAGATTTTCATTACTCAACTCAACTTTTCTTTGCATCTCATTTCTACTCTCCTAAGAGTCAACATTATGCCATATATTTATAGGTATAACCCATGAAAATACTCACACAACCAGCCATATAACACATTAGGGTTAGGGTTTATTTATAAAAGTGACACATAAAATCATAACCATCAATAAACCTTAGCTTATTAAAATTACTCCACAGTTGCCATTATCAACTTTTGATGATTGTAGTTAACTTATTCCAACTGTCAATTTTTCACCTTTGAATAGTCAACCAATCAACCAACTCACTAAGACTTTGTTTAGTTGTGCAAAAATCTCCTACTTTTAAGTTTCTTCAATTTAGAACCATATCTTTATGAAAGTTTCTTTAACTTGGAAAAACTTCCAAAAATATCAAGAAACATCCTAAAAGTGTCCAAGAATCATGTTTATATGTATAAACACAATTGTACATGTATCAAAATTTTTTTATGAACTCTTTATGCATATTGATGGATTTTGACTTGGAGCATTTTACAAGTGTTGGAGTTGAAATATGCATCACATTAGTTAAATATATACATAAAAAAGAACATATATTACTTTATTATCTAATATATAAGGAACAAGTATTAACTTACTTGTATTAAGATAAAATACCAAGAGGAAATCCAGGGGATCATTATCTTCGCCCCCATCTTGGTACCTTGTCATAACATCAACCATACCTACCAATATTTAACAAAAAATCAATGAATACTAATAAAAGGACTGTGATAATATTCAAAGAAGGTTAAATTCTAATATAGTAAAGATAATATTCATAAAATGGATCATAATATACACAATATAAAAATTTCCAACAAGATAAATTAGTCATCACTACAAGCACTAGCAGTAAATGCATTTTCAATTATCCAAGCATGAAGCATCCTCATCCATATCAACAATATTATCTGTTATACTAGGTATATACTCATTATTAAGAGCATCATTGATTTGGGCTTCAAACTTGTGACATTATGATGCTGAAAAGTTAAGTTATCAAGGTTATCTACTTCAATTGTCAAATCAATTATAGATGAGCCAACCCCATCTACAACATCAATATATTCATCATCACCCTCATTAAGATCCTATATATGATAATGGTTGACTTCCCAAACAACTTGCCAATGAGGACCATTTAGCAGATCATCAACATGCCAAATTTGCTTTGCTTGAGATTCTAATATATAATGATCCTCCTTATACCACTCATACCTTATACTAACATTTGTAATATTTTTCTTTCATATTATTCTTTTATTCCTTTCATCAATGTTTAACCATTTACACCTGAACAAAAAAAAAAAAAAATACAACAATCATGCAAATAAGATAGCTCGATGGTGTACTGTATCTATCCATAAAAAAACATTTGCCATCAAATTCGTGAGCAGACATACCACTATATTGCTTTCTTTTATTTTTTTTCTCTATTATAAGTTAAGAATCTAATTCTATTTACGATACAACCAGTATAAGATTTAATCACTCTTGACGGACCATTGGCAAGAGATAATAACTTATTAATATATTTAGGTGATCATGACTACCGTAAGTTGTACACTTGTTGCATATATAGCTAATAAAAATAATAATTAATTTATTTCACTAATAATTAATTAGGAATAATTATTGGCAATTAAATGAATATTGATATTACTTTAGAATAAAAAAAATGGGAAAAATCTTTCGTTTGAATTCCATCTAAATTACCAACACATCCATGTATCTCATTCATGTGCTCACTACACCTTTAAAGAAAAAAAATAATTCATTTTGTATACACATATAATTATGAGAATCATTATTAGTAATTATTGACATATAGTTATTCTAAAAATATCTGTATCTCTAGACAATTATTGAGAACATACCAAGTTATCTAATTCAAGTCGTTGTTTAAGATACCAACAATCAACAACTAACCAATGCCATGACCTTGAGAGTGAAACACCAAAATTTCCCCCTTTTTTTTGAAGCACCATTCTCATTTATAGTAGATTTATTGAATCATATGTCAACTCCTTCAAAGTACATATAACAAAAGCTCACAAATTCATCTATAACATAACCTTAAGTAATAGAACCTTCTAGGTGAGCTTTATGCCTAATGTACTCTTTCAATTATTTTAATTTTCTTTCAATAGGATACATCCATCTTCTATGAACAAGAAAATATTCATACTTATTCAAGTAAGTGTATTATGATATGAGCCATAACATACAAAATTGTAGGGGCGAATATGCATTCTAACTTGCATAGGATAATAACTAATTCTTTTTTAGCCATCTCCAAATTAGATAACTGAAGTGTCCTTTTATACATCTTGATGAAGAAGTTACTCAAATCAACGATGGTATCTTTTTGAAACAACTATTACATTATGATATGATGGTCATATGGTTTTAGATCAATCAATTTGCCATCATTAGTAATTTCATTCTTCCTCAAATTTTCTAATAAGCCATATGGAAACTTTAACCTCTTCAAAGAACATAAAAAGTCATCCTATCCTTGGTGAAAGAGTATACTCAATAGCATATTTCATCAATTAGTTATCCTCATAGTATAGATGTAGCTTAAGTTTCATGTTCATATCCATCAAATCACATCTTACATTTTCATTATCTTTTGATTTTTCATTATTACCAAGGATCATGTTGAGAAAGTTTTCAAAAATAAATTTTTTCCCAAAATGCATCACATCTAAGTTGGGTTTAAGGGTAATTTATGACCAATATGGTATCTCAAACAAAAAATTACTCTTCTTCCTATAATTTAAGTAATTAATGCCTCTCTTCCTCTTCAAATGCAATTTGTCTTCATGCTTACTTGATGGGTAATCTCTAAAGAGACTTAAATACATCAAATAGTCATCTACCAACATTCTTTAGGGGTGTGGGGATTTCTCTTCTCAAATTTACCATAAAATTGTTTTTTCTTCCGCAATGGATGGTTTGTCGCAATGAATCATCAATGTCCAATATACCCCATCTTATACCTCACCCTCACAGAAGGAGTGTTTTCATTATAATTAGGGTATGCTTTATACCCTTATATTAACTACCTAGAGAGAATTAAACAAGTAGTAAAGTCATTAATAGTTCACAAAAGTGTAATACTCATTCTAAACACTTTGTATTGCATCTCTAGTATCAATGTTTTTCACCCACAAATCATTCTGCTCGTCAATAAGAGTTCTGAGGAACACATCAGTAACCATCATAGGAGACACCAATCTACGCATCAATAATGAAAATATAAAGAACATATTTTTCATGTACTGCCATGGGGGCAAAGGTGTATGTTATCATGTTTAGCAGCCACATATTGTAATTTTTGCTCATATTCATAGGATTGAACCCATATGGCGCCAACCCTAGTCTAACATTGTGAGCCTCAAATGAAAAATCTAGTTCATTTACATTAAAATATTTCCATGCTTGGCCATCAATTGTATATTGTAAGATATTCAGTTCTATAGAGCACACATTCATGTGTCATCTTATGTCTTGAGCAGTTTGTTTACAAGTATAAAATCTTTTAAATCTCGGTGTTAAGGGAAAGTACTACAAAACCTTATATGGTGCTTTCTTTCCTTTTATGGACTCATCTACCCTTGAAGAAGTACCACATACCAAAAAAATTAGTTCTATCAACTTTCTCTTTTTACTACAAGACACATTTATACTTGCATGTGTGGAATGTCTCATAACCTAATCCCAACTTTCTCATTATCTTCTTAACATTATAATATGATATTGGAAGCTTATTAACATTGGAAAGTGCCTATTTAAAAAATTTCAAAAGTCCATCAAAATACTTGTTAATTCATTTATTCAACACCTTGTGATGCATCATCTTGGCCAAAAAATTTAAGGAATTTTTTTTACATCTTGGATATAACTTTTTCTCTATATCTTAAAATAGCTACTTGATATCTGGATCTTTATTATCTCTAGAGTCATAACCTATTACCTCATTAGCATTCAATTCATCACTAATAGTTTTGACTATTTAACTATCCTAAATTATGGATCACCACCTAATAAATCACCCATTACATATGCTATCTCATCTTTGGTCTCTTCCTTCACCATTCTCTTTCAAATTCACAATGAAATTTTTACGTATCATAATTTTCCATGAACCTAAACCGTAAGATGTAAGCTTAAACACTATCTATTTTATCCCATTAAAATAAACACATCTCCTATAAGGAAAAACACATTAATCCATTTAATATTAAGTTGTCTTTTGCTAATCCTATAAATATTTGAAGAAAATCCCACAACTCATCTGATTTTTGATTATGAACCTCATCCAACTCTTATCAATTTTATTATCTTATTATTCTACTATTTTAATAATACTTTATCTAAGGTTAAAAATAATTTATTATTTAATAATTTTATATTCTTATTATTTTAAATTGTAACAATAAATTATTTAAGGAAAACAATATCTTATTA
The DNA here is from genome assembly GCA_039764185.1 of Tamarix austromongolica. NCBI lineage: Eukaryota > Viridiplantae > Streptophyta > Magnoliopsida > Caryophyllales > Tamaricaceae > Tamarix > Tamarix austromongolica. Next base: position 87,496,460 of record CM077811.1, on the reverse strand, counting down.
TTTTAAAGTTTTATTATCTTATTATTTCACTTAATTATTTTAATATCTCATCATATTATTCCACCTTTTATTCCAATATATTAATAATAATTTATACAAGATCAAAAATAGTTTATTATATAATAATTTGTAATTTTTCTTTTAAATTTTAATAATATAATATTTAAGGTAAAAAACATCTTATTATTTTAAACTTTTATTATCTTATCATGCCAATTCCACTTAATTTTTTAATCACAAATTTTCAAAGTCTAATAATATTTTATTATCTTATTATTCCACTCTTTTATTGATACTTTATCTAAGCCTAATAATAATTTATCAATTGCAATATATTTATCCTAATTATCACAACATATATCAATCACAATATGTGTGTGTGCCTATATATATATATATATATATATATATCCCAACAAATAGATCAACATATAATTATCACAACCAAAGTCCATATAATATTTAACAATAATCACATATTTGACAACAGTTAAATATAATATTTAACAATAATCACATATTTGACAACAATATTTAACAATAATATATATAACACTTAAAAAAATATGGTAATAACAGAAGGCAGTAGGTAGTCATGGTGGTGGCTGCAAGCTCTAGTGATGACCATCTCTCTGGCAATTTTTAATCAAATAAAAAATTAAGCAAAAAGAAAATTTGAGCATTAATAAATTAATAAGTAAGATAAAATAAACTAAAACAAAGTTGAAAAAAAGAAAGAAGAAGATTAAACCAAATAAGGAAGAGAAGGAGGCGATGTAAGGCGGTGGTGGTGGTGGCCTTTATGGGAACCCATAAAACCACAAAAAATAAAAATAACAGTAAGAACTAGCAATAATACACAAGATTTTGACAACAAATTAAGATAAACCAAGGATCAAAGGCATAAATTATACCAAACAATCAATAATGGGCGGTAGAGAGAGTGTGTGTGTGTGTGTGTGACTAATGGAGATGCAACAGGATAGAGTTAAGAGAGATAAACAACGACAATGGGTCATAGACTAGTAGTTTTTTTATTATTTCATATAACAACACTCTACTACAATGACTCCTCCCTCTCTACTACGATGACTGGTCGCTGTACTAGACCCCCATTTGAAGAAACACCATCATTTTGTTTCACCATACGGAAGTAAAAATATCCTCTAGAATGTTGAATAGTTGTTATAATAGACCCTACCCAAAATTTTTCCTACAACATTTTTTAGTCGAGGAAAATTCCTACCGCACTCTACAATGATGACCACCCTATTGTGTCAACTCATTTCTATTAAAGAGGTAATTTTTTTGGCTAGAAACATAGAGGAGGAATATATTTTTTAGATACCATAACAACACCATTGTCACTACATCCTGTTTTTCGTTTTAAAAAATTCATTTCAAACAATACGAGGGTAAAATAAGTTTCATCTCTAGTCATCAAAATAATAATACAACGATGACCCATGTCATCATTTTAGCCTCATTTTAACTAGTAGTCAAATTCCTCCTTCAATGATAACCTACCATCATAATAGGTGTGTTTATTTTGACGACTTTTTGACTGTTGTAAAAAGTTCATCATAATATATGAATATTGTTGTACTGTGTTATTCATAAAGTTGTCAAGCTTTGAATGTGTCATCCATTGGTGGAAGGGATCAAATATGTGAATACAAAATGGAATAAGAAGATGAGGAAAAATCATGTAGGACGTGATAAGGAGAGAAGCCTCATTGGTTTGGAGCAAAGTCATACACATAGACACATACACTTAGTTAACTTGTATTTATTATGAACCAAATGTGATGATTCATATGCTAAGTCATGGTTTGAATGATTAGGGCTAATTAAATCCTTGTTCACCTTGATAAGTGAGATCATATGAAATTTAGATTTGGCATGAAAATTTGGAAGGATAATGAGATAAGAAGCAGAAGTGGAAGGAGGTAATAAGAAGGAATATTATGGGGATTATTGTTGGGAATATGGAAATCAAGGTGGAATGATAATTGAGGCTATGAAACAAAAACCAGGAAGTTAAATTGGAGAAGAAATGGTATGGAAATAAGAGAAGATAAGGAGATAAGGATGACACATTGAGAGGAGTGGTTGTTTGAGGTGGATTATATTACAATGATATAGAATATTCTAAACCTATTCTTAACTAAGGGAGGTGTGAATTAGAGGAGGTGTACATGGGTGTAAGAGACACGAAATTATGATGGCCAAATGCATTTGTTAGTGGTATAGGATAGGTGGAGGAAATGGGGGAATAGAGGTTTATATTAGTGACATATGTTATGATAGTTAGGAATATTTTTTAAGATATCCCGTAGGATATTTTTAACCATAGGATACATTTCATTATAGGATGGAATTAGATTATATTAAGGTTTGGAATGATATCTTAATAGGTTTCAAATGCTTAGATTAGTTTTTACGATGATCACATATGATCATAGTTAAAAAAGGCAAGTTTTGATAATTAATTATGCCAGAAAATGGTGGATAACAATAAATGTAAAAGTAAAACATTTTAAATTAAATATTATGCTTGTGACATGGAAAATTTCCTATCCTTTAAATTTCATAATTTTTTCTATAAGCAAAAGGCCAATTTTGGGATTAAAACACAAAAATATATAAAACTAAACATGAATAGTATTTTTTATTTATCATAATCTCCATTTATAACATTTAGAAATAGTATAAGACTTATAAAAAGAATATTATTTTAAACATGGATAGTTTATAATAATTTGGAAGATGGTGGATCACCAAAAATGGCTTAGTAATCTCATAGGACTTAAAACTATAAGATAGGTCAAGAAAAGGAGTAAAAAATATTTCTAAAATGTAGCTAAGGTTTTCAAATCTTTAAATGATGAAAAAAATTTGTGGAAGTTATAAAATTCTTTTGAAATCACTATTATTTTGAAAGAATCAAGGTTTTAGAGACTTGGAATATTATAGTATTAGAACTTTTTGTTAGTGAAAATTGTGTCTTATTTTGAGATTTAGTCTCCTTAATCCTAAATCTTTAAAGTCTTCTATCTATTTATTAAGAATTATACTTGCAAGGAATGTAAATTAGGAAATTTGTTTAGCCTTAGTATTGATTGTTTAAGTTTGGTGTCTTGGCCTTTGTTCTGTATTGTCTATACTCGATTGTTTGGTGTCATTTGAGATATATATGGTTAGTGTTAGAAGTTGAATTTGTCCATTTTTTTTGTGAAACCCAATGATGTATCTATTGGTTTAGTACCACTATTTGATCCTTGTTTAGGTTTAGTTCTTTACGTTATTTATGTGGATATTTTGATGGTTTATATGTTCTTGAAGATTTAGTTGATGAGTTATGGTATAGTGGAATTAGTTTGATATTGATTTGGATTTAGGTGAGATTGTTTTATTTTATAAGAATTTAGAGGGTATTGTGGTTCATATGAGCACTAGGGTTGAGTAGAGGATGAGGTGATTAATGTGGTATATTCTTGGAGGATACTTACCTTGGGGTTTGATAGGAGTTAAGGATTTGATGAAGAATTATGGTGATATAAAATAAATGAGTGTTGGTTTTGCAACGAGCATGTAATTCTAATAAAAATTTGAATATCAATTATACTAGGTGAATGGTTTTCATACCTAATCAACTAATGCTCTAGGAAAATTTATATTCTTGTTCTCAACAAACTAGTTATCAGCTGGAAGTTGTAACCCTCTTCAAAGGGTAGTTGAGTTAGTCGGGTGTGAGGCATTTCATGTGTCAGCGGTTTGGTAAGAACCATCCAGGGAAGGATTGTGCTAGGTAATTGGTTTTGTACCATGGTTGTGGTCTGTTGGGTCATCTTTAGTTTGAGTGTTGTTCCATTGGAGGCAGTGCTTTACAAGGGTAGGCACATTTGTAGGGTGATAGTTTAGAGGACTCAACCGACTGATAGTGGAGCTAGTAGGATTGCTCCGTAGCAGAGGATGTAAAGGCTCCATGCTTTTTAGTCAAGGTAAAGCTTAGGTAGTGTTGCAGGAGCACCTCTAGGTAGTCACTTGAATATGATGAGCCAGCTAGAGGCTGACCAACTAGTTGATGTCATCACGGGTACATTCATAGTTTCTTCCCTTCCTAATTATGTATTATTTGAGTCGGGTGCATTGCATTCCTTCATATTTACTACTTTCATAGCTAAGAAAGCTATGGTTCTTTATTCTAAGGTAGATACTTCTATTGTGCTCTCGTTTAGGGATATACTTCCATGTTATAGGCTATATGGAGATGTGGCCTTTGTTATTAGCGAATCAAACTTATGGTAGACCTTATAGAGCTTGAGCTTGAGGACTTCAACATTATTCATAGGATTTATATGCTTGGAGGTATCGAGCATTGATAGATTATGCAAAGGATCACATGGTTCTTAAGGGACCATAAGATGCTAGGATCTCTTACCAGAGATGCAATGGTGCTTAGTACACTAGTGCATAAATGGTACCCGCTCTCTTTGTGTAGCATTTAGGATTTGGATGCCAAGGGGCCATTAATCAAGGAAATTCTAGTGTTACAAGAGTTTTCAGATGTGTTATCTAATGAGATCTCATGGATGCTGCTAGTGGGGAAGATAAACTTTATGATAGACCTTCTATTAGGAATAGAACCTAGGTCGAAGGCGCCCTAACACTTGGTGCCAACTGAGATGGTAGAGTTATGTACTCAGTTGGAGGAGTTGCTAGAGAAGGGGTAAATTCGATTGAGTGTATTACCTTAGGGAGTGCCAATCCTTTTTGTAAGGAAGAAGGATGGGGGTTGAGGCTTTACATCGATTATTATGGGTTGAACCAGGTTTTGGTGAAGAATGGTTACCCTTTACCATAGATCAATGACTCTTTGATTAGTTGCATGGTGCTATAGTGTTTTTGAAGATAGATATTATATAATGATATTATCAATTGAAGATTTCTGATAAGGACATAGTGAAGACAGCTTTCAGGATGAGGTATGACTATTATTAGTTCACAGTGATGTCTTTTGGACTAAAAAATGTGCCAACGATGTTCATGGCTCTCATAAAATGCATTCTCCATCAGCATCTTGATTAGTTTGTCATGGTCTTCATTGATGATATTTTAATTTACTCTCAAATTCATGGGGAACAAGAGCAACATCTTTGGTAGGCTTTGGAGTTGTTGAGGACTCATCAATTTATGCCAAGCTCTCGAAGTGTGAGTTTTTGTTAGACGAGGTAGCTTTCCTTAGTTATGTTATTTCGAGAAAGGGTGTGTCGGTGGATCCTTCTAAGATATGAGTAGTGTTAGAGTGGACAACACTAACGAACATTAGGAAAGTTCATAGTTTTCTTGGGTTAGGAGGCTAATAGAGAGGTTCGTTTAAGATTTTTCTAATATTACTCATCCTTAGAATATATTGTTGAAGATGATGATGCACTTTTCTTGTAATGAAAAGTGCATAGAGGCTATTGAGGAGCTCAAGAGGAGGTTGACTTAAGCTCTAGTGCTTACCTTACCATCTGGTATAAAGGGATTCGAGGTGTATAGTGATGCATCCAAGTTTGGGTTAGGGTGCGTGTCGATGTGGCATGGGAGGGTAGTAGCCTAGCATCTTACCAATTGAAGGAACATGAGTAGAACTATCCTACGCATGACCTTGAGTTAGCTATAATGGTTTTTGCTTTAAAGATCTGGAGATATTACCTATATGGAGTACATTATAAGTTCTGCATGGAGCATAAGAGCCTCAAGTATATCTTCTTGCAGTGAGAATTGGACATGAGACATAGGAGATGGTTAGAGTTAGTTAAGGACTATGATTTATAGTTGACCTACTATGATGGTAAGGCTAATGTCATAGCAGATGCTCTTAGTAGGAAGACTTCGCATGACTTGGGTTTACTGATAGTCTCAGATTGGATCTGGAGAGACCTGTAGGAGTTCAGTATGGAGATCATTTAACTCGGGGATCTTAAGCCAAGGATGAGTGCACTCTTGATCACCCCAACCATCTTTGATGAGATTTGAGCTTGTTATCCAGGAGATGTCAAGCTCGAGTAGAATAAGAAAATGATATCTAAGGGTAAAGCAGTGGCATTTGAGATTTTTGAGAATGGTAGCATATGTTTCCGAGGACGGTGGTGTATTCCCTAAAGCTATGGGGAACTTAAGAAGAGGATCCTATAGAAGGGTTAATCGTGAACCTTATTCCATCCATCCTAGAGGGAATAAGCTATACAAGGATTTGAGATGGATCCATTGGTGATCTTGTATGAAGTGGGAGGTTGCAGAATTTATGGCATGGTACTTGACATGTTAGAAGGTTAAGATGGAACACAAGTGTTTGGTGGGTTTAATTCAGTCATTAGAGGTCCCTGAGTGGAAATAGGATAGTGTGTTGATGGACTTTGTGGTTAGATTACCTAAGACCTGTAGTGATTCATATTTAATCCAGGTCATGGTTGACCCATTGACTAAGTCACTAGTATTCATTTTGATAAAGTCAATATGGAGTATGAAGCATATGGCTAGTGCTTATAAGAAGCATGTGGTTCAGTATCATAGGGTACCTAAGGACATTGTGTTGGACCAATATTCCATTTTTTATAGCACTTCTAACAAAATTTGCAAGCTATTTTTGGGACACAACTTAAGATGAACACATCTTTCTATCTAACTACAGATAATCAGATTGAGTGTACCATTAAAACCTTGGAGGATATGCTTCAGGCTTGTGTTCTTGAGTTTTAGAGCATTTAAGAAGATCATCTTGATTCGGTAGAGTTCTTCTACAATAATGGCCATCATGCAAGCACTAGGATGACACCTTTTGAGGCACTTTATGGACAAAAACACGTAGTCCCGTGTATTTGAGCGACTCTAGTAAGATGGTTATCTTGGGGTCATAGATGGTAGAGGATACTACTAGGTAGATCAGGATGATTCAAGATCAGATGAAGCTAACTCAGGATAGGTAGAAGAGTTACGTAGATCTGCGGAGGAGAGTTGATGAGCTTGGGTAGGTAATAAGGTCCTTCTAAAGGTTTTACCAACCAAAGGAGTGATGCATTTTGGTTTTAAGGGCATGCTTAGCTTAGGGTTCATTGGGCCGTATAAGACTTTGGATCTAATTGGGGAGGTTTCTTAATATCTTGCCTTTCTAGTGGAGCTTTCATGCATGCATAACATTTTCCACATCTCTTAGTTGAGCAGGTACATATCGGCTTTATCGCACATCATTCAACCAAAGATGATTAGGCACAATGTGTCATTGACATAAGAGGAGCGTCCGTTGAGGATTTTGGAATCTAAGACTCAGAAGATGTGTTTGAAGAGCATACCACTTGTGGAGGCCTTGTGGTCAAGTCATAGATTAAAGAAGGCTACTTGGGAGTCTGAGGAGGAGATAAAAAAAAGTTTCCAGAGTTGTTTCTTAGGAATGTTGTGCAAGTAACACCTCCTCTTTTAAGGGTTTTTCTTATGTATTAACCCTTAGTTATAGTAATCTTTCATTTTTTTTAATGCTTTGAGCTTGCAACAATGTATTTATTTTGTGGACTTCAGGGGCAAAGCCTCTTTTAAGGGGCAGTGCTATAATACCCCATCCCAAAATCCTTCAAATTATATTTAAAATTATGATGTTATAAAATAAATGAGTTTTGGTTGTTGGAATGGGCTTAAAATTCTAATAAAAATACGAATTTCAATCTTAATAGTCGAATGGTTTGCATAATCAATCGACTGGTGCACTAGGAAAATTTATATTCTTGTTCTCGATAAATTAGTCAATTGGTTTGACCAAACTGATTGACTAGTTTGCCTGCGATTTTCGATATGTTTCTGATTTTGATTCAAATTTCTCTCCAGTGATTATAAAATATTATGATTTCAATTCAATTATGCTAATAAGCATGTTTTAGTATTATTTTCATATTAATTGACCCATTACATGATTTTAATTAGCAGAAGTTTCCCTGAAAGCCACTTTTAGAGGCAATCCTCCCTTCTTTTGTTTTCCCTCATCTCTCATTCTCTCTTTTGGCAGTTGGGGCAGTGTTCATTGGCTTTAGGGACTCTCCCTTGACTTGTAAACCCACTTACATACCCATCTCTGACTACACTCAACCCCTCACCACCCCATCAAGTCATCCTTTACTTCTTATTTTACCTACACTCAACCTCATCTGTCTCATCCCTCCTTTTCCTTAGGGATGTCTACCAGCTTGCTTCTATACCTCTCTTTCTACTGATCTATCTTCATTCCATACTTGTGTTCTTACTCTCTTCTCCCTTCTTCTTGAGAAAATCTCACTAAGTGTTGAATACCTCTCAATTTTCCTCTCTTCATCCATCTATTGAGAAAAGACAAAGATCCTCTTTGTTTTTCTCCTTTGAATTATTCAAGCATTATATTCCTTTCTCTTCTTCCAATCTTGGTTTTAGTTCTCTCTTAATTTCCTTAAGCAAGGAAGAATTAAGGTTGAGGAAAAGTTGGAGAATTCATCGTTTTCTTTTAACACCCTTTTTTGAATCTAAATGTGGTGTTTTGTGTTTATCTCCTTCTTATGATTTTCTTAGTTTTAATGAAGTTTTGGAAGATTATTTTTAATGGTTTTTACTTTGATTCTCTTAGGAATTAGAGTTATGCTAAATATCCGATAGGAGTTTTATTTTAGAAGAATTGCTTCAAGGTAAGGCATCGTTATCTTTAACATAAATGGGCTTATGTGGTATAACTGGGATCCATATGTTAGTGTTTATATGAGTATGATTTAATTGTACTCCATAATATGAGCTTGTTGTATAATCCTTTCTAAGTAAGTGCTAAGAGGGTCCTAATTTTTAAGCATGAAATTGGTTTTCGAGCATAATTTGGTTAAATGTGGCTATCATCATGTGATTCTATGTGTAAATCATGTATTTTATGTGTGCTTTGATATAGAAGCATGTTAGGATTAATATGGCAATGTACGGTGAAATTTAATGTGTTTTGCAAGTCTAGGTTGTGTTTTACCTGGACCATTTGATCGGTTCCTCAAACCATTCGAATGGTTTTGTGAGTAATCAAATGGTTTGAAGTTTTGGATTGGTTGGTTGGGAGAACAGTTGATTGGTTTGCTAAACCAGTCGATTGGTTTTGATGAATAGTCAATCAATTGGTCAAATCCATCGATTAGTTTTTCTATGGGCCAGAATGGATTGGTCTCTACCTAGACCCATCGACCAGTTGGACCAAACAAATTGACTGGTTCTCATAAACAATAAACCATTGAGGTTAACCAATCTAATAGTGCTCTGATTTTTATTTTATTCTAGGTTTGGTACTACCAGACCAGTCGATAAGTCTGAGGACCAATCAACTGGTCTTATTGGAAGCCGCCTATTTATTATTATTATTTATTGTGTTTCTCTTGGGCATTTTGTATTGATTCTTCCATGTATTTACAACATTTTAACTATGATTTTAACCATGATTGACCTAAGTTAATATGAACTAAGGTGATGATATTTGAAACTTTCTTTTAGTTGAGTTTATTGTTATCCTTAAACACCTAATTGGTGGCTTTTGTGGATCATGTTGGGTTCAATGTTATTTTTAAACATCCAATTGGTGGCTTTAATGCCTTATGATGTGTTTGGTGTTATCACTTTGAAACACCCAATTGCTTAAATATGGGATTTTAATTATGTTATGTGTTATCACTTGGAAACACCCAATTTGATTATATGTGGACTTGTTGTGATTTGTGATATCATGTATATATGAATTAATGGCTTAATATTTTGTTTGAGCCTTTTTCTCTGACTCTTGGGGTAGCTGCTAAGAGTTAGTGGGTAGGTCGCCCTTTTTTTATATCTTTCACTCAGTACCTATTTCTTTCTCTACGGGGTTGTGGTCGGTGGCGGGTATGTGCATATCTTTGAGGTATAGGATTATACTATGGTAAGACAACATGGCATTAGTGTCTAGTGCGAGTGGGTAAGGTATCCTAGTATAAGCTCCTTGACACTTTCTATTATCCATTGCTTAGGTGGGTGTTGTATTCTAACCTTTTTGCCCTCACGGCGGAGACATTCAAGGTATGGTGGGTGAGGTATCCCAGCACAAGCTCCCTTGGTGTACTTTGACCATGTGTGGTGGGTGTGGGATCCCCAAAGAAAGCCCTTTTGATGTATCTTGACTGTGTATTATGCGTGTGGTATGATATTGTGATTATCTTGTGCTACCATTACTTTTGTTCATAGTGGAGAACTAGGTGTGGTTGAACGAACTATCTTACTAACTGAAAATTGTGTGGTCACTAAAAGATGAATTCTAATATGGCTTGCATTTTATGTATCGTATGTATTGCTCTATTTCTATACTTCCATGAGTTTTATGTAAGTATACTATGTCATAGTTAAGTTGTATCGTGATAATATCAACATGCTATTATGTGACTTCAATGTGCTGCATGAGCCTTCCATATTTTAGATAGTATGTTTTACCAGTACTTCACTATATTAATACTATACTTGTGTGGTCACTATAGTGATCCGACTTCTGGTCCTTAAAGTAGAAGACAATTTATAGGATTACGACTCTCAGTTTGTGATGATATACCCCATTAATGAGCCATTGCTTGGGGTATGAGGTTTATGATTGTGCCTACGAGTTAGGATAACCAATTATTGGTATTTTTCCCATTATGTTGGGATGTTTTTGTATTTCTAGTTATCAAAACTCTTAGTTTGGATTCATGTTTTTGATTTTTTAAACTATTAAGTTCATCCTATCTATGATATGGTTTTAGTCTTTATTTCTTGTATTATCACATTATTATTTTGATCATGCATTCGCAATCCTTGTTCCATTTTACTTTGCATTAGGGATGGGTTAGGTGATGATCACACCTCTCTTATTATTGATGTGGTGGTAACATTCCCTGAGTTTATGTTTCAAATCGCTTCTACATTGCCTTAAAAACTAGATTTTCTAATCCTAAACTTGGGTGGTTACACTATGCTTCATCATTCGAACTCCTTACATATTTATCCCCATACTCCATCATCCCTTTCACCCAAGTTAACTCTTTCCCTTGACTTCTTATTTTTTTTTTTTGCATAAAAGGGTTGGGATACCTTCCTTATGATTCATTATATCTCTCCCTAACACTTTTCGTTTTATCTCTTTTCCTTGAGTTAGTTTTCTTTATGTTTTGCACCTTATCATCCTTCTTCCTCCCTTTCTATTTGCAGAACAAAGGCTAAGCTCCATATTTTCCCTATCTTCTCAACTAGTTTCTTTCCTTTTTCCTTCTCCTAATATTCATTTTAATTCACTATTTTTTCTCTAAATAAATAAGTATTCAGGTTAGGAAAATGATTGAATATTTGTGGCCTTTTTCTCTTCTCACGTAGAATCTTGTGAGGAAATTATATTGTACATGATTCTTCTACTTTTTTTTATTTTAATGTGGTTTAAATGATTTTTGAATGATTTGATTATTAATTCTATTAAAAAAATCTAGAGCCTTGATAGAAGACATTAATTTAAGAGATTATAATGAGTGTGAATCCATGTTCTTTGCTATCTAGTCAGATTTTTAAGTCCTTGATGAATTTATGAACATTCTAGGATTTTTGTGATCATGATTTTATTAAACATTTATTCACATGTTTATCAACCTAGGTTACCATCAATTGGAGAGTTACATTAGTAAACTAAATGGTAGTTTTGATTGCCTGATTTAGGACTTTAGTTCACGTTACAATTGGTGAAAGTTATGTCACATTCTCTTTTGTGTTATTAGTTGATTACTTTTGTTTGTTAGTTAAGGGTACCACTAGTTCAATCAATTGAGTTACCCTAGTAATGGATAGGTACACTATATTATTATTATTCTAATATGTTTACATGATTTGTTGGCCAAACTAGGTAATCGACCAAAGTGATGCATTTTTGGTTGTTTCTAGGATCTTAAGTTGTTAACTGATTAGTGCTTCTAGTTGATGATTTGATCTATTTGTTGGTTTTCCTTTCTCATGGTCCTTAAGGACAATCTTAGTTTTTCTTGAGAATTTTCCTAAGGTTTGATCTTTAGTTTTTGAATTTGAGTGTCGCTTGAACTATTAAAAATTAAATATAAGAAAGGAAAAACAAATAAAAATGGGCATTTTTATATACGTTATGAGTTGTAATGCTTGTATGCTTGAGTTTGGTGTTATATCCTAAATAGCTATTTTGGTGGCTTAGATTGCCTTGGTTAGTGTTTTGTGTTAACGCTTAGAACATCCAATTTAGATTAATATATAGAATTGAGTAATGAAACCTTATATGTTGTCCCTCATATGCATATTTAGGGTTTGATTATCATGGTTGTGCCCACTAACCTAGGATACCAAATATGATTGATCTTGAAGATCCCTAAGAAAAACCCTTTGGCATTATTGTAAGTGTAGTGGGTGTCATTGAATAAAAATTGAGCATATGCCCCTTTATCTAGGAGTCTAAGTGTGGTGGATATTAAAGATTAATAAGAAAATCCCCTTAGCATAGCATACAGTGGTAGTGGGAGTTGCAATCGTATGTCCTTCCCAATCTTGGATATAGATAATGGTTTATATATATTAGATGTGTTTAGGGTGTTGTATACCCAAAATATTAGGCATGTCCCTTACCTTAGAGACTAAGTGCAGTGGATGTTGAAGACTTATAATAAAATCTCCTTAGCTATGTAGTGGTGGTCAGATTTGCAGTCTACATCATGGATAATGACATTATTTGGAACTCCCCTTACAACTTGTCCTAGGGATTCATGGATGACTGACTGTTTTTTTCTTCTTCTGTGGTTACCATATATCATGTTATTATATGATCATAATATAAAACATGAGCCCCTACCATGTTTTAGGCCGTTTGTTTTTATCAATACTTCACCATACTAATAATACATTTATGTGGTCGCTAGGGTTATTCTTCTAATGTAATTTCTAATGATATAATTCGATAGCCAAATCAATCCCATCCAAAAATAAAATAACAAATTTGATCAATAAAAGATAAAATAAATTGGATATCCAAACTGATAAATTATTAACATATATTCTTTAAACACTATTTATTTTTCATAAATTGTTATTCTTTATGACTGTAATACCTTGAATTTTAACAAAATCTAATCCCAAGTAATTAATATCTTAACAAAATTCTAACATTTATAAATTCATTTCTATCCTACCCTAACTCTCTGATCCTAAACCTTAGCCTAACTCTAAACTTTATTTTGGGTTATTATTTTTTCCCAGCCTAAACATAAACCTGGTTAGACGATAATTAATTTATCCCATTACCTTAACCTAATTTATTTAACCTAAATCTAAGTCTGAAACCCTATCTACCTTTTCTTCTTTCCCTTTTTCTTTTTCCCATCTGCCAACAAAAATCATTTCTTGCCCCTTTACTCTTTCTTATTGCATGAAAATATTTCTGATCCAGACCTTATGTAACATCCTAAAATTTACTACTGAAAATTTTGTTTTAAGTGGAAGTATATAATCAAATAGTTGGGTGTCACCGTCATAATTGACATAAGTCTGGCTTACCCCACCATCCTTAAGTTAATTACAAGGAAAAATGATTAGAAAATTTAAAACAAGATAGAAAGAGATGATAAATTTTTTAATAACATCAAATAAGTGTTTGGAGATCAACTTTGATTACAATATCTGAATACAACAAAATGGATCCTATGGAACTAAGAGTCCAAAAAGGTATCCCAAGTAAAACTATCATCCCGATAACATGACTCTACGCCCAAACCCTGATATAAATAAATCACTCCTCCACATAAATAGCATCAAAGGCTATAAATTCATCCACCTGGTCCACATTGACCTACACATAAACATCTGGGTCGTTTACTTGTTGGATTGAGCAGCACCCATAAAATGGATAATCCGTATGCTATGTACTGAGTAAGGTAATGGTACAGTCAAGTAGGGTTATAAGAATTCTCATAAGAAAATGATACATGCGTAATTCAAAGAATACCAGATAGTTATTGATTCTAGGTCTTTCATTAGATATACCATATTCTAATCATTTATCTATGTTGAGTTTAGGGACTTCGCTATTCTTAAACAGGTAGAATGGTTTGAAACACCTCTTGAGACAACACACCCGGGCCACTATTATTATCCGATGGAATGGAGCCGACACCTCTCAGAGTAAAATACTCCTGAGCCACTATTATTAAACCGGTGGAATGGTCCAAAGCACCCCTCAGGGATAATACACCCGAGCCACTATTATTATTCGATGGAACAGACTCAACACATTGGCCATGACTCATGTAGTCTTTCACTTTAAATGATTAGTAATTTTCCATTTATAAGTTATCTCTTAATTCTATTTTCATTCACATTGATTATGGGGCCCCACTATTCTTAATCCAGTGGAACGGACTGAAGCACATCTTGGGGACAACACACACGAGCCGCTATTATTATCTGGTGGAATGGACCCATATAAACACCTTGACCCGACTCAAGTGATCTTTCACTTTAAATGGTTAGGACCTTATTTAGAGTTGATTGTATATTGTCATTCTAAATTAATATAAATGCATAAGACATACAACTTAACAACATAAGTATGACCATATAATTATCCTCAAATGATCATAATACCCTTAGGGTAGGAAAGACAATCGTATTCTCCCAAAGGCCTTATGAACCCAATACTAATACATATAAGTCCTATATAATTATTCAAAGTACATATCCTTAGTTTTCTATAGATATCTTGTATCCAACATTATACCCAAATATGCACTTAGATATTTTCATTACTCTCAAGAATATCATTTCATAGCATTTCTATAAATATTTTTTTTTAATACAACATACTCAACGCAAAAGCATATACAAAAATATAAGTATCATATAAATCTATAGCTATAACATGCATCCTTACCAATAAGGACACTAGGCTCTATGCACATAAATCCTAGACCTTCTCCGAGATCACCAGAAGATCACCTACGAATAGAATATAAAATATGGTTAGGATCAAAGATTAAAAATTGAGAGGGAATTTAAGGTAGAGGAGGGTAAAAATGGAATTAACTGGAGTCAAATAGAAGCTTTAATTGTATGGAAGTGTAGAAGAATGTGTGGTGGAGCTATGGTTAAATTTTGGCGGTGTATAGATAAGGTTTAGGGTGAAAATAAGGGTGCATGGCCAAAAAACGAAGTTACACGGCCAAGCAGTGGAAAATTTTCACGGCTATGTAGCAATAATGCATAACAGGTTGAAAGGAGAAATGAAACATGGTTAGGTGGTGCAAAAGTTGCATGGTTGTGTAACACTAGGCCAAGAGAAAAAAAGATACATGACTAGGCGGTGCAAGAGTTGCATGGCTGTACAGCAAGAAATTTTAGTGTTGCATGGCCATGTAGCAGGTGGTGCATATGTAGTGCACTCTACAACAATGCAAAGAACGAGAGGAAGAAGAAGGGAAAAGAGGCGGTAGTTGGTGGCAATGGTTGGCGACGGCAAAGGGGAAGGTTGGGGCAACCTTAGTGGTTGTCCACTAGCCAAATGGCGACAAATGGTGGCTGAGGTGGTGCACGATGGTGGATTGGGTGGTGCAAATGCTGAAATAGGGAAACAATAGGGAGGAAGAAGAAGGGACAAGAAGGAAGAAGAGAAGAAGGTCAGGGAGGTGATGGATGATAATAAAATGGAGGAATGGAGGGGTATATATACTTGTAAGGTGGAATACCAATGAGGAGAATGGTAGGGGAGTGGTAGCGTGCGAATGGGGAAACAATGCAGAGGATGATGCAAATGATGGTAGTGCATGAGGGTAACGAAGGAAGTAAGAGAATAAGTAGAGGGTGATGGTGATGATTTCAGTGTGGGTGGCACATGAAGGAGACACATATGAGAGAGAAAAGTGGGGAAGGTGATGGTGATGAAGAGAGTGAAACAAAGCTGCAAGGGAAGTGATGGTGGTGTGTGGGGTGTGCAGGGGAAGAGAAGAAGAAGAAGAATATAGGCACGAGGGATGATGATGATGGTTTGTGAGGGTGGTAGGGTGATGGTGAGAGGAAGCACGTGGGAGAAAAGGTGATGAGGGTGGTGCAGAGGAGCAAAACTCCTTCACGCCATAGAGAAAAATAGTGCAAGAGAAGAAGGAAAAGAAAAGAAAAGAAAAGAAAAAAGAAGGAAAGGGAAGAAATGAAGAAAAGAAAAGGAGAAATAAAAGGAAAAAGGGAGAAGTGTTTGGGGATTAGGATTAGTGGACATTTTAGTGGGTTTTGATTTTAGTTTATGAATTACGGTTTATCCGAGTCAAGGTTTTAATTATGGTTAATGTTTTGAGATTAATAAATTTGGTTTAGGCTAAAAATAAGGTTTACTAAGATTAGAATCAAATTAGGCATTAAAAATACTGGTTTAGACTAAGGAAATTTTTGTGGTATTACACCTTACCTTTGCTAAGCCATATATAATCTCATGTCAAACATACTCCTTCCATGCTTTGTGTGTGTTTGCATGTCACAGCTTTATCAATTGTCTATTTTCACTCTGCCATTCTTACCCTCTATCCTAAGTGTGATTAACCTCCCTCTCTCTCGCTCCATTTTTCTTTCAAAACACCATTACCAAAATGATACCTTATTCCTTCTTCTCTTCCTCCTTACCATCTCTAAAATAGCCCTAAAAGCCACCATTAGCAACCCCCACTAGAGCATCTACACCACCTACAACCCTAGAGGTGTGGCTTATTTGGCTAATGGTTTTGGGGAAGTTTGTTTGAATTCCTTTAACTAGCAGGACTTTAAAATGGTGATTCATATTAAATTTTACCCTAAGAGTCTTAAGAGGTACATGTTGAAGGTAATTTATTGAGTTATCGATGTTTGTGTTTGGTATAGTACCTAGCGAGTTAATGATGGTCTATAAGTTCAAGTAAGGGCCCTGTTTTAGCATCTAGAGGATGATGGGTGCTAGGACTTTACCACGTTATATAAGTGGGTGTATGTCGCCGCTAAGCTAGTAGAGGAGTAGGCTTCCATTCTAGGTAAGAGGAAGATGAAGAAACAAGGTTATGGAGGTAGGATCTAGTTTTAGGGAGGTAGACCTCTAGGGATTCAATAGCAGGGTTAGATCTAGCTTTAGGGAGGTTAATTTTGACGCCAAGGTCAAATGGGTGATCATAGCAGATGTTTAGGTTAACTGAGGTAATTCACGTGTCATTTCTATAGCTAGGATCATCTAGAGCGAGAATTCTGGGGCAATTTGGTTTAGTGTAGGATGTATGCTCAATTGTGCTATTAGTCATTGTGTACTAGCATCAATAGAGTTATTTCAAGCATTAGGGATTGTTGATACCTCAACAACAGGCGCACCATCAGTGGGACTACCGACGATAGAAACAACAACAATAGAGGGCACTTGTCCTAGCGAGTGGACCTTCTTGGGAGGCTAAGAGGAGACCATAGGGGCCTTATCCATTTCCTTAGAGAGGAGGATAGACATAGGGTTCTAAAGGGTATCATGGATAATAATTAAGAGGGCCCTTAAGTGTCATCAATTAGGCAGAGGCTGATCGATAGTTGGATGTATTCACTAGTATGTTCTCCATCCTTTCATTGCCAACTTGTGTACTATTTGATTAGGGAACATCTCTATCATTTGTATCTTCTTCATTTATTACTAGAGCTATTTTTTCTCCATCTTTTACTATATCTGTATCTATAATGTTAACTTTAGGAGTTATATTGGATTGTATTAGGTTCTACTTAGATGTGGCTTTAGAGATAGAAGGGGTAGAATTCCTAGTAGACTTCATCGAGATGGACCTTCAAGAATATGATGTCATCTTAGGAATGGATATATTGGGGAAATATAGAGCAGTGATAGATTATTCATAGGAGCGAGTCACGTTATAGGGAACTTAGGGTGCTAGGGTCTCTTACTAGAGATGTAAGTCTAGGCTTATAACAAAGGTTGTATCTTTCCATACACTGTATTTGGATAGCTAAGCTTAAGTCTATGTATCTATGTGGAGTTCAAGAGTTGAACCAATATATGTTAAATTTAGAGAATATTTTGGTTGTTGGGGGGGGTCTCCTAATGTGTATCTAGAGAAGATCTAGGGTATACCACAGGTACATAAGATAGACTTCACTATTAAGTTAGTATCGAGGGTAGAGGCAATTTTAAAGGTGTCTTATCGGATGGTACTAGTAGAGTTGAGGGAGATAAAGGTTAAGTTAGAGGATTTAGTGGGGCACATATATATTCACCCTAGTATATTTACATGAAGATAACCTATTTTATTTGTAAAGAAGAAGGACGGGAGCCTTTATCTGTGCATAGATTATCAGGTCTGAACCATTTGATAGTGACTAAGTTTTATCTGCTTCCAAGGATCAACAACTTATTTGACCAACTTTAGGATGCTTCGATCTTCTCATATATTGACTTGAGGTCAGGATATAAATTGGTGTGCATCGCTAATGCAGACATCCTAAAGATGGACTTTAGGACAAGATATAGGCACTATGAGTTCACATTGATGCCTTTTGAACTCACCAATGCGCCCGCCATCTTTATAGATTTGATGAAGAGGAAATTTATACCTTTCCTTGATTAGTTTGTGGTTATTTTCATAGATGAAATTTTGGTATACTCTCAAAGTCTAGAGGAGCATAAGTAACACCTTTGTACAATATTATCCCCTTTTAGAGTGCATAAGTTGTATGCCAAACTTTCCACATGCAAGTTTTGGCTCTAGAAGGTTACATTTTTGGAACATATGGTATCAGTAGGAGGAGTCATCATATACTCGATGAAGATTTCGGTAGTGACTAAGTGGAAGGAATCCACCAACATCCCTAAGGTTTGTAGTTTCTTGGGTTTGGTTAGGTACTATAGATGCTTTTTTAAGGTCTTCTAAAAGGTGGCTCATCCTTTAACTAACCTTCCAAAGAAGAAGATCATATTCTAGTGGGATGATGTATGTGAGGGAGCATTTCAATAGTTGAAGTCACATCTGACTGCAACACATATAGCATTGTTAGATAATATCTTGTGCTTCTCATTAGTTGAAGTAGCATGAGTAAAACTACCCGATGCATGACTTAGAGTTGGCAACCGTCGTATTTGTGCTGAAGATGTAGAGGCATTATTTAAATGAGAATCAAAGTAGATTCTTCATCGACTATAAGTGCCTAAAGCATATATTCACTCAGAAAGAGTTGAGTATGAAGAAAAGGAGATGTTTAGAGTTGGTGAAATACTATGATATTGATTTGACTTACCATGAGGGTAAGAACAATGTTATTGTAGATTCCTTGAGTAGGAAGATGGCACACTATATCCAACATGGTGACCTAGAGATCTATATGTGTTCTTTATGATTACAGCAAATTTTTTTAGACATCCTAGCTCGATAACTTGGGGATGTTATGGTGAAGAGGATTTGGTAGAATCTTCATGACAATTGAGCTAAGAGTTTCCAAATTCACAAGGATGGTAGCATTTGCTACAGAGGTCATTGTTCTGTACCTCAAAGTTGCATTAATCCAAGCATCAAATTTTAGAGAGGGTCATTGTACTCTATATTCAATCCATCTAGGAGGGGATAAATTGTATAAGAACCTTAAGATGATCTACTATTGGCCTTACATAAAGTGAGAGGTTTTGGAGTTTGTGTTGAGATGTTTGACATGCTAGAAGGTCAAGATAAAGCATTGGAGACCTGTAGGGTTAGTCCAGCCCTTAGATATTTTGAGGTGGACGTAGGACTCCATCTTGATGGATTTTGTGAGTCGGTGACCAAAGACTCCAAATAGGTGTGATGCAATCTTGGTGATCGTCGATAAGTTGACTAAATCCATAGTGTTTGTGCCGATGAAGTTGACTTTGAGTATGGATCAAGTGGTTGATGCTTATATGAGGTTTGTGATGAAATGCCCCAAAAATATTTATTTTAAGAAATATAATTAAATAAGGTTTAATTAAGGAATCAATTTAATTAATTGTTTCATTTGATATGGGAATGATTTATTTAGGGCAAATTAATAAGGAATTTATAAATATCTTTATAAAGGAAAAATTGGACTTTTTGCTAATTAAAAAGGAATTTAAGAAAAATCTTTTAAAAGCCCTAAATTAGCCTGAAAAGAAAATTTAATATTATTTTATTTTAATATTTCTATTTTAAATACCCAAAATATTTTAATTAATTTATTTAATCCCAAACCACTTAAATTTTCCTTTTTCCTTTTTCTTATTCTTCCATCAGTTTTCTTTCTCTTCTTTCTTCTCTTTTTTTTTTCTTTTTCTCTTCCTACCGATTGGGCCTGCCGACGCGGCCCAATCCTTTTCTTCTTCTTCTTCTTCTCCCGTGGCCTAGTGCCATTCTTTCTTCCTTCCATTGGCAGCTGAAACGCTATGTTCTGTGTCTTTTCTCCCTGGAATGCCGCATTCTATTTAAAACATTGTAACCAACGCCAGCGGACGGGTTCTTCTCCTTTTTCTTTTCTTTTTCCTCGGCCGCCCGGTTCACCTCCTTCTTCCTCCTTCCTCCTCTACCGTCGACCTGCACCTTCAAGCCTTGAAAATGGTGCCGCCGACCATGCTTGACTTGTCCGTCTGTTTCTCCCCTCTTTATCTTCCCCTTGACTCGCAGATCAACTTAGTATAATCTGTTTTCCTCATCTCTTGCTCGATTTCTCCCTATTCCTTCATGGAGGGTAGACTTCGACCAAAAATTGTGCCGGCCAATTAACGCCGCCGGCCACCCCAAACCTAGCATGCAATACCCTCCTACTGACACCCAAAACCCTACCATTCCCTCTAAACTCTATAAATACCCCTTTTTTGTGTGTTTTCAAAATTTCTTTCCCCAAAACCCTAAGAGCTAACCTGTGCACCACCGTGATTTTAGATGACGCATCCGCTTCTATTAGCCAACTTTGCCGCCACCTCTGCCTACCAAAATATTCCCTACACCGCCCTCTAGCTAACTGAGCCACCCATCTCCCTTGATTCTTCTCGCATGAGCCACCATAGCCGCGCAAAGTTCCCTGCCCATCAAACTAAGATTTTTACCCCCGTAACCTTTGAGCCACCGTCTGCCACACATCTGCCACTTCTACTGCCTTCTGCACCACCCAAAAGTTGCTACTAATCCTCCTCCACCTAGCGATAACCTTCTCTCTCCTTTTTCCTTCTCCTCCCCTCTTTTTCTTCACCTCTTCCATTCGGCCGCTACCTCTTCAGCCGTGCACCATCACCCGTTGCCACGCCTCCACCCTCACTTTACTCTTCTCAGCCTAGGCTACCACCAACACCTCAACCACCACCCTTATTCTCCATATATTCTTCTCAAACCCCAACTTTTCCCTTTTTTACCCTATTTTCCGGCCATCACATCGCCGCCGTGCACCACCGCTGGTGCCACCCATCTCTACCAATTGAAGGTGAAACCCTAGACCTTCTCAATCCTTCTCCTCTATTTATTTAAAATTATTTTATTTTTATTCTAATTTTCAACATTTATTCAATTATTATTATTATTATTATTATTATTATTATTTTTATTTTTGTTGGATGTAATATTAATGCTAAATTTTCTTAGCAGGGTGGAGAGTAGTCTTAAGTTAATTAAATTGTTAGTTTCAAATTATAGGTGTTTATTTGAATTATTATAAGTTTTATTATCATTATTAATAATAATATTATTAATATTATTATTAGTATTATTATTCTACTATTATTATTAATTATCTAAGAAGGGCCGAACCCCTAATTCAGATTAAGTATTCTCATAATTGTATCTTATTATTATTGTTACTATTTTTACTATTATTAATAATAATATTATTATTATCTTTATTATTTTTAATATTATTATAAGTAATATATGTTATTAATATTATTATTACTATTATTACATAGTACTTTCATTATTTGGAGGTAGAGTTGAAAACCCTACCTTATAATTTTAGGCTAATATTATTGTTGTTGTTGTTATTATTATTATTATTATTATTATTATTATTATTATTATTTCTATTAATATTATTATTATTACTAATATTTTGTTGTTATTATCATCATCATCATCATCATCATCATCATCATCATCATTAGTAGCATTATTTTGGTGAAGGGTAGAAACCTTTATATCACCTTTCGTTTTAAATTACATTAATACTATTATTTGAATTTTTTTAAGTATTTTGTATAGTTAATTTTAGTATAGTATTGTTTAATTAAAAACCAAGTCTTAGGATAAGTTAGTAAATAATAGTATTTTTTAGGAGGGAACCTAATTCTAGTTTTTCTACCATAATAGGTAAGCCTAGTCAAAGCCCTCAAGAGGTATAGGAGCGTGCTCCAAGACCGGTGACATTTTAGGTAAGGGATTACTAAGGCCGTTTGTGTAATTATGTGTTTTATATGCCATGCATGTCATGTGCTGTGAATTATAATGTATTTTATGTGCATTTGTATATCTATCATATGTGCAGCATGATATAATGTTAAGGTAAGATCATACATTTATTTGTGGCATGTGTATTATATGTTGGAGTTGTAATATTATTTTATGGTGTGGCCTATAAGACATGCATGATAGGGTTTGTATAAATATGATGGGAGTGTCATAATGTTGCATGGAATTGGGGGTTGTCATGGAGTTAATGTTCGCATGGAGTTAATGTTTGCATACATGGTGGTATTAGGGTTTGCATGGTGGTTTTAGTGTTTACATGGGAGTGAATGGTTTGTATGGGAGCTAGGGTTTACGTGGAGTTAGGGTTGCATGGGAGTTAGGGTTTACGTGGAAGTTAGGGTTGGTGATGGTTTCCATGGTATGGTCTGGCCAACTAGGGTTTGGAGGATAAGAATAGTAGGAGTTAGTCATGCATGTTTGGGCGAAAGTTTTGAATAAAATATTTAAGACACTAATCATTTAAAGTGAAAGATTATTGAGCTGGGTCCATATCCATTCACCGGTAAAAAATAGTGGTGTGGACTATTGTCCCGCAAGTGACCAATCCACAGGCGAAAAATAGTGGTGTGGACTATTGTCCTGTAGGTGACCGACCCAATGACAATAATAGTGGGGTGACCTCGAGCTCAATATATACAAACTGGAGTTTGCTAAAGTACTTAAAAGCCACTAATTACTTACAGTGGAACACCATGTGAGCAGGAACTAGATTGATCCACCGGTCAGGAATATTGGTGTGGACTATTGTCCCGCAAGTGATCGATCCACCAGTGATAAATAGTGGTGTGGACTATTGTCCAGCAAGAGACCGGCCAACCGGCTAAAATAGTGGGGTGTTCCTGTACTTACATAGATTTGATAAAAGGCATGCTGTGTATTGAATTCCAATAAAAGATTAATCAAATAATTAATCCAGACTTTTGGACCATTGTGAGTGGGCTTGAGCATATTTTTAAGTAGAATTATTTTATGCATGACCTTATGTATTGCATGTGTGGGTTTGAATGTGTAAGTTAAATATTTCCTTGCATGAGTTTATGTGTCTATAAGTTGGCCTTAGTGTTCGGTTACCTTCTTTAGTACATAACATACTAATCACCCTTTTAATGGGTGCTGCTCATTCCTATGAGTAGAAGGCCCGTCTGACGTGTTGCAGGTAGGTGATACATTCTCTGATGCCATTGATGTCTATGAGACTTTAGGTGGGGCCGAGTGATAACTTTGGGCCAGATCGGGACTTGGAGTGGCATGGCCATTTTCCATTTGAGATTATTATTCCTATTTTCTTTTAATTATGTTTAACACTTCAGAACAATTTTATTATTGTAGTTATCTCTTTTCCTAGAAAAACTAATTCTCATATTTTGGATTGTGTAAAGATTTATGCGTACTCTGATTCCGTATTTATGAACTCTGGATTATTTAATACTGATTTGAGTTGTTTTCCTTAGCCTTAGCACTTCGTACTGGAATGGTAGAAGTGAACCGGTTTGGTACTAAGTGTGGCGGTAGCATCCCAGAATTTATGGTTTTTAAATTTAAAGGGATAATAAAAAAGTGTAAATTTTGGGGCATTACATGTGATGAGTAGACATAGTGCACCTACCTATATACATTTGGGGGAAGATGTAGGAGTCTATGGGCACGAGATTGAGGATGAGTACTGCTTGCCATCTAGCTATAGATTGGTAGACTGAGAAGACTATTCGGACACTCATAGATATGCTATAAGCTTGTATTTTGGACTTCTGGGGTAGTTAGGAGGAGCATTTTCATGTTGGTATAAGGATGAAACCCTTTTAGGTACTATATGAACGTAAGTGTTAGGCACCCTTATAATGGAGCGACATTAGTGAGACTATGATATTTGGACCAAAGGTGAGTGAGGAGATGACCCAATATGTTCAGTTGATCTAAGATAGGATAAAAGTAGTGCAAAGCCACTATAATAGCTACGTATACTATAGGCACTGTAGTGATGGAATTGAGCCAAAGGATAGAGTTTTGTTAAGGGTTTTACCCACTAAAGGGTGTAGATATTTAATAAGAATGGTAAGTTGAGCCCAGGATACATTGATCCTTAAGAGATTCTTGATAGAGTTAGTGAGGTAGTATATTGCCAAGCACTTCCACCATAGTTGGCCTAAGTTCATAACATCTTCCATATCTTCTAGCTGAGGAACTATGTTGTATATCCATCCCACATAATCATAGTAGATGAGTTTGAGCTCCATGATTCTTTATCCTATGAGGTGAAGCCTTTGTGGATTTTTGACACCAAGATTTAATGGACCTAGATATGTTTAGTTCTCCTTGTGAAGATTATTTGGAGTTGTCTTAGATTAGAGGAGGTGACTTGGGAGACTAAGAAGTATATGTGTGAGTTGCATCCTAAGCTCTTTAGCACTTGTGTGTTAGGTTCTGTGGTTCTCTCTTTTAAGTTGCTAGTCCTCGGTAGTATAGTAGAAACTCTAATAGAGTTAACTACCTAGATCACCATCCTTACATACCTATTCTCTTCTTCCCTAACCTTGACTTTTAACCTCGAGGGTGAAGTATCTTTTAAGGGGGTAGTGATGTAATGCCCTAAATTATCGCAAAACCTAATCTTGAGTAATTAATATCTTAACTATGTTCTAACCTTGAGAAATTTATATTTCTATCCTACCCTAACTATCCAGTCCTAAATCTTAGGCTAACTATAAACTGTATATTAGGTTATTAATTTTTGTTTCTCAACCTAAACCTAAACGTAGTTGATTGATAATTAATTTATCCCATTACCATAGCTTAAATTATTTAACATAAATCTAAATCTAAAACCCCATCTACATTTTCTTCTTTCACCTTTTCTTTTCCCTACCTCTTGGCTTAAATCATTTTCCACCCATGTTCCATTTCTTCTTACGTATAAATCTCTCTTGTCCCAACCTTATCGGTACTAAGCCATGTTCAATATTACATCAAACCCCCACTCCTCCCATGCATTGCAAGTGTTTACTTATCATAGCCTTACTAATTGTCTGCTTCCTCTATGCCATCTCACCCTATCCCCCTCAAGAATCTATATTTATACAACACATTAAATGCAACATTTCACCCTCCTTCTCCTTTCATTTTTTTATCGACACAACACCACTAGTACAACACCTTCTTCCTTCTTCTCCTCTTTATCATAGCCAAAAAAACCCCAAAAAACATAATTGACATCCCCCATCGAAGCACCTCCACCACTTGCAATGGCCTCCAATGAAACATAACCCTCACTACTACTAGACTTCACAAAAAATCCCCCAAAACCAACCACTAAACCAGCTACACCTCACCCCACCTTTCGACCATTACCACCGCAGATTCCCTATTTCCTTTTCTCCTTAGCTACAACACTCTCCTTTCTACTAAAAGAACCGCACCACACCATCACCTTTTGGAAACCTCCATCACAACCCTCCACTTCCTCTCTTTCCCCCAATTGAAGCTAGCCCTTGCCTACAGCATACCTATTAATTCCCTACCTCCTCCATTATGCAAAATCCACCCCAAAATCCCCCTCCATTTGGATTTAACCACCATAGATCTCCTCCCCCTTTTGGCCATTCTCACCATTATTTCCCCCCTCCTTCCAAATCCCATACCATTGCACCACCCCTATTGATGGTAGGTTATGCCGTTGCTAGCCCTCTCTCTTCAGCAAATCCCAAATGAACCCCTTCTTGTTATATGAGTTTTAGATAAGACTTCTTTTGAGCATTGGTTAAATTCCCCCATTATTTTACTCTTAGTCACCTTATTTTTTCTTTAACTATATCATTACATAATAATGTGGTTTTGCTAATGGTTTCTTAGGTAATTCACTGAAAGTTCTGAAGGTGGTGGGGGTAAGATAAGCGTGGTTAGAGACAATAACATTTTTTGTGAGGATACTTGTCATAGTCTAGGACTTTTAATGCTAAGTGTTATTTTTGATTTTGTATGATACCATGTTATTACTGTTATGTGATTAAATTTATGATTGTTAATGCTTTGATATATGATTTATTATTATATGATGGAAAAATTTATAAGTTAGGAATTACATGGTATCACTATTCTATGTACTAAACCCTCAATGTGATATATGGTTGTAATATGGTTTTAAAAGGTATGATAAGTGGGGAAATGATTATAATAAGTTATATGGTGATAAATGGAGAATTTGGAAATGATGTTACCAAAATATATAAGATCATCATGAAATAAGGGCTTTTGTCATCGGTAAGGGAATTTTGATTAATAAGAGTTTAATATGGAAATCATGGTATTTTAATGCTTTATATAATTTAAAATATTCTAAGGTGTTTATAGGATGTGGTTAGATTAGTCGTGAATGTCCTAAATTTAATAAGGTATGAAAATGGCCTAATTTGGGAATATCAACCATAAAACAAGAGGGTTATTGTTACATGTATGAAATGGTAGAGTGAGGCTATGAAATTTGGATATATTGTTAATATTGGTACTTTGGGAATGCATATGGAATATGGTAATGTTTTTATCCCTAGTGAAAAAGTTGTGATGTACTTGTGAAATTAGGGTTGTAAGCTCTTAGGATAGTGATTTTTGAGATAGGGTTGTTATCACATGTGGAAGACCTTAGATTTAGGCCTTAAAATTTGAGTATACTGATAATTATACCATATCTGAAAGATGTATATTTAGGCCTTGAAATTTGAGTATACTAATAATAATACTATATTAGGAAGATGTACTAAGTTTGGTGGATGAAAGACTAATAGAAAAGGAGCTATGACTAAACTATGAAATTAGAGTTTCTAGGGACTATAAGAGTCTTAACGCCAGAGAATAGGATTGAGATATTGTTGATGTGATTTTCCTTCTATAAATATGTTTTGTAGTTTTTAAATAAATCATGAATAAGACATTAATCATTTCAAGTGAAAGATCACATGAATCAGACCGATGTGTTTTATGAGTCTGTTCCACCTAATGATAATTATGGCTTAGGAGCATTTTTCCTTGAGAGGTGCATCAGTTGATTCTGCCATATTAATAATAGTGGGACCCTAATTTTAAGATGAAAGATAATAAAATTTGAAATACTTAAACTAGTGGATAAGATATTAATGGTCTAAAGTGGAAAAACATGTGAGTCAGGACTGAGGTTTTGGGTCAATTCCATTAGACGATAATAGTGGCTCAGGTGTGTTGTTGAGAATTGCTTCAGATAGTTCCATTGGTTCAAGAATATTGGCTCATAAGCATTTTTCATTGAGAGGTGTTAGGTTCATTCTATTAGACAATACTAGTGGCTCAAGTGTGTTGTTCTTGAGAGGTACTTTATACTATTCTACTATTTAAGAATAGTGGGTTCCCTTAATTAACCATAAATAAATAATGAAATTTTTTTATGCTTAATAAAGAGGCCTAGATGAGTGCCTACCTAGTGATATTTTATGTGTTTTGCATGCATACTTATTCTCTATTGTGAATTTATGTATTTAACTATACCACTATATTTAAAGAATTGTCTCCATCCTCAGTATGTGGTGTATTAACCATCTTTTTTAGGGGTGCTTCTCATTCTCACAAATAGATAACTCTGATGCTTTGGTCTAGGTTGTTGATGACCTAGTGGATGATTTTTCTATTTATGATGCAATGTATGTGGTTGAGTGACTTTTTGTACTAGGGGTTTGGGCAAAGAGTCATGCAATTTAGATGATGGTTTTACCTAGATATATTTTTAGACTCTTAGATCCATGGTATCCCTTTTGTCTGTATTTTTTTTATTGTACCCGAAGTTAATCTCCAAAAACATATTTATATTTATAAAGCTATTTTTGTTTTATATTTATCTTGGTTCACATTTTAATGGTTTTTTTCCTTATGATTGATGTCGAATTGCTCTGATAAGCCAAAGATACATCAATTATGGTAGTGACACCTAATATTTTGATTATAAGCTTTTGTTTCAATTATAAAATAAAATTTTCTATAGTAAAATTTGGGGTGTCACAATAACCATGTATGTGTGTGTAACTTGAAATAAGAGTGTTTATGGTAAGTAAATTATATATATTTTTAATTATTATTATGATTAAATATTTAAATATTATTAAAATTCTAAATAACTAATTTATATAATGTAATTTAAGCCTCAAGTTAAATATTTAGATTATATTACCTCAAATTAGATCAATTTATTATTTTTTGATTACATATTTTTTTTATTTGATATTTCTCATTTGTAAAGTGTTCAAAAGTTTCTAATATCTAACAGATTATTTGTTATTCAATCCAAAATTTTGGATATCTGAATAATGTTTTAGGATATTTAATATTGTAAATATCCAAATTTTTTTTATTGGATATTTGATCATACAAATTCCAAAACACCAGATATCTAGTTTGTGAACACCCCTAATTGTCATTTTGATGATTCAAATTCTATTCTATTGAGTGGAGGATGATTTATAGGTTCATATCTCTAAGTTAGAGTATACCGAGGATTATAAAGTGGGCTAGGAGCTCATTTTTACGTGGGGATTAAGGTTTATGTTTATATTTTGTTAATAGTTAGGTTAAGTGGCTTATATTATTTTTTCCTAATGTATTGTGATACTTTTGTTTCTTTACATTGATATATACTCTTAGATTTATTCTTATATTTAGTTTTTACATATCTCTCCCTTATATATTATTCTCATCTTCATTATTATTGCTATCTTGTTAGTCCATGAATGTTTTGTTCCTTAATTCAAGTTTTATTATATCAAGCATGCATTAGGTGAAGATCACACATCATTCATGGTTGAGGGGGCTGTAACATCACCCATGTTTTTGATGCTTTTTTATTATCTTGAAAACAAAAATTTTCAATCCTAAAATTTGGGTGTTAGAATATCCCTCCCTTAGTTCCACGGAAATTATTTTTCTTTTTGTTAAATTTTGAGTCAAAGTCTCTTTTAAGTGGAAGGTAATGTAGTACCATAAACTTTGGAGCTCTACTTTACTACATTTAATTTATATGGTGAGGAATTAGTCTTACCTTTTATTTGTGATTGAGTGTGGTTGGGTAACTTTTCCTGGTCCTTATTAGTTTTGAGTCTATTGTGAAACTAGTTGGCTAGTTCATGTGTAGAAGAGAACCGATTACTTATTATTTAACTTTTGAGTCCTTGTTGAGAATACTTAACTTGTCTTACAAAACTAGTGATGTAATTTTTTTTTTAAGATTTTGAAGATTGTCTCATGCATTACAATAGAAGGAAGCAAGGGTAAAATTTAAATATAATTATTTATCCTACAATATGGATATCATCGGAAATATTATTAAATCTGGAGTCCAACGCATCTTTCGAATCTCAAATCCAAGTTTTCTACAGAAAGTTATGATTGTTTTACCATATGTGTGTCAATCTGAATTTTTACACACTAATGGATAAAGTGTAATAATTATCATTATGGATGCCATTATATTTTCATATTTATTAGCTAGGTTGTTATTGACTTATTTTATAATTATATTAGGATATTAGTTAGTTAATTTATTTCCTTAATCATTAAGATATTAGATAGTGTTTATCTTTTATCTTATGATGTATCTTATCTTTTTAAGATTTTGTTAGGATTTAATTATTATTATTATTATTATTATCATAGGAGATTGCTATTAGTGTTTATGATATTTAGATATAGTTTATATTATTATTAAGGAGGTTATATGAAAAGGCAAATATTATTCTATAAATATCGCATGTAAACTCATTGTTGTTGGAGGATAGTTGAATTGAGTTATTAAATCGAGTTTTCTCTCATCGAAACCCTATGTGAGTTTCTTTGTTCTATGTTTGCGTTATATGTGTGATTTTTAAAATAGATTTATCTCTAAATTATCTTATCTATGTGAGTGATAATTTAGAAACCCTCTATACCTTTCCTATGTGGGTTTATATAGAGTTATCCAGTGAAGTTTATTGTGTGTTTTTTTATTAGATATCCTTTGAAAGTTATTTGTGTGAGGCTTTCAAAGTTAGTTTGAAGAATTAATTTGTGTGATCCTTCATCCATATCCTCAATTTAGAATTCATCTTTAGTTTATCATTATAAAACTACATAAAAGTGGGGAATTTTGAAACCACTCATTCTGATACACATCAGCTAGTCTACTAGTTTATTAGTCAACTTATTTTAACCCACTAGTCGACTGGTTTGTGTGGGTTCTATTTTCATGATTATGTTTTTTTTCCTTTAAAACTTTATCCAATCCTTTCCTAATATTCCAGTTTTATTATATCCTTTTTAATAATCACATTTAGGGGTTTTATTATTATTTTTCTGACTTCTAGAAGTATACATCAATAAATTTATCCCAAAATCTAC
This sequence comes from Tamarix austromongolica, assembly GCA_039764185.1. Taxonomy (NCBI): domain Eukaryota; kingdom Viridiplantae; phylum Streptophyta; class Magnoliopsida; order Caryophyllales; family Tamaricaceae; genus Tamarix; species Tamarix austromongolica. The sequence continues at coordinate 87,465,558 of CM077811.1, read as the reverse complement.
CAAAAGTGCTTTATATACCTAATTAATCATTACATATCAAGTAAACCACTCTATTACCTATTTTCCCTTTGATCCCATGCATTAGTAAAAATGTCATAAGTCAGTTAGACTAACTCTGAGCACCCCTACCTAAGCTTGCTTGCACTCTATATACTACTTGAGATTATATGACCATATGAGGGCTAAGGGTTGCAGAGCAACCTTAGAGTGACTTTATAGTGATCAATTGAACCCAGAAACCAATATGTTTCCTTTCAATATGCTTTGTCCTCACTCTTTCTCTTATTGAGAAATTTTAGAAAATATTTAAAACTTACTAGGAGGGTCACACATCCTAAATATTACTCCACAACAAGCATTGTTAATTGTGATGTTCTTAAGGTAGAATTACCAAAAGGATGGTATACCGTGTTGATATAGGTATCCAAATAAATTCTTCTAACACTTCAATCAATTTAAGGGTATTACATTCATCCCCACTCTAAGAAAGTAACATTGTCGTTGCACCTTGACTAATGAAGGTCTCATTATAATTTATCCCAAGAATTGATCCCCCAGGTGATGGATTAACTCATCTAAGATTAGCTTGTAGTTTTACTTTGATACCATTTGTAAAACCCTAAGTCAATATAACCATGCAGGAGCCACTTAGTAGCCACCTAATAGCACCTTAGTCTATTAAAGGATATGGGCCTACCCTAGAGTGCTTTTTTATTGATCACCTAGCCCATAAATCATTATGTGTCTTTTCAATGTGCTTTGTCCTCACTTATCCTAAAAATTTTTCCACATCAAGAATGCTCAATTATAAATTTCTTAGGATGGAATCAATAAAATTATAGTATACTATGTTGATATAAGTAGCCATATCTATCGTTATAAAACTCCACTCAATTTGTGGGAATTATATTGTATCTCTCTCATATGCCTTCACCTTATTTGATTGTTTTTCATTCAAGTGTTGTTCAAGATAAGCCCCTTCCCTTTCTTTTCTTGACCTACTAAATCTTGACCACACATTACCTTTTAAGCCTCATTTTCTTTATTTTGGTTTTAGCTATACATTACTCATCTTGGTTTCTCCCTCCTCACTCTTCACTTTGGTTTCTTCCTTGGCTAAGAGCTTGGTGTTAGTGAGTTTAAAAATCAAGCCATCCCCTCCAATTTTCCTTATTTTTTTAATCTTATTTTCTCATTTATATTTAACTTATAAGGCTTCTACGTATTTTTTTCTGAAAAAAGTGGCTAGATTTGTGTCTTATTGTTAAATTTAGCACTCTATTATTCCTTTTATTTTCCTTTTACTCTTTAGCAGGTACGATCCTTTTTATATCTTTGAAAATTCTAATTTTTATTTGTTATTTTATGTTTTGAATGATTATATGTTGTCTTATATGATTTTTATCATGGTTAAAAGTTATTCTTGGAGGACCTTTGAATTTAGCATTTTTTTTATTTGTTTTTGAGTATCATATCTAGGTAAATTTGATTACTTTTAAGATGGTAGAATAATAGTTGTGAGCATGTGAGGGTTTTAGGTATAGTATCATTATAGATTTTAATTATTATAAGAATTGTGATTTTTATACTATTATGTGTAAGAGCATGAGAATGTGTATGAATTAGTATTGGTATATTTCAAATTATATTAGGATGATGCTGTACATATATTTAACTTATATCTAGTTATGAGCCTAATTTAGCTATTTAGACCTTGGTATAATGCTGATGGGTCAAGCATGGGAAGTATGGTGTAATCGACTAATGAGGTTGAATTTTTAAGGTTTAATGTGTTAAGCATATTTTATATGTGTTTTAGTAGTGTAAGATAATGCTAGGATTTTATGGATAGGTTAAGATTTATTTATATTTGAATCATATGTTATATTTGTATTTAGTTTAGATTTATCAATCAACTATTAAGGGAACAAATAGTGAATTAGCCCACTGATTGACTAGTTAAGCTAGAACTTGTACATGTTTTGGTTAGTACAGGCTGAACAAGTTAAGGGTTACTAGCCAACTGGTACCTTCAAACTAGTTAACTGGTATAACCATTTTTTTGATCCATTATTGTTGTTTTTCCTAAATCAATTAGCATGTTTGTGGAATTGATCGATTGATCTATCTAGGATAGTTTTGTTGACTTTTATGTGGTTAACTCTATGACCTGACTAAGGTTGAATGTGGCTTATGTGTGATCATTTATGTTAACTTTTTATTCATTTATCCTTTCTTAACATTAGTATCGTCCTTTAACTTGAGCTTATAATTGATTCTATGATTGGCTTTTGAATATATGAAAAGAAGGGACGGAAAATGATTGAATTGAATTAAATAAGTGTTGGAGATATGGAATGACTCCTAATCATAGGCCTAGGTGACCTTAAGGTGCAATGACCCTTGAGGTCCTTTTTGATTTGGATTAGATTATACGACCCTATATTTTAGAATTCATGATTTGTTCAACATCATTATATGTTAAAAATAATTTTTTTCCTCTTTGCTAATTTTGTTACATCCTTTGAAGATTTCAAAACCCTAGAAATACCTTCAAAATATTTTGCTCACGTTTATTTTACTCTCTTATAGTTTTAATTTCTACTAGACTTCTAAGCTACATACGTAACACCCCCATTTTTATGACCATAATTATTTATTTATTTTCTAAGATATTTTGTGGAAACCAAATAGAAGATACCAAGTTCTACCACCACATCCAAGATACGAGAGGTACAAGTAATACTAACATATTTGAGGTATAAGGCTAAACATTAAACTCATATTCCAAAAATTAGGTGTGATTGTCACCTAACTCGAGTCCTATAAAAGATTTAAAAAAATTATATAGAAAAAAATACAAGATTAATGATATCATAAAGATATAACAATGCTCAACACAAGTAAAAAGGAAATAGAATGAAAGATCACTCGTATCCAAACGAAGCACTTATTTAGTCATCTAGTGACCCAACACTCTAAACCCCACAAAGAAAAACTTGAGAAACCTGCACAAACTGAAACGGTATTGTATTTGGACAACTAGTGTATTGAGTATGATCTAATTATCTCACATAATCATGCTTCTCACAAAACACATTATTACATCATACAACATTATGTTTACAATGGATTTGATGATGCATAATCAAATAGAACATAGTATATAGAAAATTCTAGGAAATCTAATTTTTTATATTAATAGTAATGTTGAGAATGAAGCATCCATGATACATGCTAACAATGAAGCATATAAGGTACATGATTATGCTTAATCACATAGGGTATGTACAAGCTAGACAACTAAGGTATAAAAATGTACAAATTGGAATGATCTAGGATTTAGAATGATTAAGAATTTAACAAGCATAGAGGAATCGGGTAAAACCTATAAACATCTCTATCATGCTTGTTAAGAAGTTTCATATGAGGATATAGAGGTCAAATATAAAATCAAGAAATTAACATAAACCAAAGATGTATGGATCTAAACTCAGAGGCAAAAGCTTGGAAATCTAGTCCTACCACTAATGGATAGAACCCATTGGGAATAAATAATAGGAAAAAGGTGTAAACACCAGGGCATATAGGGATAATTGTGTTACCAAAATGAATAAAGTTAAGGTAAAAGTTATAAATCATAAAACTAAATTCATATATGGACATACCATCCTATCACTATGGACAAAATTCATAAGGTATCATAAATCAAATGAGCATCCTGCTCTATCACAAATGAACAAAAGCCACCAGCATAATAATCAACACATAGCTATCATGGCTAGGAATACCAACTTATCGCCATCATAGCTAGGAATCTCATTGTATGATCATCACGAATAGGAATCTCGATACATGACCATCAAGGCCAGGATTCTTGATATATGACCATCATAGCTAGGAATCAACATACATGTCATAGAAATATTCATTAACATATTTGAGTGTTTATGGTTAGCACCAAACCTCAAATAACTCTCACAAAATAATTCAAAACCATGAAAATCATTGATACAAAGGATTACCATGTATTATAAGATCCATATAAACTATTTAGGGAAACATCCCAAAATGAATACCAAAGGTCCTAAGAAATAATTTTCTAAATGTAACAGTGGTGCGCCTCTTACCATGTAAGAGTCTCACAAACTATATAAAAGTCAAAACTAGGGCAACAAAGCCCTAAAGTCCAATCTATTGTATTATTCATCCATTTAGTCATTCAATGACCAAAACACACTTAAAATATTTAAAACTTTATCAAGAGGTTTAGATAACCCCAAAAAAGGGGAAAAATGCTTAAAACCAACTTTTGTGGATAGGACTAAACTTAGTGAAAACTACAGATAAAATTAGCTTAACTAAGTCAAAATAAGGTTCCACATCAAATTTGGAAAAAATTACTATTTACTGCTCTACAAAATTTTCATTTATACTTAGAACATAAAAAAATGGAGAAATATTTTATTAACAAGAACTAGTATTCATTAGGAATCACTATTCATTATATTTACTATTCATGAGGGTAAAATAGTCAAATAACAAAGATTAAGGTCAACATTTGACTCTAAAAAGTCTACTAAATCTTTTTAGGGTCATTTTAGTCATATTTTAGTTAATTATATCCAAAAATATAATTATTGAAAAATTAATCGTAAATAGGGTAAATATGGCATAATTAGCCAAACAAATTTGAACATTGGGAAAAATGTAGGGTAAATATGGCATAATTAGCCAAACAAATTTGAACATTGGGAAAAATGTGAAGAACATGAAGAACAAATTCTAAACCTTCAAGAATTTCAACCATAATTTGAACCTTCAAAAATCACTCTAATCAAAGTATGTTATATACGAAAAATTATGAACAAATTTCAATGTATAACATCGCATAATCAATTTTATAAAACATATAAAGAATAAAAAACACCTAAATCATCCAAATATTACATAAAAAATAAAACATGCTTATACTCATCCATTCATTACACTAATATATAAAAAAGGGCTCTACTTGAATTGAATAAGATTTCTTTATTTTGACTTCACCAATGAAAGAAGGTAGTTGAATAGACCGAGATATATAGAAAGTGTGGAGTGAGTGAATGGAAGTGTGATTTCCTATTTATTGTAATGTGAGCTCTTAAAAAGCCTCTAGTCTTGCATTCGGTCCTCTCTCAGTTAATGGTGGAAAAAAAGTAACTGGCACCGCCCCTTGATGAGGTAATGCACTTCATATGCAAGTCTTCCAGTGGGTATGTCTCTATGTCAGCATGTTCTTGGAGGTTTAGGACCCTTGCCCTATTGCTTTTACTCTACAATTTACCAATAACATCCTAAAATAATCAATTTAACAAGACACCAAAGGAATAAAAAATCCATAATTTTGAAAATCTCCTGATATTCAACTAGACTTAACATAATAAAAAAGCAACAAAATCAAACATGTTTATATGGAGTAAAGAGATATTACAAAAATTTAAGCATTTAATTAGTGAAATAATGAAATATTAAATGACCAAATCAACTCTTCCAACAATCCTCCAAACCCTATAAAAAAATATACAAAGATTAGAAAAATAAACACAAAGAAACTAAATTAACGCATATAGAAATCAAGAGGATAAAGAGGAGAAAGTATACTTTAGTTTTAGAAAACAAAAATGGATAGGAGAAATATGATAAAAATCTCATAAAATGGAGATAAAATAAAATGAGAAAAAGGAAGAGAAGTGGAGGAAGAAACATGGTGAAGATTGGTTGTGATTAGGTGGTGTTTATGGTGGCTAGAAGATGGTAAAAATGATGGTAGTGATTTCAATGGTTCAAGTAGTCAAGGAGAGGTTATAGGAAGGTAGATGATGAATATCATAATGAGTGATAGGATCAAGTGCTCGAGGTTGCAAGTTGAGAGATATCTGGGGGGGGGGTGGTTTAGCAATAATAGAAAATATATAAGGTTATTTAGGTAATTTTCCAAGCTTAGTTATTTGTGGTGTGTGGGTAAGAATTTCCAAAACACTAAGGATTATCTTGGCCCTTCATTGGCTAAGGTTTACACATGGAAGGTTTAGATTCAATCTCATAAATTTTATGATAGGTTTGAAGAAGAAAAAATGACTTTAACGATGTATATAGGTCTAAAATTATCCATTTCAAAAAATTATAAAATTAATTTCAGATTATTTTAAAATAATTTAAAGCTCTAAAATAATAAAATATAGCAATATATGAAGTTTCATAAATTTTGAATAGCTAAAAGGATCGTTTTGGGACTTAAAGCTCTGAAATAAGGCTAAATATGACATGAATAGTATTTTTTCTAGAAATTTCTAAATAAAAGTTTGAGACAACTTAGTAGATTTTAAAAAAAAATCAAGGATTCCAAAAATGAAATAATTAGAATGATTTAGAATAAGCTTGATAACCAAAAAGTGACTAAGAAGGCCTTTTAGAAACAAAATTGTGAGAAAGGGTTTTGAAACAAAAAATGTTTCAAAAGTAAAGTTTGTGTTTTATATTGGATAAAATATATAAATTAATATGATTTTATGTTTTAGTACAAAAAGATCCAATACTAGCTAGGGTTTTAAGGAATGGGCTATTATAACTTCAGGTTATATAAATTTCTTCGAGTCATTGTCCATTTTTAGGACCTCCTAACCATGCTCAAAATGATAAATGGAGATTAAGATAAAACAAAATTACTATTAATGCCATGTTTTGTGTTTGAAAACATTTTATTTTCATTTTATATTTTTTATTATAAGAAAATTAGAAACAATTAGGGATAAATATATTTTCATGTTTATAAGATAAAAATAAATTTAAAATATTTCACATTTTTTATTATTTTTATTCATATTCACTATTTTCTAGCATAACTGGTAATCAAAACTTGCCTCGCTTAATTTTAATTGTATTTGATCTTTGTTGAAGCTAATATAAGCCTTCAAATTGTATAAATATTTAACATTAACCCTTGATCTAAGCTAGAAATATCTTATTAATGATAAGTGGCATTGTTAAAATATCCTAGAGAGTATTCCTTAGAATAATCCTAATTTATTATTATACCTTATTTTCATATGCCATACTCTATCTTATAGTTTCCCTCTTTGCTCCCACTCTCCATATTCCATCTCCACTTCCTTGACCCCCCTCTTTGTGATAATTGAAGCCCACTAACATGCCACCCTTGATCCAAAATATCTCCTAATGATTCCCTAAACCTTCCTCTTAATCAACTCCTCTCAAATCATAACTTCCTACCTTGATTTATCCCTCTTGTCCTTCATTCTTTTCCTGCCACAAAATCCCTATCCTTTTCCCATTTTTTTCTCATGAAAACCAATCTCAAGCCATGCCACTTATATTAAAACCTCACCACCAATTATTGCCCAAATATTATCTATAATTACTTCACCAATCACCATTCAACACCCTTCATCCATTTCTCGTTTCCTTGAATTTACAACACCAAGATCATCCCCCTTATCCTCACTTATGCAATGTATAAGTGTATATAGGCATGATCCAATTATGTGTCTTAACTTAGTCACCAAATCCATCATCACACAAGTGCATAAATCATCTACACATTATGACTTTTTTTTTGTGAGAGATTTCATTTATTTTGCCCTTCAACCAACCACCTTTGCTTATCTTTTTTCTTCTTTCTTTCTTATTTACTAGTTACCTTTTCTATTATCTAACTATTCCAATTATTCTTTAATTATTATAACTCCATCTAATCTTTTAAAAAACTCAAATACTATCATAGTTTATCTCATTTATGTTTTTATTAAGTAAGGAGTTAAGCTTTGGTTTGGAGGAGATTCATCTTATATTATACTCTTTTCGTCTAACGTTTTTAGAGCTTCTTAAACCTTATTTAAGGGTATGATCCATGTCTATTTCATTTTATATCAATCCTTCTTAACTTATGTTATACTTTATAATGTGTTATTGCCTTTATTTCTTATGTATTAACACTTTTCAAAATTGTTTTGGGGTTTCCAAGCATGTGTGAGATCCTCCCCTTCTTAGGGATATTTTTGTAACTTTTCACCTGAGGTAAAGTATATCTTTCTTACATTGAAACCTAATTGTTTATGTTAAGAAAGCAATTCACCAAACATGAATTCCTAGGACCTGATCTAACAAGCAATTGGAATATTACAATATTTACTTATGATAACAATCATAGCATAATAATAATAATTGGGGAAATAATGATGATCTTTACTGCATACAAAACTAGTGATTACAAGGATAGTCAAATAATCCTTATAATATCAATCGGTAACCAATTCTCTCAAAATCCAAGAGAACACAAGAGGAGAGGTTTGGACAGAGCTTGACGGCATACTATTTTATACTAGGATTTCATACACATCTATTTAAAACACAAGAGAACAATAGAAAATAGGAAAAAAAAATATTTCATGTTTAAAAATATAAGGCATCATGTTTTTTATTTTATTTTATATAATTTTTATTTTTTTAAACTATCAAATTTTGCCATAATAATGTAAGATCAAATATGCTTAGAAATCATGTGTTAACAAACACAGGGCCTTGTAGTTTTTTCTTGATCTCTTTCGACTCCAAACTTCTCTACACACTTTCATGCATCAATCCACGCTAGACTACACACAAATATAAAAGTCATGATATTATAATACCCACCTTGACATAGTATTTGTAATAGCAAGCAACAAGATAATAAAAGATCATCATAAACCCCTGAGTCTAAAGAACCCCTCATTGAAAATGAACACAAGAAATCATTAGCTCTGCTAGTACACACACTCGATTAACCTTAGAAGTAAATCCTCCTATCATCTCAGCTTCACAAGCTAACATTTAACACCAAACAACATTATTATCTCCAATCATAGCCAACAACACAAGCTTGGAGCCTCTAAGGTTTAATACTAGCAAAAAAGTGTATCATTGATCATCAAAATCAGTGTAACCTTTAAACAAAACAATTGACAACACATACTCAATACAAGTTGATACTGTATGCATCAAGTACCTTAGAATCTATACCACACTTAACAAAGGATTTTTTTAGGGGCTCTCTACACATATGCTCACTACACGAGAAATATAATTGTGAGTACTAATCACATCTTTTATCAGGCATCTCATAGCTATGGAGTATGAACCATTGTATGAGAAAGGCACCACATTGGATTTGGGCACATCCATGGTTTTTAGCTTATCCTCCTTAGATATTTCTTTTGCTATGATAAGCATAAAATATATACGCAATAAAATAATAACCATGAAAGTATTAGATACTAATTTCTACGTCCATTAAAGAGATCACGTATCTTTACCAACAACAACAAAATGTCATAAGGCATAATTAACGCACAAAATAATCATTGATTCAAACACTAGCTCTAGCACACTAATACTATTACCCATAGTGTACAAAGCATAACTAGATCTACCTAAAGTAACACCCACTTATTTCACTTGTTGCTAAGATTCCTCATCACTAGAAGAATTTGTACCATCTAGATCAACAACAATATCCAGCCAATCTAAAGGGCCCAGTAGACACTCTTACTCTACCTTCTTGTTATGAAGTAATTCACACTCAAGAAAGGTAAGAGATCTACATGTGGCCAAGTCACAAAATAAGGATCCCCACTCATGCCAATGATAGTCCCATGTTTTAGTCACATTAACCTAGTACTACCAACATTTGAGTCACACACTCTCAATGTTGCCCCAATTTCATCCTCGATAGTTGTGCCAACAAGATCATACAATGTCCTGACCCACTTGCCACAAATTGCCACCACAACCCCTTTAACAACCTTCAATGTGCCATTTTCAACAATATAGCTATAACCTTTGATATCTAAGTAATACAACTAAATTAATCTATTGGTTGTATTAGGAACATGATGATTACTCTCACAATCCCAATCCTAATAACTCTATATGAAGCACCATTTTCCAAGAAAATAACTCCACCTCAAATAGTGTCATATGTTTGGAACCAACTTTTGTTGGGACATACATGGTAGGAGCAACTAGACTCCATAATCCACCTATCAACTAATATGGCTTGTCCAATTGTACAGTTAGTACATCATTATCACCATCGCCCTTAGCTATGGTCGCATCACCCTCAACAAATACACCATTAGTTGTATTTGCATATCTTCGATTAAAGTAGTATATCATAATATGGAATTTCAAGCGACAACCATGGAAAACCACAACCTTGAACCTATCCATCCTAGGTTTGGATTTCTTCTTTTAACTAGACCCTTTTGCTATAATCCCTTGACCACGTGATACACCTATAAATCATGCAATTAATTGATTCTCAATTAATTCATGTTGTATCATGGAATTCTTGATATCTACAAGAGCTAATTCATCCTTCCCATATAATATAAGCTCATAAAAATGTTTATAAGCAACATGAAAAGAACACAACAACATAAGGGCTGTATCTTCGTCAACTAATTTAACATCTATATTATGCATATCCATAATTGCAGAGTCAAATTCACCTAGATGAGATTTCAAGGATTGACCCACACCTAATAACAAATCATGAAGCTGGCTTTCAACAATAGATGATTTTCCACACATATCATCATATATAAGGATTCTAGATTTAACCATCAAGGGAAAACAATTGTCTTTTTTTCCACTTCTTGCAAAACCTTGTTTGAAAACCATAATTGTATGGTGAACATAGCCTTTAAATCAATATCTTGAACTCCTCATCAGACATCATTTTTTGGCTTTTCCACTTTTCTGAATAATGCCTTCTCCAATCCATTTTAAATAAGGATCATTTTCATCTTCAATTTTCATAACCCGAAATTAAAATAATAATCAAATCTCTTAATTTCAAATCTTATATATGCCATCCTGGTATAGGTCAATCATATATCCAAACATTGATACTAATTATATGGAAAGAAATTCACCAAATGTGAGATCATAATACTTGATCTAAAAAGTAGTCAAGAAATTATAATATTTAATTAAGATGACAATCATAACACAATAATAGTTGGGAAACAATGGTTATCTTCACTCCATACAAAAATAGTGATTACAAGGAGAATCAAACAATCCTCATAATATCATTTAGTACACAATTCTCTCACAATCTAGGATAATACAAGAAAAGAGGGTTTTGATAAAGTTTGGCAGTGTACTAATTTAAGCTAGGGTTTCATTCATATCTATTAACAGAAGTATGTAACTAAAACAAGAGAATGGTAGAAATAGGAAAAAAACATGCTCCATGCTTACAAACATAGCCCTTAATTTTTTTTCATAACTCTGGACTTTTGCAAAAATAATGCAGGATCAAGTATGCTAAGAAATGATGGGTCATGTTGACAAACACTTGCCCCCCCTTTTTTTTTCTTATTTGATCTCCTTTTGGATCCAAACTTCTCTAAACACCTATATGCATCAATCTATACTAAACTACACACACAAATACAAGTCATGAGCTATGATCACATATGTTTTAATGAAATATGGTTTTCTAGGCTTAATTAGCATGTGAATCTTGTCATTTTTATAACATGGGTCATATGAGGTTATCTATGATTGGTTATTTGTACACAAAATGTTTAGAAGTTGCTATGATTTTTGAAATTACTAATGATGATTCTTAAAAGATTTGAAGCATGAATGATTAAATAAATCATAGAATTTGGTGGATTAAGACTTGTAAATTTTGGGTGATTTTCTTATCTTATTTTTCTCAATTAGCTAATAATTATGTTAACCTTCAAGATCAATCAATATCGTAAATCTTGTTTTGATGAAACAAAATAAGTTATAGTGAGTTATCATGGTTGTTTAAGTTTGCATGAGATATGAAGAAAACAAGGATGTGAAAACCCACTTACACAAAACTTTTCTTAAGTACAACATTTAAAAGAGCAGTCCATTTTTAAAGCAAAAGAAAAGATTATATGGAGACTGCCAATACTCAAAACCTCAAGGTGTATACTTCATGTCTTAGTGATATAGTATAGTAGTTTGAGCATAATACTTTTAATTTTGATCTCTTCGAAAATTTAAAATCATCCATAGAATTCAATTGATATAATTCTCTTGTTGATTTTAAAGGCGAAATAATTTTAAAATAATTTTCAAATTTATTCTTTCTAGTTGGAACCAGTTAATAGATCTCAAGACGGATCAATTAGTTTGGTTCAAACTTAGGATGTAATTGTATAAAAACTCAAATAGATTGATTAGTTAAAAAAACCAATTGGCTGATTTCACTAATAAATTCATGGAGGTTTCTCTTATATAAACCTATTTGGTCTATATTTGAACACCTTGGGTGGTTGATAAAAACAACCAACTTATTCAGAAACTGATCTATTGGTTTGACTACCTTGCCTATGGGGTTTTCTCCTTTAAAAACCCATGTGGTCTCTATTCCAACACTTCATATGGTTGATAAAACTGATTGATTAGTACATTAATAGCTCTACTAGTTTCAGTAACAAGTCCAAGTGTTTCCTTCTATATAAACCCATTTGGTCTTTTTTTGATCACTTTGATTGGTTTTATTAAACCAATCGACTAGTTTAACCAACTAGGCTAAGGGCTGATATGATATGAACAATGGTTTTTGCCTACGGACTAAACTACTCTACTAGTTTGAAGGATACATTGACTAGTTTACTAAACCATTTGACTATTCATATATGTTCATAGGACCAAATATGTATAACACAAAATCAATCAATTGATTTCAATAACTGATTGATTATTTTTTCCAATGATTATATCTTAACTTTAGGTCAGAACATATTCCATCAAATACTTTGAACAACCAATTGATTGGTTAGGGTAACTAATCACTTGTTTTGCCTAATCAATTGGTTATGGCAACCAATCACTTGGTTTGTCCAATCAATATACTAGTCCGCATTAAATGCTAAAAAATCTTTCCATTAGTCCCACAAAGGAGATATGCTATTTTACTCCAAGAACAATATAGTTGAGCAGAAGTATAAATAATAAGATACTTTTAAGCTCTCATTAATTGCACCAATCAATTCTTTAATCTTACAAGAAATTAATTCTCAGCTATTCACTTCCATATTCATATCAAGTTCATATTACCAAAACTATTCATGCTCATTCTACTTAGCTAGAAATTACTCTCTAACTGTAATATCTTATTCCTTCTATCTAGATTACACTCAAAACTTGGTCATTCATTTTCATATTTGTATCATTTGTGGGATACATTTTAATCAACCACAAATCTCCTCAAAACCCATTATATTAAGGTTGTGTGTTCCCTAGTATCTTTACAAAATTTATTGAATAAGTAGATCCATAAACCTAGAGAGAATACCTATTTCCACTTATAAGTAATTTAATTTAAGGTTACTAAGATAGTAGGCTTATAAATTGAGAGATAAGTTATCATCAATAAACAAACTAGACATGCAATGTTCAAAATGCAGACACTTCTTTTAGTGGATGTAGAGAATTTTGATTCTTGAACCACATTACATTGCGTGTTAAACTTTTATTTTCTCATTCCCATTCATAAAAACTCTATTTACCCACATTTAGGGTTCTTTTTATCTTTATCAAATCTTGGCAACTCATAAAAGATCTAACAATCCAAGTAAGAGAAATAAGTTCCATAGGATTGAGTAAGGGAATCTCCACCACAAATCATCTAATGTTCAATGGGCAAATTTTTACATATTTAAAGAATATGATGATGTTCTTCCTCAAGGATTAAGATTATGATTTAAGGTCCATAATAATTAATAACCCAATCAAAATCATGAAGAGAATTGATGGCACAATGGCTAATAAAACATGATTTGAACTCATATCTGATAACAATAATATGCTCATGCTGAGCCATAAAGCCATCATGATCTTGTAATGTGGACTTGGAGATAAAGAGTATCATGAAAAAATATTATTCACTGCTACCAAATAAATTTGGGATAAATTTATCTTGACCATGAATGGGGAAAAAGTTAATAATCAAAGAATGACCCTACATGCCAGGGAATAGGAGCTCTTCTCTATTAAGCAAGAATAATCAATAATTATATTAAGTAATCGATTCACCACCATTATGATCAACCTCACTGCATGGGGAAAATTCATCATTGAGGAATAGCATGTGAGAAAGGTGGTGAGAGGTCTTACAAAAGGGTAGAATCCAAAGGCCATGACAATTGAAGAAGCAATATACCTTACAAGAATGACTATCAATGCGATCTTTGGAAACCTTATGGTCCATCAATCCAACATGGAAGAAATTGGAAAAGGAAATAAGAGGAAGATGTTAGCTCTAAAAGCATCATCCTATTCTAGGCAAAAAATAGATATGGATAAAAGATGATGTTGAAGATGAAGAAGGTGATGATGGGATTCTAGAAGCTAAAGAATAATTGGCTCTTATCACCAATCAATTCAAGATATTTGTTCAATCTTGAGTTGGAAGAGGTAGAATAGGAGGAAGAAAGTTCCTCAAAACCTCAAGGAAGATAAGGGACTCACCCAAGGATGACAAGATAAAATGTTATAATATATTTGGACATGTCATTTGTGAGTTTTTTAAGTTAAAAAATGAAATTGATCATGAAATAGATAGGAGAAAAGGGAACACAAATCAATCCAAACAATCTCTTAGAAATGCCATGCCCACATTTGGAGAAAGTGAAGGAGAACAATTAAAAGTGGAAGAAGAGGCATCAAACTTTTATTTTATGGCACTTTGAGATGTGTCTTCTCCTCAAATTCCTATTTCAACTTTGATGAAGACTATCACAATGATAATGAGGTATAATAGAAGGCTCCATACTATTATGATAAATCTATTTATTATTTTATATGATTCTATTCGAAAAATGAAAAAGTGACTAAAAAAAGAGATAATATGAAAAAAAATTTACAATCACTTTAATGAATTACACACAAACTTGCTAATTGATTAAACCATATTAGAATCTAGTATATTATATATCATAACTAAGCTTAGTGGAAAACTAAGATATTCATTATTATTGATCACAAGGTGGAGATGGTACAACTTCAAACTAAGTTGGTTGATCTGTAAGGCAAATGTGGTAAATTTGTGAAAGTCGCATATGTATTTACCTATGGTGAAGATGTCTTAATCATGTTTTTAGGTGCTAATGGTATTATAATAATCCTTAAGGTTTACGATATGGTGACAAAAGGATTATGAAAGCCTCTAAGGCTCATCAAGTACATGCCTCTCCTAAATCTAGGGCTTGTAATATTTATGGTAAAAATGGACATTCCTCATCCACGTGCAGACATACTAAAAATGTAAAATTCACCTCTATGTATAAAAAGACAATATATTGTAATCAATGTGGTAAAATGGACATATTACATCCTTTTGTCATAGAAATGTTAAAAATGCTTCAAAATATAAGAAGGTGTTGGTTCTAAAGGGAAACCATCCCCTAAGTTTTGAAAACTAACCCATCAAGGACCCATAAAAAAGGTACCCAAACTTTTATGATTGCAAGTTTGCTTCAAGGTAAAAATGAGAAACCAAAAATGGTTCTTGTAAGGAAAAATTCACCAAATGTGAATGCATAGAACTAGATCTAAAAATCAATTGGGAACTTTCAAGATCTAATTGAGATAACTATCCGAGCATAATAGTAATTGGGAAGATGAAGATAACTTTTATTTCATATAGCACCAATGATTATAAGGAGAATAAAAACACTCTCACAATATCACACAACACATAATTCTCTTAGAGACAAAAGAGAAAATAATAAGAGAGGGTTTAGATAGGCTTGATGACATACCACACTATTTAGAGTTATATACATAATTTATTTATAGAGGTACATAGCCAACACAAGAAAATGATAGAATAAAGGAAACATATGGTTTGTGTTAACAAACACAGGGACTCTATGTTTTTTTTCCCTATAACTCTCAATGTTTATAAAATAACACATGACTAAGTAGACAAAGTAAACATGGGTTGTGTTAACTAACATGAGCCACCCATGTTTTCTCCATTAGTCACCATTTGGCTCAAAACTCCTCCTTTTACTTTGAAGCACCCATCATACTCTTGTGCTCTACCTTCTTATCAAGAAGGAATTTAGAATCATATAAGATAAGAGATATAGATGTAACTGGGTCAGTCAACAAGGTCCCCCTATTCATGCCAATAAAATTCCTATGTCCTAATTGCATTAGCCAAGGATGATAAACATCTAAGTGATACAATTTCAATGTTGCCCCAAGTGTACCCTTAATACCTGTACCAAAAAGTTCATATAATGTCCCAACCCTCTTGCCAATAATTACAACCAACTTTCCTTTAACAACCTTTTATGTTTCATTCTTAATGACATAATGATTACCTTTACTATCCAAGAAGAACAACAAAATCAAGATCTTGATCATCTTATGCACACAATGAACATTAGATAATGTATTATCACCTTCACAATCCTAATCCCAATAACTTTGCACAAAGAACCATTTCCTAATATAAGAACTCCACCTCAAATAGTGTCGTAAGTCTGGAACTAGCTTCTTTTGAGACAAACATGGTAGGAGTACCCAGAATCTATAATTCACCTATCAACAACTTTAGTCTATCCATCTATGGCAGTTATAACATCACCATTATAATACCCTCAGCTATGGCAGCATCACCCTCAAAAGATACACCATCAGTAGTATTTGTTGGTTTTCTATTTTAGTAGTTTTCCTATTAAGAGCGTCCTTATGTTAACCATGGTATACAATAGTCTTAAGCTTTATTGCTACAAGCCCCTCACCATATGAGATATAAATAAATTAAGTCTCAATCAATTCATGTTTTAGCAAGGTATTCTTAACATCCTCACCTAATTTTAAATCCTGAATCAAACTCTTCAATAGTAGATGATTCATCATAGATCTTGTTAAATATAAAGATTCTAGCTTCAACCACAAGGAAATAACAAGTGTAACTTTGGCCGCTTCTTATTAGACATCATTTGACAAACACAATTGTATGGTCGAAATGACCTTCATATCAATACCCCAAACTCCTCAGCATGCATAATTTCAACTGTCTTGACTTTCTTTAGATAAATCCTTCTCCTATCATTAGTGAAAAAGGATCACCTTAATCTTCAATTTCCATAACCTAAAATTAACAAACCATAAAAATTTATCAATTTCAAATCTTATAAATGCTATCCTAATGGAAATCAATCACACACCCAAAGCTCTAATACTAGTTATAGGGAAAAATTCACCAGATGTAAATGCCTAAGATATGATCTAACCAATAATCAGAAAGTTCTAAGATCTAATTGAGAGAATAATTAGAACATAATAACAATTTGGGAAATAATGATGAACTTTCTTTCAAATATCACTATTAATTATAAGGAGAATCAAACAATTTTTACTATATCATTTAGTACACAATTCTCTCATAAAGATAATAGACTATAAGAGGAGAGGGTTTGTATAGGATTGATGGTGTACCACGCTATCTAGGGTTACATACATAATCTATATATAGAATTACATAACCAACATAAGAAAAGAGTAGAAAAAAGAAAAATAACTTGATCTATGTTAATAAACATGGGACCCTCATATTTTTTTCCATAACTCTCACCTTTTACAAAAATAATGCATGACCAAGTAAAAAAGAAAACACTAGCAAAGTTAACTAACACGGGCCACTTGTGTTTTCTCCCTTAGTCATGATTTAGCTCCAAACTCATCTAAATATCTGTATGCAAGAATCCATTACGGACTACAAACAAAACTACAAGTCATGATATAACAATTCCCAAAAAATAGATGCCCATGGCACATGAATGGTGATAAATTGATGCTCTTAAAATTAACACCATATAAATGAGGGAGTGTCATTTTTGGTGATGACTCTAAAGGAGAGATAATTGGAGTGGGTAACATCAGTATTGATAACTCTAAACCCTTCATTGATGATTTATAATTTTTTTGTGGTCTTAAGCATACTCTAATTAGCACTAACCAATTGTGTGATAAGGGATTTCAAGTTAAATTTTCTCATTTTAAAAGCATTAGCTCAAATAGAGTAGATATATCTATATTATTTTTATGTTCACATATCAATAATGTTTATATGCTTATGTGAAATTGATAAAACTACATAGTAAATGCTTAGATTCTATAGATAATGATACATGATTATATTATAAGAGAATAACACATGGTATTATGGATTCATTAAACAAATTGGCTTGAAATAACTTAGTAAATTATCTTCCTTAGATAAACTAAGAAAAATACATATTATGTAATGCTTGTTAATAATAAAAACAACATATAGTCTCATTTAAACCTAAAAATGGCATGACCACATATAAACCATTTGAGCTACTACATATAGATTTGTTTAGACCAACAATGACATATAGCATGGGAGGTTACAAACATACATTAGTTATGGTGGACGATTACTCTAGATACATGTGAAACTTATTTCTTTCTACAAACGATGATGCTTTTAATGTTTTTTATCATACTTGCTAAGAGAATCTAGTTTGAAATGATGTATGCAATAAGAAGTGATCACAATAAAGAATTTGAAATTGCCAACTTCACCCAATTTTGTGATAAAAAAATTTTCCACAAAATTTTGGACATGAGAACTCCACAATAAAATGGTGTCATTAAGTAGAAAATAAAAATAAAAATAGGACATTTGAAGAAGTAGCAAGAACTATATTGTGTGATTCTAAGCTTTCCAAGTACTTCTTGGCTAAAGCTATAATAACCACCAATATGTTAAATTTATTATTGATTTATGATATTATCAAGAAACCTATGAGCTCTATAAAGGTAATAAAAAAGTTGTGGGATATTTCCACATATTTGGTTATCAATGCTTTATCCTAAATAATGGGAAAATAATTTTTTGTAAGTTTTTCCCTAAAGCTGAAGAAGGTATCTTCATTGGTTATTAATATATAGTAAAGTCTATTGTGTCTTCTATAAAATAAATTTAGAAGTTGAAAAAATAGTTTATGTTTCTTTTGATGAATCTAAGTTTAGTATAAAAGAAACAAATAATGATAAATTAAGTCCATAAATTTAAGTGGATAGCTTGCTTGAACAAGAAGAGACAAAAACTAATTATGATAAACTAGATGAAGAGAAAAATGCTCCTCTTATTTCGCCTCAAGAGGATTAAGTTAGATAATATCTCCTAAGAGCTAGAAGATATGCATATAGATATCTTCAAGAGCTCTTCATTGGTGATTCAACTTTGGGAGTGACCACTCAATCTTCCATAGGTAAAATGCAACAATTTAGCATTCTTATGTTTAATGGAACCTAAGTTTCCAATTGAATGGATTTTAAAAGTGGATTTTTAAGTGGTTTCATTAAGGAAGAAGTTTATGTTAAGAAACCTTTATGTTTTTAAGATGGTATTTTAAAAGTGGATTTTAAAATGCGCCCCAAAGGCTTTATATGAGTCTAAGTGAATTTCTAATTAAAAAAGGATTTAAAAAAGGAAAAATTGATAAAACCTTTTTTATTAGAAAAACTAAGAAAGACCTTTTGCTTGCTCAAATTGATGTGGATAACATCATCTTTGGTGCTACTACTGAAACCTTGTGTAAGGAATTTTTTTAAGATGATGTGCAGTGAGTTTGAGAAAGGTATGATGTGAGACTTGAAATAATTTCTAAGAATACAAGTTTAACAAACTAAGGAAGCAATACATGTCACCCAATAAAATTACACCAAACAATTGCTAAAGAAATTTGGAATAAATGAGAGAAAACCTTGCAATACTTCCACAGCAACCACAAATAAATTTGGCATGGATGAAGGAGATAAAAAAGTTGATCAAAGAAACTATTGGGGTATGATTAGGTCAATTCTATTCTTTGTGGCATCTAGGTCGGAAATTAGGTCTATTGTTTGTTAATGTGCTCAATTTTAGTGTAACCATAAGGAATCTCACATAAAAGCGATAAAAAGAATCATTAGGCATTTAGTTAACACATGTTATCTTAAATTGTTTTACCCTATTGATACTCTCATAGACCATGTTGGTTACTATAATGCAAGTTTTAAATGATACAAGATAGATAGAAAAACCACACTAGGTACATATCAATTTCTAGGAGAAACCCTAGTTAGTTGGCTTATTAAGAAACAATATAGTCTTGTATTATTAACAGTAAAAAAAATATATATAGCCACTAACACTTGTTATGCTTAAATAATTTAGATGAAACACCAATTGAGTGATTTTTTTTCCTAAAATTGATAAAATTTCCAATAAACGTGATAAAACTAGTGCCATTTACCTCACTAAAAATTCCATTCGACATTTGAAGTCCAAGCATATTGAAGTAAGATATCACTTTATTAGAAATCATGTTAAAAAAATAGATGTGAGTGTAGAATTCGTGGACACATTACAACAATGGGGGTTATCCTCATTAAACCTCTAAATGAATAGAGATCACAACTATTAGGAGAGAAATTGGGATAACATCTATATGATTTAAGCTATTTCTCTCATATTTTTGAAATCATGAAAACTTTATGCTTTAATGATGTGGATAAACAATGAAATTTAGTCTAAAATATGTTAGATTCCTTTAATACAGTGATAATACATACGCATAATATATGATTTGAATTGATTTTGATTTTCTAAATATATAGTGTAGTACTAGTAAAACCAATCGACTTATTTATAAACTAGTCAATGGGTTAAGGGAATTGGTCGATCAGCTTTAGGAGATAATTCTTAACCATTTTATTTTTCAAAATTAGGCAATAATAGTCAAGTGAAATGTCAAACTAGTTGACTAGTGTATTTCTCATATAAATAGGATTTTGCTAACTTGGAAAAACCCACAACCTTAGTTATCAAACCATTTGACTCTTCTCTCATGTGCACTTGCTCTCTTTTACTCAAATTTCTCATTTCATCACCAAATCACAAAATCTGGAGCTCATTAGGTCCAATTAAATGAATATAATCTATTCAAAAACAAAAACACAAGCTCATTAGTCAATTTTTGGAAAAATAAAGGGTAAGAATCTACAAAATTTTAATTGTTTTTTTGATAGACTTAATAAAAATTTGAGCATGTTTTTGTCCAATTATTGTTCTTTTATCCATAGTGTTTAAAGGAAAATAATATCATCATTTTACTTCATGGTTCTTTTGGCTTTCCCCCACTCTTAATTTGACCTAATTTCTCCCTTTTCTCTTCCTCATTTCTGTTCATTGGTTGCGCTTCTCAGTGGTTAAACTTAATCTCTTACATTTATAATTCCTTATTTAAAATGAACAATAAAAAATCCACTATTGCAAACATCCACTTCAAGGGGAATAATATTTCTCTAGATCCACCTAAAAAGACCTAAAAATTACTAAACTGTCCAACACGGACATCCATTTAGATTAAGGAGCCTTCTAACACCTCTACCACCTTCACATGTAGAAAGTTTAATCTACCCTCAATGGAGCATAAGTATC
This sequence comes from Tamarix austromongolica, assembly GCA_039764185.1. Taxonomy (NCBI): domain Eukaryota; kingdom Viridiplantae; phylum Streptophyta; class Magnoliopsida; order Caryophyllales; family Tamaricaceae; genus Tamarix; species Tamarix austromongolica. The sequence continues at coordinate 87,443,993 of CM077811.1, read as the reverse complement.
CATCATAGCCTCTGAGTCTCATTGATTCTACCCCATCTAGTGATCCACCCACCATTTAATCTTCATCAAGACTATCGAAGATCATTGAGATGTCTCATTACTCTCCCTTCTTCTCTTGCACCATGGCTGACACCCCATGCTTGATTATCCTTTCATAGTAAGAAGTTCTTCCAAGAAAGCACATTGATACTAAAATTTTCATCGATCATTATAGATTCCCTTTACTATAGTGTCTCTTGGATATCCATCTACTTCCTATTTTCATTCTTCACAATCCTATCTACATTGACTTATTTCTCCTCTTTTACATCAATCTTATTGTCCATGTTATTATCTCTCTTATTACTATATAGATTATTGGAGTCCCCATTGTCTTATACGAGACAAGTTTGGCCAGGAGTCTTGAGATCGATAGTGATATTTGCATCGGGATGACCTTCGAAAAATAGATAAGGACTAAGGTCCTCAACATTATCTTAACAAACACGGAGCATCACCATTATGTGCACGATGACACTGTGAGCTCCTATCATCTTCCACCCATCAAGCAAGTGTGTCACTACCTCATATGCTCTATTCCCTTATGGAATGGTATGGGGTTAGACATATCTTTATTGTTACTTTGATATCCTTAAGAGGTGACATCTTTTGTCACATATCTCATATGTCAATCAATAATAAGATTGCTCTTGAATATAGATCTCTCATAACAAGGATCCTTCAAGACTTTGGTGTCCTATTTAGAGCCTTTTTGGCCACTCAACTATGTCTTCATAATGGGATTGATATACTAGATGCCATGAAACTTAGGAGAATAAGATATAAGATGATTATAGATGAGAAGACCTTGGTGCTTATAGCTAATGCCACAATCTTGCATAATGGTCCATCTATGTTGCTCCTTTGTCACAACCTCTAATTAATGATGAACATAGCATGACTCCACCTTCTAATGATCCACTAACACTAGCTAATATCCCATCAACTATAGAAGGAACTTCCACATCCACTAATGCACCTTTCTCATCTGCTACACTCTCTTGATTAGCACTTAATGTCAACAGACTATCATCGGCATCTATGATCTCCTCCTCAAGATGTTCATAATTAGTGATATGAATCTAGAAGCTACTTTTATTTGTTAGGGGCTTCAAAAGACTAAAATGTGTGCTATATGTCTCCATTTTTAGCCTTATGAGCGACACCATGACGTTAACATGGTGATAGGACAAGTGTAATACCCCCACTTTTCACTACAATTTAAAAAAAAAACATTATAGAAGGAGAAAATATCAAAACCTAAGGAAAAATGGGGTGTTATTACCCCACCTAACACATGATAGACATCATCCGCTTGTTCCTATTAGATAGAATGCAAAGAAAACCAACAAAACAAATTCAAGAAAGAAAGTGTAGAAATGATATAGAATAAGAATATCAGAAAAAAAATGTTTACAATTTTGATCATGATGGGACCACAAAGTATCTAAAATGCACAAGAGAGAAAAACAAATAGTACCAAAATAGACTAAGAATAAGATAACATTAGGGTAAAGCCCAAAACACTAATCCATAAAGTACCTAGAAATATCTCAAGATTTCCATGCTCTCAAGCCCCTAAGCTCAACATAAGGTAGGCCAACTCTTGACCATACCTAAAAGACTTGCACATAATCATATAATAATGGGATTAAGTATGTGACCAAACAAATAGGCAAATCAATATGCTATGTACTAAGTAAGTCAAGTTACCTCATTAATTGGATTCACAAGCATACTAGGCTAAGATAAATATAGAGATCAACCTATAATACCTTATCAAACCAACACGATACAATTAGATTCACATGCACTATCATGGTCATAGAATGCATCAAGATTTCATGAAATACCAAACTTAGATAAAAAATAGGTGATAATGCTTGTCATCCCAATTTACACACCACCGATAATAACATATCATCACATAATAATGATATTCATGCAAATCACTATGGATCTTGCAACCCACTTACTTAAATCACCCATTAGATCCATATTTTAGGCTTGCATAATTAATAAGGTTAATTATTTATAATCCATTATTCCTTTTGGAGCAATGGGCTGGATTACCACCTTATGGTCTTACAATACCATGGAAGCCATAGAAACACTAGAGGGTATAAAGTCCAACAAAATCCAAATAACCACCAATGGGCATAAGTCTTAGATAAATCCAAATAAAAACCAATGGACATAAGTCCTAGCTAAAGGCACCATAAACGCCTGAAGATAGACTAAATCCTTGTAGCTAGTCAAAGATGAAGTAATCTAAACCCATATATAACTCGATCATCTTTCACTTTAAGTGATTAGTGTTTTATTCTCAAATATTATGTTAACAAATAAAGCCCACATAACAACTAAATGACCATGTCCATATAACCATTCTCATTGAACTACCATTACCATCAAAACATATGATAGAAATTAAATTTATACTTTTCCAATTGTAGCCCATCCATTAAGTACCTCATTTGAAAAAATAAATTGGATGAAGTTATTCAACAGTTCCATCGTAACATATTCACTCCACTTTTCCTATTAAAATCTTCTAAAGGTAGTTAATGATGCTACCGTGAAAACGAATAAATTAAACCATCTAATAGGTTAGTTAATTTATGCTAAGGTACGTGTTCTCACAAATAAAGAATCATGTTATACTATAACATCAAACCATAAATCATACCAATATCAAATGAAGCAAAAATAACCTTCTTGAACTAAACTAGTCAATTGATTTAGGAGAACTAGTGAAATGCTTTATCTTATTTAAACATTAGAGTTCACTATGAAAACAAGTTGTTTGGTTGTTTAAAAATGTTGATAAATCTTAAACCGGTCAATAGGTTTAGTTAGAGACACCTAGAATCATCACTAGAGAGCTAATTAATTGGTTGGGCTAACCATTTAAATACTCTAATAACCCAATAATCATTTAGGCAGAGTTAGTCGATAGGTTCAGACATAGAGCACCAAAAGTCACTATATATAGACTATTTAAAAGATTAGGCTAACCAATCGACTACTCTAAGAATGAGATGATAGGTTTGCTCAGATATCATAGTTTGTACATTTTAACATGATTAAAAATTCTAAATTATAAATACATCAAAACCATACTATTTCCATTATATAAAGTTGATATTAAACATTTCCACATAATAAATCATGATGCATTCTGAGAAAATAAATAGCATATTCCCAAAATCATACTTATCTCAAAATACTTAAATCACCTAGCATGAGTCACCGTAATACCATCATTATCATATAATCATGCTAAAATTATATTTTATAGCCTATACCAGCTCACATGTTCATTGATTTCACATTTCAAAGAGAATAATGACTTATTTAAAATCCACAATAATAATGCAAAACCTTTAGCTAGATAATTCCAACTCTCCAAAACCTTAAGCAAAAGATTAAAAACTTTGAAACCTTCTTACAATTCTCATAAACCTTGGTAATATGAAGTAAGGAAAGAAAACCATACTTTTATACCTCAAAGAGTATTCGAAGGGAATCATCTAAAAATAAAACTCAAATTTTACCAAATCTAACATTTTCTTACTTAAGGATAAAATAAGAGGGAGGTAGAGTAATGATAAAAAGAGGCAAAAAAATTAGGGTTAAGGATTAAAACAAGAAGAATGGAGCACAAGTGTGAGAAAAAAACCCATAATATTTTAGTGGTTGAAAAGTGGTAATGAGAGAATAGGATTAGGGTTATTTATAGCTAGATAGTCAGATAAGGAATGAAGGATAAAGGGGTAATAGATTGAAACCTTAATTTCATTGTTTGAAATTGGACTAAAAGAGGTGAATTTATCAATAATAGGATTGATTTTATTCCTAGATCCTTGATAGTGATTTTTGGAGAATGAAAGTGAAGACTTTTTAGAGAAAGGTTGACCATAAAAAGGGAAAATAGGAATATCTCCATAAGAAATACATCTTCTAAGCATGGATTGAGAATATGAAATGGGTTGCTGTTCTAGAGTTATATAGAGGAGAGAGAGTAGAAGAATAAAAGAGATGAGGTTATCATCCCCTTTTCTACTAAAATCGTACTTCAAATCTGCTTAAGGCAAAGAAAATTTGGGATGAATGCTAAAAGTGGTTAGACAAACCCAGGGAAAAAAATTGGAGTTAGCTTACCAAAATTCCAAAACGTTATAAATATCTCTCTAGAAAATCAATATGAGAAAAGTGTGTTAGTTCAACAAACCAATATATGGGTTTGGTTAATCAATCAACTATTCTAAAAACTAGCTATTTAGTTTCCCAAATAACTCGATCGCTATTATCAAACTAAAATCATTGCTAAAAATGATAGACCAAATGATCACTCCATCGAATAAATTGATGGATAAGCTAATAAAAATTTATTTTCTCTTAAACTTTCTAATCTTTTCAAATATCTTTTTAAATCAAACCTAAAATATATATCCAATCTATAAAAGCATCATCCAGTCTCCATTAAATATAAGAATTTTATAGTTTATATATGTTAAATTCTATGGTATTACAGTACTACCCCTTTAAAAGAGGTCGTGTCCTCAAAGCTTACTAAACAAAATCAACATCATATGATAAAACAAAAGGAATATATCTCATTTAACAAAATAAGATAAAAGAGGTCACTAACCCTTAAAAGAAAAAAGGGTTACATGAAGAGACATCATCCTAAGGGAAATAATAGGGGTACGTTGTGCAAATCTCTTATTTGACCTCTCACATGGCCTACTTGGCACCATATCATGACCAAAAGACCTTCACTAGCAAAATATTTTTGCATGCATCGCTCTAGTTTTTGTGCCCAAAATTCTCTTTAGTCGCTCTTCATAGGTTAAAGAATCATCAAGCTCTATTAATTTTAGATGGATGACATGGGAAGGATCTACTATATACATCTTTAACTAGGAAATGCAAAAGATGGTGTGCACACAAGATAACTCTACTGGTAGGACTAACTCATATGATCCATTGTACCTCATTGCCTTGCTTTCAAAACTCATATGATCCATTGTACCTCGAATTGAGTTTACCCTTCCTATTAAAACTCATTACTTCCTTGTAGGAGGGACCCTCAAAAGGACTCTATTACCCACCATATAACCATCAATTATTCTCTTCAAATCCAAATAACTCTTCTGCCATTCTTAGGTAGCTTTTATACAATCATGAGTCAATTTGATATATCTTGTTTTGTCCTTGAACATGTCTAGTCCTAACATAATTGTCTCACTGATATCATTTCAACATTAGGAACTATGAGAATTACTCTTGTAGAGTGCAACAAAAGGTGTCATGTTGATACTCGCATGGTGATTGTTGTTGTAGGGGAACTTGATAAGGTCTAAGGAATCCTCCCAAATACCTCTAAAGTCTGTTGCACATGCCTAAAGCATATCTTCTAAAGTCTGAATGGTCCTCTCTATTTAACCATTTGTAGTTGGGCTAAAAGCCTTACTCATCTTTAGCTAACTACCAAAAGCTGCCTATAAAGTTTCCCAAAAGTATAATATGAGGAAAGAATCTTGATCCGACACTATGTCTCTAGGGAACCCATGTAATCTCGCAATGTGTTTCCTATATGCACTAGCTAACTACTCTATACTCCTTGTTATCTTCAATGGTATAAACATGGTTGAGTTAGTTAAATGATCCATAATAACCTAGATGGATGCAAAACCAGTACGGGTCTTCAAAATTCCAGCCGCAAAATCTATAGATATGCTATCTCATTTCCACTATAAAAATTTTAATGATTATACTCACCCTATTGTTCTCTTAAACTCGATCTTGGCTTGCTGGCAAGTTAAACATCGTGTGAAAACTTTTACAACCTTCTACTTCATATGAGGCTACCAATAAACCTTATTCAAGTCCTTATATTGCTTAACCCATCTAAGATGGATAGAATAATGAGTATAGTGACCTAACTCAAGGATTTTCCTCTTGATATCAACAGATCATTTTGGTACACACCACCTACCACTATATCTAACAATACTATCTTCATGGATATGAAATCCCTTGTCTCTACCTACTATAATACCACATCTAATCCTTTCAAGTTTAACATCAATAGGTTGACTAGCTTGAACCTTATTAAAGATGGAAAGTGTGATGATGAGTGAACTAATCATTGCTTACAAACTATAAATGGTAATAAACTCAATGCCCCTACCTCTGAGCTCTTAACATTAATGATCAACCAACATAATTGCTTAGGGAATGTGACATCTTTTGGCTAAGAGCGTTTTCCACTACATTAGCCTTATCCTCAAGGGAGGTCAATTCTAGGTAATAATCCTCAACCATTTCCAACCATTAGTGTTGTACTTAAGGATCTTGTGATCTATGTAAAACTTACACTACATACCATAGAGTAATATCTCTAAATCATAAAAGTGTATACCACTACAACAAGTTCTCAACCATGAATTGGATATTTCTACTTATGCAACTTCAATTAATGAGAATCATAAGACACAAATCTCCCGTAGTGCATTAGCACAAAACCCAACAAGTTCTTAGAGGCATGGTTATACATCTAAATGTCATATGGCTCTTTAATTCTTCAAAGGGCTTACTACATTTTCATTCTAATGGAAACGTATAGCCTTTATAACCAAATTTGATAATGAAAGAGCCATCTTGGATAATTCCTAAAAAATCTATGATAATAGCCAACCAATCCTAGAAAATTGAGCAACTCTTTGACTGACGTTAGAGTTAGGCACTAAAAAATTGCTTGAAACTTGGAAGGATATACTTACGCATCATATTTTGAAATCACATGCCTAATGAAAGCTAGTTGATCTAGCCAAAACTCTATCTTTGAAATTATGGTGTATAACTGGCGTGGTCTTAGCAATGCTAATGTTCCTCTGAGATGTTGTTTTTGCTCCTAATGACTATTGGAGTAGATAGGAATGTCCTCGATGATCAATATGATGAACTAATCTAAAATTTGTCATAAAATATAGTTTATGAGAGTCATGAATACTTCAATCACATTAATGATTCTCAAAGGAATTGCTATGAACTCATAATGGGTATATTTAGCCTGAAAATCCATCTTTGGAATATCCCACATAACAATCCTTAACTGATGCTAACCTAACTAAAGATCAATCTTCAAAAACACTGTGGCTCCCTTGCGCTAGTCAAATGGGTCACCAATTTGAGGTAAGGGATAATGGTTCTTTGCTATAATTTGATTCAATTATTAGTAGTGGATACACAACCTTAGGCTTCCATCCTTCTTCTTGATGAATAAAATCATGCTCCCTAAGGCAGTGCACTTGGTTAAATTCTTCTAGATAAGCCTTAAGCTCTTTCATCGCAATGGGTAAAATAGTACAATGCTTTGGATATCGACTCTGTCACTGGACACAAATTTATTGTGAATTCAATATCTCAAACCAGTGGATTGTCTAAAATCACATCAGGAAAAATGTTAGAATACTATTAGATCATTAGGATTTTCTCTAATGCTGTCTTATCAACCTTATTATCTTAAACACTATAATAGAATAGTAAATACCCTTTGAAAACAAGGATACTCAACATGATAGCTAGAACAACTTTCATCGAAGAGCCGGACTCACACTTCTAATAGGAGATTCTAACATTGTTTGGTCTTTGAAGAACCACACATTCCTATGCATGATCTATCAAGGCTTGATACTTCCATAGAATCTCAATTGCAACAATCATATTGATGTAGCACAACCAAGCTCCATAAAATTTAAGGAAAACTCTACTTCACCAATTATTTAGGTCACCCCTTTATAAAGCTTAAAGCGTACAATCCTATATCTTGAAGGTATAATAAAAAATAGAAATACTACTTGAAGAGGATAAACTAGCTCTAGCTATAAATATTGATGAGGTAAAAGAATGTAATGCACTATAGTTAAACAATACACATGCATAATAGAAAGATATAATAAGCTTATCAATCACCACACTGGCTTGACACTTGTGTTAAGACTAGCTATTCACATTTAGGTTCTGACTTAAAGGAACTCTTAAAGCATTGCTTGACACCTGACCCTACTAATAGCTGTGGTGTTTTTGACCCCTAAGTTGAATGACATGGTCAACAACACTAATTGGTGATAGAGGAAGTCTCAAAGTTTGTTATTGTTGTTGAATCGACTTAGTGCCTTAAGTTCACGAATGGATCCTCTTAACATTGCCTTCTCTATCATGGCACTCATAAGCCATGTGTCCCATCATACCACAATCATGAAAAGTCACCTTGTTTCCCTCACAATCAACCCTTGGGGGATCTGCTCCATAACACTTGTAATGGTAATACCTCTCCTCAAAATGTCCTCCAAATCAACTTCTTGAATAGGGTGCTAACCCCATATTTCCACCATACCTAGGCATTATGCCGCTAATAAAATATGTCATCTTCTTAGCATTGGGATAGTAATGACTCTCAAACTTTATTTTGCACCCCACCTAGGCAATCCTAGCTAGAATGGCCCAAGATGCCTTAAAGGACTTCTTATACATCCTAACCATGGCTTGAAATGCCCCGAAAATTCCTAATTTTAAATAGCATATTTCAATGAAGTTTTATTATAATAGTTAATTAAGTATATTATTTTATTTAAAATAAAAGAAAATTAATTAGGGAAAATCAAGAATAAATTTATAAGTATTTTAATTAGGAGGAATTTGGGTATTTTAACTAATTAAATATTTTAATTTGGGAATTTATTTAAATAAATTATTTTATTAAAATAAGAAGGAGAAAATAGTTTGAAATTAATAATAATTTTATGAATAATTTAATTGAAGAAAATTAGGGTGTTTTACTAATTAAAATGGAAATTATGGAAAATCTTTTAAAAATCTTAATTTAGCTTAAAAAGGGATTTAAAGATTATTTTATTTTAATATTATTATTTTTAAATATCATAAATATTCAGATTAATTTAATTGGCCCTAACCTAATTATTTTTTTTTTCTCTTTTCCTTTTTCTTTCTTCCTTTTTCTTTTTCTTTCCTTCCTCCCCTCCCCCGATTTGGGCCTGACACAGCCCAATTACCTTCTTTCTTATTCTTTCCATGCCGCAGCCCACTTCCGTGTTTCTTTTGTTTTTCCTTCGGCAGCCAGAGTGCTGCGTTTTGTCTCATTTCGCCCTGAAATGCGTCATTTCATTTAATCCCTATCTCCCTCGCGCCGACCGCCTGGTTCTCCCCCTTTTCTTTTCTTTCCCCGGCCGACCGGTCCATCTCCTCTTCTTCTTCTTCCTTCTTCCTCCTTTCTCTTCCATCGACGCGACTGCAGCTCCCGACCCACCAATGGCGTCTCCGGCTACAGAGACTTTGACCGGCCATTTTTTGTCTCTTTGTATTCCCCTTGACTCAAGGAATAAATTGGCGTAACTCTTGTCCGTTATCTCTCGCCCGTTTCTTCTCCCCAGCCTCGCAAAACTTCGATGCAACCCAAATGATGGCCGACCAATTACTGCCACCGGCCACCCAAATTCTCGTACCTAATACCTCCCTGCCGACCTCCAAAACCCTATTATCCCATCTACCATCTATAAATAGTTTAATTGTAGGAGTTTTGGAATTTTTTTCTCACCCGAAACCCTAAGTGAAGGCTGCCATCACCGTGACTTCAGATGCAGCTTTCGCCACCGATAGCTAACCTCAGCGCCACCGCAACATTCCAATTTCTTCCCTGAAATTTCCTCTAATTAATTAAACAATTTTCAACCTTTGATTCTTCTTGCACAGGCCTCCATAGTCATGCCAAGTTTGCTGCTCATCTCGCTAGAATTTTCACCCCGAAACCCTTAAGCCGCCGTCCGCCGCCGTTTCCGCCACTTCTACTGCCCTCTGAACCACCCAAAAACTTCCTCTAATCCTCCATCGAACCATAACCTTATTTTAATTTTTCCCCTGCTCCTTCTCTCTTTTTCTTCATCTTTTTACCTTTTAGATCATTTTTTTCCGTCCACCACCGTGAACCACCGTCGGTGCCGCCCATTCCTGCCGACTCAAGGTGAAACCCTAGACCTCCTTAGTCATTATTTACTATTTATTGTAAATTATTCTATTTTTATTTTATTTATTACTGATGAGTTCATATTTTGACACATTTTATACCCTTATAATCTTAGTTTTTGGTAGTTTATTTAGCTAATATAGGGGAATAATTATTGTTTTATCCTTAAGTGGTAAAAATTGTATAAATTTTATTATTTGAGCTAAAATGATATAAATTAAGTAAATTTAGAATAAAATATTATTTATTAATATTTATTGAATTTTATTTTGCATGCATTGTTTTTAAATAAAAGAAAATTAAAAAAAAAAGAATTCGACGTTTGGACCAAAGGCCGAAGGCCGAAGGCCCAAATGCCACGATAGCCAAACAAATAGATCGACAGACCTGGAAAAGAAACAAAGCCTCATCGCCGAACGACGCAGTAGGGCTGATGTGGCGTGGGGCACCGCACAGAAAAGTCAAAGAAAAACGGAACCATCAGTCGCAAAAAATTTATAAAAGGCGTGCGGCAGTCAGTAGGAGAGAGGGAGCTACATAGCGAGAGGCTAGAGCCTTCACGGCTCAGGCTAACCGCGAAGGACAGAAATCGAGGCACAGGTCGAAGCCTCAGCGCAGGACGTTACGCGAAAAAGGCTCGGACGCAGAAAAGGAGGCCACCGTACGGACTTCGAGGGAGGGCTTGACGAACGAAACCAGGCAGAGCAACCACGTCAGCCGAGAAAAGGAAAAAGGAAAAGAATTTTGCACAGAAATAAAGGTCGAGAAGGAAGAAAAATTAGAGGAAGAATTTAGTACTGGTAGAATTTATTTCAGATAAAATTAATTTTTATCTGAATAAATTCTTGAAATTTTATCCAAAATTAATTCCGGTTATTTATTTATTTTATTTTTAATTTATATTTTAGATATATATATTTTTGTGTAATTAATTCTTTAATTATGGCTGGCTGATTATTTATTGTTAGGGAATGAATTGAAACCCTAGATTATGATTTGAATTATAATTTTATTTTCTTTGTTTCGTGAGATTGTTTCTTAACTCTATATTAATTGCTATCGTTTATATGTATAATTCTGTCAAGTATAGTTTATTTGGTGCATGCCTTGTTCTGGTACCTCATAAGTGACAGTATGTAGGATTAATTGCTTGCTAGGTGGCCATCTAAATATACTAGAATTTATATGTATAAATTGCAGCTAGGTTAGATAACAATTCACCTAATCGTTTTGTGATTCTAACCGAAGTGGTAAAACGTTTCGATACGTGTGGGTCAAGAAAAGGAAATACAGCTAGACATGCTTTTTGTACTAGTTTGGGTACTTAGATTGACAGCCTTCCACTTACACTTAATGCATTAAATCTAGTTAAATATAGGAGCCGCTTGTTGCTGCTATACTGCTAATATTTAATAGGGTTAATATTGGCGCTTTGTCGTATTAATTAATTAAGGGAAGTAATATAAGGTGTATATACCTGGTTTTGGTGTGCAACTTGGTCGATCTCTTTCTCACGATTAAATATTGACTTAGAAATAAATATTATATTTTCGACCTAATCTAGTCGTGGATTTTTATTTCCCCAACATATTTCTCATATCTGCAGGTTTCCCATATTTTCATTATTTTTGTTATTAGTTTACTTTATTTTATTTATTCCTTTTATTATCTTTATTTTTATAAACCCCCATTAATATTTTTCTTATTTATTTATTCTGTGTTATTTAGGATTTTTATTTTTCGTTTTAATTATTTTTAAGCTAGTTAGATAGAGGTGAGCCCTCTCAATCCCCAACTAGAACGATACCCTTATTTACCAGTGCTACAATTGACAACAAGAGGGTTTAAATTGCGTGCCGGCTACGGTCACACCAATTAGTAACTATTCGAATATACTAAATATTTCCTTGCTATCAATATTATTATTATTTGATATAAAATTTATGCTGAATTGTACTTGCAGGGTGGAGAGTGGTAATAAAATAATTTTATTGTTAGTTTCGAATTTTAAGTTATTAATTGAATTATTATATGATTATTATCATTCTTCTTCTTATTATTAATATTATAATTATTAGAATAATTACTATTAAAATTTTATTAATTATTCTGGAAAATATTAGGCCCTAATTTTATATTAACATTCACACTTAGGTATTTTAGTATTATTATTTCTATTGTTCTTATAACCATTAATAATAATATTATCATTATCTTTATTATTTCAATATTATTATATATGTTATTAATTTTATTATTATTATTAATAAATAGTAGGTCATTAGTTATAAGTAGGGTCGAAACCCCACTTTAAATTTTAAAGCTTATATATTATTGTTATTATTATTATTATTATTCTTGATATTATCTTTGTTTATAATATTTAGTTGTTATTAGAATTATTATTATTATTATTATTATTTTATCTTTACTCATATTATTTTGGTGAAGGGTAGAAACCCTTATATCACCTTTGTATTTTGAACTGCATTAGTTTTATTATTAATATTCTACTAGTATTTTGTAGAGTCAATTCTAATATAATAATTTTTAATTAAAAATAAGGTCTTGGGATAAGTTAGAAATAATAGCATTCTTAAGAGAAAACCTAATCCTAGTATTTTTCCTATAGTAGGTGAGCCCAACCAAAGCCCTCAAGTGGCATAGGAGCGTGCTCCAAAACAGGTGACGTTTTAGGTAAGGGGTGCTAAGACCATACTTGTATTATGTGATTTTATGCTATGCATGCCATGTGATGTTAATTATAGTGTATTTCGTGTGAATATTGTATAATTGTTATTAATATAACATGATTATGGGATTGAAGTATGTTGGTATGGATAAATGGAGGCATGAGAATCATGTGTACATTTATGTTGTTATTGTTGTATAATGTGGCTTCAAGACATGCATGATGGGGTTGTAAAATAATGACGGAGTTGTAAGATAATGATGGGGTCGTAAAATAATGATGGAGTTATAAAATATTGACGGGGAGTTGCATGTGTTAGGGTTTTGCATGGGTTAGGGTTTCGCATGAGGTTGCCTGGTGATTAGGGTTTTGCACAAGAATCAGGGTTTTGCATGAGGATTAGGGTTTGCATAAAAGTAGGGTTTACATGGAAAATGGGTTGCATGGGAGTTAAGGTTTGCATGAAAATATGCTTTACATGGTTAGGACGCGTAGTCCTATGTGTATCAGATCCACCGGCTATAATAGTGGTTAGGGTATGATACCCTATGTGCCTCCGATCCACCAGCTATAATAGTGGGGGCTCTCGTATTCGCATGGATTTGATAAAAAGGCATAATGTGTATCGATTTTCGATAAAAGATCAAGTAAGTAATTAATCCGGACTTTAATTAGGCCTTTATGTATCTACTCGATTGATTGTACGATATTATGTTACCGTGATTGTGCCTCTGTTATGTCCTCTGTATGAATCTCTATGCTTATGTGTTGGCATTAGCGCTCGGTTACTTTACTCAGTACGTAATGTACTGATCACTCGTTTCATGGGTGCTGCTCATTCCAACGAGTAGAAGGCCCATCTAATTTCCTGCAGGTAGGAATGTCTTTTATGATGATATCAATGTCTATGGGACATTAGGAGGGGTCCAGTGACATTGGGGCGGGACCTGTTCCTATAGTGACGTGGCCGGCTCTCCTTGAGATTTTTATTACCATTTCTTTTAATTATAGTTAGTACTCCGGAAACAGTTTTATAATTGCAGTTTTTCTCCTTTCTCGATGAACTAATCCTTGTACTTTGGATTATGTAAGGAATACCGCGTATTTGATTTTTGTAATCATGAATTTGGATTATTTATTAATGTTTCAAGTCATTTTTCTTAGCCTTAGCACTTAATGCTAGAACGGTAGGAGTGAACCGGTCTAGTATTAAGTGTGGCGGTAACATCTCTAGAATTTACGGTTTAAGTTATAAGTATTATTATTTTTAGAAAAAAAAATTTGTGTAAATTTTGGGGTGTTACATGTCTAGCGAGGTAACTCCAATAAAAAAATCTTGGTACCCGATTCCTAAGCCTATCTTGAAATGGTGGACCTACATTGTTTCATTAGCCTCTACCACATAAGAAAAATAGAACAGGTACGTTAAACTTGTGTAGTACTCCTCCACCATCCTTCTTCTCTACCAGAGCATTATAAGCTCATTATACTTTCTCATATTGAGATGATTGGGGTAAAATCTTGTTCAAAGTGACTCAAGGAAGGGTCCCCTAGTACTCTTTGTTGGATGCTCCTCCACGATATGTATGCTCAATCCCTAAAGTAATATAATGCCATATTGGCCCTCTTTTCTAACAAGAAACCATAATTAGTAAAGGTCTTCTCCATATCTCTAATCCATCTCGTCATGATTTTAGGGTCCTCCTAAACCTCAAAGATTGGTTGTTGATGATGTTTTGCTCTATTGAGCCAACTCTTTAGAACTAGTGCTGGTACTAGCATAGGTGGAGGCTATGGTGCTCACATATAATCTTCCATACAGACAAAGGTCTACATAAGTGCCTCGATGTGCTCATAATGAAAGATGAAAACCATTGAATCCTAAAGACTAGGACTAATCAGAAATAACTAATTTATCAAACCTAAGTATAGCATGAAAAATAAACACACAAGCTATTTATAGCATATTCCCTGACCTACTCTCATGCGCAAACATTTCTAGGTTTGAAATCACTTGATATTTTAGTTAAATACAAAAAATAGTTGGGAAATCATTAAAACAACCTAGGGTATCAGCTAGAGATATTAAAAAGGAAAGGAGTTTATAGAATAGAAATCTAACACTAACCTGGGGCATAAGCTCACAATGTTAAAGTACCAGAGTTTTTTCTAAGAAAAAAAACCAACCTTTAACACCCTTATTTTTCATTACCACAAAAATTTATTCTAAAATATTTATACGTAAAAAATAATAAAACCTATAAAAAATGGGTTTTATTGCCTCACCTAAAATAGGATAGATATCCTCTATCCATCCCATGTTAGATACAGGCTAGGAAAATCAATCAAATAAAATCATAGAAATAGAGAGTGCAAAAGATATAGTATAAGGATACCAAAAAAAAGTGTATGTAGTTTTGACCATGCCGAGTCCCTAAAATATCAAAAATACATAAGAGATATAGAATGGATAGTACTAAAATAGACTAGGAATAAGGCAATAGCAGGGAAAAATACTTAAACATTAGTTGCCAAAGGACCTACAAAAGATCTTCGGATGTCTATGCTCTCAATTGTTCAGGCCGAACACAAGTTAAGCTAACTACCAGCCATCCCCCAAAACCAACACAAGGTCCTTTGCTTATGGGATTGAGTAGGTGACCAAACAAAGAATCACATCAATATGCTATGTACTGATTTAGCTAAGTTGCCTCCTTAATTAGATTCAATCATGCAAGTCTAAGATAAATATAGAGATCATGCAATAATACCTTATCAAGCTTGTATGATACATTTAGATTCACATGTGCTATCATGATAGTAGGGTGCATTAGGACTTTCTGCCACAAAAAACTTAGATAAATCATAGATTATCATGCTTTTCATCAAAATATAGACACATAGGATAACAACATATAATCACATTAGCAACTTATTCAACCAACTCACTAGGGCTTCTAAACCCCACTTACATAAATCACCAATTAGATCCATATTATAGGTTTTCCTAATTCATAATTTTAGTTATTCATAAGTCATTATTCCTTTATGAGAAATGGGTAATATTATCACACTATAGTTTCATAATACCATGGAACCAATATCAAACAAAGGACATAAAGTTTAACATAATCCAAGAAACCATCAATAAACATATGTCCATGTTGTAGCCAAATAACCACCAATGGAAATAAGTCATGGATAAAACCAAATAAACTACATAGGTTCCAAGACCCATTAGTGTTGATAACCCTCATACATTATTAGTGTCAAGATAAGTAAGGCATTGGGTTCTACTAGGATCCTACTTGAAGGCACCACAGACACCCAAAGGTAGATTAACCCTTGATATCTAGTCGATGATCGGGTACTCTAGACCACTTTAAGTAATTAGTACTTTATTTTCAAAGATTATGTTTTAACATAAGGCCCAAAAAATAACCAAACAAGCATGTCCACATTAGCCTTCCAACTCAGCCACTATTACCATCCAAACATATGATAAGAATTCCATTATAACATTGCCAAGTGTAACCCATACGTTAAGTTACCCCATTAGTACCAAGAAGGTATTCTATTATTCAAAAGTTCCTTCATAGAATATTTACTCAACTTTTCCCATTAAAATATTCAAAAGTCACTTAATGATGTTACCATGAATTATGAACCAATTAAGCCAACCAATAGGTCAATTAATCCAAGTCAAGATGTGTATTATCACCAATAAATAATCATTTCATATCATAATATCAAACCATAAATTATATCAAGATCAAAAGAAAAAAATATCTCTCACCAATCGAACTAGTTGATTAGTTTGGATAAATTAACTAATTAGTTTGGCTCAATCAATTCCGAGAGTTTTTTTTTGTAAACTAGTTGTTTGATTGGTCAAACAAGTTAAAACATCTAAGTCTAATCAATCGGTTTAAATAAATAGTTGATGGTTTTAGAAAGAGATCATTTAGAATTATCAGTAGAAAACCAATTAATTGGTTGGGTTAAAAGTCGACTACTCTAACAACTAGTAGATTAGTTAGGCTCAACCAGTTGATGGGTTCGAATAGAAAACAACCTAATGTCACCATAGACAGACTAGTTGAAGGATTAAGTTAACAAGTTAATTAGTTTTCTCACATATTATATTTTAGACATTTTAAAAAGATTAAAAATCCACATTCCAACCACATCAAAACCATTTCATTTTCATTAGAAAAATTTGATATTAAATATGTTTGCATACTCAATCATGTTGTATATTATGAAAATCAACAACATATTCCCAAAATCATACTTTTCTCAAATTACTTAAATCTCCTAGTTGTAATACCACCATTATTATATAATCATGCTAAAATTATATTTTACAACCTATAATAGTTCACATGCTCATTTATTTTATAGTTCAAGGCTAAGAATGACTTATTTGAAATTTTAGCTAAAATTCACAGCAAGAAAGTAAAACCTATGGTTGGAAAAACCTTAAAAGAGATTAAAAACTCAAAAATCTTCTCATAATTAACATAAACTAAGGTTATAAAAAGTAAGGAAAGAAAAATATAATTTGCCACCTCTAAGAAGATTCAAAGAGAATCACTTAAAAACACATATCTCAACTTTTTCCAAATCTAACTCTTTCTTATTCAAAGATAAAATAAGAGGGAGCTAGAAAAAGGATTAGAAGAGGAAAACAAATTGGGGTGAAGGATCAAAATAAGAATTATGGAGCACAAGTATGGGAAAAAATTTAGAATATTTTGGTGGCTGAAAATAGGCAGATGGAAAAGAGTATTAGGGTCATTTATAAATAGATAATCAAATAAGGAATAAAGGAGAATGGTGCTGATATTGAAACCCTAATTTCACCATTTATAACTAAACTATACGGGGTAGATATCTCAAGAGTATGGATGACATTGCTCCTAGATCCCCAATGGTGATTTTTAGATAACACAAGTTGTGATTTTTGAGAGATAGGTCAAATATAATAAGGGAAATTGATAGATCAACGTGGGAAGCAAATCTTCTAAGCGTGTAGTTATAATATGGAACGGATCACCCATTCTAGAGTTGTAGATATGAGATATAAAGAAGAAGACAAGGATTGATGTCATCATCCATTTTTTTTCTGCAAAAATTAGGCTTATGTATCCTCTCAAGGTGTAGAAAATCTAGGATGGCTACAAAGACATTCCTTAAGAAAAAATCGGAGTTAGATTACCAAGATTCTAAAATGTTAGAAGAATTTCTTTAGAAAATTTTAATGCTCAAAAAGTCATCTAGCTTGACAAACCGGTTGAATGGCTTGGTTAACCAGTTGGTTATTTTAGAAAGCAGTAAATCAATTTCCAAAATAGTTGGCTTGTATTATTTAACCAAAACCTTTACTGAACATGATAGATTAGAACTTATTGAGTGGTACACTAAAAAAAAGTCATTTTCTCTCAAATTTTCCAATATTTTCTAATTTATATATAAATCAAAATCAACATCATTTGATACTACAAAAGACATATATATAATTCAACAAAACAAGGTAAGAGAGGTGATTACCCTCTAAAAAAGAAAATGGTTACAACAGGATGTAATATCCTAAGAGAATAAGTAGGGGTACCTCATAGGAATCTCTTCCTTGGCCTCCCATGTGGACTCCTCATTTCTATGTTGTGACCAAAGGAACTTTACTTGTGGAATGGTCTTAATCCACATCTTTCTAGTTTTGTTTTTGTCCAAAAGACTCACATTTCATTATTCATAAGTTAAAGACACATTGAGCTATAACATTTTTTGACAGATGATGTGTGATGGATCTGCTATGTACTTCTTCAACTAGGAAACATAAAAGATGTTGTGCATATGAGATAAGTCAACTTATAGAGCTAATTGATAGGTAACCTTGCCAACTCACTCTAAGATCTCATGTGGTCTAATATACCTTAGAATGAGCATATCCTTCTTACTAAACCTTATTACTCCCTTTGTACGAGAGACCTTCAAAAGGATTTATTTCCCGCCTCATAACCATTACTCTTTCTCTTCAAATCTATATAGCTCTTCTAATAGTTTTGGGTACCTCTCATACAGTATTAAATCAATCTCAGGTGTCTCATTGTCTTCTCCATCATGTTGGCTCCCACTTGTCTCATTGATATCACTCCAACAAAAGGGAATGTTACACTTCCCATGTACAATGTCTCCACAAGTGTTAATTTGGTACTCATATGGTGACTATTATTGTAAGAGAACTCGATCAAGTCTAAGCGGTCCTCCCAACTACTTTTAAATTCCATCTCACATGCTTGAAGCTTGTCTTCTAAGGTCTAAATGGTTCTCTTTATCTGACCATTCATAATCAAGTCAAATGTCATACTCATCTTTAGATGAGTCTAAACATCAGCCGACAACTTTTTCCAAAAGTATGATAAGAATATAGAATATTGATCCGAAACACTATATCTCTAGGAACTATATGTAATCTCACAAGGTGATTTCTATAAAAGCCTGCTAACTATTCCATAATCCATGTTATATTCAATGGTGTGAACACAACCAACTTAGTCAG
Organism: Tamarix austromongolica; assembly: GCA_039764185.1. Taxonomy (NCBI): domain Eukaryota; kingdom Viridiplantae; phylum Streptophyta; class Magnoliopsida; order Caryophyllales; family Tamaricaceae; genus Tamarix; species Tamarix austromongolica. The sequence goes on along the minus strand of CM077811.1, from coordinate 87,424,649 downwards.
TTAATCCATAATAACCTAGATGGAATTTAAAGCACTATGGGTCATGGGAAGACAAACCATGACATCCATAGATATGTTATCCCATTTCCAATTAGGGACATCTAGTGACTGTACTAACCCTACTACATATCTCTATTGCTTGATCTTAACCTTTTGGTAAGTTAATCATTAAATAATGAATTATGGACTTTGAAAGAATCATGGGTGGTGATGATCAAGTATGGGAAGCAAGTCCTCTAGTGTTAGCATCGGAAAAGAAGGTGGCTGTGGTATTTTTTAAGACTCCGCACTTGAATCTACCGCTTTATGAACGCCTTAAACATCTCCATGGATCTATTAGGCCACTATTTCATGGCCACAAAAATCATAAATACTTAAGTATATTAGGAAAGGATCAATGATCAATAATGAAGTTAGTACATATGGATTTCACACATTGCACATATGGCTAAAATTTATTTCAACTTAAAATTTTAAGGCTACTCCTAACCCAAACCAACACATTCTCATATACTACACAAGATCCTATAAGCTCGAACAAGGCTGAATAATTATGTCTCTACAAAGCAACAATACAATTTAAAACCACAGACTATGATACCAACTTGTTATACTCCAAAATTTGAACCATAATTATTTTTGCAAATAATATGGAAGAAAATAAAAAAAGGGGAAAACAAACCATGAGAAAGGTCTAATCATCACCTAACCCATGCCTTAGCATGGAAAACCAAAATGAACAATAAAAGAATACATGATCTAGCATGATGATAAAAATGATAAAAATGATGAGATTAATATAAATAAGAGAAAGATTACAAATCCAAATATAAGAACCAAATTCAAGAGTTCAAATAACCAAAAATAACTAAAAGTATCAAAATATACTAGCCAAAAAGTCATCTAAGATGGTTACTCTAACTCTTAAATAAATGGATATATATCTTTCAATCCCTAAGCAATAACTCGAGACTAGCCTACAAAACTATCCCTAACATACTCAAGATGAGATTCATAACCTTGGAAATCATCCTCTATTCACTAAAACAACACAAATATAATATCAATATAAGGAAGTACTAGTAAAATAAACTATCTAAAATATGATAAGGGCTCATGGTGCACATTTAGGTCACATAGTATCATGGATATAAGGATACTTAAATACTATATGTAATACCTTACTTTTTGGAATTCTTGATGTTTGCTAATGCATTGTGTTTAATAGAGATCTAAGTGTGTTTGATCTAATTTTATAAAAGTGTTTAAGAATGGAATGGTTATGAGATAAGCTTGATTTGATTAGGAAAACAATATTTCATTTTATTGAGAAACTAGTTGACAGGTCTAAGGTACCAATCAACTAGTTTGTTCATCTAAATTTTCTTTCTGGAACCCGTCAAACTAATCGATTGTTTTAGGCACCAGTTGACCGATTTGACTTACATTTCTACTCTTCAAACTCGACTTTTCATCATAAGCTTTCCCCAAAAATTTTCTAATGTCATAACTACATTTTAGGTAGTTTATATTCAACTTTTGAGAAACTTCTAAAACTATTTAGCCTATTTTGATTATTTTCACTAGATTCACAAGGGAAGATGGCATAAGGAGTCACATTCATACCCTCAGCCCATTTATCCTCTTCTTCCCTATTGTCTCTCTTTTCTGTAAGATTCCTAAGCAAATTTTCTACGTCTCCAATCTCAATGGTTGCAACGTCAATGGATATGCTATGGTTTTATTCTCGTCCATTTATATCATTATACCCATCTTACATTTGGAATTTCTAAGGCACATTGTCTAGAACCATTTATTTTAACTAAATAGGCTCAATGTAGAAAATATCAGCTTTGAAACTTTAAAAACCTACACTTTAAATATTGAATTTGGATTGGGACTGGGAGTTTTGATTAATACATTCCCTCACCCTTCTCCTTTCAGCAAAACCTTTAATGATCTGAACATAAAATCTTCATTCCTTTCTCTCTTCTTCCCTAACCTTCGAGCTACCCTATTTTCATCACATTTGCCTTACCATTTTCCTTTTCAATATGATTTCCTAGAATAAGTTCAAAATATGCTAGCATATCTTGTTATGAATTCTGGAATAATGTTGGTATGTAGCATGCTGATTCGTGAATTTTTTTATAAAACAACTTAAATGACCTAAGTTTGTTGTTTGGATTTGATTGAACAAGTTAAGGGATCTAAATCGTGTGTCATTGGTGTGTTTAGGGGTCACTTTCGCCTAGGCTAATCGAAATGTCTCTAAGACCGATCGACTAGTTGGTCTATGACTTTAGGGATTTTGGTCTTGGATTTAAATTGATTAACTGGTTTGACTAAACTGATTAACTAGTTCCTAGAATAGTCGACTGGTTGGGTCAACCTATTGGCTAGTTGGTATGCAAATCTGGAAGTCTTAGCCTCGGGTTAGACCCATCAATTGTTACGGCCAATCCTATTGACTGGTTCTTAGAACAATTGACTGGTGAGGTTAACTGATCGATTGGTTGGCTAGCACAAGGAGGTTGGCAATATCCTGACCAATCAATTAGTCCATGAAAAAAGTTGACTGGTCAGTGAGACCCATCAATTGGTGTTTAAACCAATCGATTGGTCTCAGCTAATTTTATCTTTGTCACATATTTTCTTCCTAAATGTAATATTTGATTTTCTTATGCATGGCTAATGATCTAGTAGGTTTATAGCAATGAAACTATCTAGATTAAAGAATTTAATTAATGGATTAAAGGTAATAAAAATAAATCATTCAATGCTTGACCATAGTATAGCCTTTGGCTTTCTTTGTGCGCATAATATGAATAAATGATTAAATGAATAGAAATAGGCTCTTCTTATGGTTAGTATTGGATTAAAACAATTGATAATAGACCTCTACTGACTTATAACATGGCTCTAAAATTATAAATCCATAGGTGAAATGGATTAGTAAAAATAAAAGAAAATAATAAAATCATATGGGATAGCTTGAGTTAACCTTACATACAATTATAAGTTATCACTAGGTTAATGAAATAAATAAATAAATAAATAGTTGTAAGCTATTATTTAGACTCTAGTTGACCTATTATTGGACCTCCACCTTTGGCCTTAGAAAATTGATTGGAACATCCTTAAATAAATGGGTTAGCTTATGATTGAACAATGAACAATGACCTTGACCTTGGCATGAGCTAGAATGCCATTGTGAATAATAGAATAAATGGAAATTTTTTGGATGACTTGGATCATTATGCATATTTCTACCATGTGATAATTCCACTCTTTGGAATAATGGATGGTGTAACAAAATAATCTCTTGAAGAGAGCCTAAATGGGAACACTGGTTACATGAGAACCCTATATGGGTGTGTTCAATAAAAAGTCTTGTATGCTTGGTATGCTATTGTTGTGCGGGCATTTATGTGAAATGAACTTCTTGAACTAATAAGACATTAATCATTTAAAAGAGGAACATATAGGGTGAAAGTTTTAGATTATTAGATCCTTAATTAACTATCAGGGGTTAGTTTGCCTGTGAGTGAGTGTGAGCTAGGGATAGTGATTTTTTATGTATAAGGGAAATGATTATGTGATTCTTTTGTCTAATTAACTTGGCTTTTGTTTTGCAATATACTTTCCTTAGGAGATCAATGGCAGACAACACTCATTATATCGAGTGTATCGAGCAATGTATGGCAATTATTGGGGCTTACTTGGAAATGCAACTACAACAAGAGGAACACGACCACTACTGGTTGCAATCACATCACCAACCCCATAAGGATGGTTGAGAAGAGTCTTGCATCACCATATTCTAAAACTTGAAGTAAAAAAGGATCTGCATGCCTTGGAAGAGTGGGTATACATCTTGGAATATGCTTTTGCCACATATGGATATCGCAGACCAAAAGGGTGAACGCTATTACTTCCTACTTGAGAGTTAATTTAACCTACTAGTGGGAAGACCTACGAATGAGTGATGAAAAACCTAAGTCATATGAATAGTTTTTGGTAGATTTAAGACTTCACTTATACCTTACTCAATTGGACCTCGTGAGATATGAATAATTTTTAGCACTCCGTCATGATAGCATGCTCATAGAGGAGTATTACAACAAGTTTCACAACCTTTTTTTTTTGTTTTAAACAAGAGGTGGAGTCAAGAGAGGAACTTAAGATGCTTAATTTTCATCTAGGTTTCAAGAATAGGTTATGGGAGTTACTAATAGGGGCCACATCACCCAACTTATATTCCCTATATAAGAAAGCACATAAGGAACAACATAAGCTCCAACTCTAAAGAATTGTGGCTGGATAGAAGTGAGAAAGGGAGGGTAATAGGTGTTCCTATTATGGTAAGAGATTTTAGACCTATGGTAACCAATAAAAAGGATCAACAAGGTTCTGCAAGTGATATATGAAGAAAAACCCCATAAGAGATTGTGAAGGAGATCAAGTCTAATATTATAATTTCTTTTTGTGGGGACACAAACAATTTGAGCATCACACCAAGAGTGAATTCTAGGAGGGAAAGCATGAGGCAAACCTTACGATCCCTATGATTTTGAATTATATGCTCCCACTTGATTTTTTTCCACACTTGGTTTATTCTCAGTTGTGACTCTTGTTGTGTTATTTACCCTATTAGGCATAACCTTAACCATAGTTTAAAAGTAAAATTTCTTTTAAGGGTGTAGTAACCCCTTATTTTGGTTATTATTTGTGGTCTCTTATTTATTTGTTTAAATGATCAATTGAACTCTCCCTCATTGTTGTGGTTATGGAGCATTCTTGAAAGATCACCTTTGCATCACTATTCCTTTGAGCTAAGTTAATGTCTAATTCTTTATTAGCCATTGCACTTCAATCTTATTTGTAATTCTATCCCTACTTCCTCATTGGTACCCATTCGCTAGCAACACCTCTTGTTAATCTTGTGACATCACATCATAACCTTTATAGTTATTATTTGAAAAGAGGTTGTTTAATCCTTTAATGGCCAATTGTTAAATCATTAATTCATTGCATCCTAGCCTTCATTTTCCTTAGCAATATTCTTCAAAGGTAGCATAACTTGTTAGATTATTACACTCTTCCTAAACTATCATCTGCGACAAGTTCCATAGGGAATGATCTTTGCCTCCTTACCTTTGTAGCTATGATGTCCATGCCAGTGTCACTACTTATTGAATAAGAGTGAAACTCTATGGATAAATGTATCTTTTCAGCCTTGATAGGTTCTTGACACTCGTGACCCTTATTTATGATCTAAGCTCTTTACCTTAGTAGGTTTACTCTCACCTCCTCGTCACCACAATAGTTGTCATCTTCTTGCAAGCCTAGTGTGCCTCAATTCTTTCACTAGATGGAAACCCTAGAATTATTCAAAGACCTTCATGAATACATTGAAGACTATTGGATTGGATTCTAAAAATTTCTTAGGCTTTGGGGACAAAGCCTTTTTTAAGGGGGGTAGTACTATAATACGGATACCTCACTTTTTGGAATCCTTAATGTGCACTAATGCAATGTGTTTATTGGAGATATAAGTGTGTTTTTGTTTGGTAAGTAATGTATGGATTATATATATGATACCAAAAGTAGAGTTTGAGTACATCAAAAGTTCTCAAGACATCAACAGAGTGACATGTGATCTACCAAGGCTAACATATGATGGTATGATTTACATTCATTAAATCCAATAGCCCGAGTGGATAAATCCTTCAGAATGAGCTTTTTGATGTGAGTCCAAGGGAGGTTGGTATGCTGGAAAATTCTTCTATTGCGTTCCCCCCAAATATGGTAAATTGCTGTAGTAGATAAGGTTCGGAAGAAACTTGTTCGAGCTCTTGGTCCTCTACCTGTCTTGCTCAGCCAGTGAGTGATGTCGTGCCATCTTGTGGATTTTTGGAGGCAACCAATAGCTATAATTAAGTTGGACCATAGACTTTGGGAGTATGGGCAAGTAAAGAATAGGTGTTCAAGAGTTTCAACCTCATCATTGCAGAAGACACAATCTGTGCTTATGTGAGGATCGAACCGGATCATACAATTTTTGGTAAATAATCTGTCTTGAATCACCAACCAAAGAATAAATTGATGTCTTGGGATGGAGCATTTGTTCCAGACCATGTTATGCCAGGATACCTTACTACGATGGGGTCTTATAAGATGGTACACACGAGATATGCAATATCTGTTGTGATATGTGCATTGAGTCTTCCCCTGCTCAGTAGTAAAGTGAGTGAAAAAATAAGATCTGAGAGATAAAATCTTCTTAAAGATCCAAGAGGCTGTGGTAGGTGCTTGCGTAGACCAACAGTTTTGGTCTTTAATATAATAAGAATGTACCCATCGAATCCACAAGACCTCTTTATGATGCATAGACCAACAGTTTTGGTCTTTAATATAATAAGATTTAGTAAACTAAGTCCTCCTTCTTGCTTAGGTTTGCAAACTGTGTCCCAAGCAACATGATTTTTTCCTGAAGTTTCAGAACCAGTCCAAAGGAATGCTCTACATCTAGCATTTATCTCTTGTAAAATTTGATGTGGTAGAATGAAAAGGAGGCTCCAGTAAGCTTGAGTTCCAAAGAGCACAGATTTTACCAACTAAAGGCGCCTTGCATAGCCGAGGAACTGATTCTGCCAAAGTTTCAATCTGTCTGTGATTTTATCAAGTAAAGGAAGATAATGCTGTTTTCTCAATGTTGTGCCAAGTAGGGGAACACCAAGGTATCTTATAGGTAGATGGCCCTTTGGGATGTGGTGAGTAGAATGTAGAGAGTGTATGATATGGTTGTTAACCCTGCCACCAAAGAAGATATTTCTCTTGAGATTATTAAGCTACAGGCCAGAGTTTTTGGAAAAATGGTTGAAGGTCTCAATGACGTTTAGGATAGAATTTGAATCACCTCTGCAAAATAGAAGTAGATCATAAGCAAACATTAATTCTATGAGCTTTATCTTCTTGTATTTAGGATGGGGTTTGAAGAGGGGGTTATGCCATAACTATAGGAGAGCTCTATGTAAATATTCCATGACAATGACAAAGAGATAAGGTGATAATGGATCTCCTTGTCTAACCCCCCTTGCAGCTTTGAATGGTTTCTACAGGCTACCATTGATTTTTATTGAGTAACTTACTGTAGTCACACATGACATGATGAGTTTTATGAATTAGGGAGGGAAGGCTAGGGCACTGAGCATTTTTTCAAGAAAAGACTATTTGACAGTGTCGTAAGCTTTCCTCATGTCAACTTTCAGCATGCATCTTGGTGAGAGGGGTTTTTGATGGTAACCTTTGACTAGCTCAGTAGCTAGTAGGATGTTGTCACTGATTGCTCTTCCTTTAATGAACCCAGATTGAGTGTCACCAATTAAATCATTCATAATAGGTTGTAACCTAGTTGTTATGACATTAGCCAAGATCTTGTAGAGAACATTGCAGCAAGCAATAGGTCTAAAATCACTAGGTTTTGTGGCATTTGGGATTTTTGGAACAAGATTTAATGTGGTAACATTGAGACATGTGGGAATGATTCCAGTTGTGAAAAAGAAATGTGTTGCAGTCCATATGTCCTTGCCAATTACATCCCAACAGCTCTTGAAGAAGTAAGGGTTGAAGCCATCAGGACATGGAGATTTATCACTGCCCATAGAAAAGGTTGCATTTTTCACTTCTTGTAAGGTAACAGGTTGTAACAGGGTTTGATGATGAGTTTGGTTAAGCTTGGGTCCTCTTTCCATTCTGCCCTTCACTATAGAGTAAGAAAAATGATTGTTGCTGTCTCCTAGTTTTAGCCAGGTGGTTTTAGATTTCTACTTGAGAAAAGATTCTTCACATTTTGCATGGTGAAGATATTTCTGGAGTTGAGATTGTTCCTGACTTATTAGCTCTTGGTTTAAAGGATCTTTAGCTAGCTGAAGTTGGGTTTGAGTCAGTGAGGTTCGAGCATCTTTGGTTCTCACAGATATACTGCCAAATTTTTCTTTGTTCAACTTCTTTAAAAGAGGTTTTAGGATTTTCATCTTTGTCATGATGATAGTGAGAGGGTTACTGGATTGAATGTTTTGAGACCAAGTGGAGTGAATAATTGGTAAGAAGTCTTCATGTAGTGTCCACATATTGTAAAAGCAGAATGGTTTGGGACCATAATTCTGTGCACTATAGATAGTAATCTTCATGGCTGAGTGATCTTAGATCATAGGAGTTTGGAATTCCACCTAAGTGAAGGGAAATGTGTCCAGCCATGCTTCATTTCCCATTACTCGATCTAGTTTACTTCAGACTCTAGTTGAAGCTTCTTGTTTGTTACTCCATGTGTAGTAAACTTCAGTATACCTGAGATCTTGAATCTGTAACTGCTGAGAACAATGGACAAAATAATTTATATCCTGAGTACTAACCATTTCACCCTGCAGCTTTTCATCATTGTTCATGATAATGTTAAAGTCCCCCATGAGAATCCAGGGTTTAGAGTTTTGGTTATGGTTTATTAACCAAGACTAGAGATGCTTCCTGCCCTCACCATTATTCAGACCATAAATAATAGTAAGGGAGAAGGAAGTTTGCTGCTGAATATTTGTAATGCATGCCAAAATTCCTTGATCACACTGAGATAAAATATTGACCTGCGACATATTAGGATTCAATCCCATCCAAATTTGACCATAGTGATGACTTGAGTAGTTCTGATTCCATTTCCATCCTGCTGGTAGATTCTGAACTATATTGTCCACTTTAGTTTCTTTTATTTTTGTTTCAACTAGACCAACTAATGATAAACTATTCTCACGAATCCATAAGTAGATATCTTTCTGCTTTTGGGGGTTGTTCATCCCCCTAACATTCCAACATCCAATACTTATGATAAATGGATGTCGAAATCAGGGAGGTAAGTAGTATGAATCACTTTCTTACCTCTCACAATCTTCATCCAAGAGTTCTCTGGTGTGTGGTTCTCATTCTCTAACAGGATGGAATCTTCAAGATTTGCCGATTTGTTATCGTTGATAGAGAGGAGACGAGTCTTGGGTCTATTGATGTGTTGATCTGCACTAACATTTGGTATACTGGATGTATGAGAATATGTAGTCTTTTCTGATATAATTTTCTCTAGTGAATCAATTGTAGGATCTCTGCTGGATAAGTTCCTCTGAGATGAAGGAGGCAGAAAAGGATTAATGGAATGGTTCTCAGTTGGTTCATTTGACTTAGGTAATTCCTCATTAAGGAATGGGGTTTTGTATGGTTCCTTGTCATTATCTAGTCCATCAGTTGAGTGCATATACCTTCTGTCATTTACTACCACCCATTTATGTAAAGATTGGGTTTTTGGCTGGGTTTGTGTCTGGAAGTTTTGGTTAGCATGACATTTGATACTCAAATGACCTGATCTTTTGTAGGTAAGACAGAATTGTGGCCTCCATTCATAGATGATTTGTTGGTTAAATAAGGTTCCATCTGGTTTTTTGATACAGATATGATCAGGCAATGCTCAGTGGCTGTCGACCACTATCAATATTCTGGCATATGAAATTCTTTCTTTATTGGTAGTGACCTGATCCATTCCAATGGGGTATCCAATGCAACTTCCAATTCTGGCTAAAGAGTCCACAGACCAATATCCTAGAGGCAACCCAGGAAGTTGTATCCACGTATGAAGGAATTGGAAGTCTTCTGCCCGAAATTTAAAGTTTGGATTCCATTCCTTCAAGAGTAGGGGTTTGTTCATAAATGTCCAATGCCCAGCGTCTAGGATAGTTCTATAGTCATTCAAAGAAGAAAATTGGAATAGGAAGAAACCATCATCATGTCGAAGTATTTTTGGTGTTGTAATATGGTTCTAGTAAGTGCGGGCATAAGATTGAATTTGTGAGAAGGATGGTTTTGCTCCGAATACCATACCGACTAGAGTGAATTGCCATTGGTTTGATTCCTTCTCCAATTTTGCTTCTTGAATTTCAGCCATGACTAAGCCCTCTTGAACAGTAGGAGGGACATAAGACAGGGCTGTGAATTGATCTGGCCTTCTATTTTGCAGAACAATATCTCGCTAAGAATTAGGGTTACCATTGTGAGGTGATTGATGTGGTGGATTTCTATAAGACTCAATTTGGGAATTTGTAAAATTGCTTGCTGAATTCGAATTGTCTGCAAGGTGATCTTCTTCCGAGAGAGTAGAAGTAGTGTTAGGGTTATTTTCTTTCGTCTCCTACGGCAATTGGGATGGTTCGATGTTCAGTTCTTTCAATGTGCCATCAATAACTTCTAAGATTGGAGAATCAGATCCCGGAGGGGAAGAATGCTGGAAATCATCAATCTTTGCCTTGGATGTTTGCTTCTTCTTTGCCATTCGTGAGGAGGTGAGAAGGAATTCTCTGCCCCCAACGCTCGAACAGTTTTTCTTCTACTATTTGGGTATAATCAATCCTTTATATAAGTGTGTTTGATCTTATTATATAAGAGTGTTTAAGAATGGTAAGGTTATAGGATAATCTTTATTTGATTAGGTAAAAAATTATTTGGTTTTATCGAAAAACAAATCTATTGTTCTAAGGTAGCGATCTACTTTTTTATTCATCCAAATTTGATTTTTGGAACACGTCAAACCAATTGACTGGTTTGGGCACCACTCAACTGGTTTGACTGACTTAGATGCTGTTTGAACTCTATTTTACCTAAGAATATTTCCCCAAAAATTTTTGAACAACATAACTACACTATAGATTTTTTTTTCAAATTTTAAGAAACTTATAAACCTATTTATCCTATTTTGATAATTTTTAATGTATTGAAGAAGGCATAAATAGTCACTTTCATGCCCTCAGCTCTTTTATCATCTTCTTCTCTATTTCCTCTCTCTTTTAAAATATTCCTAAGAAAAATTTCTATGTCTACAACCTCAGTGGATATGTTGAACTTCAATTCTCATCCATTTATATCATCATACCCTTCTTACGTTCAAAATGTTTGAGGCACATTGCCTAGAACCTCCAAACCATCTCAAGGTAGAAAATGTTAGTTTTGAGACTTTAAAAACCTTTATTTTGAATCTTAAATTCAAATTTGGTTGGGATTCTCAATTAATACACTCCCTCACCCTTCCCTTTTAGTAGAACCCTCAATGATTCGGACATAAAGTCCTTATTTTATTTCTTTCTTCTTCCCTAACCTCTGAGTTGCCCTATTTTCTTCACATTTTCTGTACCATTTTCCTTTTCCCTATGATTGTACCCTAATTTTCTCTTCCTCTTTAATCCTCTTCCTAGCTCTTTCTTGTTATGATTTTAATTAAGATTGAGTTAGACTAGGAAAAAAGAGTGAGAGCTGAATTTCACCCATAATACTCTTTATTTTCCATTTTGGAAGGTGGGTTTCTTTCTAAATTCCACATCTAGGTCTGTGATTTCATTTAATCTTCTTTGCATGATTTTAGAAAGATTTTCACTAAGTTTAATTAAGTATTCTTGAAAGGTATTTTAGTGTAAGAAAAAGGATTTAAGGTTTTGAGGAGTTGTGTTCTTGATGTATCGCTCAACTTTTAAGGTAAATCATTTTTTCCCCTTATTATTGTAGCAATGGTATGGGTAAGTGAAGTTTGAATACTATAATTTTGAAGTATTTTGAATATTAAAGGTGTCCACGTGCTTGTATTAGTTAACATGAAGTGTATAAATGGATTAGTATGGGGGTTTGGCTTGGAGTTTCATATGCTTGGATATCATGGTTATAATTTGGGATTCAAAACCCCTTAATGTTTTAGGTGTTTAAGAGAGAATGATATATGTGATGTGTAAACTAGACATGCTGTATAATAGTAGAGTAAGAAGAGAATGTGAATTCATGATTTCCTAAAATAAATTCAAAATATGCTAGCATGTCTTGTTATGAATTCTTGAATAATGTTAGCATATAGCATATTGATTCGTGAATATATCTATAAAATACCTTGAATGACTAGAGTTTAATGTTTAGATTTGATTGAACAAATTATGGGATCTAAATTGTGTGCCATTAGTGTGTTTGGGGATTGATTTTTCCGAGACCAATTGACTGGTCTGGCAAACTAATCGATTGTTTGGTCTTTGACTTTAGGAATTTTTGTATGGGATTTAAATTGAGTGACTAGTTTGACAAAACCGATCAAATGATTCTTAAAATGGTTGACTGATGGGTTAATCAATCAGCTGGTTGGTTGATAAACGCAGAAGTCTTAGTCTTGCGTTAGACACATTGATAGGTATGACCAAACCTATTGATAGGTTCTTAGAACAATCAACTGGTGAGGCTAACTGATCAACTAGTTAGCTAACATTAGGCGGTTAGCAGTATCTTAACCAATTGACTGGTCTATAAAACTAGTTGATCGGTTAGCACCCAACGACTGGTGTTTAAACTAATCAACCAGTCTCAACAAGTATTTCTCTCATATTTTCTTCCCAAATGTGATATCTGAATTTTCTTATGCTTTGATGATGATATAGTAGGTGTATTGCTATTAAATTCTCTAAATTAACGAATTTAGTTAGTAGATTAAAGGTAATAAAAGGAAATCATTCAATGCTTGACCCTAGTGTAGCCTTTGGCCTTCTTGGTGCACATAATATGAATAAATGATTAAATGGATAAAAATAGGCTCTCCTTATGGTTAGTATTGGATTAAAATGATTGATGATTAACCTCTAGTGAGTTATACCATGGTTCTAAAATGAGAAATCCTTAGGTGAAATGGCTTAGTAAAAATAAAAGAAAATAATACAACCATATATGATGGCTTGAGTTAAGCCTACCTATAATTAGAATTTTTCACTAGGCTAATGAAATAAATAACTAAATAGTTTTAAGCTAGTATCGGACTCTAGTTAACCTATTATTGGATCTCCATCTTTGGCCATAGGATCCTTAAATAAATGGGTAAGCCTACAATTGAATAATGAACTATGACCTTAACCATGGCATTAGCTAGAATTGAATTGTGAATGAGAGAATAAATGGAAATTTGATGGATGGATTGGATCAATATGAATATTATTACCATGTGATAATGCCACTTTTTGGCATAATGGATGGCATAATACAATAATCTCTTAAGGAGACCCAAAATGGGAACATTGGTTGAATGAGAACCCTATATGGGTTTGTTGAATGAAAAGGCTTGTATGCTTAGTATGATATTTTCATGTGGGACCTTATGTTAAATGACCTTCCAAAACTAATAAGATACTAATCACTTAAAGTGGAACAAGCACTGTGAAAGGTTTAGATTATTTAATCCTTGATTAGCTACCGGAGTTCAATTTGCCTTTGGGTGGCTTTTGCCTTCGGACAAGATTCTAATTGATCCCAGTATCCTTGTTAATCCTAGTGCCTTTCTTACTATAGATATTGATGATGTACTAAGGGGGTATCAATAGTAAAAAATATGGTCACCACATAATAGATGCCATCATGAACTTCAAGAATTTCTTACAAAAAGATACAATTCCTGCAAGAATAATGACTTGATAAAAAATTAGAAGTATATGAATTCTCATTCATAATTAGTTCTATATCCATATATGATAACTCCTATTGATCTCACTCATTAGAAGACAAAAATTGAAAATTTTCAAGAGAAACTCATACATCATTCTCCCCTTATATAGAATTATTTACCTTCATATTAGCATCATTATAATATGGAGATATGTCACCAATGTTAAAAGCCCTAGATACTCTTCTATAATGTTCAAGAAATTGAAAATCATATATGTTATTTCCAAATTTTCTTAACATTTTGAATGGACTATCAGATTTTGGCATTAGCTTATTCATTCTTAAGTTTAAAAATATCTCTTTTATCAAATTTATCCATAACAAATTTCCTAGTTTAAATACATGTCAAATTATTTTTTTTTTCTTGAGTTTAGTATTTAGTATTCTATTTTTCAATGTTATCATTAATTTGTTGATGAATTTTTCTAAAGAATTCAATTCTTTCCTTAACATCATATTTATTTAAGTCTTCTCTCTTAAATGACAACATATGAATGGGTAGATGGAATTATATTGTATGCAAACTCTGCATGCACAAGTTTTATATCTCAATCCTTGGTACGCTTATTTACCAACCCTTGTAAAAAAGTACCTAGAGTTCTATTAGTCACTTTTCTTTGGCCATCCATTTATGGATCATGACAAGCAAGAAAAAACATCTTGGTACCTAACATATGCCAAAGTGTCTTCCAAAATTAGCTTAAGAAATTTACATCCCTATTTGACACTATACTTTTGGGAACCTCATGTTACCTCACTAATTCTTTGAAATATAAGTTAGCTACATGTGTTGTATTATTAGTTTTGTTATAAGGTATAAAATGTGTCAATTTTGAAAATCAATCCACTACCACAAGAATATAATCTTTACCCTTCTATGTTCATGGTAATGTTAAGATTAAATCCATGTTAACAATCTCTCAAGGTTGATCAGGTACTAGTAAGTAAGTATATAAACCCTTATGGAAGAAAAGTTTACTCCCTTATCTTTAATCAACCATTGAAGAGAATACGATTTTAGATGTGGTTTAGTTTTCCACCCCAAATCCTTAACCATCCTTTCATTGGCTACGTTTGTAAAAGAGACACTATCAATGATAATATGATAAAATTGTATCTCCTACTCTCCCTTTTCTTTTAAATATCTTCTCCCTTTGAGTTGTTTGTATAGTAGCTTGTGCTTGAAGTACTTTGTCTATGGCTTAACAAGCACTTTCTTCTTCCTTTGAATCACTAAAAGATTCCTCAAAAGGCTCAATTTCAATATTTTCCTCACATGTCTCTATGGCTTTAGTCTTATAGATTGATAAAACCCTTAAAGTAGGATATTCACAAGCAAAGCTTCCAAACCCTTGGCATTTGAAACATTTCCTAGTAGAGAATTCATTATTTTTATTTTTACCTTTCTCCTCTCTAATAATTCCTAGTTTCTTTTCAAGATTAGTAGAAGTTGAAGTACCTGCTCCAAGTTTAGTTGTTTAGTAACTTGAGTAGTACCTAGTGGATGGATTATTTTATTTCATAAGAGGCTTAGTGGACTTAATTTATTTTTCAAATATTAGGAAAATTTTAATCATATCATATAAGGAATCATCGGGACAAGTTTCTACCTTGTCTCAAATCATCATGTTAAACCTCCTAAGAATCTAACATAAGTTTGTTCCTTCCTTTCATGGATATCATATATTAGTGCCCATCTCTCGAATTCCCTAACATACTCCTCGACACTTAGAATCCCTTATGTAAGACTAGTTCATTTTTTTTTGATAAGTAAGAAGATTTATTACAATCGAAATGGAAGAATTACAACCAAACCTCAATAGAAAATATTATCAATGAGTGATAACCACCTAGCATATTTAGCATACATGCTTTGATGGACCATTCTCCTAGATACATTCATAATAATAACTCTTAAAATCATGGAGTTTTCTCTAGACTAATTCTCAAACAATCTAAGATTCCTCCCATGCTAAACAGTAGCAATGTAAGAAATAAACAAAGCCCCTAACATATGCTTTGTGCTAGAGTTCTGTCTAGATCTAGTGACTAAAGCCTTAACTTCTTGATCCCATCCATGGATACCATCACTTCTCCCTGCAGCAGCCCTGATCTTTGGCCAAAAAATGGAAGTGAAAGGGCATAAGAGAAATAGATGGTCTCGAGTCTCCAAATGCTGCTGACAGAAAACACACACTGCATCCACATCCATGCCAAACTCCCCTAATCTATCCTTGGTTAACAATCTATTTTTGAGAGCAAGGCAGGCTGGACATCTTAACCATGGCACAGTCAGGGGGTCCAAACCAATTTTTTCCATCTCTGCCTCTCATGCTTGATATGAGTAAGGTGATAAGCAGCTTTCATACTAAAAGCTTCAAAATTCCTATCCACACAATTCTGCACATAAGCCTGTAAAAGATTCCGAGTATGCAGGATTTTTTGAAAAAACTAAGAGGTATAAGCGGTGGGAATAAAATCCCACACATTATGATGTTTAAGGTAGATGGTATGCACCCATTTAACCCAAAGAGTATCCTTCTTAGCAGCAATGTTTCAAAGTAACTTCCCCAGTGCATAAGTGTTCCATAGATCAAGATCAAGGAGGCTAATACCCCTTTCATTAGTTGGACATAAAAGTTGAGCCCAAGAGACAAGTGCAAACTTTCTGACACTAATCTTTTTAGACCAAAGAAATCCCGTACAGAGACTAATAAATTGATGCAAAACTTTCTTGAGCAACAAAATTAATTGACTGAAATGCAACTGAATGCTAAAAAGAACAGATTTAATGACCTGTAGTTGACCAGCATAGGAGAGGTAGATTGTATTCCAATGTCTGAGATGATCAGAAATTTTGTTCAGTAGAGGCTGCGAATGGCCTATAGATACCCTTGTTGAAGACAAAGGGAGCCCCAAATAGATAATAGGAAATGATCTTGTAGGGAACCATAAGAGTGAAATAATAGAAGATGTAACATGCTCAGATACACCTCCAAAGAATATACTGCACTTCATTGGATTCACGTAAGCCTAGACAAGGCAGAGAACTGAGACAAAAACTTGTTTTAAACATTAAACACTCTGAAGATCCCCTTTACAAAACAAAAGTAGATCATCAGAAAAATTAATATTAATAAGCCTCAGAGCTTTACATCTATGATGGCCATGAAATCTTAGATCAAACCATAACTTCCTCAAACATCTGCTGAAGCAGTCCATAACTAGCACAAAAATATAAGGAAAAAGTGGATCTCCTTGTCTCAAACCCCTCTTACCAGGAAAAGGAGGAGAAAGAACCCCATTAAAACTCAAAAAGAAGGACACAATTGTCATACATGCCATTATCAATTTAACAAAATGGTTGGGACAAGAGTTAAGGAAGTGACATTCACTCTCCTAGGCAAAAAAATAGATGTAAAAAATTCTCTAACAGCCCAAAGAAGTTCATCAGTAATAATATGCTAGCTCTTTTTGGAGAAACCAAAAGAATACCCATCAACCCCTGAAGCTTTAGTATCTCCAATAGAGAACACAATCTCTTTAACTTCATCCTTAGATACAGGTTTAGTAAGAGCTACTTGCTGATCCAATGAAAAATGAATCTCGATGGTAGATTGATCCAAACCACCCAACATACTCAACTTCTTGCCCACAAGCTGCTCATTATAAGAAATAAAAGCATCCTGAATATTTTTGGCCCCCCTAATCTGCCTATTATCAGAATCAAGAAGGAACACCACCAACTTCCTCTACTATCTTTCCTTCACCTTAGTAAAGAAAAAATTGTGATTATAATCACCACATTGGAGAAATTATACACGTGCTTTCTACCTCAAAAACATCTCCTTGTAGTGTAATAGGTGGTGGTAATAATTCTCCTTCAAACGAAGTTGATCCCTCTGAGCAGAATCAGAAGGATTAGAATAAATTAATTTTTGAATAGCATACCGCCTCTGTAGCAGCATTAACTTTATAAGAAATAGATCCATACTTTTCCTTATTAAGCTTCTTCAAATCATTCTTCAAAAGTGATAATCTCTTGGATACCCTTAGTAGCAAATTTCCTCCCAGATTAAGACTCCAAGCTCTTTTAACTAGAGGTAGGAACTCTTCATTTTCAGTTTAGAACTGGAAGAATGTAAAAGGTTTATATCTAGTATTAATAGGCACATTCAAATGTATAACCACTGGAATATGATCATATACTAACGGACTCAGAATCTTAGCCACATAATGAGGAAAGGTATCCACCTAATACATATTTACAAGAGCCCTATCCAACTTGTAGAAGACCTCTTCTTCACCAACCCTTCGACTTGACCAAGTAAAGTGACATCCTTGGCCCTGTAGATCAAAGAGACCAAGATCCAGACAACATTCTCAAAAATTTTATACATTAGAGGCAGGGGGAATACCACCTTAAAACTTTTCATTAGTATCAGCACCACATTGAAG
The DNA here is from genome assembly GCA_039764185.1 of Tamarix austromongolica. Classification (NCBI taxonomy): domain Eukaryota; kingdom Viridiplantae; phylum Streptophyta; class Magnoliopsida; order Caryophyllales; family Tamaricaceae; genus Tamarix; species Tamarix austromongolica. The sequence goes on along the minus strand of CM077811.1, from coordinate 87,406,643 downwards.
TCACCTAATAAAATCCAAGGAACAACCCCTGGAGAATGATTCCTCAACCATTGCCGTAAAAATCTTCAATTTCCCCCATTATGAGAATAGACAAAAGTAACAAAAAAACTTACAAAAGACATCAAATTAGTAACATTACATAAAATAGCTTGATCACACATGATGGAGGATGATGAAATAGTCCAAATAGAATGGTCCTATACTACCAAAATCCTACCATTTGGATGATGGGAATAGTTATTAATAGCACTCCATCCCCTTCTTACCTTATTTAAAACATTTAAAACATGTGTTCTTTAACTCTAGTTTCTTATTCAACTCACAAAAATGACTGACTTCCTTGTGTTTGGAAGCCTTATTTAAGCCTCTAATATTCCAAGGAATAAAAATTACCACCACTGTCAGAAAAGAAAAATCCAAACCAACACCATCAAATCGTCCCCCTCTATTAAAAGCACCCGCAGGTTCCCCACAAGAAACATCCTGTTTAGTAAATTGTATAGCTCTTTGCCTTGTCATCCTTGGTTTAGATGGAGGGAAATGAGTTCTCTTTGTTTATTTTCTTATCATGGAACTCTCCCCCTGAAAAAGTATTACTTGTCTGAATAGGTGAATCCATAGGAACATTCAGCATAGATCAAGGTCCAACTACCAAAGGAGCACCATCATTGTGGTGAGCCTTTATAATCTCATTCACTGATGTATCGATCAACTTCTCTGATTGGCGACTCTCCTCACTATCAATAGCTTTCCCTTTCCTAAGAACACACACCATTACCCATTCCCCACCTTTCTCCTGGGAGTCTTTTACATTTGGTTTATATTTCCTACAACTCCTGATTCCACGGCCAAAGCAATCACATAAAGGACAGTATGTAGGCTTCTAATCATACTCCACCTTTTGTTCAACTTCCACCCCCTTTGGATCCAAGATAAGTAAAGAGTCCAAAAGAGTCTTTTAACATCAACCTCCACCAAAATTCTAGGGTGAGATGCTCTTTCTCTTGAGGCTGTAATGACATTAGTGCATACAGGAATACCTACAACACTTGCAATCCTACTTAGAGAGTTTGGTGCCTAGTATTCCAGAGGTAGGTTAGGAAATTTAATCCACAAAGGTAAAACTTGCATCCCATCAAGATTAAATTTTAATCTCCTGTGCCACATTTTCAAAACAAATGGCCTATTGAAGAAAGTCCAATGCTGGCCGAGAATCAAGTTTGCATCATCTATCGAATGAAATTTAAAGAGATAATAGCTAGAAGCATGCACAATGACTTGTGGCAATTTAATACCACTCTAATGCTTACGAATAAAACCAAAAATTTGATGGTAAGATGGGGAATCCCCAAAAACATAACCAATCAATGTATTGACCAATGGTCGACCTCAGTCTCAACGTCGTGTTTGTCTAATTTAATAGTTAACACTCCATTCTCAAAAGAGGGTGAATGTAAAGCTAACGGTTTTCCATGCTTTGTGATACGGTTGCCTATGAGAACGTCTCTCCAAGAAGAGGAGGTAGGAGGCAAGGCAGGCTGAATATGATCACATACAGAAGTCTTAACCACCCTATCAAGAGATAGATGATTAGACACAAGTGATCCTTCTGCATGGTCATTTGCACGGATAGGAGAATCATTGATAAATTTTCCTAGATACTTTTCGACGCCCGCATCATTGATAACTATGTCGATCATATCCATCTCAGATGGTAAATTTGAACCATCCCCTTGCACTACATCTAACTGAAATTGGCAAAGATTTCTTCTCCTTCGCCATCAAACAAGAAGGCTCACACAAACCCTTAGAGAAAGGAGAGAGCATTATTAGTTATCCATTAATCATTTTACTAGTTCATTTTATTTAATTATCTTTATCAGACTCTTTAGGAATGAATTTTCTTCTTATATTTTTCTTAAGTTTCTCCTAAGATTAAATTTGTCCTCTTTAGATTATCGTACTAAATTCTAATAAGCTTCTTAAACATAAAAGCTGCTAATTTACACATTTGTTTGCCTTGATAATCTTTAAATTCAAAAAAATATTCGACATCATGAAACCATTCAATAAATAATTCTATATCAAGCTTAATGCCCTATCCTTCATTTGATGATAATTAGGTTGATGGTCATGGAACTTTCTATTACTTCCATTTCCTATAGACTCTTCTACATGGTCTATTCTTGAATTTAAAATAATCCCTTTAATTGGATTGTTTGACCTAATAGAACTTCCAAACCTATCCCCATAGAATTCTCTATGCTCTTGGACATTTTGGACCAAAAATTGTTTGGCTAACCTAGACTCTAACCATTAGAGTTGCATTTGTATAACTATTAATTTTCTAATTTAGGCATTAGTGGAATCCAATTTAATAGAAATCTTTTGAAAGGCTTAAAAAATGGCTTAGAAATTTTGTTCCACCTCCATGATTGATTATTTCTATCACAATCACTCAAATTCCACTTGGTTTTATAGGGTTAAAACTGAATTCCTCACTTTCGCTTTATGATTTCTTAGTTGATTCTTGTGTACCAAATTAGAGTTCAATGATTTAAAAACACAATTATCAATCAAACTATAAATCAATACACATAAAATAAAATACATACACGAAATCACATTTGTAAAAACTTATTACAAACCCATGCAAAATTTGCTCAAAAACCCTACTTAAGCATTCGAAACATCATCATGTGCATTTGAAATTTTCAAGTTACATTGCATGCAAAAACAAATAATGATGCAATCTATAGTAATACCACATGATAATATCACCTCATATTCAAGTATTCTTACACAAATATAAACAACTCACTTTCAAATAATCACATCATAATTGTTTTCATTCAACATCAAAACACCAATGCTTTCTATTGTCCATGCATAGTAAATTTTCACCACAATAAAGGACCACCAATCGTATCCTATTACCAGAAAACATCACCCAAACATTTATGATTCTATACAAAACAAAAAAAATTCCCGTTGAAATCAAACACATTACATTTTGGAATTAATATCATACATAAACTAAAACAAAGATTAGGACCTATTTTCAAATCTAAAATGCAATACCATCCAAGAATCATGTAAGACCTATGCAAGATTGTTTAATAATAAATCATCAAGATTCTACAAAGATTATTCAAAATACTTACTTGAACTCTAAGTATGGTAATGAAAATGGTTAATCCTTGTCCATGTTTTTTGCACCACTAGTAGCTTCAATTTCTAGGTGGCTTTCATACCACTTTTGATGCAGATGATTGTCTTCATATCTTCTACAAGACTTTAGAACCTTGTTTTAATGATTAAAAATAAGCAAATAGAAACAAACCTTTGAATTCAAGTGTTTATGCTTCGTTTTTTAATGTTGATAGAAAATTAATAGATCTAATCTAAGATCTAACTCCTCTAATGAGAACCTTATATTTCTCAATAGATAAACCTTGCTATTTCTCAATACACATTTGAGAAAGGATAACACAAGAAGAAGAATAAGAAGAAGAAACACATACTTGTCTCTCCTAAGTTTCGAATGAACTTATGCATCATGACAAAATGTTGTAATGTGTTGACACTTTTGAGAACAAGTATTTTAAGGCATAGAATCTTGTAGGCCTATTAATTAAGAAGCCCATTAGAAGCTCATTAATGATTAAACTTCCTAATTCATCGTCCATGTATTACAAATAATGTTATAATGATAATTTTAAAATAATTATAAAGTAGACAACAAATATGTTATAAACATCTATAGTATTATAGCCTTGTTCTTCCTTGCACTTTGTAATCTTGTAATCCCTTTCCATTTCCTTGTACCTCAAAGATATTACACCATCAGGAACTTCAGGAATTTCTTACAAACATACACAATACTTACAAGAAGAATGACTTAACCAAATAATAGAAGTATATGAAATCTCAAGCATAATTAGTTCTACCTTCATATATGCTAATTCCTCTTAATCTTAATCATTACAAAATTAAGATTGAGAATTTTTAAGAGATGCTCTTACATAAAATTATCTTTTAAGGGTGAAGTGATTTAATGCCCCAAATTTTTGTAACCTCAAATTAGAACATTTAATCTTTTATCTAAAAATTTTAATCGTTAAATATCAACGTATATATATTTTTTGATGTTTGAACTTCAAATATAGATAAATTACTTAGTAAATAAGTAAAAGTAATTTATCTTATTATATTTTATTGAATATATCCTAAACCGTTAATTTAACTGTAACTATTTTTCTTAATTAGTTACCCTAGAAATTAGATATAATAATATAATATTATCTTAAAAATATTAAATTAATCTATTTTTTAATTCTAAACCTAAACCTAAATCTATTTATTTTTCCTTTTCATCTTTTCCTTTTTCCTTCTTCATTTGTTTTCTATGTCATCCTTTTGGTTTTCTTTTTCTTCTCCCTTCTTTTCTCTACAAGCCAACTAGTTACCCTCCCCCCTCATTTTTTCCCTAAGCAAGCCCAATGACCTATTTTCTCACTTCTTCCTCCAATTCCCCTACAAGTTAGCCTTCTCATCTACTTTGAATTAACGGCTACTGAAGTTTGTTTAACAGAAAAGATCGAGAAGTAGATCAAGGAAGAAGATCGAGGAAGAAGAAGAAGATGAGAATGAGACAGTCGCGAGAGAAAGAGAGAGAAGTCGAGAGAGAAGTCGAGAGAGTTCCAGAAAAAGAATCGATCAGAATGTATTTCACCAAAAGATTATTACACGTACAGTCTGGTATATGCCTTTTATATGGGCGTATACAATACACATAATACAACCCATATACGGATGATGGGCTTCACGCATAATTACAACATATCAGCCCACAATTAGCTGAGAATATACAACAATAGATTGAGGAGTTGGAGCAAAAAGAAACAGCCCAACTTCAAAGAAAATTACAAATGTACACTAATCCAAATTAATGGATTTACAAATTAATTTCCATCAGCTAAAATTTTCTAGCTAATCATGGTTACCAAGGGTTGCGTAATCCACATTCCTGCTAACCCAGTAAATATGGGTCGGGTGGCAGATTACACAACCAACTTAATTCCCATTAGCGAAGTATGTCGGCGAATGCATCACGTGGGATAATCAACAAATTAATACAACAAATTTCTGTAACCAACAGCACCCAGCAATAGCTACACACAGCAAATCATCTTGATCCATCTCCCATATCCTGATTTAATATCCTAAGTAATCACACAATAAGAAAAGTAATTATATGTGCAATATAATTTATAACAATTAATAGAATTATTTAAGTATAAATTATGGAGATATATATCATTCCCCTCTTCTTGGTGAGGTTTCATCTCTGAAAATTGAATAATACCCAAAAAAGGACTGAGATTAGAAACATTAAAAGAATCACTAACATTACCAAATTTAGTAGGCAAATCAATTTTATTAGCATTATCAATAATTCTTTCTAATACAGTAAAAGGTCCATCTCCCCTAGGATCCAATTTTGATTTTCTAAGAGTTGGAAAACGTTCTTTCCTAAGGTGTACCCAAACTAAATATCCTGGTTGAAAAACCATTTTCTTTCGCTTTTTATTAGGACTCTCAGCCATTTTTTGAATGCTCTTAGTAATTTGTTGACTCACAGATTCATGTAATTTCTTCATATTTGCAGCACGAGATTCCACATCAAAATTATGCAACTCAGAATTAGGCAAAGGGCTCAAATCAAGGGGAGTCAATGGATTAAATCCATACACAATCTCAAAAGGTTTCTTTTTAGTTTTAGAGTGTAATGTTCTGTTATAAGAAAATTCTACTTGTGGTAATATAGTTTCCCATTGCTTAAGATTTTTCCCAAGGACAGCTCTCAACATATAACCTAAGGTTCTATTCACTACCTCTATTTGTCCATCTGTTTGAGGGTGACATGTAGTTGAAAATAACAGTTTAGTTCCCAATTTACCCCATAAAACCTTCCAAAAATGACTAAAAAATTTAACATCTTTATCAGATACTATTGTTTTAGGTATTCCATGCAATTTGACTATATAAGAAAAGAATAATTTAGCTATAATCATAGCATCATTAGTTTTATTGCAAGGTACAAAATGGGCCATCTTACTAAACCTATCTACTACAACCATTATTGAGTCTTTGGATCTATTAGTTCTAGGCAATCCCAAAACAAAATCCAAGGAAAACTCAGTCCAGGGTTGATTAGGAACAAGCAATGGAGTATATAACCCAAAAGGTTTTGATGTGGACTTAGCCTGTCTACAAGCCACATAATTAACATAGTATTTTAACACATCTTTCTTCATATGAGGCCAATAAAAACGATCAAATAATATGTAAAAAGTCTTTTGAAATCCTAAATGTGCCATTAATCCACCATTATGGGCTTCTTGAATTAATAATCCTCTATATGAACAATCAGGTATACAGAGTCTATTTTCTCTAAATAAGTAAGCCTCATAGATATAATATTTCCCTTGTGTAGCATTTTCACAATTTTTATATATTTCTTTAAAATCATGATCCTCCAAATATAAAATTTTAATACAAGAAAATCCCAACAAAGTAGCATCAACAATATTCAACAAAGCATGTATTCTAGATAAGGCATCTACCACTATATTGTCACCTCCTTTTTTATACTTAATTATATAAGGAAAAATTTCAATAAATTCCATCCACCTACCCTGTCTTCTATTTAATTTTGATTAGCTTTTTAGATATTTGATAGCTTCTTGATCAGTATTTATAACAAACTCTCTAGGCCATAAATAATGTTGCCAAACCTCTAATGCTCTTACTAAAGCAAATAATTCCTTTTCATAAGTAGAGTAATTTAAAGTACTACCATTTAATTTTTCACTAAAATAAGCTATAGGTCTACCCTCTTGAGAATGTATAACCCCTATTCCCAACCCTGAAGCATCACAGTCTAATTCAAATATCTTTTCAAAGTTAGGAAGAGTTAACACAGGCATTTGGATTATCTTAGTTTTAAGAGTTTCAAAAGATTTTTGTTGTTCTAAGCCCCATTTAAAACCATTTTCCTTTTTTGTTATTTCTGTTAAGGGAGCAGCTATAGTACTAAAATTCCTAACAAATCTACGATAAAAAGAACACAAACCATGGAAACTTCTAACTTCAGTCACAATTTTAGGTACAAGCCACTCCTGTATAGCTTTAACCTTTTCCTTATCAATAGATATGCCATCCTTACCAACAAAAAATCCTAGGAATAATACACTTTCTAAACAAAACCTAGACTTAGCTAAATTAGTATACAACTATTCTGCTTTAAACAAATCCAGAATGATTCTTAAATGTCTCAAATGCTCTTTTAGAGACTTACTGTAAATAAGTATATCATCAAAGTAAACAACTAAAAATTTCCCAATAAAATTTCTAAGCACATGATTCATAAGTCTCATAAAGGTACTTGGAGCATTGGATAACCCAAATGGCATAACTAACCACTCATATGACCCAAAGTTTGTTTTGAAGGCTGTCTTCCACTCATCTCCTAGTTTCATCCTAATTTGATGATATCCACTTTTTAAATCTATTTTTGAAAAAATTACAGCACCATGGAGAAGATCTAACATTTCATCTAATCTTGGTATAGGATATCTATACTTAATGGTTATTTTGTTTACTGCCCTACTATCTATGCACATCCTCCAACTTCCATCTTTCTTTGGTACTAAGAGTACTGGGATATCACAAGGACTCATTGATTCCTTAATATAACCCTTACTCAATAATTTAGAAACTTGCCTCGTTAACTCTTTAACTTCCTCAGGGTTATATCTATAAGCAGGCCTTTTTGGAATAACAACTCCTGGTACAAAGTCTGATGTTCTATGCCCCTTAATAGAGGTAATCCATGGGGAATCTCCTTAGGGAATAACTCACTATATTCCTCTAACAATTTCCTAACATTAGTAGGCACTTCCTCACTTAACTCTAATTGACACTCATAACATTCTTTATAAACCATCAAATATACACTTCTTGTTGTTTAATAGCCTTTTCAACATCTCGTCTCTTAGCATAAAACCTAGATGACTTATTAATCTCCTTTGAACTAGTTCCAGCCTCTACACTCTGTTTGGTTAATTCCTTATAATCAGAATTTCTTTTAATTTGATCATCAAAGATTTCTTTTGGAGTGATAGGTGCTAAACTAATTTTTTTTTATCATCCTTATGTACAATATATCTATTCTTATACCCATCATGTGTTACTCTCCTATCATATTGCCAGGGCCTTCCTAATAATAAATGAGCAGTATGCATTGGAACGATATCACACAAAATAGAATCTTCATACTTACCTAACTTTAAATTTATTAGAACCTGTTGACTAACCTTAACATCCCCTAACTCATTTAACCATTGTAATCTATAAGGTTTTGGATGTCTAGTAGTTGGTAAGCCTAATTTAGATACTAATAAAGTACAAGAAGCACTTATACAACTACCACTATCTATTGCCATATTAAAACACCTGTCATCAATTAAACACTGAGCATGAAATATGCTTTCTCTCTGTATTGCATTTGGATTAGGTAACTTATTACTGTTTAATGCCCTATGCACAATAAAAAGGTCTCTATTAATGGGAAGTTCTATCACTTCTTCTGAATCACTAATGTCATCCCTAATCAAGTTAACCTCTAATTCTTCTTCTTTAGATTCAGACTCTATATCTCCAGATTCTCTAATCAAGATATTCCTCTTATTAGGACACTCAGAAACTATGTGACCTAATCCCCCACACTTAAACCATTTTATATCTCTAGTTCTGTTGGGACCATTAATAGGATTAGCTATTACAGTCTTTCCTTTATCAGTCCTGTTTCCTACCTTAGCCTCATTACCCTTACCTCTAGATTCAGACTTTCCATTATTCTTCTAGTTTTTAGAATGAGGTCCTCCAAAATTCCTCTTTAGGGTATTCCTAATCCCAATTCCAGGGGTTTATACTACCTAGTTATCCTTATTTGACTTTCTATCTTTGTAGCTATATTAACCATTTCACTCAAGGTTCTACAAGGATATAACTCTACCTTATCAGCTATCTCAAAGTTTAACCCACTTAAGAATCTAGCCATTGTGGCATCCTCATCCTCAACAATCCTTGTTTTGATCACTAGTACCTCTAGTTCCATAAAGTATTCATCTACAGACCTATTCTCCTGATTTAATGTTTGCAACTCTTTATGTAATTCCCTATAATAATAACTTGGAACAAACCTTTTTTTCATCAAAATCTTAAATTCATCCCGTGTCTGTATATGTGGTTCTCCACTCCTACGCCTAGTTAAGACAAGATTATGATACCAAGAAGATGCACAGTCTGTGAATTCTACTATTGCTACTTTAATTTTCTTTTCATTAGAATAGTTGTGGCATTCAAACACTAATTCTATCTTTCTTTCCCACTCAAAGTAATAATCAGGGTCATTCCTCCCATTGAATATAGGTATATTAAATTTAAGGTTACCTAGGTTCCTATCAACTAGATCTAACTCTCTTTCTTGCCTATTAACCTGTCGGGGTCTCCTATCACTATTATTGGATATTTGATCTTCTAGTTCTTCTAAGCTATTTAAAGGTGGGATCCTAGTTCTAGGGTCCATGGGAGCCCTTCCTAATACCCCAGCATGTTGGTCATTTATCCTATTATTCTGCAAATCATTGATTCACATTTCTTGCTCTCCTATCCTCTGTTCTAGGTTAGCAGATAAAACAGCCAATTGGGCAGTCGTTTGTTCTTGAAATGTTCTAAGATTCTCTAATAGATCATTACTAGAAAAGGATACAGATTGGTTCATAGATTGGCCATTATTAGACATTATGAATCCTATCGATATTTACTTTATAAAGAACAAGAAAAAAATGCAAATAAATAATCAATTCACAGATAATAGCACACTTTACTATCAATCCAACCGAAACAGCAATTTGATCACAATTATATTAAAGGGATCGTAGCATAATCATAAAATTAGGAGAATCTATTAGAACAACATAGTAATTTTAAGCATTCATTGATCCAAGCAAAGCAGGAAAATTTCAATAAAGGAACAAGATTACCGCGCTAGCAAATGTTGGCGGTTAAGCCGAATAATGAGATAGGACTCCTCTTCTTGAAGTCCTTACCCCTTTCTAGAACCAAAGGTTTGCCGGTACTTAACTAATACCAGCACACTCTTTAAAGGGTAAGTAGAGTATCAACTCGTAATAAGAATATCAAACCTGATGTCCAATAATTGCAGGAATTAGAAAAAGAAAGGATCAAGTTTACCGATCGGGAAGTATTTATCGAATACTGTCAAGATTCAAGAATCTTGAACAAACCCTAACTGAGAGTTCATGCCAATAGTTACTTAGGGTTTCCAAGTACTTTCGTCTTCGTCAGGGCAATTTCTTTTCCAGCGGCTCAATCATGACAAGAATTGTTCGATTCTTGTCAATCACAAACCCTAGAATCAACACTTCAGAACCAAGGGTTAGTGAACTCAAGAATTAAGGAAAGAATAATAAATTTCAGAAATAAAGGAATTAAACCACAAGCACTCGAAGATTCGAGGCTCTGATACCAAATGATGAAGCTTGGATAGGTTTCACGAGTTTTCACCGGATCGTAAATCTAGCGCGGGGTTCGATTCGCACAATAAACTCAGCTTAAGGATTTTTAATCCAAAGGAAGAGTAGAAAAACTCAGAGCGTAGTTGAATTAACGGCTACTAAAGTTTGTTTAATAGAAAATATCGAGAAGCAGATCAAGGAAGAAGATTGAGGAAGAAGAAGAAGATGCGATTGAGACACTCGTGAGAGAAAGAGAGAGAAGTCGAGAGAGTTCCAGAAAAAGAATCGATCAGAATGTATTTCACCAAAAGATTATTACACGTACATTATGGTATATGCCTTTTATATGAGCATATACAATACATATAATACAACACGTATACGGACGATGGGCTTCACGCATAATTACAACATATCAACCCACAATCAGCCGAGAATATACAACAACAGATTGAGGAGTTGGAGCAAAAAGAAACAACCCAACTTCAAAGAAAATTACAAATGTACACTAATCCAAATTAATGGATTTACAAATTAATTCCCATCAGCTAAAATTTGCTAGCTAATCATGGTTACCAAGGGTTACGTAATGCATATTCTTGCTAACCTAGTAAATATAGGTCGGGTGGCATATTACACGTCCAACTTAATTCCCATTAGCCAAGTATGCTAGTGAATGCATCACATGGGATAATCAAAAAATTAATACAGCAAATTTCTGTAACCAACAGCACCCAGCAACAGCTACACACAACAAATCATCTTGATCCATCTCCCATATCCTGATTTAATTTCCTAAGGTATCACACAATAAGAAAAGTAATTATATGTGCAATAGAGTTTATAACAATTAATAGAATTATTTAAGTACAAATTATGGAGATATATATCACCCTCGGCCTACTAAGCCCACCCCACTGCCCTCTTTCTTTTGTTCTCTCACCCGTCTCCCCTATCCTCTATCCCTTCTAGAACAAATGTCACTTTACTCGGCCACTTTGGCACATCACCTTACATCCAAATGCTCCCTTCCATTTTGGGTTTTACATAAAACAAAAACCCTCCCCAGCATTCTGCATGTCCCTTTTCCCTTTCCCTCTTCAACCATGGACCTCCCCTTACCACTTACACCAATTTCTTTTTGCACCCCGACCTCAACATGCTATGTCCTTCCTTTTATCCACACCCATTGCATGTCAAACCCCCATTGATAATTTTAGATTTTGATATATTTATACCCTTATAATCTTAGTTTTGAGTATTTTATTTAGGTAATATAGGTAAATAATTATCATTTTATGCTTAAGTAGTAATAATTGCATAAATATTATTTTTTTGAGCTAAAATGATAATAATTAAATAAATTTAGAGTATAATATTATTTATTAATTTTATTTTGTAGGTCTTGTTTTTAAATAAAATAAAAAAAAAAAAAAAAAAAGAATAGGACCTTTGGACCAATGACCCAAGGGCCAAAGGCCCAAAGGATGAAAAAAAATGTAAGCCTGCAAGTCAAGGCAGGTCAACAAAAGAAATGAAAAAGGGCCATATAAGGGACGAAGAAGAAAAGTCAAAGCGGTAGAAAAGGTTATTAGGGATGACGTGAAAATGATATCGTAGGAGGCCTAGAGGAAGAAAGAAATAAAATATTGTGGTAGACATACGAAGGAAGAGAGTAGCAGTAGAGCTGTAGAAGAAGTCAGTAGGGCTGACGTAGAAGAAGAACAAAAATAAAAACAATAGCCATCAGGAAGGGCTCAGATGCTGAGGAGTAAGCCACAAGGAGAGAAAAGTTAGAATACGCCAAGAAGGGTAGAAGGGAACAAAGTAAATAAAGAAAAGGTCAGCAGGGCTGCCCTAGAGAGGAGGCACAAGCTATAGAAAGTAGTGAACAAAAATTATACACCAGCCATAGAGGAGAAGCATGAGAAGGAAACAATCAGGCATAGAAATCAAGGAGCAAAAGCACAGAGGCATGAAGAAAAAAGAATGTGCCAAGAAAAAAAGGAAAAGAGAAAAAAATATTTTCATGGAAATCAACACGACTAAAAGAAAAATTAAGAAAGGAAATTTTATACTAGTAGAATTTAATTTAGATGAAATTAATTTTTCATCTGAATAAATTCTAGGTGTTTCGCCCAAAATTAATTTCAAATATTTCTTTCTATAATTTTAATTTATATTTTGAATATATATTTTCTTGTATTTAATTTGATAATTATGATTGGCTGAATATTTATTACTAGGGAATATATTGAAACCCTAGATTAGGATTTGAGATATAATTTTAATTTTCTTTTTTTCGTGAGATTGTTGTTCGACTCTATTTTAATTGCTATTTTTTTATATATATAATTCTTTCAACTATAATTTATTTGGTTCATGCTTTGTTTTGGTTTCCTCATAAGTGACTGTATGTAGGATTATATACCTGCTAGGCGGCCATATAAATATGCTAGAATTTATATGTATCAATTGTAGCTTGGTCAGATAATAATTCAGCTAATATTTTGTGATTCTAAAATCAAATGTTTAGATAGGCGTGGGTCAAAGAAAGAAAATACAGCTAAGTATGCTTGGTGTACTAGACTGGGTACTTAGATTAACATCCTTCCAATTATACTTAATGCATTAAATCTAGTTAAATATAAGAGTTGTTTGCTGCTACTATACTGCTAGTATTTAATAGGGTTAATATTGGCACATTATCATATTAATTAATTAAGGAAAGTAATATAAGGTGTATAGATCTACTTTTGGTATACAACTTAGTTGATCTCATTCTCATGATTAAAAGATGACTTAGAAATTAATATTATATTTTGACCTAATCTAGTGCTGGATTTTGATTTTCCTAACATATTTATCATATGTACTATGATCCATTATTATTATTATTATTATTTTATTTTATTTTACAATATTTTTTCTAATTTTATAAACCCCATTAGTATTTTTCTTATTTATTTATTTTGTGTTATTTAGGGGTTTCTTATTTATTTTTAAGCTAGTTAAATGGAGGCTATCCCTCTCAATCCTTGGTTTAGAACGATACCCTTATTTTCCATTACTTAAATTAACAACAAGAGGGTTTAAATTGCATGATGGCTATGGCCACACCAATTTTTGGCATCATTGTCGGAGATTGATGACTTCACCTTTATTTTGCTAGTATTTTTAGTGTGTTTTTATTTTTTATTGTGTTGTGTTTTTTTGTATCGTGCCTTTATTTAGAGGTTAGAGTGCTTGTGGGCACTCAATCTCTAAATTAATAGGAGTTTTAGTAGTTAATGTGTTTTTTTTTTGGTGTGTTCTTTTTTCCTTTTAGTTTTTTTATAGGATTTTTAATGTGTTATGCTTAGTTTTCAACCTTTTTCTTTTAGGTGGTTATGAGAGGATACTTGGGCTATGGAAAACATTTCATGAACCATAATGTAAGAGTAAATGAGGTAAGTTCAAGTAATCTTGATGATAAACTTGACCGACTCATTAGTCTTGTTTCATAAGTAGCCATGGCTACTAAAGTTATTAATACAAGTGGAGTGTGTCATACATAAGGAAATCCATATACTTACTATTCATAAGCTATGAGAGGATGAGGATAGACACAACCCAATACTAAATCTTTCAATGGTTTTAAAGGGTAAGATCCCCACACAAGCACAAACTACTCATAAAAGGAGGTATCAACCCAACTTCGAATGGGAAATGAATGATCACTATCAAATGCCATATCAAGACCCTTACACACGTGAATATGAAGCTTCAAAATATTATTAATATTCTCAACAAGAATCTTCTCTAGTTTTAGAACCCTCAAGTTTAGAAGAAATAGAGAAGCTTTTTGAAGCATTGACAAATGGGCAGAATCAACTGATGCAAAGTCAAATTACACAAAATGAAAGGATGTCAGTGATGGAGGAGTAAATGGGTTTCGTGGTCAATGTGATGAATCAATTACAAGTACAAAAAGGGCTCTTTAGTACTTCAGTACCAAATTCAAGTGAGAGTTATGAGTATGATGATGCCATATCCGAATATGAGGATGAGCTAGTTGAGGAGGTTCCCATGGCGCACATTGAAAAGCAAGATTAGGTGGAAGAAGAGCTTGTAATAGTAGAGAATAATCTCATCAAAAGAAGGATCAAGTGAACAAATAGAAGTATACGGATGGTAAGACAATCACTTTCATATACCATAAACTATCTTTGAACGTTTGTTCCCCACATTTTCTTGGAGATGACCAAAAAATATGAGGTAAGACTTTGAACCACTTTGATTTTATTTATGCTAACCATACTCCTTGTTTTCCCTCTTTTAGTAGGTTATATAGATCTAAGATTGAAGAGAGTAATTAAATCATCTTGGATATATCTACTAAGAATAGTAATGCTCCAAAGGAGAGGTTATGTTGGAAGGATGTGTTTACAGATTTTGAGATGGGAAAATATGTTCTTCCATTGATAGAGAGATCACCATATATTAACATGGGACACAATATTATCTCTTTACGCATGAGCTTAAATCTCATTATAGGTAAGATACATTCTTGTTGGATCAAATCTTTCATTAAAACTAATATTTTATCTTTTTCTTCTTTGCACGATAAAGACGATCATCATGAGGAGGGATTTGGTGAAGCAGATCTAAAGTGGATGTACCCACCTTGAAAGAGTAAAACCGAGATCATGTTAGGTAGAAGACATAAAAATAAGTGCTACTAGGGAGGCAATCGAATGTAATAAGGGAGTTTTCTACCCTCTATTTATTTATTTAGTTTGTATCACCATATTTTAAATTACATGCTCCCTTAGTTTTTTACACATTGAGGAAAATGTGTGATTTAAGTGTGGGGGGTATATGTTTTATGTATTTGCATAAAAAAATTTGAAAAATTGAAAAAAATTATTACAAAAATTTATTTAGTTTTTTAAGATTCATAGGAGCCCTTAACTAGTTAATGAGGATCATATCTTTGAAATCTAAGGAAAAGATGATCATACAATTGAGATAAAGCAAGTGCAAACTTTTGGTGTTAATTTTGATATAGGGAATACATATCTATGTGTCTAGATATGAATAGGAAAAGAACATGTCTGACATGGTATGTTGAGATTCATCACATTTCTCAGTGAGATTTAGAACCATATATACCTTCTTTCTCTAAGTGAATTTACATAATATCATCTGTTTTTATTGGCTTCAAAGTTTCTTTACAAACCTCATATATATTTAATTGCTTTGATCAAATTACTTGCTATAGCTCTTGTAATGGACTATAGAGATTGCTAGAACTTACTCTTATACTGTTCGATGCTTATAGAAAAAAACATGCTCTAATTGAGAAAATGATAAAGGCAGTTTAGGATTTTCCATCACATGACCAAATAGCTTAACCTAATATGTATACATGATTACACCCCATAGAAACCCTGTGAGCCTACACATGAAATACATATTTTCCTTTATTACCCTCTTTAAATAATCTTTGGGCCTTAATATCCCTACCCTTGCTTAAAGCTAGTGGAAGAAAATCAAATCATTATGGATAAAGAGTGGTTATGCATGTGAGTGTATGTGAAAGAATATATGTATTTATGCTAAGAAGGGGATTTTTTATATTTCGTGGAGGTATATATATATATATATATATATATATATATATATATATATATATATATATATATATATATATATATGTATATGTAATGAATGAAAATGAATGAAAATTAAAAAAAAATAAGAAAAAAAATGTTAGGATATAAGGAAGAGAGGGAGTTATGGAGATGCTGTTGAAAAAGTTCTATTCATGTTCTATTTTGCTATTAAGGTGGAGAGGTGTATCATTAATGCATAGTTAAGGTTATACTTCATCTAAATATTAGATTCCACTAGTTCTTGACCTTTTTAGTACCACACTCCTAAAATACTCTATACCCTTCTTTACCTTAAACCCCGCCACAACCAATAAGTAAGTCCTATTTGATTCTTGAGATGAGCAACCTTTGATTTAATGGAGATTAGTCACAAGAGTTAAGCATATGGTTTGGTCCATTTGACAAGTATTTGATATCTTTCATAATGTTTTAGCTACAAGAACATGAGCCTTCTTTGTTTATATATGTGAGTCATTTGTTATGTTTATCATCTTATCTCACATATATGAGTGTTTCTATACATTTGTAGCCATGAATCTAAGAGAGAGAAAGAAAAAAAATAGAGGGTATCTATAGTGAGGATGGATCTTGATGTGACTAAGGTGTGGTAGATCTTCATCTATAACATTCATCTATTCATACTTGTCATGTTTATATGTGAATCATATGTTGAAATGGATCCTTTAAATCTCCCAATGCAGAATCTTGGTTGATTACTAATCTTAACTTATGAAAGTAAAAGATTCTAAGACAAAAATGGTTAAAGGTGTTAGGTGTGGCTTTATTTTATTTTATTTGTGTATGATTTTGTGGGTATATTATCTATTAAACCCTCACAAGACCTTACTCATCCTCAATGGGTGACCTAGGGGTTTAAAGGACTTGTTGCACATGCTAAGTGCAATCATGAGACTTACGAAAGTTGCTAGTTAATTTAATTTTATTTTGTTAGAGTAATAACTTGCTTGAGGACAAGCATGAAGCTAAGTGTGGGGTTGTGATAAGTTCATATTTTGATATATTTTATACCCTTATAATATTAGTTTTTAGTATTTTATTTAAGTAATATAGGTTAATAATTATGATTTTATGCTTAAGTGGTAATAATTGCATAAATTTATTTTTTTTGAGCTAAAATGATAATAGGAAAATAAATTCAGAGTATAATATTATTTATTAATTTTATTTTGTAGGTATTGTTTTTAAATAAAATATAATAATAATAATAATAATAATAATAATAATAATAATAATAATAATATTAATAATAATAATAATAAAGAATCAGATCTTTGAACCAATGGCCCAAGGGCTGAAGGCCCAAAGGCTGAAAAACAAAAACGTGAGCTTGCAAATAAAGACAGGTTAGCAAAAGAAACAAAAAAAGGCTGCATAAGGGACGAAGACAAAAAGTCAAAGTGGTAGAAAAGGTCAGCAGGGTAGAGGTAGAAAGAATAGCATAAGAGGCTCGGAGGAAGAAAGAAATAAAAAAGCATGCGGTGGACTTGCGAAGGAAGAGAGCAGCGGTAGAGCCATAGAAGAAGTCAGTAGGGCTGACGTGGAAGAAGAAAAAAAATAAAAACAACAGCCGTCAGGAAGGGATCAAACGCGGAGAAGTGAGCCGTAGGAGAAGAAAAGTCAAAACAGGCAAAGACGAGATGAAGGGAATAAAGAAAATAAAAAAATGGTCAGCAAGGCTGACCTAGTGAGGAGGCACAAACTCAAGAAAGCAGCGAATGAAAATTATAAACGAGCCATAGAGGAGAAAGATGAGAAGGCAATTGTTAGGCACAAAAATCAAGGAGAAAAAGAACAACAGGCAAAAAGAAGCCTACGCCGAGAAAAAAAGGAAAAGAAAAAAAAGATTTTACATGGAAATCAACATAACTAAAAGATGAAATAAGAAAGGAAATTTTATATCTATAGAATTTCATTTAGATGAAATTAATTTTTCATCTAAATAAATTCTAGGTGTTTCATCATAAATTAATTTCGCTTATTTCTTTCTCTAATTTTAATTTATATTTTGAATATATATTTCTGTGTATTTAATTTAATAATTATGATTAGCTCAATATTTATTTCTAGGGAATATATTTAAACCCTAGATTAGGATTTGAGATATAATTTTAATTTTCTTTATTTTGTGAGATTGTTCTTGGACTCTATTTTAATTGCTATCATATATATATATATAATTCTGCCAAGTATAATTTATTTGGTGAATGCCTTGTTCTTGTTTCCTTATAAGTGACAGTATGTAGGATTATTTACCTGCTAGGCGGCCATATAACCGAAGTAGTAAAACGTTTAGATACGTGTGGGTCAAAGAAAGGAAATACAAATATGCTTAGTGTACTAGCCTAGGTATTTATATTGAAATCCATCTAATTATACTTAATTCATTAAATCTAGATAAATATAGGAGCCGCTTTTTGCTAGTATATTGCCAGTATTTAATAGGGTTAATATTAGCGCTTTATCATATTCATTAATTAAGGAAAGTAATATAAGGTGTATGGACTTGCTTTCTGTGTACAACTTAGTTAATTTCATTCTTATCATTAGAAGATAACTTAGAAATTAATATTATATTTTAACCTAATCTAATGGTGGATTTCGATTTCATTATCATATTTATCATATCTACTGTGATCTATTATTATTATTATTATTATTATTATTTTATTTTATTAATTATTTAATATTTTTTTTTAATTTTATAACCCCCATTAGTATTTTTCTTATTTATTTATTTTTTTCTTTAGGGTTTTTATTTATTTATTTTTAAGCTAGTTAAATAGAGATGAGTCCTCTCAATCCTAGGTTTAGAATGATACCCTTATTTACCAGTACTATAATTGACAACAAGAGGGTTTAAATTGCGTATCGGCTACGGCCACACCACCCTTCCATTGTGTTGTTTTCTTCTTCCCCATCCCCATCAACCCTTCTCCATACACCCTATAAGTGCAACCACATATATATGTGCACGCATCTACAAGCTAGCCTACTTCTTCCCTCTCCTTTCTCTTCTGCCTTAGCTATCGACGAAGAGTCGACTCTGCCTTAGTTTTCCATAGCACCTCCATCCACTATTTCTACCTCACTAGCCACTGTCGTTGCCACCGACCACCGGCCAACACCCCCATCTAGCAAACAAAACAACCCTATCTAATGATCTTCTCATCACCTATGAGTAATGTAAGGATTAGGCTATAATGATAGTAATAATAATACTAATAGTAATAATAATAGTAATGAGAGTAGTAGTAGTAATAATAATAATAATAGTTAGTAAAAATAACAACAACAAGAATAATAATAATAATAATAATAATAATAATAATAATAATAATAATAATAATAATGATAATAATAATAATAATAATAATAAATTATTTACCCATTTATTAGTGATGGGAAATCTTGTATTTTTCCTACTTAATAAGTATTTTTCATAAAAAATTATTCTTTTATTTATTTAAATATGATTGTTTTAATTTTAATATTATTTTAGGTACAAAGTTTGATTAGTAGGGCTCAATCATTTTTATGAGATTACAGATAAAATTACATTTTTATTGAAAAGTAGGTAATTCTTATACTCTATTAAAATATGAGGAATCTCATGATAGCATATTAGATTTTTTTAATGTGTAAAGGTTGTTATGTATGTTCATTTCGTTATGTTTATATGCTTAAAAAAGCTAGCATGTGAAATGCCTCAAAATATTTATTTTAAGAAATATAATTAAATAAGGATTTATTAGAAAATTAATTTAATTAATTATTTTATTTTAAATAGGAAGGATTTATTTAGGGCAAATTAAGAAGGAATTTATAAATATTTTTGTAAGGGAAAATTTTGTATATTTGCTAATTAAAAAAGAATTTAGGAAAATTCTTTTAAAAACCCTAAATTACCCTAAAAAGGAAATTTAATATTATTTTATTAAAATATTTTATTTTAAATACTCAAAATATTTTAATTTATTTATTTGACCCCCAACCTACTTAAATTTTTCTTTTTCCTTCTTCCTTTTTCTTTCTTTTCTTTCTTTTTCTTTTCTTTTCTTTTCTTTCTTTTTTCTCATTTTCATCGATTGGGTCTATCGCAGCCCAATCTTCCCTTTTTTTCCTCTTCTCTTCCGTGACCCATTGACGTTCTTTTCTTTTCTTTCCTTTGGCAGCTATGACCCTGCATTTTGTGCCTTCTTTCCCTAGAATGCTGCGTTCCATTTAAATCCTTATAATTGTTGCCGACTGGCCCGGTTCTTCTTCTTTTTCTTTTCTTTCTTTTTTCCCCTGCCATCAGGTTCACCTCTATCATCCTCCTTCCTCTTCTACCATCGACTTGGACCTTTGAAGCTTCGAAAATGTGCCGCCGACAACGCGTGACTTGACATGTCATCTTCCCTCTCTTTCTTTTCCCCCTAACTCGTAGTTCATCATGGTCTAACCTATTTTCCTTTTCTCCCACTCGAAGTCCTCCTTTTCCTTTGCGAAAGGTCAAGCATGACCTAAAATTGTACCAGCTGATTATTGTTGTCGGCTACCCCAAACCCTACATGCATTACCCTCCCGCCAACCTCCAGAACCCTACCATTCCCTCTAAACTCTATAAATACCCCTTGATTGGTTGCCTTTAAAACTTTTTCCCCGAAACCATAAAAACCTACCCTATGCACCACCACAACTTCAGACGACCTTTCCTCCGTCTTCATCTAACTATGCCACCACCTCTGCCTACCAAAGTCTTCCTTACACCGCCCTCTAACTAACTGAGCCACCAACCTCCCTCAATTCATCTCGCACGAGCCACCATAGCCGTGCGAAGTTCTTTTCCCATCAAACAAAAATTTTATCCCCGCAACCCTTTGAGCCACTGTCCGCCGCTACATTTGCCACTTCTACTACCTTCTGCACCACCCAAAAGTTGCTACTAATCTTCCTTCACCTAGCCAAAACCTTCTTTTCTCCTTTCTCCTTCTCCTTCCCTCTCTTTTTTCTTCTCTTCCTTTCGCCCGCCACCTCTGCCGCCATGCGCTGCTGCCACTTGTCGCACCACCACCCTCACTTAACTCCTCTTAGCTTAGGCTACCACCATCACCTTAAACCACCACCTTTATTCTCCATCTATTCTTCTCAAACCCCAACTTTTTCCCTTTTAATCCTCTTTTCCGGCCACCGCCGCCACCGCTGTGCACCACCGCCGGTGCCACCCATCTCCCCCGACTCAAAGTGAAACTCTAGACCCTCTCAGCCTTTTCCCTCTATTTATTTAAGTTTATTCTAATTTATTTCAAAATTTAACATTTATTCGATTATTATTATTATTATTATTATTAGATGTAATATTAATGCTAAATTTTCTTGGCAGGCTTGAGAGTAGTCTTAAGTTATTTAAGTTGTTAGTTTTGACTTATAGGCATTTAATTGTATTATTATAAGTTTTATTATTATTATAATAATTATTATTAATGTTATTATTATTAGTATTATTATTTTATTTTTATTGTTAATTATCTAAGGAGGGCCAAAGCTCTAATTTATAATTAGGATTCGCATACTCCTATTTGAATATTAATATTACTATTTCTACTATTATTAATATTAATATTATTATCTTTATTATTTTTAATATTATTATAAGTGATTATTATTATTATTATTATTATTATTATTATTATTATTATTATTAAATGGTACTTTCATTATTTGGAGGTAGGGTCGAAAACCCTACCTTGTTTTATTTATGCTTATCTTATTATTATTATTATTATTATTATTATTATTATTACTATTAATAATAATATTATTATTATTACTAATATTTCATTTTTATTAATATTATTATTATTAATATTACCATTATTAGCATTATTTTGGTGAAGGGTAGAAACCCTTATATCACCGTCTATTTTAAATTACATTGATATTATTATTAGTATTTTTAGTAGTATTTTGTATAGTTATTATTAGTATAGTATTGTTTTAATTGAAAACCAAGTCTTACGATAAGTTAGTAAGTAATAGTATTTTTAGAAGGGAACCTAATTCTAGTTTTCCCTCATAATAGGTGACCCCATTCAAAGCCCTCAAGAGGTATAGGAGCATGCTCCAAGACCGGTGACATTTTAAGTAAGGGTGTATCTAAGGCTGTTTTTGTGTAATGTGTTTTACATGCCTTGCTTACCATGTGATATGCAACATAATATGCTTTAAGTGTATTTTTATATCTATTGTATATGTAGTATGACGTGGGGTTGAGGTATGTTCATATGATATTTTATGGCATGCATATGATATGTATAAGTTGTGTTTTTAATATGAATTGTTGCAGCCCATAAGACATGCATGTAGGTCATGGGATATGGTGTTATAGTATGAATTAATGTGGGAGTTAATGGTTGCATGGTGGTATTAGGGTTTGTATGGTGGAGTTAGGGTTTTGCATGGGAGTTAATGGTTGCATGGTGGTATTAGGGTTTGCATGGTGGAGCTAGGGTTTTGCATGGGAGTTAATGATTGTATGGGAGTTAGGGTTTTACATGGAGCTAGGGTTTGCATGGGTGTTAGGGTATGCCATGGTAGAGTGATTAACTAGATTTGAAGGGTAAGCATGGTAGGAGTCAGACTTGTATGTCTTGGTATGGGCTTCTGAATAAGATACTTGAAACATTAATCACGTAAAGTAGAAGATGTTGAGCCGGACCCAGGCCGATCCACCAACATAATAGTGGCTAGGTACTACAGTATCCTGGAGACCGATCCACCGGCGTATAATGGTGGTAGGGTATGTTACCTTAGTGACTGATCCACCAACTAAAATAGTGGGGGATCCCGATCTCAATAAACCAAACCCTACATTTTGCTAAGATATGGGAAGACACTAATTACTTAGAGTGGAACACCATACGAGAAAGGGGCCAGACCAATCCACTGGCATATAATAGTGGTAGGGTATGTACCTTAAGTGACCGATCCACCGGCTAGAATAGTGGCCAGGAGTCGAAGTGCCCTAAAGATAGATCCACTAGCAAAAATAGTGGGGTTCCCATACTTCTATGGAATTGATAAAGAGCATGGTGTAAAAATAAATTCGATAAAGGATTGATGAAGTAATTAATCTGAACTGTATTGAATCTTGATATTTCACCCAAGCATTCATTTTATCTTGTGCTATTATGATTGGATTTTATGCTCTTATACTATTATACATTGTTTGTCTTAATTTTGTATGTTGGCCTTAGTGCACGGTTACCTTGCTCAGTACGTAGCGTACTGATCACCCTTTTTACGGGTGCTGCTCATTCCTACGAGTAAAAGGCTTGTCTAACGTGTTATAGGTAGGAGATTCCTATTTTGATGCAATTGATGTCTATGGGACATCAGGTGGGGCCAAGTGATTTTGGATTGGATAGGGTCTTGGAGTGGCATGGTTGTTTTCCATTATGAGATTATTATCCTTGTTCTCTTTTAATTATGTTTGAACCTTCAGAAACATTTTTAATATTGTTGCTATTTTTCTTCTCTAAAAAATAATAGCTAGTTTTTTGAATTATGTAAAGACTTATGCGCACTCTGATTTTCATATTTATGAACTTTAGATTATTTAATAATGTTGTGAGTAGTTTTCTTAGCCTTAGCACTTGGCATTGGAATAGTAGGAGTGAACCAGTTTGGTACTAAGTGTGGTGGTAGCATCCCCATAATTTATGATTTTAAATTTAATGGTTTAAAAAAATGTGTAAATTTTGGGGTGATACAACATGAAACTTGGTGAAATGGATGAGGTTAACTAATTATCTGCTATGTATATGTAAGCATGTTAAAATGTGGCTTATGTAGGGAGTAATTTATATATATTAGGTATATCTATATGATAGGTTAAGCATCTCTAAGTGTATTTAAGTGTAGATATGATTGTTGTGTGTCCTAGGGGTAATTTGGTTACTTTATGCATATCTTAATATTTACTCTTATAAATAGGCCTTAATGATTGATAAGTTTGAGAGTATGATTGATGTATTAGGAAACATGTCTAGGTTTTACATGGGAAACCATGATTAAAGATACAAGTTTCGGTAAAGTACTTATATATATGGTGACCAGGCATCATTATGATGATAGAAGGTAATGGAAGTTGAAAATCATTCATATTCGGAAGTGTGAGTTTTGAGGGCAAAATTGATATTTTAGTTGCCTTAGGAGCATTTTGGTCAATATAAGTTAAAATGGAATATTGAGTATTTTAATATGATAAGTAGTTCAAAATGGGTTCAGGATATAATGTGGAGAGTTTTGACTAAATATGAATGGACATGATTTTTATATTAGTATTTTAGGAATGCATAGTGAAATTAGGGGTCACGTGAGTCTCAAAAGGAAAATATGATTAAATTGTGGAATTAAGATTATATAGTGAAATATGAATAGTAGCCCTAAGGATAGGATATTATCGCATGCGTAAAATGTGGGAGTTAGATCTCAATTTGCATATATGACATCTATAACAATATTGTGGGAGAACATATTAAGTTTTGTGGTTATTTGGATCTCTTGGAAAGAGGTATGATTAGCTAGTAGAATAACAATTTGTAAGAGTTTTGAGTAGTAACCGTAAAGAGAGACATTTCTATAACCTAGGGGCATTTTGGAGAATATTATGCAAAAGTGGAATGTGGGATATTTTAGGGTATTAATTAGCATAAAACAGGTTGGAGATACTAGATGAAACAATTGTGGGAAAAAGAAAGAGGTTTATGGTAACATTTGTATAGGGTGAAAGACCATGGATGGAATGCGTAAAAACTAAGTTGAGTTATGATCATATGTGAGAACAGTAGTGGTGTGATACTAAGGAGTATATATGATTTTAATGATGGAATTTTTGACATTCATGAAAATTTAGTAAGTCCTTTGAGCTCTAGGGAAAAAGTTATGATGAAAATGTTAAATTAGGGTTTGGGAGGCCAAGTCACAAAACCCTAGGGTAGGCTACTATCGCAAGTGTGAGATGGGGGATTTAGAATGCAACCTTAGGTCATGACATTAACCATAACAATTTGGGATTATGTATAAAATTAGTAGCCATGTGGGGTAGAGGGAAGTAGTTACGATAAAAATTAGGAATTAGGGTGTTGGAGGGGCTTGAATTGGACGGCTATTATTACATGTGTAAAATGGGGGAGTTAGGCTTCCATGTTTGAAATGATGGTTAACCATGTCATTCTGTGCATGGGTATGTAATTTGAGGACTAGATAAATAATAAAGAAGGGTCTATTATAAATAGGATAAGTTATGACTTTAGAGTGGTCACCTTAGAGGCTAGTCTTTATCTTATGTGTAAAATGTGGATAACAGACAACGAGTCTTGACTCTAGGTTTTCTAATGACATGTTAATATTTTTTAGGTAGATTGGGGGACTAAAAGGGGGAAACTGGAGGGAGGATATACTACAGTTGTGGAATTAGGGTTTCTTAAGGGAATACGGCTATTTTGAGGTGGTAGTTGGATTAGTGCCTTGCATAAGCAGGTATACATTGCTGTGTGATGAAATTGAAATGAATAAAAAAAAATAACACCCTAATAATTTAAAGTGGAAGATTATTGATTTGGGTTAAGTTTACCAATTGATCCACTAGTGAAAATAATGGTTAGGATTATCTTACACTGGAAGTTGTACCTTGTATAGCTCCCTGGTGAGAATAGTGGGGCTCTAAATGCAAGTAAAGTATATCATTGAATGGTTCTAACTTTTGGAAAAAAAATTAATAAGTTATGTTTGAACATCACTTGTATCAACCCTAGTTGTACCTATTGATCCACCAATGAAAATAGTGGCCCTGAGCATCCTATGTTTGACGTTGTAGCATATACCATTCTACTGATGAGAAAATGGAGGTCCCAAATTGAAGTAAATTAAACCAATTTATGATAAAAAAAATTTTGTAAGACACTAATTAATTATAGTGAAAAATCACATCGTTCATGTCCAGTTGTACTTTTGATACCTATCTATCGGTGAGAATAGCGGCCAAGAACATTCTACCCTAGGGTTGTACTCTCATTACCAATCCACACATATGAATAGTGGGTAGGAGGATCCTAACCTATACTTTTTACTTGATTACCAATTTAATATTTGAGAATATTGGCGTTCCTTAACCTAATGTGAATAAAATCATGAAATAATTATCATTGCACTAATATTATATATGGGGAGAATATTAAATGAGTGTATATGTTTAACCTATGAGAGTGTCATCGCCTATTGTGTTCTTATGAGCTTTGTGACCGTGGTTATATGACTGATTATCCTTTTTAATATGGGTTAGGCTTAGTTAGATATTTTATATCACATATTCTTCTCTTACCATTGCACTAAAGGGTTCCTTTTAATGAACCCCTTCCTATTCAATTTGTAGTGGCCTTTATAGGTTATCTTGCAATGTTAGTTGAAGGCCATTATGAGTGGAGAGTTTAGGGCTATCAAGTGTTTTACCTAGTATCTTTTGCATTTACGAGATTACGTACACTTAATAACCTTATATATTTCCTTTCACTAACATTTTGTAACCTATAAATATTTATTTTATTTTGATTAAATGCTTTAACTCTCTCTCTACTCTTATTTATAATGGTGTTAATAATTTAAGTAGAGTAACCATTTTTGCCTTAGCACTTGTTATTAAAATGGTGAAGGACACCAGAATTTTATAAAGTGTGGCAGTAACCCCCCACAATTTATTGTTTTATCTTCTACAAACAACACTTCTAATGAAAATTTTGGGTAATAATTTTTGGTGGTTTTATACTCAATCCCTAATAGAAGGCCTTTCATGATGTCGATCTCATGTGCTCGTGGCATACCTAGAATCACATAAGGTAACATATCTAGAAACCTTTTATCACTAGGATACCCTCAACCAAAGGCTCCATAACACCTATATCCTGAACACTACATAAGTAGAGTAGGTACCCCCTACCTACTAACGTACTAAGTAAAATCAAGGGCACCACTCTCACCAATGGCCTAGGCTTTGATCAACGGTAAGAGACCCTAGCAACCTATGGTCCATTAAGAACTACACAGTCCTATGTGTAATTGATTATAGCTCGATATCTCAAGAGAATATCTATCCTGATGATAACATCAATGTCACGAAGTTCAAGCACTAGGAGGTTTACCATATGCTTAATTTCACTAATGACAAATGTCGCATCTCTATAAAGCCTAGTACATGGAATTTTATCCCCAGATGGGAGCACAATGGAATTCTATATCCTATTAGAAGGAATCATAGCTATCCTAACTAGCTAAAAAAAAACTAAACAAAAAGGAGTGCAAAGCACTTGAGTTCAATAACTAATAATCATGAAGGGAAGAAACAATGAACATACCTATGATGCCATCTACCTTCCTATGAGCTTCTAACTGACTCATCACATTCAGATGACTTTCTAGAGGTAGTCCTACAGTACTACCTAAACCCCATCTTTGCTGAATGGTATAAGGCCTCTTAACCCACTATTATGGAGTGGTCTTACTAGCTCTATTATCTTTCAACTAAGCCCTATGAGCTAGAGGCATCAGCCCCTAGGTAGTTCTTAACACATTACTAACATATGAAGTGCCTCAAAGCTGACTAACTCAACTACCCTCCATAACAAGGTATCATCCCTGACTAATGACTGCCTGTGGATTGGAATGGCTTTTCTCACCCTTAATGTTAACCTCCTTCATCCTTTGCTTGGTTTTTAACTAGGCTCTACAAGCTTGAAAAATCGATGATGCCTCGAAGACATAGTCATATATTGTCTTAAAGTCCTATGCACGAGTCCCTAACAACATGTCTTGAAGTCTCAAACTCACTCACTAATGAAAACAATGAACCTTCATCCTCTCATCACAGTTAAGCTTTGGAGAAAAATAGACCAAATCCAAATAGCAACTATAATTGTAATCCCCCAAAATTTTAGAAAACCTATAATTTAATAAATAACTTTTATTTGAAATAAATTAGCTTTTAAAATTATTTTGTTTAATTATTTTATGGATTTTAGAGTATGTAAATTTGAATCGGAGTATTTAATAAATTAAAAATAAATATTTTGTTATTTTATCATATTATTTTTATTTAAATAAATTTTCAAACTAGTATTTTACTAAAATTAGCCTTTCTAAACTAATATATTAATTTATATTGAATTAAATTATTAAATTAAATAATTTATCAAAAATATTATATTTTATTATTTTCTAAAATTAAATTAAATTATTTTCCCCTATTTTGCTTTTTTCCTTCTCCTTCTTTTTTTTCCCTTTTCCTTTTCTCCTTTTTCCTCCTTCCTTTCATTTTCTTTTTTTTTCTCTTCCTGGCTCGGGTTGCCAGGCCGGAATCCCTCCTTGTGCACTGGGCAGGGGCCCATTTCTCTCCCTCTTTTTCCCCTCCTGTGCGTCTCGACCCAGCCAGACCAGCCTTTTTCTTTTTTCTTTTCTCCCCAAACCGGGCTGGCCCACTCGTTCTTTTTCTTCCCTCGTATGCCGGCCTACAGCTCCCTCTCCCTCCTTTCTTTTTTTTCTTCTTCTTCTCCACCTGCCTCGACACAACAGCCTCAACCGGTCCCCTTCGCCATGACTACCACCATCTGCAGCCTCTCACTGCCACCTCCTACAACCACTGCCACCACCTGTCTTCCCTCCCTCTCTCTCCCCTGCCCTTTTTTTTCATTGTTTTGGAAACTAGGTAGCCACGCAACCTATCCCGCATGGCTCCCCTTTCCTCCCCTTTGTCACCCTCTCCCTGCCACCCTAAACACTGCCACCGACTGCCATCTATCCCCCTTACCCTTCCTCTTCTTTTTCTTCTCCCCTTCAGCCATTTTTCCTGCCCCATTATTGTTGAGCCCTTCTCCCCTGATCCTCTTCCCTCCATTTTTCTCCCCTCCATCTTTTCCCCTTTGTTTGGCACGCCGCCGTCCTCTACTGCTCCAACCACCGCACCAAGCCCCTACACCACCTTCTACAACCTTCTACTACCACCCTGCACCGCCCCAACACCGTCCAATCTACCCCGCAACTCCCTATTCCTCCCCTCTTCTTTTTCTCTCTATTTTTCTTCCTACTCGGCAACCCATCCTTCCGCCGCCTTTTGACCACCTCGGTCGCCACCCAAACCACCAATCTCCTCCCTACAACCTCCTCTACCACCCCCATACCTTATTTTCCTGAAACCATCCCCTACACTCCTTCATTTTTCCCTTCTCTTTTCCTTCATTCTCAGCCTCTCCACCTCGACCCACCTCGGCAGCCATCTTCGTCACCTCGCCGCCACCATCACAGTCACTCTTGGCTGCAACCAACCCATCACTAGCCTCCACCTACACTCCCTCTTCACTCCCGCACCATCCCCTTGCCGTAAAACCTCCCCCATCCATCTTCTTTCCTAGCCTAAAGACCAAAACCAAAAAATGACCATCCCTCACCTCTACCCCTACCTTCGACCCATTTTTCCCATCCCAACCCGCATGTGCCTCACGCTGCTCATGCAGCCTGAGTTCCACATTATTTTGGGAGTTTTTATGTTTAATTATTGAGGTATATTAATAGTTCAATAAATTGTGTTATTAATTAAGTTTTTTTTATAAAGTTTTATCCTTTTTTAATTTCTACTTCTAATATAATAAATTGACATTCTTTTTAGGTGTTGATTTTGCTATTTAAATCCGGGATACCGGTAAGATTCAATTTTTGCAGGATCTAAGGTAATCGTTAAACCCCACTTAAACGCATGGATAAACGTATGTTTGCACATTAGGATTTTTAATATGTTGTTATGTTTGATCTATGGTTGTTAGTATATTTTATATGTTTGCTTGTATTGTTTAATAAAAAGGAAAGTATACTCTTTTATGTGCTATGTGTGTAAATGTTGTCTAAGGGAAGAACTTGATTATTAATGAAAGTGTTAAAGTATTTATCCATGTCATATTATGTTATTATGACCATTTATGCATGAATATTATTATTGTGAGCCCTAGGGGTATTTTAGTAATATTCCTTGTGCTAGATTATGGCCTAGTATGTGTGGGAGCTAATATGTATTATGTTAAAATATAATGGTTGGTGGAGTTAGATATTGTTAATGGAGTATTAATATTATTATTTCATGTGATAATGTCAATTTAATAAAAGTGGTGAAATAAAATGGTAAAGTGGTAATTTTGAAGGCAAAAGGACATTACGGTAAATTTATGGTTAAAAGGGTAATATGGTAATTTTATAAGTAAAGGGGAAAATGAAATTTTATGAGTAAAGGGGTATTATGGTAATTTTGGGAGTAAAGGGGTAATATGGTAATTTTGGAAAAGAAGGGCAAAAGGGTAATTTTGTAAGAAAAGATAAAAATGATAATTTTGGATGTAAAAGGGTAAAATAGTAATTTGTAAAGCAAAAGGTGTGTTATGGTAATTTTATAAGTAAAAGGGTATTGTGGTAATTTTATAAATAAAAGGATATTTATGGCAAACTTGGGAGTAAGGGGTAACTCGGTAATGATGATAATGACGAAGGATAAATTGGTAATTAAATTATGATTAAAAAAGGTTAATTGGATAATTATGATAATAGAGAAGGGTAATTTGGTAAATTAACCAATAAAAGGGCATTATGGTAATTTTAATAATGGATACGGGCAATATAGTAATTATAAGAATAGAGAAGGGTAAATTAATAATTATAAATATGGAGAAGGGTAAATTAATAATTATAAATATGGAGAAGGGTAAATTGGTAATTATAATTATGAAGAAGGGTAGATTAATAATTGTAATTATGAAGAAGGGTAATTTGGGATTTATAATAATTGAAAAGGGTAAAATGGCAATTATAATAATTGAGATGGGTAAAATGGTAATTATGATAAAGGAGAAGGGCAATTTGGTAATTTATCCAACTAAAGGGACAATTTGGTAATTTAGCCGACTAAAGGGTAAATTAGTAATTATTAAACCAACTAAAGGGGAAAAATGGTAATCATGATAATGAAGGAGGGTACTTTGGTAATTTATCCAACTCAAGGGCAATTTAATAATTATAACAAAGGAGAAGGGCAATTTGGTAATCTAACCAAGCAAAAAGGGAAATATGTTAAGGTTAACAATTTTGAAGGGTGAATGGTGATCTAAAAAGCATAGGCGATAACTTAGTAACATAAACCGAGCAAGGGGTAATTTGATAATTATGCAACCTTAAGGGTAATATAGTAATTTGTCAAGTAAGGAAGGGATGACTTAACAATAGTATAAGTAAGGGGTAAATGAGTAATTTGTACCTAACATGTCATTTTGATTGTGGAATTCTATAATATGACTCAAATAACGCTGATTAGCACGGTAAGAGTATGTGATAATTAGTAAGTATTACGAGAATGAATCCTAATTCGGAATTATATAAGATTATGATGGCCTTAATGATTTCTTTGTGTTATCTTGGATAACTGCCTGAATAAGAAACGACTAATGATATCAGAACGATTGAAAGTGAATAAGTATATGATTATTGTGCTTTTCGTGATCACTTTAATTAAGACACTAATACTTAAAGTGAAAGACCTCGAGATCGGGAATGGTGGCTCTTTAGGGATCGCTATCCTAAAGATGTGGTTTAGCCCACAATTATTCTGGTGTGCCTTTGTGCCCCAGCCAGACCCTGTATCTTACTCTATCTAGCTCTATGGACCCAGTTAGGGGGTATACATACTTATGGATTAGGTGTCCTTGTCGGTAGGGTATTGAGTATCTTTATGCACTAATACGACCAGGGTACCTTTGCGTCCCTGGGTTCATGGTTGAAGGGTACTAGATAGCTTGTATGCACCGGTACGACTGGTGTACCTTTGTGTCTCGGGTTCTTGATCTCCCATCTGAGGCAAATAAATGGAATTTGTTGTACTGATTAAAGAAAGAAAAAATACTAATATTGAAAGTGAAATATTAATGAGCCGGGGCCAGTTGAGTTATGATATTGAGTACCGATCCACCGGTTACAATAGTGGCCTAGGAGCGTGTTGCCCTAGCAAGTGATTATGAGTACCGATCCACCAGATATAATAGTGGCCCAAGAGCGTGTTGCCCTGGCAAGTGATTATGAGTATCGATCCACCGGATATAATAATAGCCCAGGAGCGTGTTGCCCTGGATGATGTTGATATATATTCCGATCCACTGTCAATAATAGTGGGGCTCCCGAGCTCAATAAAATTAGTTATGTAAATGAATAAAGTTATGGAAAAATATTAATCACTTATAGTGGAACACCATGTGAGTCGGGGCCAGACCGGTCCACCGACGAATAATAGTGGCCAGGAGCGTTTTGCCCTAGAGACCGATCCACCGGCATATAATAGTGGTTAGGTGCGTTCTACTCTATAATTGACCGATCCACCAGCCATAATAGTGGGGTTCCCACACTCACATGGATATGAAATATGAGAGTTTATTGAATAATGATGGACTAATGGCTTAAGGCCCAAAAGTATCGATTTTTCATAATGACCTATTGATATCTGATGTGATTGTTAATTATGTGAATGTTATATGTACACATCTTGTTATATATGTATGTAGCTTTGTTTCATGTGTTACATTGCGGGCCTGCTTTTAAGTGTGATTTTAAAGGGTTACTCAGTACCGTAGTAATGAAGAGTTCCATTCATGGGGCTTCTGCCTATTCAATGGGTAATGTCCCTTGCAGGTTCCATTTCAGGTGCTAATCAAGTGGGCAACAGGAAATAGCGTAAGGATTATCTGGACCCTTAGGGTTCTCTCTTTGTCTTTACTTTCTGGTTTCAATGTATTCCTTGTTTTTGTAACCACCATTGGTGGAACCTATTCTTATAAAATGTTTACTTGTGCTACTTTGATTTAAGATGGTTTGAATTTCTAGCAACTGATATTTTGTTCTTTAGCCTTAGCACTTGGTACTGGAATGGTATGAGCGAACCGGTTTGGTACTATGTGTGGCGGTAATATCCACAAAATTCACCGTTTAATATTTTGGCTTCCGCAATTTCTTTTAATAAAATGAAAATTTTCAGTTGTGAATTTTGGGGGTGTTACAATAATACTACTCCACTATAGACATACCATGATGCAATGCCATGAACTCATTGTACTTTGCCATCATTAGGCGATCAGGATAGAAACGTGCCCTTAGCACCATAAGAAAAGTCCCTGACAAATTTGTAGTGGGACTTCACAACTATTAACCTCTCCTTTACTCGTCAGCATGAATCTACAATTGGAACACTCCAATGCCTATCCACTTACCCTTTTAGTAGCAACTAGTTGCGAAAACCTCTTGAAATTCCTTAGCCAATGCTCCAACACATCCTTATCCTCCTAACCCTCAAAGACTAATGGGTAATGAAGATCAATGCTACAAAGCCAATTATCCTAAGGTGATACTAGAAAAGGATGTGATAGCGATGGTTATAGAGCCTCTTCACACTCAAAAATTTTGAAGTCAATTTTTTTTAAGACAATGTGTAAGAGTTAGTAAAAGAAAAATAGGAGAATGTTACTATGGTATCAGCCATAAGAGAGGTATAAGCATCACCTAACCCATGCCTAATGTACGGTGAAACAAAACATTCATTAAAGAATGCATGCTAAACTAACAATAATATAATTCTATAATAACAATGGCACAAATGGTATTATATATATAAGAGAGAGTTTAAAAATCTAAATACAAGAATTAAGGCCAAGATTTTAAATAAATTGAAAAACTAAAAACATACAAACATAGTGGAAAAGAGTACATCTAACTAGTTAGTCTGCCTCCTAACTAGATGAGAAAGTAATTCTCAAATGCCCAGGTAATAGCCTACTACTGGGCTACTGTATCGTCCTTTACATACTCAAGCTAAGAATCATATCCCTACAAAGGGTCCCTTACTCACTGGATTAGAAGTTGGATAATTATAGTGACAATACAAGTGTGTGATAGTATGTTGAATTATTGGTAAAATAGAATATCTAAAACATGGTTAGGGATCATGCAACACATTTATGTCACATAGCATGATGGTGATAAGCATACCAAAATAAAATAACACTCAAGCTCATTATAGTAGTATCACAATGCATGCTTCCACGAAGATCATGGAAGAATAGTATTGCAGTAAGTGCATCATAACCACACAAGGTAAACCATATTAGAAATATTCCTTTAGTGATCACATAATGTTAAGCTAATTAGTTCGACCACACATAGTTCTCCACCATGAACAAAATTCATGATAGCATAAACATACATTAGGATACCAAACCCACCACATGGGGTCAAGATACATCAAAAGGCATTTTATTTCAAGAGACCAAACCAACCACTCATTGAGTGCACTTAGTCGAGGGTTGAGACATCAAGGGATACCACTCCCATCATTTTTGGTCGAAGTACATCAAGGGGTTTTGTACTAGGATACCTCACCCTCCACACCTTGATTACCTCCGTGGTGAAGGATACATTTTTCATGCCACACCAACTTAAGGAATGGTCAATATGAAGTGCCCAAGGGTATATGCTGTGATACCTCACCTAGTTGATGGACACCAATGCCACACCTATAACATCCTGATTTGATACAACCTCGATGAGGTTACACTAGAGCACTTTTGGATTGATCAATTGGCCTCACAAATCAATACGAGTCCTTTTTGCACACTTTATCCCCACTCACTCAATTTCTAAGAAATATTTTAAAAATTTTCAAAACTTCCCAGAAGAATCACCTATCCTAAAAATTAGTTTGCAGCCAGTACGCTTAACTATGGATTTTTTTATAGAGGAATCACAAAAGGGTGGTATATTGTATAGATATAAGTAACCAAATCAATCCTTATAACATTCTACCCAATTTGGGGTATTAAAACATTGATCTTCTAATTTATAACCCTATACCTCACAGATATGTTCTTACCCCATACTGATCGCAACCTAGTAAAGAAAGAATAGGTATTGAGCAAAAATATAAAACATAGGTTAATCGGCCCACTAACATCCACCTAGGTACCCCAAGAGTCAAATAAAAAGGCTCAAATAAAATCTTAATCCATTTATTATTATTTACCAAGTGATATCACAAATCATAAATTCATTTCACTATTATCAAAATTAGTTGCCCCTAAGTGATAAACCAAAAACATTATAATGCATTTAAGCCACCAATTTGGTATTTAGGGATGATAAAAAATAAATTCTAAACCCAAATATCATCACTTTCATCTATATTAATTTTAGGATAAATATAATCAGAATCATGATGAAAATATTATAATTACATGGGAACAGTAATATAGAAGGTCCAAAGGAAGAACAATAGTTAACAAATGAACATTGAGAAATACAAGCAGGCCAGTTGAGTGATCAATAGGACCAGTCGACTTGTCTTGTTATATTAGATGTGAATAGAAAATAAAACTAGAGGACAAATTGGCTGGTTAGTCCCAATAATAGACTTTTTTTATAGGAAACTATTTTATTACCTTAACTAAACCAGTTGATGGGTCTCAGCAGAGACCATATCACTCTAATCATAAGTCAGCCAGTCAAAGGTTTTTGGAAAAACTATCGATTACTCATAAGAACTAGTTGGCTGATCTCGTAACTAGCCAAACATGATCCCCAAACCAAGTGAATTTTCACACAACCATTGGATCAACCCAATGAACTAATCGAGTGGCTTGAGTAAAACATCACCTTTACCTGTGATTAGTATACCAAAATTTCACCCATCTTACCATATAAATGTTACCATGCCTCTATGTCATAAAACACATAAAGAAACATAATGCACCCATAGAATCACAAGGATACATGATAATATTGACATTAAAAAATTCATGCTTAAAATAGCTAAATTAATGTATAATATTTAGGGAACCAAAACTTGCTTATATTTCAAGAAGAAAACTCTACCACTTGCTCAAATCCTAGAATACAATTAACTCATCATGCTCAACATAGAAAGACACCAAGATCATGGAACCATAATAAGTATTAAAATACATTCTTCAAATTAAAGATATAAATGCCTTACCTTCAAGTAGTTTTTGTAGCACAAAATACTCCTAACTTGATAGTTATCTAGCAAGATCTCAATTCCTTAGAGAATCAAGAATAAAATACATTAACATGCCTTTTGAAAAGATAATAAAAATGGAATCAAAAGATGAAGGAGATGAAAAAGGAAATAACACAATATTCTCTCATAATTGAAACCCAAATGTAAAACATGAGGTTTTTAACCTTTCTCAGACTTTTAATCCTTCTTGCTTAAGAGATATAAGGATGAGCTAAAGCTAATGTTAGGAGAAGAAATAAGAGGAAATAATTTTGACCAAGTGATAGGCAACAACATGCAAGCCTTTATTTTTCCCAAAAGTGAGTAAAAGTAGAGCATGTCCGACATTTTGAAATTTTTCATGAAGGAAAAGGGAGAGAATTAGTAAATGTAGATAATTGGGAGTGAATTAAATAAAAAATGCACCATATAAGAGGGAATTATAGTTTACATACCCTCGTGGAAGAGAAGGAAATATGACTTTGGTTGAGTGTAGGCGACCCAAATTGTAATGAGATCGCAAATTAAGGTAAGGAAGGTAAGGTATGACAAGTAAGAGGCATAGTAGGGGTTTGGTCGGTCATGGGAGTCGTGTAGACAGTCAAACATGCAACAGTGGATGCCAGAAGAGAGAGAAAAGTGAGGGATAAGAGAGAAGGTAAAATATGGCTTAAAGAGTAGTTTTAGGGAAATTAGGAAAATTTAGCTAAATAAAAATCATAGAGTAATCTATATAATATAAAAATAATCCCAATGCACTAAACTATTCTTATTAGCATGAAGAGATTATAGTTGAAATTTTTCATAAACATTTGAAAGATATTTTTAACCAAAATCAATAAAGGATCTGAAATAGCAAGACAATCAGTTGATCAGTTTAAGCAAAATATTTGACTAATTTATCGAGAAATAAAATTGTCAATTCCTAAGCATACTGGTTAATTTTTTTGGGCAAACTAGTCAATCACTAGACCTTAAATTCCAAACTTTATTAAAATTTTAAGCCCTTTCCATAAACAAAGCTCATTAATTTCATATCAATATCATTTTAAATACAATTTGAAGGATTTTAGGACAGAGTATTACATTAGTAACCTAGGAAGTTGTTCCCTTTTATAATAACTAATAAATGCGTTGTGTGGTCCTCATTTAAAGAAATTTTCCAGATCTAAATAGGTTGGGACAAGGGAAAATAAAGTTTATTCACCAATTCTTTTTCTATACCATTTTACATTTTACAAAAATTGAAAATTATAATTTTAAAAATAATTGATTAAATTTGTGTTGTTTTGTTTTTTCCTTTAGCAAGGCTAGGTCACAAACATTGTAGGTAGGAGTTGATTTCTTAATAATTGCTAGTACATAAGTATGTTATCTAATGATATTCTTTGTCTCACATTCGTTTTATATAACTAGTGGACATTTTATAATTTTACATGTAAGTCTGTCTCATTATTTGTAAGTGGTTGTTTGTTAATCTTTAATTCTACTTCTAAGTAAATATATTCATTGATAGGTGACTAACAATCATTTTGTAATGTTGCTTCTGAGAGATAAGTTTGTAGCATCATTTATAGGTATCCAAAAAATCATTTTTATTACTCTTAAATGTATGCCATGATCTGTAAAAAACATTGTTGAAGCCTTGTTTATCTACACAAGAGAAATAGTTGCTGTATTTTGCCATTAGCAATTCACTGAAGTTTAGTTTAACTACCTAGTTGAGTGACTCACGCAATAGATGAATTTTTAATGGGAAAGATGCTATAGGTCATTCCTAAAGAAACATCATTGGGCTTAAGTGGCAACAACCCAAAAAACAAATGATAATTTAAAGGACTACGGACAAGCTCATCTCCCCTTATTACCTTCCTTGTTCATCGGTGAATTTTTCCACCTTGCTACCTAGGGACTATTGGTTTCTCCCAACCACATAGTATTTTCCTATATTCTTCTTTTCTTCGGTTCTATCCTTATATATATAGGGCATTGTACCTATTTTGGGAATCCGAATCCATAATATGACACTCTCACTTTTGCTACCTTTCGTCGCCTCTAAATTTTCCTTTGATACTTAAAATTTACTTGACATCTCACGTGAATTGCTTAAAAAATCCTTAGTCCATAACTCAATAAAAATGAACACCTAATAATATCTAATAGATATCAAAATTTATAAAATTTATTAAGCAACCTTTTTAATACATTTTAAGCCAAATAGGACTAAATTATAGTGATCCTCAATGTTTCATATAATTTAAATTTTCAAAGGGGTTGTGTTAGTGCTTAAGTTTTTTTTTTAAGGCGTAACAGTATGACAAATTATAAATTTTTACTTAGAACTCAGTTTAGTATTTTATAAGAGCATTACGGACATAGTTAAATAATAGTGAATAAAAAAAATCCATATTAGAAAAGTGTCTAAAAGAGATTGATTATGAAAATTAACTTAAAAGCTTCACCAAATCCAAAATCCCAGAAAATGGCAAGAAATTGATAACTAAATTTAAAAAAAAAAAAAAATAGCTCTTGGGTTTCTCAACTTTCAAGAGACACAATAAATGTATGAAATAGAATAATTCTGTTTTCAAATATATCAAGAAAATCCTGACAAAATAAAGGTTTTAGAAAGTGGGATACTGCACCACGTCAATTTAACGAACCATTACCACACCATTTGCCAAAATATCCCATAGTACTAGGTACTCCTTATGCCAATATTTAATATTTTTGATATAATAATAGTGCCTAAAACATATATAAAAAATGATTGACTTTTAACTAATCGATATTATTTATTTAGTGCATACTCGGTTCTATAAAAAATTTGGAGAAAGAATATTATTACTTTTTAAATTTTTTTTTTTTATCAATTCACTTTGGAGAGGCCTCTCTCTAATTTTTCTCTATTCTATTGTCGCAATTTTCCTTTTTAATGAAGAAGGATGATGGTGTTAAGGTTGATAGATGAATAATTGGAAGATATACCTTTTCCCTTCGGACATTAGAATGGCCCTGAGATGACCCTGTGTCCACTTACATATGTAAGGATAATTATTTTTACTTAAAATGGATTCTAAGGCTGTACACGTCCCTAACACTTTAGCCGAACCAATATGTTTATCATTTTCCTTTTTTCACTTTTTTGGCAATTAAGGTAGTGCAACTCATATCACAAGTGCTTGATTTGGTTAGGTTAGTACAGTACTAAGGGGAAGAAGAGTGGGTTCGATTCAACTTATTTATCAAACATCCCTTCTCACAAGTCACACGTACCATTAAACATAAGTTTTATAAAAGAATATAATTATTTCCTTAGATTTATGGCAACTGCATATCAATGATCAGTACTTTCAACTCAACAAAATGTGAAATAACATTGTTAGAAAAAATTTCTCTAGATTTATTCAGATCACCAAACCATAAAAAAATGAATAGATAAGTAATTTTTTTATTTATTTTATTCTACCTTCCTTTGGCACTCTGTCATGTTTTCTTTCCTTACATTTTCTAGGAAACAAAGCAATTCTTCGTACATGGGATGGGCTGAACGCAAAAAGCATGGTCAAGTCACATGGAATTTGACGAATAAGGTTGACTGTCAAACTGATACACAGTTTTTCATCGTAGCGGTCATGGAGTTCCCATACGGACAAACGCTATAGGCAGATGTGCAAGTTAAAGAGATATGCAATGAAATCTAGCCCACAACGCCTCCCACTTTTCTTTACAAACAAAATGAAACTATCCGATTTCGTGTTCGCTTTCGTTATTGCTTCAGAAATATCGCTAATTAGCGATAAGTTTCCTGTCACTATTGAACACTAAATCATTGCAGTGGGCGTGGTGGGGTATACATAATATATTCATAAATAAGTGACTGATTTGTGTTTCTTCTCTAGGTCTACTTGCTAAGAGTTCAGATTCTCTTTCTCATGTCCAACGCCTATCTGCTGAATTCTATGAAGAGTTAAGGTGGATGGATGAAAATTGAAACATGCATACAGTGCTTTGGTTATGACTGAGACTTCACGGTGCTTAAATATGTAACCATTAATCTATACGCACTCAAGCATTATTTAATTCAGGGGATCCAGTATTGCAATATTAGTGATGACAGTTTTTTTATTACCTCTGCATATATAAAACGTAGCGTGCTGTTTACTAATATGGTGCCGATTGACTGATTTACTGAAAGTTGATAGGTAGACTATCTATCTACATATATATTTATATACATTTAAGATATGCATGTATGAACATTTAACTATCTTGGAAGACTTAGTCAACCCAGAAGCAGAGAATGCATCCTTAACTTCGTTTAACAGAGAGGAACCTTTTTCCTGACAATTCCCTCTGTAGACTTCGCCAATTTGAGCTTGTGATTAACTTGCCTACACAGGAATGCCATTGCAAGCTGCAACGTGCAGGTGAACTCAAGGAAACAAAGCGAATAAGAAGACATCTAATAGTGTATTATTTCGCATTGACAAATGATTGGTTTGAAAAGTAATATAACTGAAGGAAAGTTTTCAATCTTTCAGGTCTAGCTGGTTTGTTCTTCATCATTTAGGGTTCTCTTTAAGGAAGAACAAAATATTTTGTTCTTACAGACCACCCAAAGGTTGGAAAGTAGTCAACTCGTTCGAGCGACTTGAGTGATCTTTGCATCTTAATGTGATTTTAAACTTTTTTAATTGAACTTGTAACTTCATAATTGTGCGTTGGAGTGTTCATAATCAGTCTTAGGACTTACACCAACTTGTATTAGAATGATAATTTTAAACTAATCATATTTACGGTACAGAGTCACCTAAAGTTTTTTACTGACCTCATGTTTCACTTTTCTTCTTCACCCATACATTTGTCCCCTGCAAACTAATGATTATCCATGTGATTTAGATGCAGAATCAGCTACCGAAATTCCGACCATGCCTTACAATCCTTTTTATGCCTTAGAATCCATTTAATCTTTTTTTTCCTCATCCATTAATTAAAAAAAAAAAAAACCGACCTTAGGCATAAGAGTGTGCCTTGCGTGCACAATTTTGAGATTATTTCGACTTCAGGTCGGATTTCTCTCTTATTGGTACGTACAGAGATCATCATAATATTATGGGGACACCATTTTGTGATTTTAAACACCAGAGTCACCCTTTCCCACAAAATCATTAGCCTCGTTTCCTCTCTTACTCTACTTTGCTTTTCAATGGTTGGAAGAACCTTTTCAACTTACTTCCTAAGGTGGATTTTTATTGAAAGAGAGGTAGATGATTAGTTTGAAGGATTAAAACTTAGAATTTGAAGAGGGATATGAATATAAGGCTATATTTTAGGTAATCTTCAACAAGATTGGACATTCAAATGCCTTACAAGGATGACAAAGGATCCTAAAGAGAAACAAACAAAGTAAATGTCACTAGCATGAATCTTTTAAGAAGAACAAGAATTAAAATTTGAGAAGATAAACTCAATACAACACAGATCATTGAAGATAAGAACTCGCAAAGAGAACTTGGATTTTGATTAATATCAAAATATGACATCCTCACATTATTTATGATCTAGGCCTTATATAGGAAATTCCAATTGATTGAAAATATCACCACAACGTCAACTAACCCCTCACAAACTCTTATGCAGTTAAAAATTGAAAATAACCTCCTAACAAACTCCCTAAATGGCTTGTTTATCATCTAACAAGATGCACACTATTCACATGCATTATTCATCTATGAATAATAATACTCACAAACTGTAGTTACATAGGATAAGGTTGGCTATAAGTACCTCAACTTTTTAACATTTCTATCTAACATTGGCTAAGGGTGTTAATTTTAATATCGCATGTGTAACTTGGCTCCTTCGGACTTCTTGAGCTACCATATTGTAAGGACACTTTTCTAGTACATATTTGGCACGTGTAATTTTCAAGTTTCAAGAAAGTCATACATTCTTGAAGATTACTTAAAGAAAGTGTCTTAAGCATGTTTCACACTTCAAAGGACCTAAAGATGTAATAAAAAGAACGCTAATAAAGATATATTTTAAGATCCTTTACATGCAATATGTAATACACCCATTTTTTACTCTAAGAAATTTATTGAAAGCATTGAGAAAACTAAAAAATTAGCATACACAACTAGGAAAAAAAAGGGTTCTACCTCCACACCTAAAGTAGCATCGACGTCTAGTGCCTATCCCATGTTAGATACAAGGTTAAGAAACCAAACCAACAAAAATAAGAGTATAATGCACAAGAAGTATGATATATAAATACGAAAAACAAAATGTTTGCAAAATAAGACCAAGATGTTTCACGAAAATATTTAAATACTTGAGTGAGAAAGTAAACCGAAAGTATAGAGATACAATAGGCTTAAAATGACCATAGGGAAGAGTCCTAAACCTTAGTCCATAAAAAAGCCAATAATGGGCTACGAATAAGCGCCCAAACCCAAAATAGGGTAAGCCCACTACCAGCCATCCTAAAAAACCCACATAAATGAAAAGTATGCAATGTTATTCCTCAATAATTGAATAAGAAAAACATTGTTCACATGTGACAACACCATTGGTAGAGCTAACTGATAGGCAACCTTTTTCACTCAATCTAAGATCTCTTATGATCCAATGTACCTTGAACTTAACTTAATTTTTTTGCTAAACCTTATTACTCCATTGGTGGCAGAGACCATTAAAAGGACTTTACCTTATACCTTATAACAAAAGGTTCATCTTGTTTAATTACGATAGCTCTTGTGTCAGTCTTGGCTTACTCTCATACAGTCTTAAATTAACCTAATCTATCTCATTGTTACCTCAATCATGAGTGGTCCCAACACAATCATCTCACTAATATTGCTCCAATATAAGCGACTATGAAACATCCTACTGTACAAGGCATCAAAAGGTTCCATCTTAACAATTACATGACAAATATTATTCTTGAAGAACTCAATCAAGTCTAAGATGTCATCCAAACAGCCCCTAAAATCTAACAAAATGCTTGAAACATGTCTAATAAGGCTTGAATGGTCCTCTCTATCTGACCATCCGTTGCTTGGTAAAAGGCAATACTCATCTTCAACTAGCCCAAAAAGAGGCTTGCAACTTTTTCTAAAAGTAGAACGAGAATCTTGGGTCTTGATGTGGCACGGTGTCTCTAAGGACCTCATGGAATCTCACAATGCACTTCTTATAAGGGTTGGATCGGTAATTTATACTCTTTGTTGTCTTCATTAGTATGAACACAATTAACTAAGCCAGATGATCCATAATAACCCAAATGAAATCAAAGCCACTATAGGTCTTTAGAAGACAAACTCCAAAATCCATAGATATGCTATCCCACTTCCATTAGAAAATTTCTAATTATTGTACTAGCCCTATTGATACCTTAAGCTCCATCGTAACCATCTAACATATCAAAAATCAGGAGATGAACTCTGCAACCTTTTATTGTAACGCTTCTATTTTTCAATACCAAAAAAAATTCATTTTAAAACGTTGAAGAAGTGGAATAATGCCAAATGCACCAAGAAAAATGGAGTGTTACCACTGTATCTAAAATAGGATAGCCATTAGCCGCTTGTCCCATGTTTGATATAAGGCTAAGAAACAAAACGAATCAAAATAAGAGGATAGTGTGTAAGAAACATGATATATAAACATTGAAGAAAATGTTTACAAAATAAAACATTGACGGTCCCTAAAATATTCAGATGCATGAAAGATAATTAAACTTAAGTAAATAAATACATTGGGTAGAAAATGAAGTCCGGGGGTAGCACCAATCCTTGATCCATTAAGGAACGAATAATGGTCTTTAGACGTCCATCCTCAAATCCCTGATCCACATGGCCTTCTTCTTGGGGGATTGAGTAGGTGACAAAATAAATGGACACATTGGTATGCTTTATATTGAGTATGTCATGTTACCTCCTCAATAAGAGTCACAAGTAGTGTTCAAATCGTACTCGACACATATCATTCTTATTTGATACAAAGTAGATATACATGCTCTATCATGGTCCTATAATGCATCAAGATTTCATGCCATACAGGGCTAAGAAAATTTAGGACTCATAATGCTTATCCACTGGTGTGGCCGTAGCCGGCACGCAATTTAAACCCTCTTATTGTTAATTGTAGCATTGGTAAATAAGGGTATCGTTCTAGGCTGGGGATTGAGAAGGCTCACCTCTATCTAACTAGCTTGAGAATAAAAATAAAAATAAAAATCCTAAATAATAACA
Organism: Tamarix austromongolica; assembly: GCA_039764185.1. Classification (NCBI taxonomy): domain Eukaryota; kingdom Viridiplantae; phylum Streptophyta; class Magnoliopsida; order Caryophyllales; family Tamaricaceae; genus Tamarix; species Tamarix austromongolica. The sequence goes on along the minus strand of CM077811.1, from coordinate 87,361,984 downwards.
AAAAATAAATAAACAAGAAAAATACTAATGGGGGTTATAAAAATAATAATAAAAGAAGTAAATAAAATAAAATAAACTAATAATAAAAATAATTAAAATAATGGGAAACTTGCGGATATGAAGAATATGTTAAGGAAATCAAAATCTACCACTAGATTAGGTCAAAATATAATATTTATTTATAAGTCAATATTTTAATCGTGAGAAAGAGATCGACCAAGTTGTATACCACACGCAGGTCCATACACCTTATATTACTTCCCTTAATTAATTAATACAACAACGTGCCAATATTAACCCTATTAAATACTAGCAGTATAGTAGCAACAAGCGGCTCCTATGTTTAACTAGATTTAATGCATTAAGTGTAAGTGGAAGGCTGTCAATCTAAGCACCCAGACTAGTACACAACGCATGTCTAGCTGTATTTCCTTTCCTTGATCCACACGTATTGAAACGTTTTACTACTTCGGTTAGAATCACAAAACTATTAGGTGAATTGTTATCTAACCTAGCTGGAATTTATACATATAAACTCTAGTATATTTAGATGGCCACCGAGCAGGCAAATAATCCTACATACTGTCACTTATGAAGAAACCAGAACAAGGCATGCACCAAATAAACTATACTTAATAGAATCATACATATAAACGATAGCAATTATTATAGAGTGAAGAAACAATCTCACGAGATAAAGAAAATAAAATTATAATTCAAATCCTAATCCAGGGTTTCAATTCATTCCCTAACAATAAATAATCAGCTAGCCATAAGTATAGAATTAATTACACAGAAATATATATCTAAAATATAAATTAAAATAAGAGAAAGAAACAACCAGAATTAATTTTGAATAAAAGATCAAGAATTTATTCAGATAAAAAATTAATTTTATCTAAAATAAATTCTTCCTGTATAAAATTCTTCTTATTCTCCCTTCTTTCGGTGCCTTAATTTCTGTGCAATAATTGCTTTTCCCTTTTTTTATTCTCGACTGACGCTACATCATCGTTCGTCGTGTGACTGACTCGATTTCTGTGCTGCTGCATCAGGGCCTGCCTGGCCGAGCCTCCTCTTTGTTCGGCTGAGCCTGTAAAGGCTCTCTTTTCTTTTTGTCCCGCGGCTCTACCACCTATCCCCCCTTTCATTCCATGTGGCTCTCTTCTTTTTATAATTTTTTTTTGCTGCCTTCTTTCCACCTCAGCCCTATTCCGTTCGTGCCGCTCTTCTTTCTTCAGCGTCCGTTTCTTTTTCGTGCCTCTTCTTCCACATCAGCCTTGCTGACTTCTTCTCTTCTTTTCTTTGAGTCTGTGCGGCTCATTTGGTTTTCTATCTTGCATGGGTATTTTTGGTGTGTCGTGCCTCGCTGCACTCCATTTGTTTGTCTTTCGTGGTGTTTGGGCCTTCGGCCTTTGGCCGTTGGTCCAAACGGCAAAATCTTTTTATTTATTTTATTTTTTATTTATTTAAAAAAACCTGTAAAATAAAATTAAATAAATATTAATAAATAATATTTTATTCTAAATTTACTTAACTTATATCATTTTAGCTAAAATAATAATATTTATGCAATTTTTACCATTTAAGCATAAAACAATAATTATTTCCCTATATTAGTTAATAAACTAATAGAAACTAATATTATAAGGGTATAAAATGTGTCAAAATATGAACTTATCATCCACATATCATAAACATTATAGACAGCAACATATAATTAATTAAATAGGTTGTTTAAACAAATTATTGGGGATTCTACCATCCATTCACATAATTTTTTTATTGGATCTATTTTCCAAGCTTACATAATTCATTAGGTCCTATATTTATAATCCATTATTTCTCTTTCCTTTTCCTCTTCATTTTTATTTATCTACATCATTATTCTTATTCTTACTGAACAATGGACTATTTATCACCCTATAGTCTCACATAACATGGAAGCCTATCTAAACTGAATGATAGAATGTTCAATAAAAGCTAAGTAACGACCAATGGACATAGTGTTTAGTATCACCTAGGTGACTATACCCTTTAGTATCAATACCTCCTAGTAAATCATTAGTGTCTATAGTAGGTAAGGTAGCAGGATATACTAGGATCTTGAACGAAGGCAAAGACCAAAGGCACCAATAAGTGCCTAAAGGGAGACTAACCTTGGTAGCTTATCGAGGATCAGGTAACTCAGGCCTATGCACAACTCAATCATCTTCCAAATTAAATTATTTTGAGAAATCAAAATAACACATCCACATACTCAATCCATCATAACTTTTATTGCCCTCCAATTATGTTATGAGATTTCCATTAATTCTTAGCTTAGTTCAAATCAACTTATTAAGGTAATTCATTTATACAAAATATAGATTATCTCATTCAATATTAGCATCATAGCATACTCATTCAAATTTACACATTAAAGTCTTTTAAAATTACTGAATAAGAATATCATGAATTAAAATTCATTTAATGCATCTAATAGGTTAGTTAATTGATGCCAAGATAGGTGTTCTCATTATTAATGGATCATATTATAGCATTTTGCAACGTCTCATAGCATAGCAAGTCCAAAAAAATAGAACAACACCATATCATATCCACAAAATATGAAACAACACACTCCATCTAAATCTATGGATTGGTTTAGGCTAACTACTGGATTTGTTTTTCTCAGCCAAACCTTAGAGTTCTCTTGAATTTGCTAATTGGTTTGGTTAAACTAGCTAACTATTTTGATACCAATCAATTGGTTTGAAAAGCTGATTGATGACATTAAGTAGAGAGCAACAAAAGTCTCTATATAGCATCAAGTTGATCGGTTTGAGCTAACATTTCGACTGTTCTAAGGACCACTCAATCAGTTTGCCTTATCTAGTCGATTTATTTGCTCGTATACAACATATAACATACATGTTATATGTAATTAACAATCTAGAATCATACCACATCCAAACCATAATATGTCATGGCAAAATACCAAGCTTTAGCATGCTCCTAAATTGAATCGTGCTTCACTTTCAAGCAAATCAACTTTATCCTCTAAGTCTAGCCCTTTTTCTCTGAAATCTTAATTAATTCAACATACATCATTTCAAAACCCAGACTCTCTTATAGGCATATAAAATTAATATTTTATTGAATTGGTTAAGGGACAAGTTCTTGAGAACTCAGATATTTCAGGGGCTAAACGAAAGGTGAGAATAAGGGACAAGTGAGGTAAGCAATATATTAGAAACAAAAATTTACCATTCAAATTTGAGTTGGATTAGATATATCAGGAATAGGTTGGCTTCCATTTCTTCACTCAAATTGTGATATTTTGGAGAATGCAGAAATTATGGCATACCCACTATACGAGTACTGGCACCATGATGGTTTGTCATAGTATTGTTCCTACTCTTGCATATACGCCACAACCATGTAGGACTTGAACTGTACTAAGTGAAAGGAGAGTAGAAATCACAAGGAATCAATGAGACCAAGAAAAGAGCTAGAGAAGAAGCCCCAAGAGAAATATTATTCTCTTTATTTAATTAATTAGTGAATGAACAATTTGCAACGTAATATTAGAGCAATCTAATTGGGTGTTTCTAAATATTGACACTAAACACAACTCAAGGCCTCAAGCCACACATATAACTATTTTATCTTTCTTAATTTCACTATATTTAATTCCCCAATTATATCACAAATAAAAATTACCATTTCATTAATAACAAAAAAAGGGTATTACTAAGTAATAACATGAAAATACAACATAAGACATGCAAGACAACACTTGGGTGTATAGAGGAGATATCGAACTTGACCACTCACAACACCACAATATTATCATAGTGATCCATATTAAATTGAGGTTAAGTCTAGTGACACTAGACACGAGAAAAAAAATTCATAAGGTAACAAGTTAATGGGTTTGGATAAATAGATCGATGGGTTTACACAAAGACTATACCGCTCTTGTAATAAGGTAAAAAGTCAATGGGTTTGGCAAATCAATTGATTATTTAAGGGCACAAGTAGAAAAGTCAGCCTAAATTGGCCGATGGGTCTTAGCAAAGATTAAACCACTTTGGTCACAAGGTAACCAGTTGATGGGTTTGACAAACTAATTGACAGCTCATTGAAACAACTAGATGATTTAGCCTAAATGGATTCATTGGTCTAAGAATATACCAAACCACTCTCGTTATAAGGAAACAAATAGAGGAGTTTTGCATTCTGATTGATGGCTTATCAAAGCCATTTAGTTTGAGGAATTGACTCATCATGGAACCAATCAATCAAATATTCCAAACCAAGTGACTATTCACACAACAAATTGATTGGTCCAATAAACTAATTAGCCGATCTTGGTGAAAAAACACCCACATTAGAAAACTACACATAATAATATTTCTAATCTATTCTAATTTACTCCTAGCATGCATGAATAATATAAAGCATATGAAAAGACATACTCCACATATAAATTGATCATAGTAAGAGTTAATACTAAAAGAAAATCATACTTAAATCAATAAAAATCATAATTCATGCCTTAATTAATCAACATTGAAAAAATAATATATAACTCATGCTGTCATCACTCCTATGCTCAAGGAAGTAGGTTAAACAAGTTATGCTCTTCAAAACTCATATGAAAACATGCTGAAAAACCATATATCTTGATCATCATGCAAGCCTAAATTAAGACTCAACATCATAATATATTCATAATCTTCATGCTATGTCTTACGTGGCTGAATCATCCTTAATACCCCATAAATCACATCCTACTCTTGCTTCAACTATTAATAGCATAAATGCATCCTAAACATGCTCATCAATTAATTGCACCACACTTTCATGTTTAACTCATCAAATTCATGCTTTAGGTAAAAAATAATTAAAACATGCCCACATAATCAATATCAAGAAGAAACTAAATGAGAATCAAACTAGCACTAAAATTGAGTTCATGATATCACTTCCATCATCAACCATACTCACATATTGGAGATTCATCAAAAAGGTCTTGAAAACCAAATATTACTAAACTCAAGCAACATATGATATATAGATATAAAGTTAGAGTCATGGAATTGGCTAAGCATAAAAGCATGTTTGATACCTAGAGCCTCTACAATTAAGTTACTAAGGAAAACTTATAATGTAAGCACATGATATATGCTTATGACCATAGATCTATATGATGCCACATCTCATGTTGACTCCCCTCCATATTCACAATGCATATTTTCATCAAGTATGTATCTAATAACTTATGTTTTTCTAATTATACATGCTAAAAAAATCAAAGATATTAACTAATGCAAACATGAACACCAAATCTTGTTATAAAATAGATATTTATCTTACCTTAATGTTAATCATCTAGCAAAGAGAAAATTATCCTAACTTGATGGCCCACTACATGATCCTGGATTATCTAAGGGAACCAAGAATCTAAAAAAAGAAGTAACATATTTTCAAATTTAATTTAAATAAGATAAATAGAGAAGAAGGATATAGGTATAAATTCTCAACTTTAAACCACAAGATAGGTCAAAAAGAGTAGCAAAGAGCAAGAAATCTTCAACTCTTTCAAAAATTTAATCCGCTTTGATTTCTAGGAAAAAATAAAAAAAGAGGAACTAAAGTATGGATTAAGAAGAGAAATCAAATCCACACAAAATAATATAGGGTAAGAGACTCGGTTCTCTACTGGGATAAGGAGAGGAGAGAAACAAGGTTCTCTACACGTAGAAAAATATGCCAAGGGAAGAAAAGGGTTGGGAAACTAAGTAAAGAGACTTCAATGAGTGTGTTAAAGGGAGAGGAAAATTAAATGAGGAGGACTAGGTGGATTCTATTGGTTATCCAAAAGGGAAGGAAGAGAGATAGTAGAAAGTTTACTTACATGGTGGAATAGTGTGTTAGGTTAAATTATGTAAAAGGAGTAATTCTTAAAGCATGGTGTGAGAATGGTGAACTCAAGCAAAAATCAAATCATCACAGAGCAGCAATAGGGCAAGGAGTTTTACATGAACTAGAGGAAAGAAGAAGAGACAAAGCATGGTAGGTAAGGAAAAGTAATTAAAAAGAGCTTTTAAGAGATTTTTAGGTAGATAAAATCATAAAATGATATAGAAAATGTGAAAATAATTCTAAACCATCAAAATATGCTAAGTAGCATAAAGAGACTCCAATTAGAAATTTTCATGAACATTAGAAAGAAAGTTGAAGTAAAACATAAAAGGATTAAGGAATTACAATCTCACAAGTTGATGGGTTAGAGGAAACTTCGTATCTTGTCCCAGTTAGGTAGTTCTGCAAGAAATGAAAATGAGGGCTATTAGATGTACCAATCAATCAATTTGATAATGCAATAGGCAAGTTCCACTGAAATTCCACATTTTCACACAATTCCAAGTCCTTTCCTAACTAATACAACTTTATTTTATATTAACATAATTTTAAACATATTTTTATAGAATTTTAGGATAGGTACTATAACACTAACACTTTAAAAGAGACTAAATACCTAAAGTCTACAAAACTAAACAACACCATAAGCTTATAACTTGTTAAAACATTAAGCTACCGAGTAATGAAAATAACACTCAACCAAACAATAGGGTACTACCACCTTTGAAGGAAAAGACCCCAAGAAAAGAAAGAGATCAACAAAGTGTCAACAACAAGCTAAAAGTTTATGAACTAGCACAAGGAACATCTATTGTTCATTTGTCACTTTAGGTCATGATAGTTATACAAGCCTCCACTCATGGGCTTGGAATCTTAAAGGGCTAACTTTTATACATACTTCATGTGTGCTACCAGAGTGTCCATCATCCACCATCTTCACCTTATTTTTGGATAGGATTTTATGACCCCAGTCTGCCTCTGCCTCCTTTTGCTCTTAACGCTCCATATATGCGGCTATACTCTACATTTTATCCTTACTACATTGGGGTTAGGCTTCTCCACTATCAAATCCATAAGAAGCTAAGGTCAAGTTAGAGGTTACACTATTGACACAAGTTATCACACATAAGAAGAACGTAAACACACACCATTAAAGGTAATTGTTAATCACATAAGATAATTAAAAGCCAAAACCTCAACCTGAACCAACACTTTCTCACAAACTAAGTAGTTCAACTACTTAAACAAGGTCAAAACAATGTGTCCTCATACCAACAATTGGTATGAGCTTAAAACATTTAAAAAGTTAAGGATTTAAAAAAAATCCTCTAATACAAATATATAACACCCCGAATTTCACACCAAAAACTTTTCTTATAGTAAGATAATGTAAAAATAATAAAATAAAACTTGGTAATGTTTTTTTTTTGATCAAAGGTAAAAAGATATAATATATATGAAGAATATATATGTACAGGAACACCAGGGATGCTTGGGCAATAACCGACCATAAGCAAGCTAGGATACCCCTTATAGAACAAAACCTGAGGATGTCATCCTGCATGAGCTTACATCAGTCAGAAGGGGACAAGGGGAATAGGAGCTAACGACTAGAGTTAGAAATTTACAGGGGCTCGATGTTGCTTGTTGTTTAAAATGCTATAAAAATCTAGCTTAATCTTGACAACTAAAGCATCAACATCAGCGATTACATCTTCAAAAAGGGCTAAATTCCTAGCCTTCCAAACATGGTAAACAGTGGCTACAAGTGCTAGCATCCGGGCTTGCTTGTGTTGTGGAGTTATTCTCTTACATTTTCTGAGAGCCCTTATAGTGCTTTCCAAGGTGGTGCATTATAACACCCCAAAATTCACTAATTTTGTTTTTTGAAAATGGAATAATTAAAATACTTAATTTAAAACCCGTGAATTCTAGGGATGTTACCGCCACACTTAGTACCAAACTGGTTCTCTCTGACTGTTTCAGTACCAAGTGCTAAGGCTAAGAAAAGATTTACATTGAACTCAACCAACAGTTCACAAAAGAACTCGAAAGATCATACGTTAAAAATCAGAGTACGCATAAATGTTTATGAACCATAATAGAATAGAAATCAGAGTGCGAAATCAAAAAGGATAAATACTTAATACAGGGTAATAAATCAAAGAGGATAACTCCTATACAAAAGAAATAATAAAAGGAAATAGAATCGCATAAAGACTGAAATATGGCCACAACTCTCTCAAAATTTGAGCCAAAACAAGCTCAACACATAGCCCCGACTGATGTCTCGCCCACCTACACAAAGTCAGAAGGGCATACTACTTGTGGGAATGAGCAGCACCCATGAAAAGGGTGATCAGTACGCTATGTACTGAGTAAGGTAACCGAGCACTAAGGCCAACACATAATAGCACATAAAAAATGTAGAATAATAATAAAGCATAAGACTAACATGATAACATAATGCATATGACCATCCAAGTAAAAGTACAAAGGCCCATATGTTATCCGATTCAATTACTTAATTAATCTCTGATCATAACTCAATTCACACCATACTTTTTTATCAAATCTATGCAAGTATGGGAACCCCACTATTATAGCCGGTGGACCGGAAACACATAGGGCATCATGCCTTAACCACTATTATAGCCGGTGGACCGAAAACGCACAAGGCATATAGCTCCTGACCACTATTATTCGCCGGTGGACCGGTCTAGCCCCTTCTCGCACGATGTTCCACTGTAAGTAATTAGTATCTTCCCACTTATTAACAACATATATAGTTTGGTTCGTTGAGCTCGGGATCCCCCACTATTATAGCCGGTGGACCGGAAATGCACAGGTATAAAGCTTGACCACTATTATAGCTAATGGATCCACTATTATTCGCCGGTGGACCGATCTGGGCCCGGTTCAACAATCTTCCACTTTAAATGATTAATTTTTTATGTTTATCATTAAGAACATTTTAACCCTGGATATGCATGAATCACTCCTTTAACACATATCCTCCAAATCCACTCCACATCTCACTCTAGGGTTTTATCCCAAAACCCTAATTTGGACTTCAGTGGCCTATCTTACTCCACCTCACACAACCCAAATCATTTTAACACCCCATATACCTCAAATCATAATTACCATCCTAATAATTACACTTTAATCACCAAGTACACATGATACAACAAAAACCCTAAGCAGCCACACCAAACCCTAATCAACCACAACAACCTATAATTAACCACTCCAAACCCTATTTAACCATAACAACCATAATTAGCCATTCCAAACCTTAGTTAATCACTATAACCCATAGTTAATCACTCCAAACCCTAATTCAGTCTCCTGCACACCCATATAATATCCTACGTACTATTTTTCACCCAAAACTTCCAAACACCCAAATAACTCTTCTATTGCCTTCTCTACATCCTAAGTCAACGTTCCATACATAAATTTCACTCCCATTCAAACTTTATACATCCCATGCAACCTCTCAAACTTTTCTTACAAACCCTAAATCCCGTGCAATCATTAACTCCGATGCAAAACCCTAACTCCACCATGCAAACCCTAATACCACCATACAACCATTAATACCACCATGCAACCATTAATACCACCCTACAACCATTAATACCACCATGCAAAATCTAAGATTCCATCATACGAAACCCTATTTTCAATCCACACAAAACTAAAGATTCATCCATACCAAACCCTAGAATAGATCATCTCATACAAAACCATCAATTAGATTTTTCCATATAAAACCATAAATAAGATTCTCCCATATGAAACCATAAATTATATTCCCCCCACAAAACCATAAATTAGATTCTTCCATATAAAACCATAAATTAGATTCTCCCACACAAAACCATAAATTAGATTCTCCTATACAAAACCATAAATTAGACTTCCCCATATAAAACCATAAATTATATTCTCCCACGCAAAACTATAAATTATAAATCAGATTCTCCCACACGAAACCCTAAAATTCTCCATTTTATTCTACTACTCATGAATCATTAAAATAATTAGGTAAACTCACCTCCCTTGGTCAACTTCTTTCTCCCATTCTCCTTTGTCCATCCTTTCCCCCACACAACCACATCAACATCTTCACATGCATGTCTTACAAGGTCACAACACATATCATCATACATAAATAATACACATGCCATACAAAAACATACTTCAACTTTATGTCATAGCATATACAACATAAATAATAATGATAAACATATGATACATAGCATGCGAAGCACATATTGCATATAAACACACAAAAGGCCTTAGTAACACCCTTACATGAAATGACACCAGTCTTGGAGCATGCTCCTACGCCTTCTTACGGCTTTGACCAAATAATAACATACTAATAAAAATAACATTAATAAAATTCTAACTTTGCTAAAGATATAGAAATAATAGAAATATTATAAAAGTTGATAATATAGGGTTAAATACTTTACCCTAATAATAATAATGATACTAAAATAATAATAGCAAAGATACTAAAAATAATATCAATGAGAATATAAATAACAATAATAATAAAAAGGATATTATTCAAAAAAAAAGTAAAATAATGCTTTGGCCCTTTTACCAAAATAGTACTAATAATAACATTAGTAAAATAAATAACCAAATTTAGTAAAAATGATAACAATGAAATAATAATAATAATAGCAAAGATAATAGTAAAGTAGTTGTAATATTAATAATTAATTATTAATAATAGTAATTTGAAATAATAAAAATAAAAATAATTATAATTATAATAATAATAACACATGAATATTAATAATAGTAATAATGGAAATAATAAGAACAATAATAATAAAATCAAAAATAAAATATAATAGGGCTTCAGCCCTCAAAAGAAATAATAATCAAAACATTAATAATAATAATAATAATAATAATAATAATAATAATAATAATAATAATAATAATAATAATAATACACATTAAAAAAATAGGGAAAAGGGTTGAGAGGGTCTAAGGCTGGTGGGGATAGGCGGCACCGGCGGTGGTCAGAAAAAGAGAAGAAAGAGGGAAAAGTTAAATGCTGGGAAAAGGAGAGGAAAAATGGAGGTGGAAGATGGGGTGTTTAAGACTACCTAGAGGGAGAGGAGCAGAATGGAGGTGGAGGCGTAGCCAAAGGTGGCGGCGCATGGCGGTGGCGGTGGTGGCCGAAGGAGGAAGAAGAAGAGAAAGAGAGGAGGAGAGGGAGGGAGAGGAAAAGAAAGGTATGGGGAGATAGAGGAGGGTCTGCAAAACATAATGGGAGGTGAAAGAAGCGGAATAAACGGAAGAATAGGTGGCTAATGGTGGTTCAAAGGGCGGCGGAGGCAGAAAAATAGGTTGGTCGAGAAGGCTACTTCGCACAGCCTCGGTGGCTTGTGCAGGAAAAATTGAGGGGTATGGATGATTTAGTTAGCTAGAGAGAGGTTCAAGGAAGAGCTTGGTAGGTGGAGTAGGTGGCGGCGTTGGCCGACGGCGGCAGGGATGGCATCTCAAGGAGTGGCAGTGGCAGGTCGCGAAATTCTGGGTTGGGGATCAAGAGCTCGATTTAGGGCCATTATGGGGTGTATTTATAGGGTTAGAAGGGAGGCTAGGGTTCTATGGTTCGTCCATGGGCTAAGGAAAGTAGGGTTAGGGTTTCCGGCGGTGAGGTTGGCCGGTGGCAGCAACTTTTGGGGGAGGGGGAGCGCAGGGAAAGGAGAAGGAAAATGCGAGGACAGAGGAGGTTAGTTGGGCAAGAAGGGCTGGAGAGTTAGGGGGAAGAGAGAAGAAGGAGAACGACCGATCAAAACAGGCGAGATCGTCGGCGAAAAACCAGGGCAAGGAGGCGGAGGTTGCAGGTCAAAGGTCGGCGTCGGGGGAGGGTTAGGGAAGAAGAAGAAGGGGGGTCTGTGCCTGTCGGTTTCCGAAGAAAAGAAAGAAAAGAAAAGATGAAAGATTGGGTGGTCAGTGCGAGGGAGGAAGGAATTAAATGGAACTCTGCGGTTTGAGGAAAAGAGAGAGAAAATGTAGTGCGGAAACGATGGCTGAAGGGCGACGGTCGCGCGAGCTGGGCCGCGCCGAAGGAAGGAAGGAGGGAGGGGATTGGGCCACGGGAGGGGGCAGGCCAAACAGGGAAAAGAAGAAAAAGAAAAAGAAAAAGAAAAAAGAAGGTCGGCGTCGGGGGAGGGCTAGGGAAGAAGAAGAAGGGGGGTCTGTGCCTGGCGGTTTGCGAAGAAAAGAAAGAAAAGAAAAGATGAAAGATTGGGTGGTCAGTGCGAGGGAGGAAGGAATTAAATGGAACGATGCGGTTTGAGGAAAAGAGAGAGAAAACGTAGTGCGGAAACGATGGCTGAAGGGCGACGGTCGCGCGAGCTGGGCCGCGCCGAAGGAAGGAAGGAGGGAGGGGATTGGGCCACGGGAGGGGGCAGGCCCAATAGGGAAAAGAAGAAAAAGAAAAAGAAAAAAGGAGAAAGAAAAAGGAAGAAGGAAAAGGAAAAAGGAAAAAGGGAAAAAGGGAAAAATAATTAGGTTTGGTATTTAAATTAATTAAAATATTTGGGACATTTAAAAATAATAATATTTCAATAAATATTATTTAAATCCCTTTTTAGGCTAAATTAGGACTTTTAAAAGATTTTCCATAATTTCCATTTTAATTAGCAAAACACCTTAATTTTATTCAATTAAATTATTTATAAAATTAATATTATTTTGAAACTATTTTCTCCTTCTTATTTTAAATAAAATAGTTTATTTAATTAATTTTTAAAATAAAATCCTTAATTAGCTAAAAATAGCCAAATTTATCCTAATTAAAATACTTATAAATTCCTTTTTGATTTGTCCTACTTAATTTCCTTTTTATATTAATAAAAATATTTTATTTAGTTACATTTTCTAATAAAAACTTATTTAAATATAATTTTTAAAGTTAGAAATTTTTGGGGCATTTCATGCATCTTCTTGCAATTCCTAGCCATCTTCTTACAATCCCTAGCCATCTTCTTACATGCAGCCGATGTTGTGGGTGATACGGCATTGGAAGAACAGATGGGCGTGTGTCTCATTGACCTGATTGCAGAGTGAGCATATCTGTGATATGTCCATGTAGGTGAGTCTATCTTTGGTTTTGAGTTTCCCCCTAGCTGTAAGCCAAAGGATAAAGGCCTGCCTCTGTATGTGTAAGTCACTCCAAATGATTGAGTTATTCCTCATTTTCTCCCCTTTCGTTCTGAGTTGTTCATATGCACTGTTAGAGGAAACCTTCCCTACATACAGGTAGCCTTGTAGCATTTCTTTCACCGCAGTAACTGTACCAGCTTTACAAATCAACATGTCCCTGATCTTGCATATTGATTTCATTAGTGGTGAAGTTCCCTACCCCGGTGTAATAGCCCACACATCAGAGTCTTGGAGGTACACTTGGTGTATCCATTTTGTCCACAGAGAATCTTTTTTACTTTGTATATGCCATAGGTACTTACACATCAGTGCAACATTCCAGGTCTTGAGGTGCTTTATACTATATCCTCCTTCAGTCTTCGGTAAGCACATGTCATCCCATGCAATGAGCGGCTGCTTTCCATCCCAAACAAAACTAGGCAATGTTACTATATGTTACAATAACACCCTAAAATTTTACAACTAAAAAATCTTTTTTAAGTAGAAGCCTAATACAAACATAAATGGATGTTACCACGATTATTTATATAAGTCTTGCTTAAGTACCTTTCTCACATCAATTACAAGGTAAAAAAATATTTATAATGAAAAAAATAATAAATACAAGAAAAGAAAACATTAATAAACATAAGTAAGAGTTTTAAATCCTAACTCCAAATACGAGATCCAAATACATGAAGTAAATATCTTGGGAAGAATATCAAAAGGGTATTTGATTTAAAATAAGAGCTAGATAACATAACTTCTTACATACCAAACCCCATACATGAGATAACCACTCTGTATTGATCAAAGCATCATAAGCAACATAATTATCTAGTGGATCCTTGATGACCTACACAAACTCAAATGGGTCCTCTACTTATAGGAATGAGTAGCACTTACAAAAAGATGATCAATACATACGTACTAAATGAGGTAATAATATAACAAAAGAAAGATTATATAGAATATATAAATCATATAGAAGCATAAATGAGCATAGTAACATAATTTAAGATAATTACTAGTTCCATAATTCCATTATTATTACAATAATCATCTATATTCTTATTTACGTTGAGTTTAGGGAGCATACTATTCTTAAACTAATATAAAGGTCTAGACAACAAATCTGAGTTAATATTATCATCTAGTGGAACTGGCCTGGAAGAACATACTTGACAAGTATTCTTAAATTAGTGGAATTGTTTGAAGCGTATCTTAGGATAAACACACCCGAGCTACTATTATTGTCTAGTGGAATGCACTGAAGTCTTGAGTAATGTAAAGTTCTACTTTAAATGATTAATATCTTATTTATTATTCTTATGTCAAGATCATATCATGGTTCACATTGAGCTTGGGAGATCCACTATTCTTAAACTAATGGCAAAGTCTGAAGCACCCCTCATGGACAATACACCTGAATAACTATTATTATTCGATGGAACGAACCCAACACCTCTTAGAGATAAACACACCTAACAATTATTATTAAATTGGTGGAATGGTTTGAAGAATGCCTTGTGGATAACACACTAGAGTCACTATTATGATTCGATGGAATGTTCCCAACAACCCCCACACACATAATCTCTCTTTAAGTAATTTGTATCTTATTCAAGGTGGTATTTCTCAAGGCCCTCACACATAGACATATGTAGATATGTAAGGCACATAATATATCTTAACATAATCATTTGGAACACATAAAATACAATGAACATGAAAATCGATACACTCTATAAGGAAAATACCAAACCCCTTTTAGGAAACCCAAATTTCATAAGTCTAGCATAATTTCTCCCCAAATACCCATTTTACCATATTCAATACCCATCCTTAAAACGTAATTATTAACAAACTAGAAGATTTAAATCCTCCAACTAACACATGTGATAATAGCCTTCCTTTAAGGACACTATTTATATTTACCTACAAAACCCAAATTCTACAATTTAATCATAACTCTTCCCATAAGATCCATATTACTACCAAATTTAACATGCATTTCTAAAACATTATTATTGACTTCATATAAAAATTTTTGACATATAAATCCCACATTTTGCATATCCAATAAGAGTCTACCCTTAGGATTATTGTTCACCTTTCTTAGAAAATCCAAATTTCAGAATTCATTCATGAGTTTCGCCATGAGACTCATATAATTTCCAAATTTAATACACATTTCTACAATACCAATATAACAAACATATCCATATATCAAGGTTAGCCTCAAATAATTCCCACAAGAGATAGTAACTTCTCCTCTATAATTACTATTCCTACTTAAGCCACTTCTCATTTATCAGACTTAAATCTTTATAATTACTCCAAATGTCCCACATAATATACTTAAAC
Source organism: Tamarix austromongolica (assembly GCA_039764185.1). Classification (NCBI taxonomy): domain Eukaryota; kingdom Viridiplantae; phylum Streptophyta; class Magnoliopsida; order Caryophyllales; family Tamaricaceae; genus Tamarix; species Tamarix austromongolica. The sequence continues at coordinate 87,346,519 of CM077811.1, read as the reverse complement.
TATTTTGGACCTCTTATCACATTAAAAAAAATAAAAAATACATTTTTATACCATATTGACAAAAAGACCACTAGAATAGCTAAAAATATCCATTTTCCACAAAAAGTCCTATGAATCCCAATATGAAATATTTTTCAATTTACATTACATTCTATTATTATATAAATTCATACCATAGCTATATTTAGATACTAAACACCATGATTCATCTCATTCATCAATATACATAACTCATACTTTCATAACTTTCATGCCAATTCTTCTAAAATGCAACATGACATATCATATAATACTAACATCATGATAATATTTTCGTTCAACAATTCCAAGCATGATAACATAAAAAATTATATATATGGTGCACATAAATTCCCCAACTATGACATATATCCTTACCAAAGCAACTCTTGTCTCTAAGCATACAACACCTATGTTTATTCCTCCATTACCACAGGATATTAGCAAGAAATAAGAATATAAAATTTATTTATAAGAATATACGCTAAAAGAAAAATAAGGCAAAGGGGAAGGAAGAAGAATAGAGATAATTGAAACTGGCTTACTTGGCAGGGTGGTCGATAGTGGTGGCCATGACTACATGGTGGTGGGTAAAGGGGTAGTGATGGTGGCAGTTAAGGATGGAATGGTGGTAAGAAGAAGTGTTTAAGGTAGAAGGGGTGCTAGAACTAGATGGAGTTAATAGTGGGGAGTTGTGGTGGTGATGGTGGCTAGTAGAAGAGGGTGGTGTAGCTGGTTGTGATGGTAGTTTAGGTGTGGTTAGTGGTGGGAGATTAAGGGTGCCACAAATTAGGGGAGTGGAGTGGAGGTGGTGGCTATAGAAGTTTAGGGGCGGACTATAGGGTACATCCAAAGCTAAGAGGTAGCTAGTAGGGAGAAAATGGGTTAGAAGCTAAGTGAAAAAAGGAGGGAAAAGGAATGTAAAAGAGGTGGGGATTAGCTTAAATATGGTTGATGGTTGGGTAAAGGAAGGGAGAGAAAAGGAGAAGAAGGAGATGGTAGTGGTGGTGTTGTGCTGACGAGGATAAGTAGTGACCCAATAGGGCTAGCTGAGGTTGTTGGCATAGGGAAGAAACAAGAAAGGCCACGATAAGTGTATGGTCATGTTGGGTTGTTCAATTGTATGAAGATAGGGGAAGAAAAATAGATAGGAGCTTAGCCAAGGGTGACAACATATGAGAAGGGTGGTGTGGCAATTAGTGGCGGGCATCAGAGTGATTGAAAAAGATAGGCCAAGAGAGGCTGGAAGAGGCTCATATAGGCTCTTCAATGGAAAAATAATGAGAGGAAAGGAGAAGAGAGAAGGGAAAATGGATACATGCATTTGTGTGTGCTTATGAAGGCATTGTGTGGAGAAGGAATATAACAAGGAGGAGCGAGGTTGGATTTAACATATAAAGTAGGAAAGGAAGAGGTAGAGGTGTAGGGGGTGGTGTTCGGGTAGGGTTATATGGTAGCAGGGTGGTAGGGAGCAAACTAGATGGATTAGGATTGCATGGCTAAGAAGGGGAAAGTAGGATGTGGATTGGTGGGCATCATAAGGCCTTATTTGGGGCATAGGAAGACATGGGAGAGGTAGAGGAAGAAGATGAAGGGGCTAATGGAGGGGGAGATGGGGTATGTTTAGATGCATAGTGATGCAAATGGGGAGTAGGAGAAGTAAGGAAAAAGGATGGATGGGTTGGGATAGGCTAGACAAAGAGGGAAGAATAATAAATAAATAAAAAGAAAAAGAAAAGGATCAAGTTTGACTTGGCTTAAGGCTTAGGTAGGGAGGAGATTAGAGAAAAAGGAAATATGATATGTTGGTTGGGTCTGCCCAATAGATAAAAAGAAAAAGAGAGTGGGCTAGGGTGTAGGGAGGAAAGAGAAAGGAGAAAAATGAGAAGAAAAGAAACAAATTAAAAAAAGAAAAAAAGGAAAAAGGTAAAATCAGAAAAAGTTAATAAACTGAGACCTAGAATTAGAATTAGCTTAAACTTAGGTTTAGGATAATAATAATTTATCTAGGTTTAAAATATCACATTAGGAAAAATAAATAGGATAAAATTATTGCTTTATGATCAATTTAAATAAAAAGGGAATAGATAAAATAATTAGGATATATTTATCAAAGAACTTATCTGCATTTGCATATCAAAGGTTAACAGAATTAATTAAATTAATATTTAAGGTTTGGATTTATGGATAAAATGTTAAATGTTCTTAATTCAAGTTACCAAATTTTTCGGTATTACATTTATTGCCGCATTAAAAAAAGGAAATGTGGGGTCATACACCTAATGTAAGCTTGATGCAAGACTAAAAGGTTTAACCAAAACTATGCATGAGAATTAGTGATATTGAGAGGGAGAGATAAAAAGGGAGATAGTTATTAGAGAGAGCAAACAATGTATGATATGACAAGTATACAACCAAATCTGAGAGTTTAAGCAACTACAGCAAAAATCATCCCATGATAGTGGGAACCTAAACAAACCATATAGCCTAACTCTATGATAAAGTAAATATTTCCCCAAGAAAAGGCCATAATGAGACCCACAACAAGATGATCAAATCTACAAAGCATTACTAATTCCTTAGAAAAAAAAAATTCAAATCATCATAGTGATGATATAAGGTAGTATTAGTATTCATATTAACCACACAAAGTAGTATCAATACATTAAGGTGCTGAAAAAAATAAGACTATTCCATAATATGAAAGAACTCAAGCTTCACCTAGAAGTCACATTAATCATAGTATAATAGACATGCTAGAAAACATTTTCATGGAATCATAATACTAAGAATAAGATGATAACATGTGTTATAAGTATAATAAACCTTATTATTATTATTATCCTTTTACATGACCACATAACCCAATTATCAAGATATTTGTACAACATTCGTAAACCTCCATAATGAACATGGTTATGGTAGCAACACAAAGATAAATAGGTACTTTGCATGGGCATGCCTTATAAAGCATAACACTGATCCAAATATGGGTGCTTGCAGGTGATCACACCAAATGCAAACAAGGGCATACCCTCAAACACTAGAGCATCAATCCTGATATAGGTATTTTTAGGTGATCACACAAAACACAAATGAGGTAACCCAAACCTCTCACTTGGGTATTATGCGGTGACAACTAATAAAATGGAGTATACATATATTAGGCATTTATACCATCCAAATTAGGTGTTTAGGCAATTACACCAAACAAAAGGGATAAATCACCCATTATGGCATACCCTCTACATAAGTATCAACACCAAGATCGTTAGCCATAGTATTAGCTCTCTCATATATATGCCATAACGTAGTAGGATGAGACACCCCAAGTCGATACGACTTCACGGGGGCTACCTTGAAGCCCCTTTGGATTGATCAGCTAGTCCTAAAGATCAATACAAGTCCTTTCAATACGCTTTGTCCTCATTCATGCACTTTCTACGAAATTTTCAGATGATTCTAAAACTTTCCAGGAGGGTCACCCATCCTAAAAATTGCTCCACAACTAGCATGCTTAATTGTGGAGTTCTTTAGGATGGAATCACTAACATGATGGTATACTATGTTGATATAAGTAGCCAAATCAATCCTTATAACACTCTACTCAATTTAGGGTATTAAATAACCTCTATACCAACACCAAGACCATGATGTTATGCTAAAATATTATTCCAAATAACACATAAAGGCCATAACCTAGTAGGATGAGAAATGTACCAAGAGAAAGGCGAGGAAATATCACAAGGTAACAATGTTACAAACTCCCGATAACCGACCCAAGAGTTAGAGAAGGAGGACCAAAAAACATTATTTCCATTATATATATAATTAACTAGTGATCCCATATTTTGTCATATAAGTGTAGAACAATCTAATTGGTCATTTCCAAATATTGACACCAAACAAAACTCAAGGCCACAAGCCTTATAAATAACTATTTTATCTTTCTAAATTTCATTAGTATTAAGTATCCAATTTTATCACAAATCAAGATCATAGTTTCATTAATAGCCACATTAGTATTACCAAGTAATAACGCCAATAACAAAATAAGGCATACAAGCCAATGGTTAGATATTTAGAGATGACACCAAAATAAACCACTCATGGAACCACAATATAATCATTTTAATCCTTATTAAATCCATGGTAATCATGGTTAGAATCATGGTTAAAATGTTGTAATTACATGGAACTAGTAATATGGAAGTCCTAAATAAGAACTTAAGTACCAAACACATATGAAAAAATAAAGATGGACAAGTTGATTAGTCCCTTTAACTTATCGACTGGTCTAGTCAAACCAAACCAAAGAAGAAAAACACAAAGGGTAACTCCTTATGTGATTAGTCCATCCAATTGATTATTTATAGGAAATGATCAATAGGTTAGGCCAAAATGATTTATGGTTCTAAGTAAAGGCCAAACCACTCTAGTCAGATGGCAACTAGTTGATGGGTTTTTCATACTAATCGACTTTTCATGGGAACTAGTTGATGTTTCCACCTAAATTTGTTGATGGATCTAAGTAGAGTCCAAGGAACTTTGGTCAAAAGAAAACCGGCCGAATGGCTTGGCAAACCGATAAACTATTCCTTATTACCGATCGGTGGGTCACCCAATATTTATCGATCGCCCTAAGTAGAGGCCAAACCATTCTACTCAATAGGCAACTAGTCAATGGGTTTGGTAAACCGACATACTGCTCTCATAATCACTCGATCAAATATTCCAAAATGAGTAATTGTTTAAATAACCAATTGATTGGTAAAACTCATAAAAATTCACACTAATCATGGTAGGAATCAATACTCAACAATATCATGCATGAATGTAATAAAAATCATAATTCATGCCTCAATTAATCAACATGGCTAAACTAATATATAAGTCATGGTTTCATCAATGCCTTTCTTAAATAAATAGGTTAAATAGGTTATATGATGCCATGCTCATATGAAAACATGTTGGAAATGCCAAATAGATGGATCATCCCTAAAGAGTGAATTAATGACTCAACATCATACTATATTCATAACCTTCACTCTATGGTCAAAATGGGTGAATCATTCTTTTTAACCCATAAATAAATCCTACTCATTTTCTTATAGCTAATAACATAAATATATCCTAAACATACTCATAAATTAATTGTATCACACTTGCATGCTTAACTCATTAAATTCATTCTTTGAGCAAAAAAAAAATAGCCACAAAATCAACGTCAAGGAGGAAATCAAGAGAACCACATCAACAATAAAAAAAAATCTCATGATATCACATCTATCATCAACCAAAAAAACATGATACACAGATAGAAATCTAGAGTTAAGGAGTTAGCAAATCAAATAAGTATGTTTAACACTTAAAACCTCCATAATTTAGTTACTAAGACAAGCTTTTGATGTAAACTCTTGATCTACACTCATGAACAAAGATTCACATGATGCCACATCTCATGCATAGAACCATCCATATTCACACTGTACAAATCTCATGACCAAGTTTTTTCTATTTGCTAGAAGATTTGCTTTAAGGTAAGACAAATCTCAATTTTAAGATGATTTTTGGTGTTCATGTTTGCATTATTAATATCTCATATTTTTCTATAAGACATGTTGAAAAATAAGAGATATTAATAATGCAAACATGAACACCAAAAATCATCTTAAAATTGAGATTTGTCTTACCTTAAAGCAAATCTTCTAGCAAATAGAAAATACTCTTAACTTGGTGGCCCATTACAAGATGCTTGATTATCTAAGGTAATCTAGTAGCCTAAAAATAGTAAAGAAAACTAGAAAATTTAATTTAAATAAGAAAAATAGAGAAGAAAGATAGAGGTATAAATTCTCAACCTAAACCCATAAGATAGGTAACCAAGAGTAGCAAAGGGCAATAAATGTTTAACTCTATTAAAATTTTAATACCCCTTTAGTTATAGAAAACAAAGATTAACTAAATTAAGGCTTCACATGAAAATTCAAATCTAAATAGAATAATATAGGAAAGGGCCTTGGTTCTTTATTGCAACAAGAAAAGGAAATAAGAGAAAAGAGGTTTTGAACAATTAGTAAAATATGCCAAAGGAAGAAGAGGGAAAGGAGAATAAGTGACTTCAATGAGTCTCTTAAAAGGAGAAGGAAATAAAATAAAGTGGGATAAGAGGGGTATGTTGGCTGGCCAAAGAGGACGGAAGAGGTATAATTTGTGAAGCATGGGGGTAAGAAAGGTGATGTTAAGCAAAAATATGATCAAGATAGAGTAATAATAGGGGCAAAGGGTTATCTTGTGTAATACCCCAAAATTTTTCTTCACCTAATCTGACATCATTAATGCCCTAATTGTATTCTAATATTATGAAATCTTTTTTTTAGTCTCAACCTAATTTCTTAATCCTAAAACTTTAACCAAATAAGAAACCTTAACTCGGATAAATCGTAATTCATAATCCCTAATTCTTTTCTCTTTCCCCTTTCCCTTTTCTTTCTCCTTTTCTTTTCTTTCTTCTCCCTTCTCCTATTAGTCCAAGGCACAACAATTGAAATTGTTGCAACTCACACCATCTCCCATCATTTCCTTTGCTTACACCCATCATCTATTACCTTTCTTCTTCTTCTTCTTTCTCTACGATATCTTCACACCTCCATCACCTCCCCCTACTATTCATCTTCTTCTTATTCCTCTTATCCTTGCACAATACTCACATACACAACCATCATCATCACCTACCGTTGTTCCTATCACTCAATGGTCTTTTCTTCTACAACACCCTACACCATTGATTGTACTCCCCATCTTCTATCACTTTTCATTAAATAGATTCTCTCTATATGCACACACAAATAGATACATGCGCGCGTGCACACACGCACACACCAAACTCTCCTTCTCCTTCTTTGTTTGGCCTCCACTCTATTAGTTCTTTGTTACAAAGCCACTATCTGAGCTCCCTCTTCCTTCTCCTTTCTTCCTTGTCTTTTCCTAATCTTCTTCTTCCTCCTTCCCCTATTTTTTGCCTATGAATCACCTATTACATCAATATGCACCACCTCGGCCACCACTTTCTGCCTATTAATAGATGGACCGACCACCAAGGTTACTTAAACCATCCAAAACACAGTTGCTGGCCATTGTCGTAGACCACCACCTATGTTTCCTTATTCTTTCTCTCATCATAGTTTTTTTACAGAGTGCATGGCCTCAAGCATGCCTATGAAACAATAACAATTTCCTATTCCATAGCTATGTAAATCAGCACTGCCTAGCCATGCATGATCATGCCCCTCGACCAAGTCTGTAGCACCAGCAAGTCAATCGTGCAACTTCCCATTTTCGGTCATGCACCCTTATTTCCACCCCCAACCTATGTCCAAACACCACAAAAATTTAACCATAGCTCTACCACACATTCCTCTATGTATCCACATATCTTAAGGTGTTATTTGACTACTATTATTTATATTTTTACCTTTTTCACCTTGATTTCTCTTTTAATTTAACTCTTTTAGCCTAACTAGGAATTTCATTAATTTTTGTATGTAATATTCTAGTAGCTTTGGAGGAGGAAGTCTAGCATTTGCTTGCTTAAAATCCAGTATCCTAGTCAGTAAGGGTACTATATGATGTTTAGGGTTTTTAGTGTTATTTGCTTGTATGGTTACATGTGTTTTCCATCATATCGTTGATATATAATGTAACATATGTTGATCATGATATTTTGTGATGAGATGAATATTATGTTGAAAGGGAGTAAGAATGGGTGAGAGGAACCCTTATGTTATGATTTTGTTATGATATTGTCATATTATGGAAATATATCTTGTGTTATGGAATAAGGGCTTAAGGATATTATGTTATTGAAAGAAAGTAAGATTGGGTAAGAGGTGCCATTATTATTTTATTGTGATAATGTCATAATGTGGAAATATATCTAAATTTAAGATATAAGGGCTTAAGGATATTATATTATTGAAAGAAAGTAATAATGGGTAAGATGTACCATTATTATTTTGTTGTGATAATGTCTTATTTGTGGAAATATATCTTATTGTATGAAATATAGGTTAAATGATTTTTGATAAATGGACTTAAGAATTCTCAAAAGGTATGATGATAAATTGTGGACTGGGAAAGTAATTTGTGTGGAAGGTACAAGATTTTATAAAATAAAGTTTTTTATTTACGCTTAAGGGTAATTTGGTCATTATTGGTTAATAAGGAAATTTTGGTATTTTTTTGTGTTAGTTGGATTAACATATGATAATAACAACCTAAGTGAGTCTTTGAAGCATTATCATTATTTGGGGTCCTTAAATGGTTTAATGTATAATTTGGGCAACAATCTTATAATGATAATAATATTATTCCATGTCAAAAATCTAGAGGTTATAAGTATTTCGAAATAAGTTGTTAATGCTTGACTTGATGAGGTTATTTATTAGAATTTTTAGTCATGTAAATTTCATGGGAGGTGTTATGGCAAATTTGTGGAATATGGGTTTTGGATATTTCTATGAGTAATATATTGAGATAAGATTATTATTGTATCTTGATGGGAATTAGATCGTACATTTTAGTTATGATAATAGTGATGGGATTTGGAGATGATATAACAAAAGTTGTGTGGATTAATTAATATAGGAGAATGAATACTAGATGATGTGTAATTAGTGTTTGAAAGGACTTAAGGACTTGGACCTATGCTGTATTTATATTTGTTTTAATATTTCTATGCCTAATAATAAATATTAAATAAGATACTAATCACTTGAAGTGAAAGAGCACATGAGTCAGACTAAGTTGGTCTATTTTTCTATAAATATATATGCATTCCCATTCCACTAGTGAGAATAGTGGATAGGGAGCATTTTTCCCTAAGAAGAAGGTTTTAATCTCAGCTCCACTAGAAAGAATAGTAACTCTAGAGCTTCTTTTTTTCCTAATATGACGCATCATTCCATTCTACCAGATTAAGAATAGTGGGGCCCCACTCATCGTGAATTAAAAATATAACATCACAATATATGGAAAAGATATTAATGATTTAAAGTGGAAGAATATGTGAGCTAGGACCAAGGTGATTTATATATATATATATATATATATATATATATATATATATATATATATATATATATATATATGTTTTCCCATTCTATTAGAGAGAATAGTAGCTTGGGAGTGTGTTGCCTTGAGAATGTGATGGTTTTAGATCTGTTCCACCGGATAATATTAATGGCTTAGGTGTGTTTTCCTTGAGATGGTGTTTCAGACCATTCCACCGATTTAAGAATAGTGGAGTTCCTACACTCAACATATATATAAGAATAAAAATATTTTATACTTGATTGAGGAATCTGGGTCATATTCTATCTTATGAAATGTTTTATTTATTTGGTTATTCATTTCTTATCTAATGTGAAAACATGTGCTATTTGTATCCATATTTTGATAGTATTGTTTCCTTACTCAGTATGTAGTGTGCTGACCACCCATTTTATGGGTGCTACTCATTTTCATGATTAGGAAGCCCTAAATCTTATGTGCAGGTCTTAAAAGATTAGCTACATAATTATGAAGCCTATGATGCCCTATGTGGGGATGAGTGATTTCATATATGTTATGGGTTGAGTAAAGAGTAATTTTGATCTACTTGATGTATTTAACTAGATACGCTTTTTTGACTCTTGACCCATGGTATCCCTTTTTTTATATTTTGTATTATTAACTCAAATTTAGGCTCCAAACTCATTATTATACTATAAATTTTCTTTTGTTTCTAATTTCCTTATATTACTTTAAATGTTTTAACCTTCCGATTGATGTAAGGATAGTTGTATAAGCAAGAATTATGTTGATCACAGCGGTAACTCCCGATATTTTACTTAATTACTTCCGCCGCAAAATAAATTTTTTAGTAGTAAAAATTGGGGGGGTTACATCTTGACCTAATGGAATGATGGAGAGAGGAAAGGTGGTAGGTGAGGAAAACTACCTAAAAAATTCTTTTAGGAGATTGTTAGGGAAAAAACATCATATAATGATATAGAAAATGTGAAGTGATCCAAAACCATAAAAATATGTTAATTATCTCAAAGTGATATTAATTAGGAGTTTTCAAAACCATTGAAAATAGAATCAAAACAAAATAGAGAAGAATTTTGGAATCATAGCCTAAGTAGTCATTAGGTGTGGGGATACTGGTTGACTTGTTTTGCTAGAAATGAAAATGAGGTTTTTTGGAAATACTAGTCTATATATTTTAGTAAGTAGTTGATTAGTTTTGTTGAAATATGATTTATTTTACCCAATTTCACGTCCTTTCCTAAAAATAAAACACTATTTTATGTTACAAGAATGTTGAACATATTTTTAATGAATTTTAATGATAGTGTATTAAAAATATAGGTAATGAACTCCCAACTGACAACTGAAGAGCTACCTCAAGAGTTAGAGAAAAATTTATTGAAAAAAATCTTAATCTATTAATATTAATTACCAAGTGACACCACAAATCACTATTTAATTCTTTTAAAAACTAACTATGTGTTTCCATGTGATAACACCAAACATAGTGTTAGGTGTTTAAAAGTGACACCAAACTTAACCACTTGTAACCCGTAATATTATTATTTTGAACCATAGTAATTTCAAGTTAGGCATGATTAAAATAGAAGTCCTTAATAAAGAACATTAAGTACAAATCAAATCTGATGAATTAACGTAGACTATTCGATATGTTGTTGGGCTTATCGATAGGTTTGGTCGCATAAGACCAAGAAAACAACACATAGAGAAACCAAGTCACTAGTTGGTCCTATTGATCAACTGTTCATAAGAACCAGTCAATGGATTTTGCCAAAAGGGTTGATGGGTCTAAAAAGAGACAAAACCACAAGGATCAATAGGAAACTAACTAATGGGATTGATAACCCAATTGAATTTTCTAGAAACTAATAAATTGGTTAAGTTAAACTAGTTCATTAGTTTGTGTTAAGAAACACCTCAACATGCAAACCAAACATGAAACAAAAGACTAATATTTTCCAAAATAATCATGTCATGCATTTATGTTGAAGAATATATAACCATAATATTATGTTAAGAATCATTACTCAACAATATCATTCTTGAGCTTTACCAAACTTTTGCATAATATCCAAAATAATCAAACATGCTCTAAAAAGTACATACCTAAAATTATGGCTTATTATAGAATCCAAGTACTCAATATAATAAATACACATCACAAAACATACTATAAGCAGAAAACCTCATCAAATAACACAAGATCTCATTCATATTAAAGATGAGGATGCCTTACCTCTAAGAAATTAACTTAGCTAAAAGTACTCCTAACATGATTGTCTCAATTAGGATATCCATTTCCTATGATAATAAAGAATCAAACAATTAAAACACTTTTTCACAACTGAAGAAAAAATGAAATAAGAATAAGGAGAAGAAAAATAGCTTAGCATAACTTTTTTCTCAAAATAAAAATCAAAAAGAGAAAACCAAGATTTAATCCTTTCTTAAAACCATATCTTTCCTTGATTGACAGAAACAAGGGAGAGCTAGTGCTATAATTAGGAGAAGAAAGAAGACACATGATTTCAACAAAAGGATGAGGAAATAAGAGGAAACATCTATTTTCTCAACAAAAAGGAAAGGAGGAGAAAGGAAAAGAATACCTACTGAGAGCATCAGCAACCACATCAGCAACCACGAGTTTCGAGATCTCCCTGCTGAATCATCTCAATCTCTAGGTCTGCTAACTCCTTTATTGTCTGATCAGCAATCACACGACATGGCGTAGAATGTGCAGTCTTCCTACTGAGAGCATCAGCAACCACATTGGCCTTACCCTCATGGTAGGTCAACTCAATGTCATAATCCTTTATCAGCTCCAACCATCTTCTCTGCCTCAAGTTGAGCTCCTTCTGTGTGAAGATATACTTAAGACTCTTGTGATCTGTAAAGAATTTACACTTTGCCCCGTAGAGATAATGCCTCCTAATCTTCAAAGCGAACACAACAGCAGCTAAATCAAGATCATGTGCGGGATAATTCTGCTCATGTTTCTTCAACTTTCGTGAGGCATAAGCCACCACTTTACCCTTCTGCATCAGCACGCATCCTAAACCATGCTTGGATGCATCGCTATAAACTTCAAACTCCTCGATCTCCTCGGGTAAAGTCAACACTGGTGTAGTGGTCAACCTCTTCTTCAGTTCTCGGAAAGCCTCTTCACAAGCCTCTTCCCATTGGAACTTTGTAGTCTTCTTCAAGAGATTAGTCAAAGGTATGGCTATCTTAGAAAAGTTCTGCACAAATCGTCTGTAGTATCCAACCAAACCTAGAAAACTCCTAATCTCAGATACGTTCGTAGGGGGCTTCCACTCTGTGACTGCTGCAATCTTAGCAGGGTCCACAACCACTCCTTTCGCCGACACAATGTGACCAATGAAGGCGACCTCTTGGAGCAAAAACCCGCACTTTGATAGTTTCGCATACAGATGATGCTCTCTTAATGTGCTCAAAATGGTGCGTAGATCTTGCTCGTGCTCCCCATCTCCCCGGGAATATATCAGAATATCATCAATAAAAACCACCACAAACTGATCGAGGAAGGGTCTGAATATCCTCATCATCAAGTCCATGAACACTGCCGGGGCATTTGTAAGTCCAAAGGGCATGACCGTAAATTCGTAATGCCCATATCGCGTTCGAAATGTAGTCTTCATGATGTCCGCATCAGCGATCCTCAATTGATGGTATCCGGACCACAAATCTATCTTGGAAAACACCGTAGCTCCCTTCAGCTGGTCAAATAAATCATCAATTCTCGGGAGCAGATATCGATTCTTCACCGTTAAATGGTTCAATCCCCGGTAGTCAATGCAGAGTCGAAGACTACCATCCTTCTTCTTTACAAACAATACCGGCGCTCCCCACGGTGATACGCTTGGTCGAATATACCCATGCTCCAATAGTTCCTCCAACTGAACCTTTAATTCTTTCAATTCCACCGGCGCCATTCTGTAAGGTGCCTTGGAAACAGGCTCAGCTCCCGACACTAGCTCAATCTTGAAATCAATTTCTCGGACCGGAGGCATGCTTGGTATTTCTTCTGGGAAAACGTCCGAAAATTCCTTAACTACCGGAATATGGTCCAAAGATGTTAGATCCTTATTGAGCTCCTTCACACTGCATAAATATAGAGGACACCCCTTCTGGATCAAAGCATTCAATGCAACCGCTGATACAACCTTAGTGGTCGGCTCTGGTTGAGTCTTCCGATATGAAACCCTAGTACCCTTCAAGCCTCGCAGAATCACCCGCTCCTGGGCACAATCAATAACCGCTTTGTACTTTCCCAACATATCCATGCCTAGAATTACGTCGAATTCTTTTAGATCCATCCCGACCAGATCCACTAGGAAGTCTACCCCTCCTATATCTAAGGCCACGTCGGAAAACCTCCGACTACACTCCATCCTGTCACCCGATGGAAGCATAATAGATAGTTCTATTCTAGCAGATGGTGACAAACCAGCCTTAGCAGCAAAAGCAGAGGAAATGAAAGATAATGTGGCTCCCAAATCAAATAGCACATAAGCTGGCAATGAGTAAATGGTAAACATACCAGTAACAACATCCAACTATCGGCCTGCCTCGGCCTGACTGATAATGATTAGGCGTCGTCCCGAATGGCCTCCCTTCTGAGGATGAGGCTTAGGTCCCTGTGGTCTTTCCCTTGTCTCTCGAGTTGGGGCACTAGATGCTCTCTGATAATATTGCTGGGACGAGTTCTGTCGATGTTGCTGATATGCCTGTTGCTGGGGCATTAGTGATCCTCCCTGCTGAGATGATCGGTCATGATTATGCTGAAATCGAGGTGGCCTCCAACACTCTGTTGCTTTGTGACCCAGATTCCCACAGTTTAAACAATTAATTAACTTGCCGGCACAATTCCTTCCTTGATGGACCCGACTACACCTCCTGCAAACTGGTCCTCGTGGGGGTCCTTGATCTCTGTTGCGATCTCTCGGTGGGGGCCTATTGGAATCTCCAAACCTAGGCTGAGTTCTACTTCCCGAACTCTGTACCTCGGGCTTCCTCTTCCCAAGGATGGCGGCCTACTCGTGTATCAACGTGTCTGCAATACAAGCACGCTCATAAAGGGATGCTAAGTCGGTGAAAGGCACTGCACCCATCATACGACGGATGCTGAAGTTCAATCCCTGCTCAAATTAAAACACCACTGTGGACTCGTTGGCGGCAATTCCTGGAGCAAACCGGAGCAGTCATATGAAGCGGGCATAATATTGACAGATGGTCATCCGCCCCTATGTCAGCTGCATAAACTCCCGAAGCTTATCCCACTTTAGGCTCTCGGGATAGAATCTGGTGCGTAGGGAGGTCTTAAATTCTTCCCAAGTAGCCGGGGAACCTTCTCTGGCACGAAACTCTTCCCACCAAGCGTCTGCCACGCCTCGGAGGAAGAAAGCTGCAATGTTGGGTCGCCGGTCAGCTGGGCAATCCTTGGCCTCAAAGGTGCGATCCAGATCGCGGATCCACCCCTCTAAAATCACTGGATTCTCCTCCCAAGAGTATGTCGGAGGATGATGTCCCGTAACCCTCCGAAGCCAATCCTCTCCAGCACTATGGTTTTGCCGGGTGAACTCAAGAAAAGCAGTGACGGCATCCTCTAAACGGTTAATCCTCCCGTTTTCACCATTTCGCTGCAGTAAAATAAACACTTAGAGACAATTCATTGGTTCAAGAATATTTAGCAAGGTTTTCTACTACTTAGGGAATCCTAATCTAGTCTTTTACTCCTCACCGTGGCCGGGATCCAAAAAAAAAATTTAGAAAATAGAATGGTTTTCCGTTAAGGTGGAAAATTCTTTTTGAAATTCAATAGCAACTTCCAAAATAATTTTTTTTCCAAAAACGAGCACGGTCAACAAGATCGACCGCTTTGATACCAACTTGTAACACCCCAAAATTTACATATTTTTATTTTTCTTATACTTATAACTTAAACCGTAAATTCTGGAAATGTTACCGCCACACTTAGTACCAGACCGGTTCACTCATACCGTTCCAATACTAAGTGCTAAGGCTAAAGAAACAACTCAGTAAGCATTAATGGATAATCCAAATTCAAAGATACAAAAATCAGGTACGCACAAGTCTTTATTCAATTCCGAATACGAGGGTAGTTTTTCAGGAAAGAGAAATAACTACAATAATGAAGTAGTTTCGAAAGTACTATTCATAAATAGATAAGATAGTAATAATAAATTCAAAGGAAAACCGGCCACGTAACTCTGATAATCGATCCAGCCCGATCATCACTTGTCCCCACTGGATGTCCCATAGATATCTATAGCATCATAATACATATCTCCTACCTGCAGGAAATCAGATGGGCCTTCTACTCGTTGGAATGAGCAGCACCCATGAAAAGGGTGATCAGTACGCTACGTACTGAGTAAGGTAATCGAGCACTAAGACCATCACATAACATATAAATCATGCAGACATAGAGGAGCACAATCATAAGTACATAGGATCAACCAGGTAAAAGTACAAGGGCCCATTCATAGTCTGGATTTATTACTTATTTAATCTCTGATTAGATCTCATTTCATACCATGCCTTTTTATCAATTCCATGCGAGCACAGGAGCACCCCACTATTATAACCGGTGGGCCGGTCACACATAGGGCATCATGCCCTAACCACTATTATTACCGGTGGATCGGTCACACATATAGGGTAGAAACCCTAACCACTATTCCTAACCGGTGGATCGGCTCGGCTCCGGCTCACATGATGTTCCACTGTAAGTAATTAATGTCTTTTACTTACCTTAATAAAACTTTGGTTTATTTTCATTGCGATCGGGAACCCCCACTATTATAACCGGAGGGCCGGTCACAATAGGACATCATTTCCTAACCACTATTATTATCGGTGGATCGGTCACAATAGGGTAAAACCCTAACCACTATTTTAACCGGTGGATCGGTCTCACATAGGGTAAAACCCTAACCACTATTCCTGACCGATGGATCGGCTGGTCCCGTCTCAATATCTTCCTCTTTAAGTGATTAGTATCTTAAGTATCTTATTCACAAGTTTGACTCAGACACGCATGACTGGCTTCTACTTTCCTCATCTTCCAATCCTAGTTAACCACCACCATTAACATTAACTAGATTTGCACCCGTGCGATGCACGGAGGATTCGAGCGTATGAGTTGTCTAAATTTTAAATAACATTTGGTAAAGAAACATTTAGGATAAATAATTATTATATAATTGGTTTCTAAGAAGATATTAATGGTAAACAAACTAAAATAAAATATAGACAATGAAGAATAACTAATCAAAGAAATTTCATAATTATATCTTTTCAAACACTTCTTTAAATACAACATTTGTGGTTGAATTACTCTCTGCAACATCATTGTCACATATAAGTATTTTCAAACCTTTACGATTTGTCACTCGAGATATGGCAACATAAAGCTGACCATAACTGAATATAGGTTTCTTTAAGAAAATACCAACATTATGAAGTGATTGGCCTTGACTTTTGTTGATTGTCATTGCATATGATACAATTAGTGGAAATTGTCTTCGATTAAACTTGAAAGGCAACCTTGGATCAGATGGTGTTAGTGACATTCTTGGTAACAATACTCGTTTACCAGAATTATTTGCACCTAAGGTCTTTGCTTCCAACACGTGAGCTCCAAGCCTTGTGATTACTATCCTAGTACCGTTGCATA
The DNA here is from genome assembly GCA_039764185.1 of Tamarix austromongolica. NCBI lineage: Eukaryota > Viridiplantae > Streptophyta > Magnoliopsida > Caryophyllales > Tamaricaceae > Tamarix > Tamarix austromongolica. The sequence continues at coordinate 87,329,688 of CM077811.1, read as the reverse complement.
AGCCAATTGAATGGTCAATATTCCTCAATAACATAACAGGTGTACCAATCTTCAAATGCAAGACATGATTTGGGACACCGGAACACTTAAGACTATTTAGGAATTCCGAGTGTGTAGATCTTGCAACAAATCATTATTTGAATCAGATCTACATGTTGTATCTGAACTCAAATATGTTTTCTCTTCAGCTGAGTTAATTGACAGCATGTATTCATTGACGGACTCTACAATATAAAGAGTTGGTGCTAGGATAGATCTTCCCTCAAAATAAGTATCATCAGTGATATTGCTTGTGAACTCTTGATAAGTGCTTTTCACAATAGCTGCAATTGGATCATTTGAATATTTTATTAATAGATCGCTTGGAAATTCGATTGTTGCATGACCATCATTAGGACCTCCAATTGTTGCATCTCCAATGCTTGCAATCCAGTCAGAAAATTGCTTCAACTTGGCACATTCATCGACTGAGGTAAGATTTCTTAACCTCATATTCTTTGTCAATCGTAACACCTTGCAATCTCGCCATAAGTATGAGGAGTTGATAGTTGCATGAACAATATCTTGTCGAGTACCCTTAGGAATGACAGGTAATATTTGTCTAAAATCACCTCCAAGAACAACTGTCTTACCTCCAAATGGCTTATCAATACTAAATTGATCGTTGATGCGTAGAATATCTCTCATAGTTTTATCCAAAGCTTCAAAGCAATATCTGTGCATCATTGGAGCTTCATCCCATATTATGAGTTTACATCTTATAATCAAATCAGCAAGTGGACTACCTTGTTTGATGTTACATGTTGAATCTTCGGTTGGATTTATAGGAATCTTGAATCGAGAATGAGCTATTCTTCCTCCTGGTAATAAAAGAGAAGCTATTACACTTGATGCCACATTTAACATGATATCTCCTTTGCATCTAATAGTGGCTGATAAGGTCCTCCATATAAATTTTTTTCCTGTACCTCCATACCCATACACAAAAAACAATCCACCTTTATTTGACCTTGTTGCCTCCATTATCTCATCATATACATGTCTTTGCTCTGAGGTCATAACATATAGATTTTTATTGAGCTCTTGAGACTGATTTGATCGATCATAACACATTTCCTCACGTATCAATGAATTACCAACGGTAGAAAAAAAATCGTATGGTGGGAATGGTATTGGCTCAAACTCTCTTAAGCTTCTTCCACAGTTTCGTAACAACTTTTCTACCTCTACCAAGCCATAATTTTTTATCTCATCATCTTCCAAATGAAGTTCTGAAAAGAAATTCAATAAGTTTAGAAAGAATATATAAGTAGTTTAACAATTTGAAAAAAAAAAATTAAGAGAACTAAGGTAAGTTACCTTCGTGTTGTAATAATAAGCGTTGTCTGTATATAATATCATCAGTCATATAAATCCAACAATGATTCCAAACAAATTCAGGTCGAATGAGTGATTCAGATGTCAATAATGTTGCAAATAATTTTCTCAAAGAAGATGCAGAAGCCCAATGACTTACCACAATAATACCATCAATGTATTCCTTGTCGTCATCTAACAAACCTAGGGCATAGCAGGCATCACGGTATGATGAATGTTGCTCACCATTAATGTATCTTATGTCTTCATAACTTATAGGTCCACGCACAACATTAAGAAGACATCTTAAATAATAGAGTTCTCCACTGCCAAGAGGGACATAGAAAATCCGTCCAATAGAGAACCTTTTTTGCCTTGGTCGCCATTCTCTATTATACTTATCCCAAATGAATTTTGTAGGGAATTGAGAATAAGTTAATTCCTTTGCCTCAGGATATTCTTTATTTGCCTTCATCCAAGCTACGAACATACTTTGTTTAACAGATAATCGATCAACAACATCATCGATCGGATCATAATCTGAAAAAATAACACTTTGTTGATTTGGAAGATGAAAACCTAACCTTTCAACTGGAGGATCTCTGAATTGAATATCATATTTGAATAACCTCTACGATGCTTCACATGATGATATATACCTACAATCATAGTACATCTGAACTTCATCTACCTTTTTTGCTACTTCGTCATCCGTTGTACTTCCACAAAAAGATGCAGTAACACGATCGTGTCCTTTGTTGACATATTTAAATAAATACTTGATAGAGCGAGATTGGTTACACCATTCAACATTCAAATGTGCACCATACTTGAGCAACAGATAACGATTGTGAGGAACAATAAACCTGTTATCAAGAGGAACTCCATTCTTCTCCACTATTCATCTGTTATCTCTTCTTCTATAGATAGGATATCCATCATCATCAACAGTTGTTGATTCAACAAACTTTTTAGGAAAATGCTTTGTACAACGGCCAGCAGACATGCAAGGGGAGCTCTTAGCAGCAATACCACATGGTCCATGTACCATAAATTCTTGAACTGCTGTATAATACTTAGGATCAATGTGTTTATCTGGAATTTCAGCTGAAATAATTTTGTCGATATCGCTTCTTGTTGGATACTTGTCTGTTGCTGCAAGAAATAACAATATGTGTGCATGTGGCAACCCACGCTTCTGGAACTCAATAGTCGATATAAATGCAGTAGAATTAAAATAAAGGGTTATAACCAACTATAGTAACAATATATGCTAAATATAATATATATACACACACACACACACACACACATAGACTATGAAATAGTACTTGATTTAACTGTTCCAAAGATCTTGTTACTGCGAAGATCTTTGATGAGATAATCCAACTTCATTCTAAAAACACGACAAATAATATCTGGACGATCATCGGCTTTGAGGCTTCTTTTTTCAACAAAACGAACTATTTCTGGCCATTTGGGATTGCAAGTAAATGTAATAAAAAGATCTGGATAACCAACCCATCTACAAATTGCCATGGCGTCTTGATAGTTTTGAATCATATATCGAGCACCGCCTGTGAATGATGACGGTAATATAACTCGTTTTCCTTGCGTTGATGGATCGGTCTCACCCCTTAAAATTGCATCTGTTAGTCCACTATATAATTCACATCGCAAATGTTTTTGATGTAACTTAATGTAAGTCAATCTTGAAGATTCAACCATGGTATATGCGTCAACAATAAATTGTTGAAGTAGTCTCATGGAAGACAATATAATTGATAACTCTGAACTCCTTTCATGCAAACGATATGAAAAATACTCTGTTAAACTAACATACTTCCGACCACCCTACTTCATTCCCCCATTCAACGTTAATGGAATGTCTTCTCTATAGCCATCTTCACCATAAGGAAACAATATAGGATATTGTAATCCAAGATATGAAGCATGTAGTTGGTTAATGCGTTTCAGCATTCCCGTTTTCGTTTCGACCAAGATATCCCTATCACCTAATGATGCATCAAAGTCCCCAACAATTAATCCAGCAATTTCTAAAGTCGTAGGTAGATTATACCTTCTGCCATCCCTATTCCTCCTACCAATCAACTTCAACTTCACATCTAAACAACCATCCTTATCAATTTTTTCTCTAACCATTCTGAATGATTTAACCAAGACATTATTCTCGTCAAGCATCATCTTCAAATCATAAACAATAGATGTACGAAGGTTGTTCAAGGTTTGACTTTCCCTATAACCAATACAGTTGGAATAAGGAATTAGAAGAAATTACTTAAAAATGATAAAATAACTCAATAAATACCATAGCGTCTTAAGTAACTCACCTAATAGAATGAACTCTATTTTCAACTTCATTATCGGTGTCATAAATGTAGAGTTGAGCAAATTTAGGCACTGAACCTTCATTCGGCAATAAACTTCCCATAAGATGATAATTTTGACCATGAAGTCTAAATATTGGAGGAGATCTTCCATTGTTCAAACTCCTGTCAACTTTTCCTCCCATGGAAGTGAAACAGAACATGTTATTGTATGACCGAATATTCTGGAGAAAGTGTTTGCTTCTATCATTACGTAAATATAACAGATCATGTAATACTTTAGGAGGATTTCTCATTGGTGGGAGTTGAAATTTGCCTTGCATGCAGCATAAAGAATATTTCGGGTTTCGAGATGGCCGACTTTTACACAATCTTTCCTCATACCAGAAAAGAGAATTGCAAAATCCACATGTGTATATTGCATCTCCAATATCAAAATAATCTACACATATCATAAAATTAATATAAGACATTTGGAAAGATTTATTATAAAAAAATTATGTACAAACACATTTTTGGTTGTATACCGGATGGTGTTCCACTGTTTTGTTCTATTTCAACATCTGTGAAGACGTAAAGTATTAGACATTTAATAAAATTATATCGTTCTCCTATTATGTTTATTATATTAACAATAAATTTATATGAGACTTTTTGAGAAATGTAATATTCCATATGCATGTATAAAATATATTAATCAGTGCATACCAGATAATACGGTTCCACTATTCTCTTCTATTTCAATATCTGTTGACACGTAAATTATAATAGATATATAAATAACAATTACAACGTAAGGAAATTAATTATAAACTTATAAAATAATATTAATAATAAATGTTTACACATATTGGAAAATGAGAATGCTAACCTTCATCGAATTCCAATTGTTGCCCTACGATAGAGGCACCATAATTCTTCTTAGAACAGATAGAAAAGTTTGTCATTTTTGATGATTATGATAAATTCACAGTACCACTTTCATTTGATGCATGGCATGTTGAATATATATTGGTTGTAGTATTTGAAGGCCCAATACTTGACAACCATTTCATTTGATCATCATCATAGTTTAGTTTATAAATAAAGTTTATAGGAGTGCCCGCTGTAAGAAAGGAATAATAAATAGTTAATATAATTGAATATTATAGACATGATTTTTAAACTGCCACATATAAATGTAAACAACTTATTACCATTTGTGATGTCACTAAGAGGAGATAACAATCCCTGAGATTCAAAAGGATTGAACGCACATTTTGTATGTGTATTTTCTTCTAGGATCGATTTTGTACCAATCATATTTAAATTACCTGCATACAAAAAAATAACAATTGTACCAATCATTTATCAATTCAAAAAATTAATGTTAATATATATATTTAAAAAAATTTAAAGAATATTATATTATTGTCAATATGTTGTTAATTCATAATGTAAACAATAATAATAATTTAGTATTGTTAAATTGGATTAATATACTTTTTAACCAATTAAATATTTCATAATAATATTACGCAACTATATACAAATAGTTATAGTTTCATAAAGAGAAAAATTTCCAATTTAAAGTAGGAAGTTTATATTTCTTAAAATCATTATATAATTTTTTTATTTCAAAAATGTAATGTCAATATATATGTTTGTTTAAATTTATAGAATATTTTTTTTTCAATTATGTATGTATTAAATCATTATGATATCTCCTAATAATTAATAGGATTTTTAGTCTTTCCCTAATAACAATTTTTAAAAACTCTTGTAGTAATTGATAACCAAAATTATGTTTGTAATTTATAATGTAAACAATAATAAGAATTAAGTGTTCTTAAAATATATTAATATAATTCATAATGAATTAAATATTTCATACTAATATTAAGCAACTATATTCAAATAGTTATACTCTAATGAAAACAAAATTTTCCAATTTTAAGTAGGAAGTTTATATTTGTTTAAAGCATTATATAATTTTTCCATTTCAAAAAAATAGTGTGAATATATATTTTTGAATAAAATTTTAGAATATTATTTAATTGTCAATTACGTATGTAATCATTCATTATGATATCTCCTAATAATTAATAGGATTTTCAGTCTTTCCCTAAGGACAATTTTTTTAAACTCTCGTAGTAATGGATAAACAAAAATATGCTTATAATTTATAATGTAAACAATAATAACAATTTAGTCTTCTTAAAATAGATTAATATACTTTATACCGAATTAAATATCTCATACTGATATTAAGCAACTATATTCAAATAGTTATACTTCAATGAAAAGAAAATTTTAAAATTTTAAGTAGGAAGTTTATATTTCTTAAAATCATTATATAATTTTTTTATTTCAAAAAATTAATGTCAATATATATGTTTGTTTAAATTTATAGAATATTATTTATTTTTCAATTATGTATGCATTAAATCATTATGATATATCCTAATAATTAATAGGATTTTTAGTCTTTCCCTAATAACAATTTTTAAGAACTATTGTAGTACTTGATAAACAAAAATATGTTTGTAATTTATAATGTAAACAATAATAAGAAATAAGTGTTATTAAAATAGATTAATATACTTTATAACGAATTAAATATTTCATACTAATATTAAGCAAGTATATTCAAATTGTTATACTTTCATGAGAACAAAATTTTCCAATTTTAAGTTGCAAGTTTATATTTGTTTAAAGAATTATATAGTTTTTTCATTACAATAAAATAGTGTGAATAGATAATTTTAAATAAAATTTCATAATATTATTTTATTGTCAATTATGTATGTATTAATTCATTATAATATCTCCTAATAATTATTAGGATTTTTATGCTTTCCCTAAGAACAATATTATTAATATTGTCAATTATTTATGTATTAATTAATTATCATATCTCCTAATATTGAATAGGAATTTTTTTGTGTTTCATTAAAAACATTTTTTTTTGAATTCTCATAGTAATTGATCATGAACAATATGTTCTTAATTTATAATTTAAACAATAATAGAAATTTAATCTTCTCCAAAAAGATTAACATACTATTATTTAATTAGTTATACTCTCATCAAAACAAAACTTTAATTTTTAAGTAGGCATTTTATTTTTGTTTAAATCATTATATAATTTTTTTATTTCAAAAATTTATTGTTAAAAAATAGCTCTCAAAATAATTTTACAATATTATTTTATTCACAATTATCTATGTATTAATTAATTATGAAGTTATAAGCATTAAATATGCAAAATTTAAGCATCTCAAAAATTATTTATAAGGATAAAAATTAATAAAGGAATTATGTTAAAAAAAATATAAGCCTACTTAATCTAACCGTACATTTTTTCGTGGTTAATCCTAATCGTCCGTTTTAATTATTTAATCCCCACCCTCCCCGTGCCTACCGTGCATTTTTTCGTTCCATTGCCTACCGTGCCAACATGTCATTACCCTCCCCTAACCGTCCGATGAATGGCACTGTAATCTACACCGTTCGTTTTGTAACGTTCTATCATCACATAATAAAAGCAGGTAGGGTTTCTGGAGAATTCTCCAACCCATCTACGGCGCAGCTCTCTCCTCTCTCCTCTCTACTCTCTCCTCTCTCCTATCTTCAATCTGCACCGTTCGTTATGTAACTTTCTTTCATCAAATACTAAAAGCAGGTAGGGTTTCTGGAGAATTCTCCAACCCACCCTGCAGCGCAGCTCTCTCCTCTCTCCACTCAACTCTCTCATCTCTCCCATCCTCAATCTGTCTGATTGTCTGTATCTTTCATGAAGAAAGAAATTTTCGAAACTTACACTCCAGATCTGTATTTCCTATGCTTTCCCTTCTAATTTCGTACTTTAATTTCAGTTCCAGTTATATGATGTTTCGAAAAAAAATTTCTTTGCGAAGATTAGATATGTGATTTCTGTGTATTATAGAAAAGCCGAATCAAAAGTGTACAACTTTTGATTTTTCTGTCGGTTATACTATATACCCATAATGATTTCTATTCGATGTTGTGGGTTTATGCGTACAGATTTCAAAAATTTCTTATTTTTAGTTAGATCTGGTGGGTGCATATTTCATGGTTTACTGGTCCAAAAATACCCATCAGATTCTCTTCAAGTGTTGTATCTTTTGCTTTCGAAAGAGAACACTCAAAACAGAGAAATTTGGGTATTTTAGGTAATTTTTAAATTTTGTCCAAAATTTTTCGAACATATATTGTTGTCGGTTCGTATATCTTTTATGTTGACTTAAATCTGGGTATATTTTTCAGATATGTTCCTTTCGGAAGCAAGAGACAGATCTAAGATAAAATATGGTAACGTTGAAGATATTATTTCGTAATTATTAAGTATTATTCCTTATGTTTCTTTCTGAGATTGTATATGTCGCTTTCAAAAGTTTTTGAAAGTCGACACAAACAAAGCCGACAAATCTGGGCATTCGAACATGGATCTGTATTTTTCGAACTTGTTCTTTCATTTTTTCATTATTTAACTTCCAACTGTTCTTTCATCTAAAGTATGTAATAAAACCAACAAAGATCCGCTTTCAGATCTATAATTGTCGGGAGTTCAAAAATAGATCTAAGATAAAATAGGCTAAAGTTTATATCATTTGTGTTACTAACATAGATCTGTATTTTTTTATCGAGGAAGATTTCTTCGTATTTCTTAACTATATTTCCTTCTATTTCTCTGTGCATTTTTATTTGTCCCTTTCGTAAGTTTCGAAAGTCGACACAAATAAAGCCAACAAATCTGGGTATTCGAACTCATATCTGTATTTTTCAGAGAACTTGAATTTTTTTTTGTTAAAAGCCTTGCATATATTATTTCATCTTTTGTATTTAAAGGAAACAAAGATCCGTCGTTTTACGTTGAGTCCCATCTGTTCTGTATTTCAGATCTGTTATTTTCATAAGCGAACACACAGATCTAACATAAAATAGGCTAAACTTGACATCATTTCTATGATTAACACGGATCTGAAGTTTTTTTTTTGGTCTAGCAATATTTTTTCTTAATTTTTAAGTAAAAAACCTTCTGATATTCTCTGTAAGTTTTTCTGTTCCTTTCAAAAGACATTGAAAGTGGACACACGAAGCCCAAAAATTATACGATTCAAACTTATCATGTGCTGCTCTCTTTACATATGATATGTTGCTTTCAAAAATTATTGAAAGTCAACCGAGATGAATTACAAAAATATGGATTTTTGAACTCACTTTTCAGTCTTTTTTTTCGTAGATTCAATCCCAGCAGGTTTTGTTTTTAGTATTTGTTATGATCAGTTTGTCTGTCCCATTCGATATTAGGTGAATATTTTTTATGGTTTAGTTTTGTCGCTTATGGCTGACATATTTTCAGTTCTGTAATAAGTTCAATAATAATCAAATATTGAGTTTTTTATGTTTCAAACAGATCTCAGAGATCATTGGGTGTTCGAATTTAATTTCTCTTCTGATTAATTTATGTGTCCATGCTTTAATGACATACTTATACTTTAATTTCTGTAGGTAAGTTGATACATACTTTCTTATTTGGACTTCGACAATATTATAGTGAGTACTCACAATATTTACATTTTGTGTTTATTAATATATATTCTTGATTATCTTACTAAAATATTGGATTTAATTTTAATGTAGGTATTGCAATTCTTCATAAACTGGCAACGGTAAAAGTATACAGACATATTTCTCACATATCATATTTATAATTTAATTTATGTATTTTTTTGGCATGCTGTGTGTCTATTTCTAAAGTGCTATAAAGTGTTGTAATTGCCTCTATTATGTCACACCTAATGTTGCTCGTAGTTTCAAATTGTATATTAGTATACTTGCTGTCTGTTTATCTATAAGGTGCTATAAGGTGCTATTTTCAATAATGTCTGTTTATCTATAAGGTGCTATAAGGTGCTATTTTCAATAATGTCTGTTTATCTATAAGGTGCTATAAAGTGATATAATTGCCTCAGTTATATCACACCTAATCTTATTGTTATTTGCAAATTGAATATTAATGCTATTTGGTATACTATGTGTTTATCTCTGAAGTGCTAAAAATTGCTATAATTGCCTCTGTTCTATCACATCTAATGTTTTCTTAGTTGCAATAGTTGATAATTATCTATAACATTGCTATCACAATAGCTGAAATGAAAACGATAAACATAATTATTTACAACAAAATATTTTAATACTATACTGAAGTACCTGTTGATACATTATCTCTTGATCTTTTTCCTATTATTGTAGTTGATGATGTTAATTTCCTCATATTTGGGTGTATGTGTAGGAACTTATCTCTTCTACCCAATATGAATGTATGTTACATAAACAGTAAATTGAATAATTAGTATAATCATATTTAATTACTGTAATATAATTCACAATATAGATTGAGCAATAACTTACTTCAGAAGAATGAAAGTCAGGTGAATGTGTTCCTGTTTATATTGTGCTGCAGATTTTTGTTGTGTATGTGTCTATTGTCATGTGTAGGCTGTATGTCTTTTTATAAGAAGTATAAAATTTTCCCTATTAAATTTAAGAGGGAAAACTTTTCATGCGGAGCTTCAGAAAGTAAAATTGGTATATTGTAGATACAAAATTTGCCACTGAATATACTAATTCTTTATTTTTTTTAAATAAAATATTTCAGGTTATAAAAATATTATTCTAAGTTCTTCATTAAAAGGATCCCCATATTCCATCAAACTTGACTATAAGAAAGGGGCAATGATAAAAAATTTTGGTATCTAATGTAGCAACAGTCAGCAATTATAGACTTGTGTTCTTTTTTTGTAATATTATAATTCTCAATGATTTTAATGTTCCCAAAAAGCCAAGTGTAAATTTATGACTGTTGTTTTGACATGTATTGAGCCCTATATACAATCTCAATAAGTTTTATGAACAACAAAATAGTGGTGATTCTTAGTAAATTTTCTTATGGTCTGTTTGTTTGTGATGTAGGGGATCTATTTATTAAGACTTAGAAATAATAATGAGGCGATGATGATGGTTGTGTTTTAATTTATATTGGATGATTTTTAACTAATTATTAACAGAAAATTTCAAAATAATCATTTTTCATCCCTTCCCACAGTAGGTAAGAGTTTAGGCAGATTTTTTGAAGGGAATAATCCGTTAAAAATCACCATTTATAAATTAATTGAAAGTTAGGCATGAGCCTATGATCATTGGATGGTAAATATTTTGAATCCTGAGCCTCCAAAAAATATAAAAGAATCATTCAGCTTTTATGTTGAATTTCATAAAATTTAGGATAATATTCATAACAAATACTTGATAAACCTCCTGAAATAACAATCAGATGTATGATTTTCTTATTAAACTATAATATAGTAATACTAAAATTGTTCCTACCCAATTATGATCCTGTCTATAATTTGCTGCGGATTTTTATTGTGTAAGTGGTTAGTGTCATCTAATTTAGGATAATATTCATAGTAATGACCTAGCAAAAGAACATAAATAATAATAGCGCATTCATTATGAAAAGTTATTCAAATATAATAGGTCAGATTAAAGAGTATGCATAGATAGGAAAATAGCTATTACATGAGAAGATGAAATCTTAATAATAAAGCGTACATAATTGAAACAAAAGTAATATCAAACTGTCTTTTTCTGCTACATACTGAAGTCACTAATAATGTAGATTATGTTTGGTTTCTCAACCAAATCACAATTAAGTAACATCAACATAAAATAGAAATTTCAAATGCTAGTTAACAAAGTTAATCAACTTGAGAGCACATCACTTCACTCCTCTGCTCTATGAGCCTAAACTTTCTCTATTTTAACATTGACCCTAGATCTCTTTCTCTTAGGAGCTGTAGTGGAATGATCTCCATTCATACACCTCTTTCCAAATTCTTCATCTGTACTCTCAGAATTGCATTTTGTGCCTTGCTTTGGTGTGCGAACTTCATCTGTCTGAGATTCAACCTGTACAAAGAATACATTATCAGGTTATAAAATAATTATTAAATAAACAATTAATTCACTACAATAATTATGTTTTTGTTATGAATAATACCTGTTCATCAGCTACAGTTCTAATTTTGAAAGCATATCAAAGTCCTAAAATAATGCACAAATTTTATTTATAAAATTGGTTCCTTACATAATATTTCCCTTGAACTAAGGATTAGAAATTATAAAAATATTTTACACTAACCTGACCGTCTAAGGAAGTAGGTCCATAATATTTGGAAACCAAAGCTTCGTCCACACTTAGCTTTATAACTGAATATGCTCCCAATTGTTTCTCCCTCACTTGGACTAAGAAAAGAGCCTTCACATCTATGAGTTTTTCCAAATCTGTTGGAAGCTTTGTATATTCAACATCTTCCTGTGTAAACTTTAAAATGTGAATTAAATAGTGTGCATAAACTGAAACCATAAAAATTATATCATATTAAATCAGGACTTACCTTTGCATTGCTTTCCCTAAGTTGTTGAGCTGATTTACCAATAATTTGTGTACATTCCCTATCTCATAGAAGTAGTGGAATATTTCCTGTTCCGTCAACAACTCTAATTTGTAGCATGTATCTAAGACTTCCTTTATCATTTTTCATACACTTTTCACAATAAAAAGAGTCTCCAATAGGCTTGAGTTTCTTTAGGCATTTCTTACATGCTACATAAAACCACTCTCCTACTGTTTCAATTCCTGCAACCCTGACATTGATCCAAAACTTTCCCACCTAAACCAAAATTCAATATTTTTGTTAGTAATGAAACATCTATAATCTATTATATGTATTAAAGAAAATTAATCTTACCTCATTCTCTTGAAGTTGTTCAACTGTTTTGAAAATAGATCTCTCGCTTGCTAGCTCCTCTGTTATTGTTTGTGAAGATAATGATTGCCTCTCTTCACAAACTGTGATCTGTGAAGATTCATATTCAGGTAATCTGTACAAAGGTAATTATGTTTAGTTTTCATATCTCAAGATATGTGAAAGTAATTAATGTGTAGAAGTGTTGAAAGATATTCTCCTCTTTTCGAAGTCTCTAATCTCATCCATTGTAGTATCAAGAATTAGTTTTGTGACATTCCAAGTGTTTGATATCCTAACTTCATCTGCAAGTATCAAGTGTAGTTAATGTTAATTTAATAATGTAAATTTGCTAACAAAATAAATATCTATTTTACCATTAAACTTGGTGATTCGACAAAATTGGAGAATAATAATAAGCTGCTTTGGATTTGACAGTGAAACATATTCACTTAGTTCTGTAGCATAATCTCCCCAAAGTGTGCACTGTACTCTGTTTTCTCTAAAAAATTGTGTAAGTAAATACTTGATATTAACAATTGTGGAAAAAGCATAACAATGTCCAAGCATTCATATACACTTGTCTTACTTTTCATCCTCCAGCACAAAATCCATGTATTTTGTGACTTGGCCATAAACTTCCCTCTCTCTTAATATGTGTACTATACAAACTCTTCCAATAATGTCTGTCATCATAGTAGTTGTTAGTACTATAGCCAAAGCAATTTAGTAAGTAGTATATGAATTATAAAAATGAATATGGTACCTGTAAGACATGTTGGTGACCTTGTAGATAATTCTTCAAATGCTGCAAACTTGAATAGTACAGTTGGAAATACTTCTATATTTTTTGACAAATTACACTGTGTAAAATTGTTGAAGTAGATCACATATTTGAATTCAGTAGTTTTTATTTTCATTTGGTTATCTGCCACTATGAAATTCTTGACATGGTAGAGCTCTCATTCAATGAGTTTTGCTTTATATTGTGGAATCTGAGATTTCCTAATTGAAGCATGAATTCTGTTTTCCTATTTTATTCAAGCAACATAAATTATCAGATTTATTTATGTATTTCAAAATACTAATGAAATAAATAACATAAAATTTTCCTGCTACCTCATTGTCATGAAATACACATTCTAAACTGTATGCTTCCTTTTTGTTCCCATAACAAGGCTTATCGTAAAGCCTAATCAGTCGAAGTTTAACGCACCAGTTGCTCTTGACAGGGTTTATTTCTCTAAGATTTGTGTAGATTGACATAGTTATCTGTAAATATATCAGGTAAAATATATCAGGTAAAACTGATATTTCTGAAATCCTAAAAAAGTATGTATCTGTAAATGCGAAAGTGTTTACAAAAAATGTAATCTATAAAAGTTTTAAAATCTTAAATGTAATCTATAAAAGTTTTAAAATCTGGTCAAAATAGTTGGTGTACCTGGGGATGCTGATGATTCTGCCAAATGACCTAACAATTCTCACGATTATACCAGCACAGTTTGTTTTTGTGATGTATATATAGGCAGGGAGAGCAGTGTTTGAAGTCAAACAGAGAGATCTGACCGTCGATTACTAAGTTATCCAGGGAAGAGTTGCAGAACAAATCAAATTTGGACACATGGCAAAATGTACTGCTGCATTGGCTGGGAAACAAAGCTGTAATGAAAGTGTATATTTTTTTTTAAATGATGTAATTTTACGTTGACATCTGACCTTCCAAAGTCAATTTGAATGTTAAATTGACACCTGACAAGTACAGTAGATAGAAATGAGCGGGAAAAATATGCTGCATGTATTCTGCTTTTATATATAGTAAGATCGTGACCTTCCCTAACTCTTATGAGAACTCTAAATCCACCTAAGCCCTACTCCATGCAAACCCTAGCTTCATGTAAACCCTGCTCCCATGCAAACCCTAACTTCATGTAAACCCTGCTCCCATGCAAACCCTAACTTCATGTAAACCCTACGCCCATGCAAACCCTAACGTCACGTAAACCCTAACTTCATGAAAACCCTACGCCCATGCAAATCTTAACTTCATGTAATAGTAGTACCACCATGCAAAACCCAAGCATCATGCAACTCATACAAAACCCTAACACCGTACAACCCATGCAAAACCCTAACACCGTACAATATATTCATTCCATGCAAAAATCCAACTCCCATGAACTCCCCAATATTATTTTGTAAGTCCATCATGCATGTCTCGAGCCATATCACATAGAATTAATAATATATTTATACACATCATTCTCATGCCACAATCATTTAACGAAACACACCTCAACTTCCATACATGCTGCATTCATAACAATTACATAATAGTTACATGAAATACATGATAGATCATATCACAAGGCATGCATGAAATATAAATCATATATAACACAAATGGCCTTAGCACCCCTTACCTAAAATGTCGCCGGTCATGTAGCAAGTTCCTATACCACTTGAGGGCTTTGGTTAGGCTCACCTACTATGAAAAACATACTAGGATTAGGTTTTCTCTTAAGAATGCTATCATTTCTAACTTATCCCAAGACCTTATTTTTAATTAAAAATTATTATATTAGAATTGACTCTACCAAATACTAGTAGAATATTAATAATAAAACTAAGGCAGTTAAAAATAAAAAGGTGATATAAGGGTTTCTGCCCTTCACCAAAATAATATGAGTAAAGATAATAATAATAATAATAATAATAATAATTCTATAATAACTAAATATTATAAATAAAGATAATATCAAGAATATAATAATAATAATAACAATAATATATAAGCTTTAAAATTTAAAGTGGGGTTTCGACCCTACTTATAACTAATGACCTACTATTTTTTAATATTAATAATAAAATTAATAACTTATATAATGATATTGAAATAATAAAGATAATGATAATATTATTATTAATGGTTATAAGAACAATAGGAATAATAATACTAAAATACATAAGTGCGAATGTTAATACAAAATTAGTGCCTAAGATTTTCCAGAATAATTAATAAAATGTTAATAATAATTATTCTAATAATTATAATATTAATAATAATAAGAAAAATGATAATAATCATATAATAATTCAATTAATATCTTAAAATTTGGAACTAACAATAAAATTATTTTATTAGCATTTTCCACCCTGCAAGTACAACTCTGCATAAATTTTATATCAAATAATAATAATATTAATAACAAGGAAATTATTATTATATTCGAATAGTTAACAATAAATAAAATAAAAATGGAATAATTTACAATAAATAGTAAATAATTTCTAAGGAGGTCTAGGATTTCACCTTGAGTCGGTAGGAATGGGCGGCACTCACGGTGGTTCACGGAGGTGGCCGAAAAAATGATCTAAAAGGAAATAGATGAAGAAAAAGAGAGAAGGAGCAGGGGAAAAATTAAAATAAGGTTTTGATTCGGTAGAGGAGGATTAGAGGGAGTTTTTGGGTGGTTCAGAGGGCAGTAAAAGTGGCGGAAACGTCGGAGGACGGCGGCTTAAGGTTTTCTGGGTGAAAATTCTGACGAGGTGTGAAGCAAACTTGGCACGACTATGGAGGCCTACGCAAGAGGAATCAAAGGTTTAAAATGGTTTAGTTATCTAAAGAAAATTTCGGGGAAGAAATTGGAATGCTGCGGTGGCGTGGAGGTTGAATATAAGCTGCAGGGGAAGCGTCTGAAGTCATGGTGGCGGCCAGCCCTTGCTTAGGGTTTTTGGGGGAGAAAAACTCCAAAACTCCTACAACTAGGCTGTTTATAGATGGTGGATGAGATAATAGGGTGTTGAAGCTTGACAGGGAGGTAATAAGTGCAAGAATTTGGGTGGCCGGTGGAAGTAATTGATCGGCCATCGTTTGGGTTGCTTCAAAATTTCGCGAGGCTGAGGAGAAGAAACGAGCGAGATTCAACGTCCAATAATTATGCCGATTTACTACTAGAGTTAAGAGGAAGACAATGAGGCAAGAAACGACCGGTATTAATCACTGTAGCCGAAGAGGCCATTGATGGGGTCGAAGCTTTCATTGCAGCGTCGGGGGAAGACGGAGGGAGAAGGAAGAAGAAAGAAGGTGGGCTGGTCAGCCGAGGAAGGAAAAGAAAAGGGGAGAACCGGGCGGTTCGCGCGCCGGTTAGGCCCTCACATAACGAGACGCAGCGTCTCGACATAAAATCGACCAAAACGCCGCGTTTGGGCGCACGTAGGGAGAAGGCCAGCGCCGCTGGGCCGCGGGAGAAGAAAGGAAGAAAAAGGAAAGAGGATTGGGTCGCGCCTGGCACAATTGGCGGTAGAAGGAGGAAGAATAAAAAGAAAGAAAAGGAGAAAAGAAAAACAAAGAGGAAAAAGGAAGAAAATAAGGTTTTGGGTTTAAATAAATTAATTAGAATATTTTGGGTATTTAATATAAAATATTATTTAACAAAAATATTAAATTCCCTTTTTAGGCTAGTTTCCGGTTTTTAAAATATTTCCCATAAATTCCATGTTAATTAGCAAAACACCCTAATTTTCTTCCATTAAATTATTTATAAAATTAATATTAATTTGGAACTATTTTATCCTCCTTATTTTAAATAAAATAATTTATTTTGTTAATTTCTAAAATAAAATCCTTAACTAGCTAAAATACCCAAATTTCTCCTAATTAAAAAATAGTAATAAGTTTCTTCTTAATTTGTCCTAATTAATTTCCTTTTATTTTAATCAAAAAATTTATATTTAATTAACTATCATACTAAATTTCATTTAAATATACTAATTAAAATTAGAACTTTTCGGGGCATTTCATTACTACCCCTTTAAAAACAGACTTCGCCCTCGAAGTCTCTTGCGATTATCCTAAGAAAAGGCTAGGAAACTCTAAGAATCTGGAATAACAATTTATTAACTAAACTTAAATCATCTACCCCCTTAGGGACAAACCAGATAAAAAAATATCTAACCATCCACAAAAAGCTTCGGGTATGCTTCTCGCATCTCTTTTTCTGTCTCCCAAGTAGCTTCTTCGGTTCCATGGCGACTCCATAAGATCTTAACCAGAGGCACCGAACTCGTACGAGTCTTCCTCAACTTAGTGTCGAGAATCCTCATTGGTTGTTCCTTGTAAGTCATCGAATCATCCAGTTCAACCTCATCTAGTTGAATCACGTGCGACGGATCGACAACATACTTCCTTAGCTGAGAAATGTGGAACACATTATGCACTCGTGCCAACTCTGGAGGAAGAGCCAATCTGTAGGCAACTTCGCCCACTCGCTCTAATATCTCAAAGGGACTGATATATCTAGGGCTCAATTTACCCTTCCTTCCGAACCTCTACACTCCTTTCATAGGTGAAACCCTTAATAACATCTTGTCTCCAGGTTCAAATTCTCCATCCCTACGCCTCTGATCGGCATAACTCTTTTGTCTACTTTGAGCTTCTTTCATCCGATCCTAGATTTGTCTGACCTGACGAGTCATATCCTCTATTAATTCTGGTCCCAACACGATCATCTCACTAATGTCGCTCCAACACAAGGGTGTCCTGCACTTCCGTCCATACAATGCTTCGAAGGGAGCCATCCCAATACTGGCATGATAACTGTTATTATATGAAAACTCCACCAGATGCAAGCGTTCCTCCCAACCCCCCTGGAAATCCAACATGCATGCTCTCAACATATCCTCCAAGGTCTGAATGGTTTATTCTATCTGCCCGTCTGTGGCAAGGTGAAAAGCTGTGCTCATCTTCAGTTTGGTACCTAAAAATTCTTGTAACTTTTGCCAAAAGTGAGATAAGAACCTCGAATCTCGATCGGTAACAATATCCTTAGGGACCCCATGACGGCTGACCACAAATTTCATATATGCGCTGGCTAACTGCTCCATACTCCAGGTGGACTTCATAGGAATGAATATGGCTGACTTGGTCAATCTATCAACAATAACCCAGATGGTATCACAACCGCTTCGGGTCCTTGGTAATCCACTCAAAAAGCCCATAGAAATGGAGTCCCATTTCCACCCCGGCACCTCCAAAGACTGAAGTAATCCCGCTGGTCTTCGATATTCGATCTTAACCTTCTGACACACAAGACACCGAGATACAAACTCGGCTACATCTCTTTTCATATGTGGCCACCAGTACACCTTTTTGAGATCCTTGTATAATTTCGATCCTCCTGGGTGAACCGAATAGGGAGTCTGATGTCCCTCCTCCATAATACGATGCTTAAGGTCTGGACAAATTTGGGGCACACACCAACGACCCTTGAATCGAATACTGCCACCTCATGGACTCTGAACCCCTCGGCTTTACCTTCCTGCATCTTCTGTCGAATCCTTTCCAACTTCACATCTCCAACCTGGCCGGCTCGGATCTCTTAAAATATAGTCGGAGTGAGTGTCAAAGCATTCATCCGAGTTTCGAGATCTCCCTGCTGAATCATCTCAATCTCTAGGTCTGCTAACTCCGTTATTGTCTGATTAGCAATCACACGACATGGCGTAGAATGTTCAGTCTTCCTACTGAGAGAATCAGTAACCACATTGGCTTTACCCTCATGGTAGGTCAACTCAATGTCATAATCCTTTATCAGCTCCAACCATCTTCTCTGCCTCAAGTTGAGCTCCTTTTGTGAGAAGATATACTTAAGACTCTTGTGATCTATAAAGAATTTACACTTTTCCCCGTAGAGATAATGCCTCCAAATCTTTAAAGCGAACACAACAGCAGCTAACTCAAGATCATGCGCGGGATAATTCTGCTCATGTTTCTTCAACTGTCGTGAGGCATAGGCCACCACTTTACCCTTCTGCATCAGCACACATCCTAAACCATGCTTGGATGCATCGCTATAAACTTCAAACTCCTCGGGTAAAGTCAACACTGGTGTAGTGGTCAACCTCTTCTTCAGTTCTCGGAAAGCCTCTTCACAAACCTCATCCCATTGGAACTTTGTAGTCTTCTTCAAGAGATTAGTCAAAGGTATGGCTATCTTAGAAAAGTTCTGCACAAATCGTCTGTAGTATCCAGCAAAACCTAGAAAACTCCTAATCTCCAATACGTTCGTAGGGGGCTTCCACTCTGTGACTGCTGCAATCTTAGCAGGGTCCACAGTCACTCCTTCTGCCGACACAATGTGATCAAGGAAGGTGACCTCTTGGAGCCAAAACCCGCACTTTGATAGTTTCGCATACAGATGATGCTCTCTTAATGTGCTCAAAATAGTGCGTAGATCTTGCTCGTGCTCCCCATCTCCCCGGGAATATATCAGAATATCATCAATAAAAGCCACCACAAACTGATCGAGGAAGGGTCTGAATATCCTCGTCATCAAGTCCATGAACACTGCCGGGGCATTTGTAAGTCCAAAGGGCATCACCGTAAATTCGTAATGCCCATTTAAAGTGGGGTTTCGACCCTACTTATAACTAATGACCTACTATTTATTTATATTAATAATAAAATTAATAACTTATATAATGATATTGAAATAATAAAGATAATGATAATATTATTATTAATGGTTATAAGAACAATAGGAATAATAATACTAAAATACATAAGTGCGAATGTTAATACAAAATTAGCGCCTAAGATTTTCCAGAATAATTAATAAAATGTTAATAATAATTATAATATTAATAATAAGAAGAAAAATGATAATAATCATATAATAATTCAATTAATATATTAAAATTCGGAACTAACAATAAAATTATTTTATTAGCATTCTCCACCCTGCAACTACAACTCTGCATAAATTTTATATCAAATAATAATAATATTAATAGCAAGGAAATTATTATTATATTCGAATAGTTACCAATAAATAAAATAAAAATGGAATAATCTACAATAAATAGTAAATAATTTCTAAGGAGGTCTATGATTTCACCTTGAGTCGGCAGGAATGGGCAGCATTGACAGTGGTTCACGGAGGTGGCCGGAAAAATGATCTAAAAGGAAAAAGATGAAGAAAAAGAGAGAAGGAGCAGGGGAAAAATTAAAATAAGGTTTTGATTCGGTAGAGGAGGATTAGAGGGAGTTTTAGGGTGGTTCAGAGGGCAGTAAAAGTGGCGGAAACGGCGGAGGACGGCGGCTTAAGGTTTTCTGGGTGAAAATTCTGACGAGGTGAGAAGCAAACTTGGCACGAATATGGAGGCCTACACAAGAGGAATCAAAGGTTAAAAATGGTTTAGTTATCTAAAGAAATTTTCGGGGAAGAAATTGGAATGTTGCGGTGGCGTGGAGGTTGAAGATAAGCAGCAGGGGAAGCGTCTGAAGTCATGGTGGCGGCCAGCCCCTGCTTAGGGTTTTCGGGGGACAAAAACTCCAAAACTCCTACAACTAGGCTATTTATAGATGGTGGATGGGATAATAGGGTGTTGAAGCTCGACAGGGAGGTAATAAGTGCAAGAATTTGGATGGCCGGTGGCAGTTATTGATCGGCCATCGTTTGGGTTGATTCAAAATTTCGCATGGCTGAGGAGAAGAAACGAGCGAGATTCAACGTCCAATAATTATGCCGATTTACTACTGGAGTTAAGAGGAAGACAATGAGGCAAGAAACGACTGGTATTAATCATCGTAGCCGAAGAGGCCATTGATGGGGTCGAAGGTTTCATTGCAGCGTCGGGGGAATACGGAGGGAGAAGGAAGAAGAAAGAAGGTGGGCCGGTCGGCCGAGGAAGGAAAAGAAAAGGGGAGAACCGGGCGGTTCACGCGCCGGTTAGCCCCTCACTTAATGAGACGCAGCGTCTCGACCTAAAATCGACCAAAACGCCGCGTCTGGGCGCACGCAGAGAGAAGGCCAGCGCCGCTGGGCCGCGGGAGAAGAAAGGAAGAAAAAGGAAAGAGGATTGGTGTAACACCCCAAAATCATGACTTGAAAATTTCGTTTAAATTATGCTTTGCGGAAGCGAAAATTAAAGAATGGTGGGTGTTACCGCCACACTTGACATAAGTCTGGTCTCCTCACCATCCTTACATCAAGTGCTAAGGCTTAAACAAATCAAACCATCCAAAGTTAAGAGAAATATAATACGAAATTAAGAGTTTTGCAAAAGACATATTATCCAAGATAAATGATTGTTTAGGAATTAAATAACTAACCATTTAGAAAATAACAACAGAGTACGCAAAAGTCATATATGGTCTGTCTTACACTCTTACGGTCCAACAAATTACAAGGAAAAAGGGGGGAAAGGGGCGGGGTCCACTCGCTCCCTAAATCTACCTACTCGTCGGGGTGACGCTCCTCGTAGTCTTTTAGCCAACGCATGCCCTGGACGTACTCCTCTGAAAAGTGATAGTATCAGTACGACTTCCTCGTACTGAGTAAACCACAACGCCTCCGAAGAGGTAGCATACCCACGTAGCAAACATCATGCAAGTACGGAATTCAAAGAGAATATATGCTCACATGCAAGGCCACGATTTTGAAACACACAACCACATCACATTTAATAGTACGAGCTAGATGAAAATCTCCATCAAAGGCATTTAAGGCATGATTATAATTTCATAATCAATTTAACTAACCAACGACCATACATTATGACCTAAGAAGAAGAGTTAGTGATATTCCAAGCAATCTCACCAAGGTCAAGTCATTCCTATTCCGATTATTATAGAAGTATTATGGCGGGTGTCTAATCCGGTTATAAATTTCATAGCAATTCTCAAGTGGAATACAATCCCATATCCATGACAAAGATTGTCAAGGAGGGTGGTACCAAAATAAATCACTCGATTCCAGGGCAAAGCTCGCCAAGGAAGCCACACGACATAACAGTAGCCCATACTAAACCTTAGAACTCAAGACCTTAAGTACGCGTACTCCCTATAGGGTGTATGGAATACCTATAGAGCATAAGTGAGCCCCTTGACCCGAAGGCCCAAAACTATGCACTCGGTGGCCAAGTCTGAGGCATGAGATTCCTTTCCAACTCGAGTCTTTCTCTTTAAGTAATTGTTGTCTTATGAAATTTCGGGTTATTATTTCTTTTTAGAATGTCGAGATTCACATCATTCAACTTAGTCAACCACCAACAAACAACATCACATCTAAGACCACAAGGTCACAACCATTCCAAGCCAACACAGCCTAGGGTTAGGCATTATGCCATAGCCCGATTAATTATTCGATTCAAAGTTCAAACCAATTATCCAACTATTCCCAACATTAATTTTAAGGCCAACACTTAATTTAATTAATCCATTTATACACTGTGAAACAACTTTTTGCCTTACTGAGTTTACTTACATAAGCCATTTCTCATGAAACGCTAGCATAAAATAATTATTGATATTTTACATCTGACAATCTCTTCGGTACTACAAAGGACCATATTATCCCTAACCATTTATCATACATAGTACATGTAAACACTATTAGCATGCATTTCTAATATTTCATAGGCTCATACACTTTTCACAAACAAATCTCAACACAATCATGGTATATAAAATTACATTTTACCTTAAACATATCCGTCTCATTATACTAGCATAAAACCAAGTTCGTTACCATTAGCGTACACTTTTTCACATTTAAGAATATCACTCCAGCATATAAAAGATTATATGATAACGCATGTTAATTTACACTTCATTATATTCATGTATGAATAAACTACAAAATGCTCCCATATAAACTACATTTTACCTTAGACATATTCATCTCATTTTACTAGCATAATTCAAGTTCGTTATCATTATCATATACTTCGTCAAATATTTAGAATGTCACTTAGGCACATGAAAAGATTGCATGATAACACATGTTAATTTACACATCATGGTATTCATGTAGAAAAGAAATACATCATGCTCCCATTTCCCACAAACATATGATAATTTGATATATACATTCTATCATGATTTAGTCCTAGCAACTAGCTTATCATTTTCACATAAAAATTCTACCGTCTTCGGGTTAGTTGGGTTTACCTTGAGCTTCCTCCAAAAAATACTCTAAGCCAGGTCGAGGTTACCTAGAAGTGAAAACACCATCCAAACTACAAGTATTAATATTTATGCAAAATAAAATAATCGAAATGCAACCTACGCAAACTAATACTTGAAAATTATTAGGAAGAATAAATGAGGCAGCCAGTGCATGAATTTAAGCACCGAACGTACCAAGGATAGAGTGCTTACTTGGGGAAGGAAAATGGCTGCTTGGAGAAGGTAGAACACAAGGTAAAAGCTGGAAGAATTTTGAAACTAATTTCGGTGGAGGGGAGAGGGGAGTTTTGGGGCTGCACTTACCTTTGTTTTCTTACTAGAATTAAGGGAAGGGAAGAGGGGCTGCAAGGAGCAACTTAGAGGGCTTAAAGGGAGGGGGAAAGGGGTGATATCTGCAGGTTGGGACACAAATAAAAGGGGGAGAAAAATGGGGAGAAAAGGGGCTGCTACAAGGGTGAGTGGGGAAAGGTGCTGCAGGTTGTTTTTTTTAGAGGGTGAGAGTTTCGAACCAGGGAGGCGGGGAAGGGCTGGTTTCAAGCATGGGAAAAGAGTAAAAAGAAGGGATAGGTGGCTGGAATAAAGGGATAGGGGTGCAGGTTGAGAGGGGAGGGAGATACAAGCTGTATCTCGCAGGAAGGCCTGGGTGACATGGGGTTTTGGGGTTGCACAAGGCTAGGTGACGTGAAGGCTAGGGGTGGCCTGATTTGCTAGGATTTTTTTGCAGGGAAGGAGGGCATGGGAAAAGAGGAAAAATAGGTGGGTAGATGGAGGAAGGATAGGGTAGGGCTGCAGGTTGAGAAGGGGATGATGAGGCTGCAAGTTTAGAAGGTGGAAGGTTGAGTGTTGAAGGTAGGCTGCAGGTTGTGGGTGATGTGAGGGATGATGGTTGAGTGATGGCTGCCAAAATTTGCACGCTTGGGTGGCGTGACAGAGGGTGAGGTTTTAGGGAGGAGGGGGCTGCTTTTGGGGAAGAGGAAAGGCTGCAAAGGAGGGGGATAGGGCTGGGTGGAAAAGACTTATGCATGGGAAGGGAGGAAGGTGACGGGTGCATGGTTTGGGGGCTGCAGGTCGTGCGACCTGCTAGGGGTGGTTTGGGCTGGGTTTAGGTGGGGAAGAAGATGGGAAAAAGGTGCAGGTTGATTAGAGAAAAGATTTGGAAGAAAAGAAAAAAAAACTTCTAAGGTAGTAGCTAACAATAAGGTTATTAGGAAAAAGAATTACCACCTAAACAAGACTTAATCTCCTCCAAAAAGAAATAATGATACTATTATTATTATGACTAGTATTATTATTATTATTATCATTATTTTATCACTTCCCCCATTTTATTATGTTTTCCATTATTGCCAACATTGTTATTATTCTTACCATCCCCTTCTACTTTAATTACTCACCTCTTATGATCGGTATTATTACGACATCAATTTTTTTTTCTTCCTCTACTCTTTCTTGCACTTAGCCCGAGTTATTTTTATAACTCAAATTATTTATGGAACCACTTGAGAAAACAAGGCGATCGATAAAAATAATATTAATAAAAATAATAATAATAACAATAATAATAATCTTATGGTTCACTTTGCCTACTAATCACGTTTTAAGTCTTGCATGTCTACCCGACTGGTGCCCCCCTCTTCCTTTTCCTTTTCTCTTCTCCCCAGCCTCCTTCGCCCCCTCTCCTCCCCGCTCTGGCCAACCTCGGCAGCCACCACGGGCGACGTGACCGCTGGCGACGTAGCAGCAGCCTGCTCGACCGCAGTAGTAGCAGCAACCACCAGCCGCAGCGCGAGAGAAGTAGCAGCAGCGCAGGAGTAGCAGCAGGCTACGCCGCCATCGCCCGGTCACCGGCGAGCCTCGCTGACCACCGGCGAGCCACCTCCGGCCTCCGATGAAGCTCCTCCGGCCTTCCTTTGCTCCGATTTTGTTGATTTCGTTTGGTATAAATTTATGAGAAACCCTAATATTGATTTGATTAATTTGGTATGATTTAGCTTGTGATAAGCTAAATTAATTATTTAATTATGTATATATGTGCTGTGAGATTGATTTGGATATGTTAATTGTATGGTTTGTGTTGGAAATTTGGGAAATTGAATTTTAGGCCGGGTTATGCCCAAATTTTTCGGATCCGTCCGATTTGACAATTTTGGATAAATTGATTATACAATATATTTTTAAATGTATCTAATTTCATGTTGGAACCGTCAATTTGAGAAATTTATGTGGAATCAATCGGAATTTGATTTCTACGTCAAAATTCGTGTGTATTGAAATTGGGTTGCGTAATTGAGTCGTTCCGCTCAATTGATTTTACAATATCGTTTGAAATGTATTTAATCTCATATCGAAAGTGTTAATTTGGGAAAATTATATGTAATTAATCGGAATTATATTTTTAGGTCAAAACTCTTGCGGGTCTAAATTGGATTATGTAACCGGGTCGTTTTATTCAATTGACTATACAATTTATATTAGGATATATTTAATTACATTTCCGAACCGTCAATTTATATATTTTAGAAAGAATTGATCGAATTTGCGTTCCGGGCTCAAAAACCCTAATTGTGCTGAATTGGGTATTTCTTTTATTGGTTTTGAGCAATTGATTATATGATATGTTATAAAATATGTCTAATTGCATTTCTAAACATTCAATTTAAATAAATTAATAGAATTCAACCGAATTGTAATTTCAGGGCTAAAACCCTAGATTTCAAGTGAGATTATGAAATTGGTTATTTGTATAGTTGTTTTTCTAAAATTGAATTTATAGAAGTAGTGTAAATGATCCTAATTGTATTCTAGTACCTTTAATTGGAATTAATTGATTTGAATTACCTGAGTTTTGTCGTTGGCTTTAAAACCCTAATTTTGAAAATGGGTCATCTTAAATTGGATACCAGGAAGATTGTTTTGTTGAAATTGATTTTCTAGATTTATCTAAAATTAGTTTGATTGTGTTTTAAAACTACCAATTTGAGATAATAAATGTGATTTGGTTGATTCGTAGTTTAGGCATTTAAAACCCTAATCTTTGGGGATGGTTTTATAAAATTGATTGTGTTGTGTGTCTTTTATCTAATCAATTTCTGTGTTTGGGTTTTAAATCATTTGATTTATATTTTAATATTAAATCTTAATAGAGCTATGCTCTTGAGTCCTGAGTTTTGGACACGTTTTCCAATAAAGATCGTTTGTATTCGTTTGTGTTTATTTAATTAGAATATGTGAATTATTAATTGATAAGATGGTTTCTAACCTAGTTCTGATTTCTATCGGCGATCTAGGAAAACTTTCTCGTGGATTGTTGAGCCTTTGATAGCTCTCCCTCTTTCTCAATTTGCTTAGCTAGCTTCGGATTGAGGTAAGTCATTACTTACCTTTATTTATGATGGAATCTGGATGTATGTCTGTTCGGAGTAGAAGGTGATAAGTATGCCTATCGATTATCTAATCATGTCAAGTATATGCTGTGTTCTGTGTGGTAATTTAATGTATGTGTGAATTCATAGCTTCAATGCTAATGCATGTTAGTATAACGTTGAATATGGTATGTATTTGAGTATGTGAATGGTTGAGTAGGGATTAAAATTATATGATATCTTATGCTGTATCTTTATGCCATGGAATTATTTATGTGGGCCTGATTTACGGTCGGCTAAAATCATTGAATAAGATACTAATTATTTAAAGTGGAAGATCACGTGAGTTGGGCCGAGGTGTAGGGTCCGTTCCACCGGACGATAATAATGGCTCGGGTGTGTTGTCCCCGAGAGGTGCTTCAAGCCGATCCACCGGTTCAGAATAGTGGCTCAGGAGCGTTTTGCCCTGAGAGGTGTAGAGTCCATTCCACCGGACGATAATAGTGGCTCAGGTGACTTGTCCCTGAGAGGTGCTTCAGTCCGTTCCACCGGATTAAGAATAGTGGGGCCCTATACTCATCGTGAACAAGAATATGATATGAATTAAGTAATGAATAAGACACTAATTATTTAAAGTGTAAGATTACGTGAGTCAGAACCAAGTGTAGGATCTGTTCCACCGGATGATAATAGTGGCTCGGGTGTGTTGTCCCCAAGAGGTGCTTCAAGCCGTTCCACTGGTTCAGAATAGTGGCTCAGGAGCGTTTTTCCCTGAGAGGTGTAGGATCCGTTCCACCGGATGATAATAGTGGCTCAGGTGTGTTGTCTTTGAGAGGTGCTTCAGATCGTTCCACCGGTTTAAGAATAGTGGGGTCCCTGAACTCATCGTAAATAAATAAAATCAAATGTAGTAATGATTATCATTGGATTGTTAGATTGGTGTTACTTAGCATGCTATCGTGATTTCTTGTACGCTTGTATCTTATGTGTTTTATGCTTCCTTCCATGAGTTTGGTAGTATTGGCTTACTCAGTACCGGACCCGTACTGATACTACCTTGATTGAATGGGTCCTATGATGATCCACTGATAGTGGGGAGCAGACCTCTTGTGCAGGTTTGAGATCGAATATTGTTTTGGGGTGGAAGGCTTGACTTGAGAGAGTAGGCAATCCGAAATTTGATCCGTCAGGATTTGTCTGGTTTAACGGTATTTATTTTTGGAAGTTTCAAGTATTGTATTTAAAATTCAAGGGTATTGTAATTTAACTTTCAATTTCTCGTACTCTGATAAGCTTTTAAAATTCGGATTTATTTCACAGGTTCCGTTGATTGATTCAGCGATGATTTTATTCAGTGAATTGATTCACTTGCCATCTGCCTGTGGATATCTCCTTGTGGGAGTTTATCCTTACGGCATTGATGTTTAAAGTTTTGTTTGACAGGTTTTAGCCTTGCATCTAGCATGAGATAGATGGTGGACATCTATCTTGTGTTAGATGTGGCGGTAGCATTCCCCAAATTCTCTCCTAGCTTCCGCTTTAGCCTTTCAAATTTTTTTTTTCAGGAGTGAATTTTGGGGGTGTTACAAGTTGGTATCAGAGCTTTGTTTTTAATCCTCTCTCTCTTTTTTGAAAGTTTCCATTTTGAAATATTTTGAAACTTGGTTTAGCCTTGTGAGGATTGTGAGATAGAAGTTTATATTTCTCTTGGTCGTAGTCATTGTGTTGGGTATCTTAATGACCTTGTTTGGTTTTGTGTTTCACCTTGTTTATTTGGGTGCATAGCGGGAACCTTATTCCTAATAATCTGGTTGATGAATTTTTTTTATGTGTGTTATCTTGTTTAGAGAAATTAGTTTGACCGTTATTGGAGGTTCAAGGAATTGTTTGCTAGGAAGTGCATCAAATTAGGTGTTTTAAGTTGAGTTGTTGTGTACTTGATTATTTGTAGTCCCTGTTTTATTATACCTATATGTTATTGATTAATGACTTTTTCTTGAATGCCTATATAAGGTGTCGTGCTTTGATTAGGGTTTAATTCTTTTAAGGGGGTAGTGCCCCAATTATTAGAATCTTTGTTGGTGGGTCGCATGTGGTTCTCTAGAGGATGTTCTATTTGGTTGGCTTCGGGGACGAAGCCTCTTTTAAGGGGGTAGTGATGTAATACCACGTATTAATTAACCCTTATTTTAGACATGCAAGACTTAAAACGTGATTAGTAGGCAAATCGAACCATAAGGTTATTATTATTATTTTTATTAATATTGTTTTTATCGATCGCCTTGTTTTCTCAAGTGGTTCCATAAATAATTTGAGTTATAAAAATAACCCGGGCTAAGTGCAAGAAAGAGTAGAGGAAGAAAAAAAATTGATGTCGTAATAATACCGATCATAAGAGGTGAGTAATTAAAGTAGAAGGGGATGGTAAGAATAATAACAATGTTGGCAATAATGGCAAACATAATAAAATGGGGGAAAGAAAAAATAATGATAATAATAATAATAATATTGGTCATAATAATAATAGTATCATTATTTCTTTTTGGAGGAGATTAAGTCTTCTTTAGGTGGTAATTCTTTTTCCTAATAACCTTCTTGTTAGCTACTACCTTAGGAGTTTTTTTTTTCTTTTCTTCCAAATCTTTTCTCTAATCAACCTGCACCTTTTTCCCACCTTCTTCCCCACCTAAACCCAGCCCAAACCACCCCCAGCAGGTCGCACGACCTGCAGCCCCCAAACCATGCACCCGTCACCTTCCTCCCTTCCCATGCATAAGTCTTTTCCACCCAGCCCTATCCCCCTCCTTTGCAGCCTTTCCTCTTCCCCAAACGCAGCCCCCTCCTCCCTAAAACCTCACCCTCTCTCACGCCACCCAAGCCTGCAAATTTTGGCAGCCATCACTCAACCATCATCCCTCACATCACCCAACCTGCAGCCTGCCTTCAACACTCAACCTTCCACCTTCTAAACTTGCAGCCTCATCCTCCCCTTCTCAACCTGCAGCCCTACCCTATCCTTCCTCCATCTACCCACCTATTTTTCCTCTTTTCCCATGCCCTCCTTCCCTGCAAAAAAATCCTAGCAAATCAGGTCACCCCTAGCCTTCACGTCACCTAGCCTTGTGCAGCCCCAAAACCCCATGTCACCCAGCCCTTCCTGCAAGATACATCTTGTATCTCCCTCCCCTCTCAACCTGCACCCCTATCCCTTTATTCCAGCCACCTATCCCTTCTTTTTCCTCTTTTCCCATGCTTGAAACCAGCCCTTCCCCGCCTCCCTGGTTCGAAACTCTCCCCCCTAAAAAAAAAAACAACCTGTAGCACCTTTCCCCACTCACCCTTGTAGCAGCCCCTTTTCTCCCCATTTTTCTCCCCCTTTTATTTGAGTCCCAAACTGCAGATATCAGCCCATTTCCCCTCCCTTTAAGCCCTCTAATTTGCTCCTTGCAGCCCCCTCTTCTCTTCCCTAAATTCTAGTAAGAAAACAAAGGTAAGTGCAGCCCCAAAACTCCCCTCTCCCCTCCACCGAATATGGTTTCAAAATTCTTCCAGCTTTTACCTTGTGTTCTACCTTCTCCAAGCAGCCATTTTCCTCCCCCAAGTAAGCACTCTATCCTCGGTAGGTTCGGTGCTTAAATTCATGCACCGGCTGCCTCATTATTCTTCATAATAATTTTCAAGTATTAGTTTGCGTATGTTGCATTTTGATTATTTTATTTTGCATAAATATTAATGCTTGTAGTTTGGATGGTGTTTCCACTTCTAGGTAACCTCGACCTCGCTTAGAGTATTTTTGGAGGAAGCTCAAGGTAAACCCAACTAACCCGAAGACGGTAGAATTTTTATGTGAAAATGATAAGCTAGTTGCTAGGACTAAACCATGATAGAATGTATATATCAAATTATCATATGTTTGTGGGAAATGGGAGCATGATGTATTTCTTTTCTACATGTGTTATCATGCAATCTTTTCATGTGCCTAAGTGACATTCTAAATATTTGACGAAGTATATGATAATGATAACGAACTTGAATTATGCTAGTAAGATGAGATGAATATGTCTAAGGTAAAATGTAGTTTATATAGGAGCATCTTGTAGTTTATTCATACATGAATATAATGAAGTGTAAATTAACATGTGTTATCATATAACCTTTTATATGCTGGAGTGATATTCTTAAATGTGAAAAAGTGTACGCTAATGGTAACGAACTTGGTTTTATGCTAGTATAATGAGACGGATATGTTTAAGGTAAAATGTAATTTTATATACCATGATTGTCTTGAGATTTGTTTGTGAAAAGTGTATGAGCCTATGAAATATTAGAAATGCATGCTAATTGTGTTTACATGTACTATGTATGATAAATGGCTAGGGATAATATGGTCCTTTGTAGTACCGAAGAGATTGTCGAATTTAAAGTATCAATAATTATTTTATGCTAACGCTTCATGATAAATGGTTTGTGTAAGTAAACTCGGTAATAAAAGTGAAGGAAAATGTGGTAGTTATAGGTTGAGGGATATTTTGGTTATTAAGGCAAAAAGGTGTTCCAAAGTGGATAAATGGATTAATTAAATTAAGTGTTGGCCTTAAAATAAATGTTGGGAATAATTGGATAATTGGTTTGAACTTTGAATCGAATAATTAATCGGGCTATGGCATAATGCCTAACCCTAGGACATGTTGGTTTGGAATGGTTGTGACCTTGTGGTCTTGGATGTGATGTTGTTTGTTGGTGGTTGACTAAGTTGAATGATGTGAATCTCGACATTCTAAAGGAAATAATAACCCGAAATTTCATAAGACAATAATTACTTAAAGAGAAAGACTCGAGTTGGAAAGGAATCTCGTGCCTCGGACTTGGCCGCCGAGTGCATAGTTTTGGGCCTTCGGGTCAAGGGGCTCACTTCTGCTCTATAGGTATTCCATACACCCTATAGGGAGTACGCGTACTTAAGGTCTTGAGTTCTGAGGTTTAGTATGGGCGACTGTTATGTCGTGTGAGGACAAAGCGTGCTGAAAGGACTCGTGTTGATCTGTAGGGTCAGCCGATCAATCCGAAAGCACTCCAAGGTAGCCCCCGTGTGGTCGTGTCGACTCGGGGTGTTACAAATGGTATCAGAGCGAAACCGCAACCGTGAGCTGAACTTGGATGAGCCAGTCAGTCACCTAGCGGGATGATTCTTGGGATGAACTGTATTGAGACAGTCATTGGTTGAGGCGCAACAAGGACGTTCCGTTCTTTGAGTGGGGGTGAATGTAATACCCCAAATTGAGTGGAGTGCTATAAGGATTGATATGACTACTTATATCAACACGGTATACCATCATTTTGGTGATTTCGTCCTAAGAACTCCACAGTTAAGCGTGCTGGCGGTGGAGCAATTTTAGGATGGGTGACCTCCTGGGAAGTTTCAGAAAATTTCTGAAAAATTTCTCGGGAAGTGCGTGAGTGAGGACAAAGCGTGCTGAAAGGACTTGTATTGATCTGTAGGGTCAGCCGATCAATCCGAAAGCACTCCAAGGTAGCCCCCGTGTGGTCGTGTCGACTCGGGGTGTTACAACTGGCCCAATCGGTGGAAGAAGGAGGAAGAAAGAAAAGAAAGAAAAGGAGAAAAGAAAAACAAAGAGGAAAAAGGAAGAAAATAAGGTTTTGGGTTTAAATAAATTAATTAGAATATTTTGGGTATTTAATATAAAATATTTATTTAACAAAAATATTAAATTCCCTTTTTAGGCTAGTTCCGGGTTTTTAAAATATTTTCCATAAATTCCATTTTAATTAGCAAAACACCCTAATTTTCTTCCATTAAATTATTTTTAAAATTAATATTAATTTGGAACTATTTTATCCTCCTTTATTTTAAATAAAATAATTTATTTTGTTAATTTCTAAAATAAAATCCTTAACTAGCTAAAATACCCAAATTTCTCCTAATTAAAAAATAGTAATAAGTTTCTTCTTAATTTGTCCTAATAAATTTCCTTTTATTTTAATCAAATAATTTATATTTTATTAACTATCATAATAAATTTCATTTAAATATACTATTTAAAATTAGAACTTTTTGGGGCATTTCACCCACATTTTTGAGTCTTTAATGTGTATTAATCTATGCACTTGATTTGGATCAAGTGTGTTTTATCTTGTTCGAAGGTATGTTTAAGGTTATATAGGTTTCAATCTAGCTTTGTCTATATTTTTGAAACATAATTGGTTTTATTATAATTTCGTCGATGATTGATTAAGGTCAAATGTATAGCTACCCAACAAAGTCCCAAAGTTGACTCCTAGCCCCAAAACATTTGATGTTAAGGGTAAAAGGAGGCTAGATGTGGGTAATTTTAGTAGAAATAAAGGTGTTTGGTGGTGTATGTAATCCCCCAAAATTTTAAAAGCTTATGTTTTAATAAACAAATTTTATTTGGAATAAATTAGACTTTAAATTCATTAAATTTAATTATTTTATGGATTTTTGAGTAAATAAGATTGGGTATAAATATTTAATCAATTAAAATAAATATTTTGTTATTTTATTATACTCTTATTATTTAAATAAAATTTTAAATCCATATCTTATAAAAACTATCCTTTTAACCCTTACATTTTAATTATCTTAAATTAAAATATTAAATAAATTTATTACCCAAAATATTGTAATCTATTATTTATAAATTAAATTATTTTAATGAAAAGCAACTTTCCCTTTTCTTTTTTTCCCTTTTCCCTTCTTTTTCCCTTTTCTTTCTTTTTCTCTTCCTTTTTCTTCTTTGGGCCACCAGCCTGCTTCGGGTGCCTCCCCCCCTGCGCGATTGCGCGTGACCCATTTCCCCTCCTCCCTCCTTTCCTTTTTCCTTTCCTGGTCCAGCTCTTTACTCCTCTCCTTCGCACGAGCCAGCCGCCCCCTTCTTTTACTCCCGCTTAGGCCGGCTTGTTTCTTCGGCCGGTCTGCCTATCATGCCTAGCAGCCAATACCCAACCCCCTTCCCAGATCCTTCTTCCTCCTTCTTCTTCTTTCTTTCTTCTTCCCCACTCCCTGCCATGGCCACTCCCTGCAACTCCCATTCCCTGCAACTTCCTCTCCCCTATTGACCTCCCTAACTCTCTCTCTCTCTCTCTCCAGCCATTCCTTGCCCTATACCGAGACCTTCCCCACTCCCAGCCATCACCCCATTCCTTCCCCCTCTCCCTGCAACCGCCCATTTCCCTACCAATCTACAGCCACCCCTTGAGCCCCTATCCCTTCCCTTCTTTTCCTCTCCTATTTATTCCTCCTTCCATGCTCAATCTGCTTTTTTTTTAGCCTTATACCTTGCCCGAGCCTCTCCTTTTCTCCCTTCTTCTCCACCCCTCTCTCGCCCTATTTTTGGGTTCGTCACTCATCTCCACCGCTGCCGCCACCTCAACCACCACCTACACCACCTCCTACCATCCCTACCTCACCCTCGAGCCACCACAACCCCCATCAAGCCACCCCGCAGCCCCATTCTTCCTCCTCCCCTCTTTTTTTTCTCTTCTTTCCCCCTTATCGACAACCGCCCTACAACGCCTCGCCCCACCGCCATCCCGCCACCATCTGAGCCACCCTAATACTCCATGCAACCCCCTATACCATCCCCTATCATCCTTTGGTCGAAACCTTCACCTGAAAGCCTCCATTCTCCCTCCCCGTTTTCCTTCCTCATCAGCCTCCGCCTCGACTTCCCTCCTCGGCTGCCACCTTCATAGCCTTGCTACCGCTGCCTCCGCCACCTTTAGCCGCCATCAACCCATCCCCGACCACCACCTACACCCCCTCTCCACCTCTGTACCATCCCCTTGCCCTAAATCCTCCCCTAACCCCCTCCTTTCTTAGCCCCAAACTGCAAACCCGAAAATGCCCCTTTCTCCCCTTTCTACCAACTTTGAGCCTCCTCTTCCAACTTTCCTTGCATGCAGCTCAGGCTGCATGAGCAGCATGAGCTGCTACCCTTGTTAAATTATTTGAGTAAAAATTTTGAGGTATAATAATATTTTAATTTAATTATTTGATTAATTAAGCATTATAATGTTTATTACTTGATTTTATTATTTCTAATGTAATAAATATTTATATTATTTTTAGGTATTGGTTTTTATAATCAAAGCTTGGACATTTAACCGGAATATCGGTAAGGTTTGTTTTTGTGAAAACCGAGGTAATCGATAAATCCCGCTTAAATGCATGGATTAACGCATGTTAGCACATTAGGCATTTTTAATGTGTATTATGCTTGATATATGTTGCTTAGCATATTATATGTGGTTATTGTGTTTATTGATGAAAAGGAAGCATGATAGATGGTTGATATGTATGGGGATAATATTTAAGGTAATAATTTGGTGGTTAAGGAAAATGTTAATTATTATCCATGTTGTTATATGCTATTGTGATATTTAATACATGTTTAATATTTTGTGAGCATTAGGGGATTTTATTAATGTATATTGTACAAGAGTATGGCCAAATACATATATATATGTGCTAATAAGCATTATATTAATTATAAGAGTCATGGATGAGGCATTAAAGCTAATATTTTATGTAGTATTAATAATAATTTAATAATAAGGGTGTATTAAGAGTAAAATGGTGATTCTTGATTAAAAGTATAAGTTGGTAATTTTGGAGGCAAGGGTAAAATGGTAAATTTGTTAATAAAAGGAGAAAATGGTAATTTTGAAAGTAAGGGGGTAAATTGGTCATTTTGGAAGTAAAGGGTAAAATTATAATTTTGTAATAAAAAGGGGCAATTTGGTAATTTTATAATAAAAGGGGAAATTTGGTAATTTTGTAAGAAAAGGGCAATCTAGTAATTTTGTAATAAAATGGCAATTTGGTAATTTTGGAATAAAAGGGTAAAGTTGTAATTTTAAAATTAAAGGGTAAAATAGTAATTTTGTGATTAACGGGCATAATGGTAATTTGGAAATTAAAGGAGGTAAGATAGTAATTTTATAATTAAGGATATATGGAAAATTTTATAAGTAAAAGAGAGGTGTGGTAATTTTGGGAGTTAAGGGGGTAAAATGGTAAGTTTGAAGGTAAAGGGGTAAAATGGTAATTTTGTAAATCAAAGGCGTAAAAGTGGAAATTGTAAAGGAGTAAATTGGTAATTATAATAATTGAGAAGGGTAAAATATTAATTTAAATAACTAAAGGGTAATTTGATAATTTAATAGTAAAGAAGGACAAAATGGTAAATATGATAAATGTGAGGGGTAAGTTGGTAATTTAACCGACTAGAGGGTATTTTCGTAATTTTGATAATGGAGTAGGGTAGTTTGGTAATTATGACAATTAAGAAGGGCAATTCGGTAACTTAAATAACTAAAGGATAATTTGGTAAATTTAATAACAGAGAAGGGTAAAATTGTAATTACGATCATATAAAAGGGTAATATGGTAATTTAACCAACCAAAGGGTAATTTGGTAATTTTGACTATGAGGAAGGGTAGTTTGGTAATTGATAATAAAGGACGGTAATTTGGTAATTAACTAAATAAAGGGTTAATTTGGTAATTAGGATAAGGAGGAAGGGTAATTTGGTAATTTGACATACTCAAGGATAACTTATTAATTATAATAAAGGAAAAAGGGTACAGTGGTAATCTAACCAACTAAATGGAAAGTACAAGTGTAATAATTATTAAGGGGGATTAGTGACCTAATAAGTATGAGCAATAACTTGGTAACCTAAATTGAATAAGGGGTTACTTGGTAATTTGTAACAAGGAGGGTAATATGGTAATTTGCCAAGTAAGGAAGTGATGACTTAATAATTTTATAAGTAAGGGGTAAATGAGTAGTCTGTATATAATATATGACGTAGTGATTGTGGAATTCGTAATATGACTCTAATAATGTTGATTAATGAGGTAGGAGTATTTGATGATTAGTAAGTACCACGAGAGCGAATACTAACTCGAAATTAGATGAGTTAGGATGGCCTTAATGATTCCTCTGTGTTCCCTTGGACGACCATTTGAATAAGAAATTTCTAATGATATCTAAACGGTTAATAGTGGATAATTATCTGATTGTTGTGCCTTTGTGATCACCATTAATTAAGACACTAATACTTAAAGTGAAAGACCTCGAGATCGGGAATAGTGGCTCTTTAGGGGTCGCTACCCTAAAGACGTGGTTTAGCCCACGATTATTTGGTATTTGCTAGTGTGCCTTTGTGCCCCAGTCAGGCCCTATATCTACTCTATCTTTCTCTACGGACCTAGTTAGGGGGTATGCATACTTAAGGATTAGGTGTCCTTGTCTGTAGGGTACTGATTTAGCTTTATGCATCAATATGACCAGGGTACCTTTGCGTCCCTGGGTTACTAGTTGAAGGGTACTGAGTTACTTTTATGCACCAGTGCGACCGGTATACCTTTGTGTCCTGGGTTCTTGATCTCCCTATCGAGGCAAATAAATGGAATTGTTGTGATAAATAAAAAGGAAAAATAGTAATTGTTAAAGTGAAAGATTAACAAGCCGGGATCAGTTGATTTATATGATGAGTACCGATCCACCGGAAATAATAGTGGCCCAGGATGTTTTGCCCTGGTTGATGTTCATGAGTATTGATCCACCAGATATAATGGTGGCCTAGGATGTTTTTATCCTGGATGATATATATATGTATTCTGACCCACCGGCCAGAATAGTGGAGGTCCCGAGCTCAATAAAATTTATTTTGGATGTGAATAAATTATGGAAAAATACTAGTCATAGAGACGATTGATTAATGATGGACTAATGGCCTCAAGGCCCGAAAAATATATTGATTACTCATCATGGCCTATTGATATTGGTTAACTGGTTAAACGAATATATAAAAGTGAATGTTACGTATACGCTATTAATGTATGATTGAATTATTGGATGTATAAATAAATGGATCCGAATATCATGTTTATACCTATGGTTATATATGAATGTAGTAGTATCATGTGTAACATTGCGTGCCTGTATTTTAAGTGTGTTTTTAAAGGGTTACTTAGTACCGTAGTACTAAAGGGTTGCCTTTACGGGGCCCATGCCTATTCAATGGGCAGTACCTGATGTAGGAGCATCCATTGAACATAATGATTGTCATATTCATTCTAATCCTCAAGGTAAGGAAGATGATTTATCTTTCATAATATTGGAGCCTATTATGTTAAATATTCTTGATAATTCTAATATGCTTGACATTAAAAACCATTCAAGTTATTCTTGTAGGTATGTTACATATTTGCAAGAAGATGATATTCATACACATTGATGTGTACAAGTATTCCAAGGCATGCAAGACTATGACATACATGGGATGATACATTACAACAAGAGATAGAGTGATGATATTCATTATTTTTATAAACTTGTTGTAAACCCTAACCTAAGTATATTTTATGTAAGTTAGGGTATGGCTATAATTTCATGTCTGTATCTTAGTCTATTGTATAGCTTTGTAATATTAATCCTTTATATCATTTAACCAATGATATTATGCTTTGGATTAAGGTTAATATGGGCTTAATTCAACCAAGATTAATGGGCTGAATTAAGAAGGAAAACTCGGCTGGTTTAAGCTAGCTCACCACCGAGCCTCCCTTCTCCTATATATACCTTTTGTGCACAACATTTGTATGGAGAGAATTGAATAGAATGAATAATAAGAATTTTGATAAAACTTTGAGCAAGAGAGCTAAAGTCTAATCCTCCCTTTTGGGTCTACATTGAGCAAGGAAGATCCGGGATAATCCTTCCTCAAAACTATCTTAAATCTCGACATATTTTAAGGTTATACAAATCTGTCGAGTACCTTCACTTGTATCTTCAATTTCTTCGTCCATAATCCACCAATTCACTTCATTCTTTTTGCATTAGATCGTGGGTGACAGCTTCTACTACAAATTTCGATCCAACCTTCCATTACTTTGATAAAAACCACATCAGTACCCTTTGCAGGTTGTATTCAGGTGCTATTCAAGTGGACTCTCGGAAAAGAGCGTAAGGTACTGTCCAGAAATTTTAGGGTTTTACTTTTCTCTTTTAAATTCAATGTATTTGTTATTTTTTAACTACCGTTGTTGAATCTTTCTCTTGTAAAGTGTTTACTCTGCTTCTCTGATTTTTAAGTGCTTAAGTTTCTCATAAAATGATATTTTACTCTTTTAGCCTTAGCACCTGGTATTGGAACAGTATGAGTGAACTGGTCTAGTACTAAGTGTGGCAGTAATACTCCTAAAGTTCACTGATTATTAATTGCTTCTGGAAAGTTTCTTTAATTAAACGAAATTTTTCAGTAGTGAAATTTGGGGGTTGTACAGTGTAAATACCATGGAATTGGAAATTATCTAAAGAAGTGGTTAAATAAGTGGCTAATGACCTTGATAGATTTAGAAGAGAGGGGTTGGGAGGAGAAGATGTCGAAAATTGTTTGGTCGTAGAGTGAGGGTATGAGATTGAAGAAGTACCACTAGATGTAGTGTAGTCTATGATGGGAATAAGGGTTCTAAAAACAAAGGATGTGATGAAAGAGGTGTCCCAAAGGGAGACAATATTTCATTCTTCTTACCATACTTGGTAAATATGCTCGCTCATTATTGACAGGGGTAGTTTTGAAAATGTAAGCTTGACTTGCTAACCATGACCCATGTTGAGCTTATAAGCTTCAATGGCTTAATAATGTCTAGATGGTTGAAGTCACCAAGTAAATGGTTGTTTCATTTTCAACAGGGAAAAATTATCAAGATAATGTTGCATGTGATGTGGTTCCCAAGGATGCTTATCACTTGTTTCTTGGGAGGCCTTGGCAATTTGATAGGCATGCTAAGTATGAAAGTAGGAAAAACACTTATAGCTTGAACTATATTAATAAAAACATTAAACTCACACTGCTTAGTGTTTGGTCCTCATTTGTCAAGGATGACACAAATTGTAAAAGGCTATAGGAAATGTAAAGACCTTAAACATCTTACTAGTGCTTGAGGCGAATGAGAATGTTTACTCTCTTGACCCTCAGGCTAAAACCTTCATAAGGTAGTTTGGGTATATCTTCCTAAATGAGTTACCTAGTGCATTTCCTTCCATGTGGGGAATAGTGCACCAAATTAATTTTTTTCCCAATGATACTTTCCTAAAAAAACCATCTTATAGAAGTAATATTAAGGAGGCCAAGGAGTTATGAAGGCAAGTTGAATAGTTGTTACAAAAGGGCTTCATTTTGGAATCCCTTAGCCCATGCACGGTACTGGCCCTCTTAGTACCAAAAAAGGATGAGACAATTTGAATGTATTTTGAAAGTAGAGCTATCAAAACCATTAATATCAAGTATAAGTATCCCATAATTAGACATGATAATATGTCAGATTGTTTCCATGGGTAAATGTGTTTTCTAAGATTAACTTTAGTATTGGGTACTACAAAATAAGGAAGAAGGCGAGTGATAAGTGGGAGACTACATTAAATAACAAAGGCAAATTCTAGAAGTTATTGGCTATGCCTTTTGGACTATCCAACTTGCCAAGCACCATCATAAGGCCCTTGGATAATTTTATTAAACCCTTCATCTCTACATTTGTAGTTGGGTATTTTGATGATATTATTTTCTTCTCTTCTAGTCATGATAACCATATAAGGCACTTAAGACATGCATTTCTAGCTCTTATGAAAAACAATTTGTATGGTAAACTAAAGAATTGTGACTTCTTTATGACAAAATTCACCTCTATAGGGTTTTTTTATTATCTAGAAATGGAATCTTGATAGTTGAGTCAAACGTGGAGGTAATAAGAACATGGACTACACCCACATCCATTACCAATGTTAGATTCTTTCATGGCCTTGCCTCTTTTTATACGTGGTTCGTAAAAGGATTTAGCACACTTTTCACACCCATCATAGAATGCCTCAGAAAGGAGGACTTCTAGTAGACCATGTCCACATAGGAAGCCTTTGAGCTAATCAAGAGCAGCTTGAGTGAGGCCCCCTACGTTTACCCATTTTTCACAAGGTGATTTGTGATCGAGTGTGAGGTAAGTGGAGTACGCATTGGTGCCATCCTCATACAACAAGGAAAACCCATAGCCTTATTTAGTTAGAAAATAAATGGTTTAAATTCCAACTAAAACACCGATGATAAAGAATTTTATGCTATTGTTAGGGCTTTTGATCACTCGTTGCATTATCTTTGGGCATCAAAATTTGTAATTCATACTGATCATGAGTCCCTAAAGTATATAATTAGGTATTATAAACTTAACCCTAGGCATACTAGGTGGGTAGAGTTTTTACAATCATTCTCATTTTAGCTAAGCATAAGAGTGGAAAGACCAATATTGTAGTGGAAACACTCTTTAGGAGATATTATATGCTATTATTGTTAGAAACAAGGATCCTAGGATTTATGTGTTTAAAGGAACTATAAAAAAAGATGAAGAGTTTTCAACCTACATGGAGAAAAAAGATAAGGCTTATGGTTTGTACCTAGTAAAATAAGGGTTCCTAATCAAAGGCAACAAGCAATGCATCCCGAAGTGCTCTATTAGGGAACTACTCATTCGAGTGGTACATGTGGGAGGCTTAGCACGACATTTTGGGAAATCGAACTAAGCCATGAAGAATTTGCATGTAATCATTCCCACACTTATACCACATATCGCTGACCTTTTACAGTGTTGTATGGAGTTTTGAAGCAATTGAAGCTCATTCCTCTACCAATTGAATTTCACACAAGTTTTGAAGCAAAACACAAGGTCGTTAAGTTTAAAAAATTACATGAACATGTATAGGCCAACATTAAGAAGGTGAGTGAAATGAATCAAAATAAAACCAACAAGCATTGAAAAGAATAATTTTTTGAGTTGGGAGACATAGAATGGATTCACCTTCTAAAATAGAGGCTTCCTTCTTAGCCTTTCAAAAATCTAGAAAGGGTTGGTGAGAATGCATATAGGTATAAACAATCACAGAAAATAGGGAATTTATCCAACACATTTAATGTGGGTGACTTAATCCATTATTTGTATGACACACCCTATGAATATGATGAAGATCACTTTCAAGAGGGAGAATATAATGCAAGATCATCCTGTTAATATAGTAAAAACAAAGAAAATCTACTTATTAATTTTTTGAAAGTTGAATACTTCAAAACTCTCCTCACTTGGTTGAATGAATAACAAGATTATTAACAAGCCATGCAATAGCGAAAGAAGATATTAGCCCCCTCATGTAGATGGATCTATTTTCGCTACATTATGGCTCCACAAAGCCATTTCTAATCAGGTACATTATGGCTTAGCTAAAGCCACATATTTATCCATCCCTACATGCCACCATTTTAGCTAACACATCTACCTTGTGAAGCCTTATTTTATGTCTATAATTAAGGGACTTTGGGAAGATAATATTAAGGATTTCAAACCCTTAAAATTGGGCATAAAATAAGGTGAAGAAAAATTAAAAGTGTTCAACTAAAACTTCATCCTTCAGAACAGACTACATCTAATTTTTAATTAACAAAAGTTTTCCTTTCTTAGTTAAGAATAGTTAGAGTATGTTATTAGGCTTTCCTAATGTGAAATTTATGTTTTCTAAGAAACAATCATGGGTTGGAATAGCAGCTATCATGTGATGGGAAGCTTGGAATGGTCGACAATTAGCAATTACTTATTGTAGAGACTAGCAACCTTAGTTAGCTTTTATTAGTAGAAACTATGCTTAGGGGTTTAACCAAATCTAATCAATATGAGATAGATATGTAATGTACTCAATAAAGGACTGAATACACTATATAAAGGTAAGAGGGATGAAGTGAGTGGCATCTTTCCATATAAAAAAAAACCTAACCTATGGTCAACACAACATTTCCTTCTCAAAGCTATGAGGGAGTCTTATGTATTCTCAAAATCTTACACCATTTTAGCTAGAAGTTGAAACCTTAGTTGGGTAGTGTAAGTGTTTAATCGTGAAGATATTTCAATATTAAGTACATCTCTCACCTTCTTACCTCTTCTCTGAATATCAATTTTGTTGGAATCTACCTAAATTCCATCCCCAACACTTAGCTTATTCTAATGCACTATGATTCATCACTTAACTAGATGCTGGATCATCATGCTGACCCCAAAAATGTTATGTTAGTAGGATAAAATATTGATAAAAAAAAAACTACCTAAAATATGGTAATGGCTCATGCAGCACATTGAAGCCATATAGTAGCATGGTGATAAGTATACTAACATAGTATAACTCCAGGACTCATGATAGAAATAGAAGAAGGCATACCCATATGGCATTCATGAAAGAGTAATAATATAGGTTATACATTAGAATCACACATTGGAAAAAATATTATAAACCTTATTTTAGTCACCACATACTTTCTAGTTATAAAGATAATCTGTCTAACCACACCTAATTTTCAACAATGAACTAAAGTCATAGTAGCATACATATATAATGGAATTCTACACCCACCACATGTGGTTAGGATAAACTGAATGGTATTTTATTTAGGTATATGACACTCAACTCAAATTGAATGCACATGGCTTGACGAGTGTTATAGAAGTTGGTATACCACTCCCACCCAAGCAATATACATAACAAAGTGCTTGTGGGCTTGTATTAGGATACCTCGCCAACCTATAATAGACACCAATGCCATGATGGCCTAACAAAGTATAATCTTGTACATTAAATATATGCACATACCCCCTATTGAATGTAAATTTGTAGAGAAGGAAATAATTACATAGTAAAAATATGGAAACAAACTATGATACACCCATTAACTTCTTGTTGGTTATAGAAAGAGTAGGAGAAAAATGATCGAATAAAATTTTAATGTGTTTTTTTACTTACCAAGTGATATAATAAATCATAATTTAATTCATTTAGTAACCAATAGGGTTTTTTCAAGTGATAATACCAGACACAACACAAGGCATATGAACTGTCATTTAGGTGTTTAAAGGTAACATCAACCTTTACCGTTCAAATCTCATAATATTATCATTAAGATGCATAAAGTTTGGTTAAGCATGGTTGAAATCAAGACTAAAATGTAATAATTAGATGGAAAAAATAAATATAGAAGTCTCAAAGAGAGAAAATTTAGTAATAGCCATAAATGGAAAATTTAGGCAGACCAATCAATTGGTCACTAGCACAAGCCAATTTTAGATAAACATGAGAACACAACACATAGCTAGACTGGTCGGTTGGTTGGTCCAATTGATGAATGGGTTTGGCCACATCAATTGATGAGTCAGAGAAGAGACAAAACCACATAGTTAACTAGTCGATGAGATTGATTACATGATAGAATTTTGAAGTAGCCAATGAATTGGTTATGTCAAACTAGTCAAGTGGCATAGGCTAAACAACATGAAAAATACTTGAAAACGACATGAAAAATTAATAATCTTTTCAAAGTTAATCCTATCATGCTTCTATTTAAAATAAATATATAAAAGAATAGACTCCACATAGATCATTGTAGAAATCATTACTCAAGAAGATCATGCATGAATTTCACAAAACAAATACATAATATATAAAAAAAATACTCAAACATGCTTGTATTAAAGAACTCAACATGATACCTACACATCATAAAAGATATAAACAAACAAAAGCCTCAACAAATGGTATAAGACTTCTTTCATTTTAGAGATAAGTATGTCTTAGCTCTAAGCAATTATTCTAGAACAAAATACTCTTAACTTGATGGTCTCTACCAAGATATAAATTTCCTAAGAGAATCATGAATAAACACATGAAAATAACTTTTCCAAACTGGGTAAAAATGATATCAATACCTAAATTAGAGAGAGAAAAATAATA
Organism: Tamarix austromongolica; assembly: GCA_039764185.1. Taxonomy (NCBI): domain Eukaryota; kingdom Viridiplantae; phylum Streptophyta; class Magnoliopsida; order Caryophyllales; family Tamaricaceae; genus Tamarix; species Tamarix austromongolica. Next base: position 87,284,973 of record CM077811.1, on the reverse strand, counting down.
TGTTCCACATTTCTAATAACCTTATTGTTTCATTGCTTTAGAGAAAAAAAGGAGAGCTACAGATCTAGTTAGGAGAAGAAATAAGAGAAAATAATTGGTGAAAGGATAAGGAAATTAGAGGTAACTTCTATTTTCTTAGTAAAGAGGAAAAGAGGAGAAAAGAGAAGAAGCATGATAGGAAGAGAGCTTGTCAAATAAACAAAAAGGAATGAAAAAATTTTGAATTGCTTGAGTTTGGCAACATATATATAAGAGAATGTTTGATGAGGTGATGAGGATGAAGTGTAGTCAAGTGGCAACATGGAAAAGGGTACTTATGCCAGGGAAAAGTGTATGAAGTAAAAAAAATTGATATGGCTTCTTCAAAGATAGAGGAATGTCATCGAAATGGGAGAAGCTGAGACTTGCCTCAAAAAATACTTGAGGGGAAATTTGGCTAAATAAATATCATGGAATGATTTATATAATATTAAAGTACTAAAATATGCATATTAGCACTAATATACTCTAATAAGAAGTTTTCATAAATATTGAAAGTTATTTGAGTCAAAACCAAAAAAGGGTCTTAAATCTTAGAATAAGTTAATTTGTTTGAGCAAAATAGTCGGTAGGTTTATTGGGAAAAAAGTTGTCAGTTCTTGAGTATACTAGTTAATTGATTAGGAAAACTACTCAACTAGTGTGTCTAAAATTAATAAAGTTATTACCATGTCAAAATATTTCCAAAAAAACACTATTTTATCTAGTATCAACATAAAGATTAAAAAACTTTAATATATTTTAGGATATGTATTACACTTGTGATTTTACTTAATGGACTTTTCCAATATCAACAAAATGTTGTTGTTTGAGACTTCAAATTTCCCATTAGTTGGTGAGTTTTAAGTTGGTGGCATGTGGTGGGTTATATAATATTCTTTTAATAGAGCTTCCACAAAACTATTCAAAAAATGGATACCCTTTTTATTAATCATGGCTTTAAGAATACCAAATCGTCTAAAGATTGATATCTTTATAAAATTTGCTACGACTTTAACATCATTAGTATTGGTGGATTTTTTCCTCCATGAATTTCTAAATGTAATAAACTAATAGAAGTATAATTTAAAATTAAACAAAGTAGGGATAGGTCCCATAAAATACATACGCTAAGTATCAAAAATTTCACAATAATTAATAGGATTTTGAGGCATCCATTTTTTTATACTATGTTACAAGTTTTCCTATAGTTTCCTTAAATCTTTAAAAATTTGTGAGCATCTATATAGATTATGGGCGAAAAAAATATGCTTTCAAATACCATATGGCCAATCCTTTTATAGTCAAAATGGCCTTTGCATTCATTGTCATGATAAAATGTGATAATGGAAGGAATTTCCTTGTTTTGAGTGCATCTCCTATTCACTTGGTCAATTTAATGTTTCCATACTTATGTATCATTGTAAAAATTGATTTGGTTAACAAAACTAAGGATATCAATATCAAGCGAGTGGATTTGCTCATTAGGAAATTATTTATTTAGTTTATTGTCATCTTTAAGCTAATAAGTCATTCTACTCAAATGATTAGTTACACTATCACTTATGTCACTTTTATCTTGGATATAAATATTTAATTCTTGTAGCAAATGAATCAAATAGACCAACCTAGGTTTTTCTTCTTTCTTATCTATAAGGAACTTTAACGTTGTATGAGTTGAATAAATAGTAATGTCAATACCCAATACCCAATACCCAATAAATAAGTGTAAATTTATATAAGGAAAAACTAATAGTTAAAAGATCTTTCTCTAATGCATTGTAGTTTATTTGAGCGTATTTTAGTGTATGTGAGCCATAAAATATTACTTGTGTATATTTCCATTCTTTTACCTAACACTACACTTACTCCAAATTTGATGCATTACACAATAATTTGAATGGATAGTTCTAATCAAGTTGTAGTAGAATTGTGGAAATATTAATTTTCTATCAAATCATCAAAAGATTTTTTCATTCTTCAAGAAAGAAGAATGCCACCTATTTTCAATGGAATTTACATAAGGGTTGGGAAAATTTTCAAAATTCATTGAAAATTGTATAATAGAATTTTGCATGGCCTAAAAATAACATATTTCTCTAGCAATGGTAGGGAAGGGAAATGAAGCTTACAGATCGAGGATTTATTTTGTACTTTGATATCTGATGTAGAAATAGTATGACCTAGGAATATCCTTTGTTGAATCATACAATGAATTTTTTTTTTCAAAATTTTAAACAAGAATAGTATCTAAGAATATTTATGGAAGTAGAGTAAGATAGTTTATACATTTATTGAAAGAATTTTGATGATCACTAAAATCATCCATAATCTTCACTAATTGTTTGGAGAATATGCTCACATACATCTTTAAAATATGGTCGGGGAATTACATAACCAAAATTTAAGATGCCCATAAATGATGTCCTATAAGACACATAATCACCATTTTCTCTTAATTTTCTAGGGTAATAGGTATTTCCACATATCTTGAATGCCAATTGAAAACATAATAATAAGCATGGACTATTAAGTTTTATAACATATTTTCCATGAAAGGTGAGGAGAAATGGTCCATAGTCATTATATTCATATTTTGATAATCAACCAAATTTTTTTATTCCATTTTTAACCATAGTGAGGAACATTTCTCCTCAATCATTATCTACTATCATGATTCCTATCTCAGGTAGTAGTTTTAACGATCTCACCCAATTGCCATAAAAAAATAAGGTAAATAATTCTTAAAGATAATATTTTTAGAGCTTCTTTCTTTACAACCTCCATTATTATTATGTTAAGATTGCATTGTACCTATGTAGATGACTTAGCATCCTCTTACATCAATATTATATGCATAAAAATTGAAGGGCTTATTCCCTTAACATCAGCTATAGGCTATCCTAATATAGTTTTATATTCATTATGGACTTTAATAAGCTTATTGGTGTGGATCAAGATGGAGGGAAACGTTGGATCAATTCCTTCTTGAGTTCAAGATCCAGGAGATGAAAATTCATACAAAAAAACACGGCTTAAGGGAAGATAAGCCTCAAAAATTTCAGGTAACTTCACATATGATAATGGATTGGATGGGGGGAAGTCTTTGAATGTGGATACTTATTTAAAGCTTTGAAGGATGAAGGAATGCCCCGGGCACTTCCTATGCAGATAATACTCCACAAAGAGAGAGTAAACAAGTGCTAGACTAGAGTTTTGTTCAAATGATTTCTTCTTCTTTCATTTTCCTCCATGCGTGTACAAGGTAGGCTATATAAAAGGGTGGAAGTTGACTTTAAAGGCCTTAACCCAGCTCGCCTCCCCTCTTAATCCAAGCTAATGTTTCTCACTTGAATTAATCCCATATAATACCTAAAATTACTCATAATATCATCATCCAAATGATATTATTGACTAACATTACAAAGCCACACAAACAACTATTTTACATACATGAAATTACATTAAACCCTAGCTTATATAAAATACACTTAGGGTTTACAACAAGTTAACACAACTAATGATAATCATCACCATATCTTCTTGTTGTAAAGTATCATCCTATGTACGCCATTGTCTTGCATGGTTTGAATGCTTGTACACTTTAAGGTGTGTTAACATCTTCTACTTGCAAATATGTAACATACCTGTAAGAACAACTTGAATTTTTTTCAATAGCAAGCATAGAAATATTATCAAGAACATTTAATATGATTGGCTCCAATATTAAGAAAGCTAATTCTTCCTTACATTGAGAATCAATAGGAATATGAGATTCAATAGATGCTACTACATCACTTCTCATCCTCTAAATATATAAGGTCAATAGTGATGATGATTGCAAGAGTTTTATTATCCCTTTATAAGGTACACATTAGATGATTGGGTAAGGAGTTTACCCCTACTTCCAAATAATTTTCTATTGAAGTTAATGGTTTGTAAATCAAAAATAGGCAATTGTATATGACCCCTTATATTAATTAGGTGAGATCCTAATGCATGAACATATTCCTTTGTTCAAATCTTTTTAAAATATATGTAATACCGCATATTTTTATAAATAGTTGAATGATAATGTTGCCAAATTTTTAATCATTTTATTTAGATTTAGTATTATAATTTGGTTTGAGAAAATTTTAATTTGAAATCATGTTAAAAAAATAGAGTTTATTAAGTTTTTTAGGAATTCCTAATAGATCGACTTATTAGGGGAACTAATTGACTGGTTTGTAGAATAGTTGACTGGTAGGTCTAAACCCATCAACTTGTTTGTTAAGCTACAACTATTTTTTGAATTTGATATCCTAAAAAATGCATTATACTAAAATGGAGCCATACCAACCCATGACATATTTTCCCTAAGGGATTCCTAATCATTTTCATGATACATTGAACTTGAAATATTACCTCCAATTGATTAAGAAAATTAAGGGGGAGACATGAATTCAACCTTGACTTCTTCCACCTCTCTCCTTTGCATGTTTATGAGATTAATTCTTCCATCTCGAATATGACTATGAGAATTTGGAATATCCTTTCCACACTAACCTTCTATTACTTCTCTTGGTTATTCAAATTTTGGCATAATTAACCTATATTATATAAAAAACCCTTTTAAAATCTATAGAATAGGTCAATATATCATGGAGGAAATTTATTTGCTTTTCTCAAATTCAAATGATAAATTGTAAGATTTTTGAGTTCTTTGTGGACCCTCTATGATTCCTCTCAATTTATTAGCTACAAATATCCCAATCATCCCTTTTTTCCACCTTTTCATTCGTCCATTGAAATCTATAAGTCTTTCTATTAACTTTCCCTCTTTATACACTTTGAGCCTTATAATCTATTTTCTTACACTCTTCTAATCTTGTCTCTAGCTCTCTCTTATTTTTATTTTTAAGCAAGGAAGAGTAAGGTTTTGGGAAAAAGGTTGAGTGGTTCAGCTGAGCATTTCCCTATTTTTCCTCAAGTTGGTATGTTCTTCTTTGCCTTTTATTTTATTTTTAAAAATTAATAAGTTTTTGGTGTAAATTTATGAGTTTAAATGTTATGGTTTTGAATTTTTTAGAAGCTTAGAATTTCAATATTCAAAATTTAGGTTTAGAGGGAATTTTGCGCACATGAAGTAAGTTATTCTTAGTTCTAAAATGTTTAATGAATATTTGTGTATGTTTTGAGTTCTGCTAAGTTAATTCCATATGTTAGCATGAATGTATATAGCCGTCATAACTGATTAGGTGGGTATATTTCATACTTTGGGTAAAAAGCATGAAAATTGATATAAAAAAAAGGATATGGTTATTCATTGTTGACATATGAATTTTGATTCTATTGAAAATGTGTGAGGCCATGTTAACACGTGTTCTAATCTTATTGAGGATGATTTATAAACATAATTCTACTTGAAATTGATGGTTTGGTGTTGTGATAGGAAAACTAATTAATTGGTTAGGTCATACTAAATGAAGGGTTCCTAGAACAATTGATTTGTTAACTAAACCCATCGACTAATAAGTCTATATAGGCCTTGGTCTTGATATCTACTAAAACCCATTGTCTGGTTACGTAGAATAGATCAATTGATTTATGAATAGTTGACTAGTTTACCCAAACTAGTGGACCAAATTGGGGAAAAGTAAGGTATGGTTGAGTCACATGGATCAGCAGGTAGACTAAAACCAATTGAATGGTTAGGGAAACCAATAGAATAGTTTGGCTAGACCGATCAACTTATTTGTATACTTTATTTCCTTTCAGTGTGTTTATGCTTGGACACTATGTGTGAGACTATACTATGATTATTAATGGGATAAAATATAGGCATTATCATGGATTAATGGCCTAATGAAATGATTAAATGGATCGTAATTTATGATGTACTCTAGGAGTAATATAAAGGATAAATGGATATTCCACTTATGATAATTTATGGTATTGAGGAAAGAGTAATGAAACTTAGCATGGGCTTAAACAAAATAATAAGATGGGTATGAGTAATATGGTAAAGGATAAATGGAAACCTACATGGTTGGAAAAATGGAAAAAAAAGGATTGATATGTAATAAACATGAAAAATCCTTTACTTATCAATTTACATGCCATGTGTGATCACTTTTGTTTATGAATAATGTATTAAACATATAAAGGAAAAGATAATTCACTAGACTATGGTTGTGGGTTACCCAATCTTCAATTAGTTATCGAGGGTTAGTCTACTTTCAGGAATTTTTTGTGCCTTCTGGCATTGCGTTCGTATAGGATCTTGAGAGTTATCGATGCCTTACCTACTCTAGACACTAATAATATACTAGGAGGTGTCGATACTAAAGGGCCAGTTACCTAGGTAGTTGGCTTCGGCCTGAACTTATGTCCATTGTGGTGCTTGGCTTCATCCTAGACTTATTTCTTCTTGGTGATTGGATTCCACTTGGACTTTATGTTCCTTATTTGGATAGGCTTCCATGGTATGTGAGATCATAGGGTGGTACACAGTCCATAGCTTAATGTTAGAAAAATATGGATGATAAGTAATTGGTTGATGAAATATGATTGGTGATAAAATGAATGTTTAATAATTGGATAAGGTAAGAAGTAATGGTATGAGTGACCAAAAAGAATAAAAGAAATTTTGTACACTTGGATAATGGCCTACACTACTAATTGGTTATTGAATGGAATACTAGTTAGATAACTAACACATATCACATGTGAATAAGGAAATGGTATAGCTAAGGGATTGAGATATTGGGAACAAACCCTTTTGGTTGCTTAGATTTTACCTGCTATTATATGTGTAAGTAAATATATGATGATAATATGAAACAAACCATGATATATTCTACATTTCTTGAGTTATGGATGATAGCATGTATGAATTTACTCATATTATTATAGATATAGCTTTATAATGATGCATGTTATATATTATATCTATATACAATAGATGGCATACATATTTTGATGTAGGATCAAACACTTAAGAATTTACATTCATAATTATGGAACCAATTTTTCTTCATTTATAAAGGATATCCCACAAAGTTTGAGGATAAACGGATGATTATGTTGCTAGTAATAGCTGAAATATACCATGTAAACTTCTAAGCATATAAGTGCATGTGCATGGCATGCATGGAGTGAATGGCTATTTGCATGGAGGAAATAATATGGAGCTTTAAGGTGTATATTATTTGATTTAGTTGATTAATTAATTAAGTAGTAGAAATAGAGATTAGATAGATAATAAAGTAGCATAAATCAACCTTGTTGAAGAATATTCTATATTCTAGTATCTTTTAGCTAGGTATGTTTTGAGGACTTATACCTTTTCTCTAGTATCATGTAATTGGTATCCTTGGCCATATAAGCCATAGAACCCACAATTGGAGATATATAATTGATTGAATTGAAGTTGAATTCTATGTGAGTTGTTCTCAACTTTGATTGAATCTATGTGAATGATTAATATTGCAACCCTTAATCTTTTTGTCTATGTGAATTAGAGATTAAATACTATCTTTAGAAACTTCATAACACATGCGATTAATAGCCATATTCATCTTCTTAATTCATTACATTTGAATCCCTAAACCAAATTTTCCATTCGAAACACTAACCCTAATTTTTGAAACTAAACCCTAACCTATAAATCCTACTACTCTCAAACCTTAATTGTCAAACCATCATCATCATTATCACATCATTGTTGAATCGTCATCAATATCATCTCATCATTGTTGAATCATCATCTCATCACCATCGAATTACAATCACCATTAGCAATTCATCATCTTCATTATCCAACCATGTTTGAATATCTACATCCTTAATTCATCATCTTCAAAACTTTATCTTCTTAATTAAACCTTAATCAAGATTAAGTTTTACAAATTTAATAATTCCATATTTCCACATACATCATGTGCTTCCATTGAGGGAGAAAATTAACTTACCTAGCACATAGCATACTAATGTGCCCATTTGCTCTCTCATCTAATAATTCCCATGAGTAGAAGGACATGCACATGTTTCTGGGGATGGCCAGTAAAGGGCCTACCTAAGTTGGGTTAGGGCTTAAGAGAAAGACAACTAGATATTTTTCTGTGGTCCATGGTAGATTGCGATTTTGATTTTGTAGCCATGCACAAATCTCATATTATTAGAGTCTCGTACTTTTATCTACATGTGTTTTGTAATTATTTGTTTGAGGACTGTTAAGTTCCTTTGGTGTGAAAAATTATTCAAATTTTTTTATGTAATCTTTTATTTGCACACCTATTATTTTGAATGTTAGGGTTGGTTGTAGCCTTGTATCCTATAAGGGGTGGGAAATAGACAACTATCGTGTATCAGATATGGTGGTAACACCCTATTTTTTCTAGGTTTGTTTTAAACTTCCACAATGATTTAAACAAAAAAATTTAGTAGTGAAAAAAGGGGTGTGACTTGTTGGTATTGAAGTATTTTTATAAATATACATTAATTTTGAAAATAAGTTGGTTGATGCCCTAAATTTTATTAAGCCTTTCTTTAAAATGTATCATTTCTAATAAATATAAATTGATACCATGGGATGGTATTAGCCTTGATTTGGAATCATTTTTCTTTATTTTTCTAGCAAGTCTATGTACTTTCTAATCTAGAATATTTGTGAGTGAGAATGGGGTTGGGAATTTGACATAGATAGCATTGTGATGATAGTTGTGCGAGTCTTAGTACTTGATAGACTAAATTCTCTCTCTAAATTCTTATAGTCTTTAGGAAATGATGGTAGCTAACCGCTGCTATAAGCGTAACGAAGCCTTATGGAGACCGTAGGAGCCCATAAGGAGGGCAAGATTCAAGCATCTCAACCTCCCCCGGTGCCAGTTGTAACACCCCAAAAAAAATCTCCATTAAAAATTTTCATTTTTAACATAAAATCATCGATCCATAAGAGGGGGTGCTACAGTTATAATTGATATCAATCTAGCCTCAGGCCATCCTTGTACCAAGGCAAAATAGGAACAGGTACAAGCCATTATAAACAAAGCAAGGTATCATTTCATAATATAATAAAGGTTAAATATTTGTTACCAACGATATACTAAAACGCATAAACATTGTTCAGCAGAAATTAATCATTAAATATAAAAAGCTTAAAAGGATAATAGACAGATGTCATTCTCTCCAGACCCCACCTATGGACCACTACTACATCAATCCACCCCGACCATATCATCTTTAATAGTAAAGTCGTCAAGAAAATCCTCATTCACCTACAAAGGCTCAGAAGGGGACACTACTTGTAGGAATAATCATCACTTAATACAGGTGATCACTAAGCTATATATTAAGTAAGATAACAATATAGTCAAGTAGGCTAGAGTCATTAATGACACCATAATAAGAAATAAAATACATCTAAGCAAGTTATAATAGTTTATTCATTATTATTTGGACTCAAGATAATAGTGCCATAAGTATCAACTAATGAATTACATCCATATGGGCCTAGTACTCCACTGTTCTAAATAATGAATTTTACAATAGGGTACAACCTAAAGGCCACATGCTCTTGGTCACTATTTTTACGAACGACATGGCAAATATGGTACACCTAGCCCCGTCCAATGTAGTGTTCCGCTATAAATGATTAGTGTCTTCCCATAGGTAATAATTATCCAAAGGTTTTATTACTTATGTTTAGGGCTCTACTATTCTCACTAATGGATTAGTAAATAAGGTACAACCCTAGGACACCAATTACCTGACTATTATTCTCATCAGTGGATTGGTCAACGTGGTACAACCATATCTGACTCAAGTGATCTTCCACTTTAATTGATTAGTATCTTCTGAGAGTTATTATCATTCAATGGTTTTAATTACGTGAGTGTGGGACCCCACTATTCTTATGGGTAGATTTATACATAAGTTACAACCCTAGGGCAATATGCTACAAGCTACTAATTTCACTAGTGGATCGGCCCATAGGATACAACCGTCCTCGACTCAAGTTATCTTCCATACTAAGTGATTAGTGTCATATTAATGTGTTATTTGTTTTAGACACCACACATATATCCATGCACAACTCAAGTATGACTCCTACTCTACTACCACCCTTGGACTACCCAATCCCCCAAGAAACCCTATTTTTCTAACCCCTAATACCTCTATACCCCTATAGTTCTTTTAAGTTTCCAATTCATCCATCAAACCCAAACCTATCATTAGAAATCCTCTATTCATGAGTCATAGCCTATTTTCCCCATTTCTCACATATGATAACAATTAGCCTCTAAGGTTACTCCCCTAAAACCTAATTTTTCCATAGTTGATCTAGCACTCCTCTACTACTGACTTAGCCCTAGTTTTCCACAACTAGACATATTTTAACATGATTATTCATCCCCTAATGTTTCATAGCCTAATGCCTATATTTTGAACATGTGATAAGAACGTCCCAAAATAGACCCTTTAGAAACCCTAATTTACCCATGGTATTTATATGTGCTCCCATTTACCCCACATAGCCATTAGATTTAGTACACAATCCCCAGATAGTATGATTAACATCATAGTTAAGAAGTATAGCCTAACTCCCTGATTTCCTACATATGATAATGAACTACCCCTAGGGTTTATATTACCAAAACCATAGTTCCACTTGCTTAGCAATCGCCTATACCTTAGCATCCAAGGACTCTCCCATATTTGCCGAGCTAACAAATAGTGTCATCGTTTCCCCCATGTCCATTCTTAGCAACCATCATTCACTTAACCACCCCTAGACCATGCTCGCATTAAGCTTGATTTACCCCATGAGTGGTCAACCCTCTCCAAGCAATATTTACCCTATTCCACTTTATATTTACTATAGTTATTTGTTTAGCACCTTAAAAATGATATTTATCTAACTTTTACCCTAGGGTATCCCCAGATGCCTATTTCCACTATTTAACCAAAATTCCCTAGGGTCTCAATACCCTACCTAGGTCTTATAGCTTGAATATAAGATATTTCCAACATTTAAAACATTTATTACCATATAATAGAAGTACATATTAACACATGAACTAACACAATCATGTCCAGATATATTCTTACCTTTAGTCCTTGAAAGTCAAGCTGCACATAAAAGGCCAAACCATTTAATATTTCATGCAAGTATTCACTTATCACATATTAACACCACATTTTACAAAAATAAGGCCTTATTTATGATCGTATCCTCATCAAAACAACTCCAGTCTTTCAACAAGAATAACCTACACCTCCTCTCGTGTCATCACCAAAATGATACCTAAAAATGGAAACATATAAACTTAAGATATTTTATCATTTTTCTTCCTTCTCTTTTTTCCCCATAAATAAAATAAAATACTACTAATACTACTACTACTATTACTACTACTACTAATAATAATAATAATAAATCTAATCAAATAGAACTCAAACAGGGAGGAAGGGGAGTGGTGGTGACTAGAATAGGTAAGAAAACTAGAGTTGTGGTGGCAACGTAGTAGTAGTGCAAGGGTGGAGGTTGGTTTTCTTATGAAAATTAGTCAGGGGATAGTAGTGTGTAGATTGAGGGTGGTGTTAGTAGTAGGTAGCCTAGTGGGGGGAAGGTAGGTTGTGGAAACAAAAATGGTGGCAGTGGTGGCACAACCTAGAGGAGGGAGGAGAAATGATAGAACATGGAAGGGAAAGGGGTGTTTTGGTTAGCTACACTTGTTGGGCACCATTATAGGGTGCATATAATGCAATAGTGCCTTAAAGGCGAGGAGTTAGTTGGTCGTAGCAGTGGTGTAAAGTTGTACAAGGGAGGTGTATCCTACACTTTTTCTAGTTAAGGGATGAAAAGAAAGGGGAGAAGGAGAGGGAAAGTGAGGCTTAGTAGGCACATAAGGTGAAGGGAGGGAAGAGGGTAGGGGCCTAGGGAGTAGCTTAGCCTGGTTAAGAAGACAACAATGTTTTGAGGCTAGAATAGAGGGGTGCTGGATAGGGCTTTGTGAAGGAGATGAGAAGGGAGGTACATCGGTGGTTGTATTTATAGGTTTGGAAGGAGGGATGAGGACAACGGAGAAGATAACAAGGGTGGCCAGTCCTAAGGGGAAGAAGGTATAGTTGTGGTAAGGTAGGGATGGTACAAGGAAGTGTAGGTGTAGGGAATGAAGTTGTAGGGGGATTATCCACCAGGGGGATAGTGCAGGTGCATGCCAATGTGCATGCGCTTCATAGCAGAGAAGGGAAAGAGGCTAGGGGAGGTTAGTAGAGAAAAAAATGGAGGTGAGGATTATGAGAGGTTTGTAGGTGCGAGGTAGGATATAAGAGTAGAAAAGGATTAGAGGAAGAAAAGGAAGGAGGAAAAGGGAAAGAAGAAAAAGAAGAGGGCTTGGGATGTTTGCCAAGGGAAAAAGAAAATGGAGACAGAGGATTGGGTTGGTCATGAGGTAAAAGAAAGAATAGAAGGGAGGGGAGAGCATGGGCTGGTTGCGGCATAGCCCAAGAGGGAAGGAAGGGAGGGAAAAAAAGATGAAAGTAAAGGAAAAAGGAGAAAAGGAGGAAAGAAAAAGGAAAGGGAAAAAAGAGAAAGTCGTGGAATTTTTAGGTTAGGGTTTTAGGTTATTTATTTGTAATTATGTATAAGGTATTGAAAACTATTATAATTTTCCTATAATTTATTCTAGGATAGGTCATTAAAGTAATGTCTTGGAATTAGGATAAAAAATATATTTAAAATCATATATTATAATTTTTATAGTTATTATTATTATTATTATTATTATTATTATTATTATTATATACGCTTATATTATATTTTATTCATTATTGTATTATTTTATCATTTATTTTTTTAATTGTTTTTAAATCAACAGTTGTACCTGCTCTAGAAGATTGATTTAGGAGGGGTGGGCACCATCACCAACCAATATTTGATGGCCAGGATGACTCCTACATCATAGAATGATGGATCTGGGATTTGGAGTAAACTTTAACAACCTACAATTACCTTGGAGATAGGAGGGTTGATATAGCAATCTACTTTCAAAGTATGTGTTAGGTTTATTAGCTAATAAAATTAAAAATTAGTTTCTATTAATGGACCTAGACTTAGAGCATTAAATAGATAAAGGCGTGATGTTTGTAGAAGCTCCTAATTCTAGCATGCGTTTCTTATATCTCGTGTTTCTAATTTTACACAAAATGAAAAAATTACTAGTGGCCTTAAATTTAGGTGGGAGATTTCTTTCTAAGACAGCAGATACATTATCTCTCATACTAATTTTTTCATCCCCTTTCAAGTTTCCCTTATTCGTGTATAAATATTTTAGAAACATTGCACACCTTAACACCTTCTTAATAGTCTCAACCAAATGGATTTTTACCTCTACTTTTTTCAGGATCTCGAGCATTTCTTTTTCATAATCCTTCTTTTCTCCCTTGTTTAACATGGTAGAAAAAGGAGGACTAGGTTTATATGGATTAGGAGAATTCACTTAAATTACCTTAGTAGGTTTTTCTTTGATTTCATCTTCTATATTTGTAGATTATTCTTCTTGCTATGTCCCTTGATTATTATGTATTTTCTTAAGACCATCTAATTCTTACCATTTATTCTCATGATGGCATTAGCATTCTCATTTATTTGTCTATATGATTGGTTGTGGGACTTTAAAGAACTATGTGCCTACAACCTACCTACAGAATTTTCCAATTGAACCACTTGATTTTTCAGCATCTTTATCTCATTTCTTGTTCCTTGTTGAAGTGAAAAGTCTTATTGGCTAAAGTTTGGACTATATCCTCTTATGAAATTTCTTTAGATTTTTCTGCTACTGGTTGTTTTGGTTGGTTTTGAGGACTAAGATAGAATCAAAGGAGTTAGTTATAGTATTGTTGATTTTAGTACGATGGTGGTATTTGATTGTTTCCATACCTTATGTTGGGATGATCACACCTTCATTAGTTATATATCGGAGCACAGGAATCATAATTTAAGCTTCCCTAGTGTATACCTATTTCTTTTACCTGTGTCTCTTCTTGCAAATAGGATATGCATCAGTAGTATGACCTGCATATGAAAAAAATTCACATATTTTAGGTTACACTCACCCTTTCATTAAATTTTCAACCAAAGAAGTAAAATTATTTAATTTTTCATTAAGTTCTATTATACTTATGTCCTTTACAAGGTTAGACAAAGAGGTAATATTTCTAGTACCATAATGTTAAGAATTAAATGCCATATTAGATATTAACCTATTACCATATGTTGGATTACTTCATATAAATCTTGTCTTAATAATTGTTCACTAATTTGATTTTTACCATAAATACCACACAGTTTCTTAAATCTTTCCTAATATTCATGCAAAGACTCTCCTTCATCATGCCTTATACCACATATTTCATTTCTAATATTTATTGCCCTATATATTGGAACATACTATTATAGAAATAAATTTTGCATATCAACCATTATATTAATAGATCCAGTGGAAAATCATATAACCACTTCTTAGATACATTAGTTAAAGTTGTTCTACACTCACCCCTAGTGCCATACAAAAATATGCAATATGAAATTTCTTAAGGTATTTGTTGGGATCAATAATGTAGCTTAATCTAGAAGAGCTAGTTTCTTGAAAACATTTGAAAATAGGAAGGGCGTGTTTTAGTATAGGTCTAAGCTCATACTCCTAGTCAAGAGGATAGTTAATAAAAAGAAGATAAGGATTAAAAATTAGGAGTTGCAGGATCTTTCAAAGTTCGATTCACCATCAGTTCTTCAAAGATGTTCTCTACACTCATTTATATTTTATCCTTAGATGAAGAAGAGCTATTTTATATGGAACAAATTGAACTAGGGCCATTGATTAGATTATAAAATTTCTATATTTAATTGCAAATTCTTTCAAGTGTGAAATCCTCTCAATCATAAATAATAAGATAAAAGAATCACAATAATAAAAAAATTAATTAATTAATTAAAAATAAAATGATAACAAAAAATTATAATTAAAATTGTTAGGTCCCCACAATGGTGGCAAAATTTTGAAGGATTTTGTTGACACTTGAAGTTAAACCCTAAATAAACAAATAAATAGTAAGTAGGGAGTAGGGGTTGATCCCATGAAGACTGTAATTAAATCATTAGATTTCTATTATCAAATAAGTTTCTTAAGTTATTAATTGTTAAAAAACTAATTAAAAATAATAAAAATAATAAAATAATAATTAAGATATAACTAAATAGCAAGAATGGGATAATAGTTTTCAGAGAATATATTCACCACAAGGATATCAATCAATCATTGAATAAAATGGTTCTATAGTATTTTCAATGTTAACCTTAGAAGCCCACACATATGTGCTTCCCAACCTCTCCTTATGCAAATATGTCAAGGTATGCACATAATTTATTATCTAACCAATTAATAACCTAGGATAAGATCTCTAGATTTAAGTAATAGCGGCAATATTGATTAGGGAGTACCTAACTAGAACCATAAGCATAGTCAGCTTGAATTATGTATTTCTAAAAATTAATGATAATTGATTAAATCAATAACATATTTGCTACTTGTAGAAATAATATTAACAATTACAGATTAACTATATTATTTTAGCATGCAACTAGAACTCAATTTATCTAAGTGGCTAATCTAGATAATAAAATGCTAATCTTAGATTAGTGACTAGTTTATTAATCTAACACAAAAAATACATGTAACAATAAGTCTAATTCACATCTCATAATTAGTTCTCCTGTAACCTTCAATTATCCTCCTATCTTATACTAATCTTTCCTGGCATATTTATAATGCCTGAAAACGTGAACCTAATAACATAAAATCAATAACTTTATTTAAAATATATGAATAAAATAAAAAAGATTAAACTAAACTACACAAAATCATAAAATATATTAATTAAAGAAAAGTTTAGATTTGCATTAAACACAATAAAAATTTTGAAATAAATATATGAGTTAGAGGAAAGAAAGAACTTAGGAGATTACAGAATCACAAACACCATATGATCTTCAATCTTTCCATTACAACAATTAATTAATTAAATCTGACAAAATATATAACACCCCCATTTTTCAATACCAATTTTTTTTTAAAACAATGTAGAAGCTAAAAACACACATAGAAAAAATGCGGTTCTACCACTGTACCTAATAGAGGATAGACGTATGTCTCCTATCCAATATTAGATACAAGGCTAAGCTAACCAACAAATTTTTAAAAAAATACACAACCAATCAAGGACCTCATTAGTCCCTAGCAAAATAAATTATTTAGAAAAGATACTTTTAAACTATGGGGCTACATTAAAACAGGAATAAGGCATGAAATCAAACCATGGTAAGAGATGGACCCCACAAAAACTCAAAATGTCTATGCTCTGAAGCCCTGAATGCAAGATGAGGTATGTCCACTACTTGTGATTCCCAAAACCTACACATGGCCCTTTGCTCATGGAAATGAGTAGGTGATTGAGAAAATTGGCACATCATTACTCTACATATTGAGTAATCCAAGATGCTTCCTTAACTGTAATAGAAGTATGCAAACATTGTCACAATATAGGTACCATATTTAACATGCCTAATGCTAATGCCATATACATAAAGGTAATAATGCATCATAATATACCATCATGCATAACTCAGGCAATATAGAATATATCATTTTTATTTTTATGTTATAATCACATAGGTAATCACACATGTACAAGACCGATTAACTAAGACAACCACTAGGGTTTATTTTCCAACTTACTTCACTAATTAGATTACACTATTTCCTTATCCATATATCGATATAGCTTAACATCTAGTCAAACATCTAATTATTAGCTACTTTTTCACTCAAGCCATTATCCAAGTGTACATACTAGCTATTATCTCCTAATTGTCCTTCAAGGTGTTGTTTAAATCATTATCCCTTTTTTGACATTCCATATATTTATTAATGATTTTATAATCTATTTACTTATCATCAAGGTTTTTATCATTGAGAGATGGAATATGCACCATCCTATGGTCTCACATACCATGGAAGCCTATCTAAATAAAGGGATGTATAGTTTAGGCCAAAAATAATCACGAAAGCTGATATAGGTCTAGGCTGAAGCCAATCACTAGAATGGGAATCAATCTAGGCCTAACCTAATCAATATAGACATAAGTCAATGCCAAAGCTAACAAATTAGGTAACCTGACCCTTAAGTACATCATTAGTGTCGAGAATAGATAAGGCACGAGGGCATCTAAGGATCTCAGCTAAAGGCAAAGCCTAAAGTTTCCAATAATACTTGAAGGTTGACTAACCCATTATAGTTAATTAAGGATTAGGTAACCCAGACATACAAAAATTGATTGGCTTTCACTTTATGTGATTAGGACATTATTGACAGGTTTAAGTGATCGCACAAGATCCATACAAGAATAACCAAGCCATTAACATATTTCATCCACATTAATCTTTTATATTTCCCAACCATGTAGGGTTTCCATTTATCATTGTCTTATATTATTCATTTTGATCATGTTATTTTATTCAAGCCCAAGTTGTGCTTCATTACTATTTTCTCAAAACCATCACTTGTCATAAGTGGCCTACCCATTAAGCCATTGGAATACTCATAGAATAGGTTATACATATAATCCATTTAATCCTTTCATTGGGTCATTAATCAATGATACATCTATGTTTTATCCTCTTGATTATTCTGGAATATTACCATGCATGGACTCAAAGCATAACCAAATTGAAAGGAAATAAATCTCACAAATGAGTCAAACTAGTTAATCAGTCTCACCCAACTAGTCGATCAGTTGCACCAACTAGTCAAATAGTTTGGGTTGACTAGTATATTGGTTTTACTTGACTAAACTCTGCTTTTTCTCAAATCAATCGATTTGTTTAGAAAAACCATTCAATTATTCATAGACCACTCAATCGGTTTTACCTAACCTGTTGATGGGTCTAAGTAGAGAGCAAAACTAGGGTCTCTATAGGCTTACCAATCGATGGGTTGAGTCAACCAATTAACTATTTTAGGAACTAGTATATCAATTTGACCTAGCCTATTGATCAATTTTCCTTATAACAACACCATACAATCATTTTCATGCATAAATGCTTATAAATCATCATTAAACAACATTATAACATGCTTTAACATAGTATAACACATTTTAGCTAAATTAACTTATATATTTCAACATAAAATCATCAACACTAATTTTTCTCATGTTTCATGATTTTTACTCAAAATGTACGATATACTTATCCAAATAAATTTTGCATAACACATACACTCATGCTAACATACAAGATCAATGTAAAGAAACTCATATCATGTGGGAATACTCATAATCTATTTTAGGCAAAAGAATCAATTAATTGATGCAAGCAAAACTCCCTTAACCTAAAAATATCAATCTATGAAAATCTCAAATTTTAAAGCCTTAAAACAACAATCTCAAACTAAAAATTTGCAGAAAACCTTAATAAGTTTGAAATTGCAATAGAAAGGAAAGAAGGAACATACCACGCTTGAGGTAAAAAGAGGGAATGCTTAATTGAACTATTCAATCTTTTTTCTATATCTAACTCTTCCTAGCTTTATAATTAAATCAAGAGAGAGCTAGAGAAAGGATCATGAGAGTGAAATGAATTTAATTCAAAGGATTGAAGTGCATAAAGAAAAAATAGGAATATAGAGAGTTAAGGATTTTTGGTGGCCAAAAGAATTGTGAACAAAATAGGTGATTGGATTATTTATAGCCAACCAATTAAGAAGAATCATAGAGGGTTAAAGAAAAACTCAAAAATGCTTGTACTTATAGTTTTAATTCGAGCTAAATTGATGGATTTCATGTAAGATATGATAGCTTATTCTCTAGATCTCAAATGGTATTTCCAAATAATGCAAGTTAATTAGACCAAAATTGAGATTCACAAGAGAAGTAATGGAACGTCAATGTGGAAGGAATCTTATGCTTGATCAGAATCGTGTCTGATATTGTAGCATTCATATCAAAAAAATGTAGAGGAAAACGGTGGAAGAAGACAATCCTGATGTTATCTCCCCTTCCCAATTGTCTTAATCTATCTATTGAAAAACATCGAACTAAATTTATTGTCAAAAAGGATAAGAGTCTCTTAGAAACAATTCAACATGGGTTAATAAGGTTCCATTTTAGTATAAGATTTTTTTCCTACAAAATTATGTTTTGAAAATATGCTTAGTTTGTTAAATAAGTCGATTAGTTTGGCTTACCATTCGACTATTTTAGACACTAATCAATTGGTCCCCAAACAAGCTAATTAGTTTAGTCGAGTAAAAACGATTTTCCTAAAATGATAAAGAAGTCCGGTTCATGAAACTAGTCTATTTGTTCATGGAAGTAGTTGATCATTTTGCTAGAAAAACTCAATAAATTCTATTTCCCAATTTTGTTTCAAATCAAACTTTTCCTTAAACCAAATCATTATACCAAAATATAATCAAACATAAAAAATAGGTATGATTCTTATTCCAACATTTTCCAAAAAATGTGGGGTATTACAAAATAACCCTAATGGTATATGTTGTGGAATAGCTTGGGTTAAAAGGATCTAAGAAAAAAGCTAGAATTAACAATATTATGAATAAGTGAGGTTTTAATAACAAAAAAATAATTGAAGGAACATTATTTTTTATTCATGCTCTTGTGTAGATATAAGATGATTAAGATAATAATTTATTAATTACACAAATTTAAAATTCTATAATCAATTGAGAATTATATAGAGAAGAAGAAGTTGGATCATATAACTTGATGGTTAGGGTTTTATCATACTTACTTTTTATCCTATAAAAAAAATCATATGGAGCAAACCAATGTGTTACAAAAATGGAGAAAAATATGGTCTATGTTTAGTAAAAACAACCTCGCAAAGTTTATTTCTCTACTCTTATTTCTTTTCCCAAAACTCACATTAGGAAATTTTGTGAGTTAACATGAGGCCCCTATGTTTCCATGTTAATAAAAAAAACACACGCCCCATGTTTCTCACAAAACTCACATATCAACCCTTAATTTCTCCAACACCTACATAAACCAACACAATGTTAGATTATACTTCAAATACCAAGTTAAGGCTCACTATTCTCCACCTTGATGTAATATTTTTGATGAATGACATGTAAAAACCTCCACAAAAAATCTCTCACACAACAAAGGGCCTCAAGGACTATGGACACCGATCAAGTCCAAGAAACACTAGAACTAACCTATAGTTAGTGGCTTCATTAGCATATCTACCAAATTATCTAACATACCCACTCTCTCAAACACTACTTTGATTGCAACAACAATACCTCAGATAAAGTAATACCTGATATCAATGTGCTTTGTTAAACGATGGAAAGAATTCCTATTCTTCACTAAATAGATAACACTCTAGTTATCACCTCAAACCACTAAAACACCATGACCAACCCTAGCTCTTATACTAAACCAAAAATCTAGACAACTTCCTAAAAATCCTCTATCATATCCATATAGTCTTCTTCAGTAGTGGACAAGTCAGCTAGCTCCTGTAAGGAAGACCTCTAGCTAATAGATGAACTAATAAGATAGAAAATATACCCACTAGTGGATATCCTTTCAGCAAAATTTGCACCATAATCAAAGTCCATGAAACAAACAAGTGTATTAGCTTTTCTCCCATTCTCAATAAAAGATGATGCCATTCCAATAAAGTACCTAAGGATTCACTTCACTACTTGCTAGTGATCCTTACCTAAATTCCCCATATACTAGCTCCAAGACTAGCAGCTTGAGCTATATCAAACTGGGTACACATCATTGCATACATGATACAACCAACAACATTATATTAGGGAACAATCATCATGACCTCCTCTTCCACTTTTAGTTTAGAACAATCCAAATTTGATAATCTAAAGTGAGTATCAAATGGAGTTCTCACCATCTATTCATCCAACATATGAAAAATCTAGAATAGCTTGTACAGATAGGACTCTTATAACAAATAAAAAAGGTTCTACCCAATACCTCTAATGATACTCACGCAAAGGAACCTCTTCTAAATTCTAAGATCCTTCATCTCAAACTCTCTATTTAGCATTGCCTTTAAAGTATCAACATCAAACCTATCTTTTACTACCATAAGCATATCATCAACATATAGCATAAGATACACAAAAGAGCCACCCTTCATCTCCTTCATGTACATAAATCCTTCATACTTACTACTAGAGAAACCACGCTCAAGCATAAACTCATCAAATTATATTTACCATTATCTGGGAGATATTATCAAACTGTAAAGTGAACTCTTCAATAGGTACACATGGCCACTTATCCCCTCAACAAAAAATCTATTAGGTTATCGCATGTAAATCTCTTCCTTGAGCTCACTATGCAAAATATAGTTTTAACATCTAACTTTTCCAACTCAAGATCATGCTGAGCCATAAGCACAAGAAAAGTATAAATAGAAATATACATAACCATAGGAGAGAATACCTTGTCATAGTCCATTCCTTAAATCTCATTGAATCCACATGAAAATAAATGAGCATTGTACCATAGTCTGTCAACCCCTATAGCTCCTTGTTTGTACTTGTACACCAACTTACAATCAACTACATTCTTCTTCCTAGGTGCCTTTATAAGTTCCCATGCCTTATTCTTCAATAATGACTCCATATCCTCCTCTATAGCAGCATACTAGTTAGGAGAATCAAAACTCTTAATAGCCTCTAAGAATGATACAGGCTCATGGACATCAATAATAGTCTCTGCACTGGATAAAGAATAGCCATCTATTTCTTCATAACTATACTTGAATAGAGGCTTGAAAATCCTCTGTGCTCTACCTAGAGGAACGCTTATTTCTTACATCCTCTACCTACATCTACCTATTTTATGAATGGTAGGTCTATCAGAAGGGCCTCTATTATCTAACTCAACTTCAACCTCCACTTAGTGTGAAGCAGTATCCTACTTCACCACCTTATAGACACCATCATGGGACTCAGTATTTTTGATGAATATGGACTTATTAAAGGTAGCATCCCTTCATGTTAAGAACAAAGGTGTAACATGTTCTAATAACCAATACACCATTACTCCATATATAAAGCCAAGAAAGATACACGGGATTAGAGATATATAGTGCAATTGAAGACTTGGAAATTAGAGATCAACTGGATTACCAGATAATAAATCCTTAGGTTTCTTTAACTCAATCGAATAATGTTTTGGCTAATTAACTAGGTATGGTGTCATAGGAACCACCTCAGCCTAAACTTCTCTACCTAGCCCTCCCGATGATAACATAAAATAAGTCTTCTCTAATAGGATTTTATTCATCAAATCTATAACCCCATTCCATTGTGTTCTCTAAAAATAGATTGTGGTGTCTCTTTATCCCATGTTCTTGGAAAAATTACTGAAACTATGCTAAAAAACCTCAAGACCATTATTTGTTTTGAGTTACATAACTTGCTGCCCAATCTATTTCTCTAGGAAGATCTTAATGCATTTGAAAATACCAAACACATCATTCTTAAGCTTTAAGAAATAAACCCATACCTTTCTAGAGAAGTCACTAAAAAATGTGAGTAAGTATCGTGAACCTCCTTTTGAAACCACTCTAGCTGAACCCCACAAAATAAGAATGCATATACTAAAAAGGTGTTCTCATATAGTGCTTAGCTTCCAAAAAGCTAGCCCACTTTAGCTTGCTGAACGCATAGTGCTTATATAAGTTTATAGTACCTGTACTCTATCCATAAAGGAACCCCCTCTTAAAAAGTTTAATAAGTCCCTTGACATTTATGTTTCCCAGTCTCATATGCCAAAGTCTCACTACATTCAAGTCTAATAACTTTGACGATTTCATAATAGCTATCCTCAAAATAGTGGAACCCATTAACTCATATAGTGTCCCAACTAGCTTCCCTCACATCAACATTAAGGCCCCTTTTGTAACTCTCAAGGTAACATCCTCCATAACAAAATGGTACCCATTAAAATCGAACAAACTTAAAGAGATGATGTTCTTGGTAATCTATGAAACAAGTCTCACATTGGATTGTGTCCTAACCACTCTATCATACCTCCTCACCTTCATTATCCCAACCCTAGCAACTCAATAACAAGCATCATTTCCTATCAGGATAAATTTACCCTAAGTAACCTCAAATATCTTAAATAAACTTTAGTTAGGACATATTTGGTAAGAGTACCTAGAATCCAATATCCATCTATTATAAATGTTGAGTTGTATTGTAGTGTCCAGCATCACATCTCCATCACTATCATCATAAGAAATTGCAGCATCATCCTTCGTACGATATTACTCATTAAACTTAGCATCAGACTTTATAATAGGGAAAAATTTTGTAATATGCCCCTTCTTACAAAATCTATAGTATTTCACATTTTCTGCCAACTCTTCCACATAGATTTGGAATTTAGACAATCACTATATTACCACTTATATGTCCTACCCATGGGTATCATTTCCTCACTATGTGAGTCCCCAAAAGTATTGATATCATTCAACTAGCTATTAATCAACTCCTAATTTAGTAGAGTGTATTTCACATCCCTAAGGGCTAACTTGTTCTTTCTATGCAAATAAGTCTAATGAAAAATTCTTAAAACTAGTAGGGAAAGAATATAATAGCATAATAGCTAAATGTTCGTCATCAAATTTGACTTCTAATGTTATTTAAATCCACCACAACATAATCAATTTTCATCCAAAATAAATATCAATGATTTATTGTCACCTAATTTTTTGTCATGAAGTTTAGCATTCAATAATAGCCAATTTGCTAAAAAAAAATTATAAACAATAACTTAAGCTTCAACCACAAGGCACCTAACACTAATTCTTTTTCCATATCCTATAATATCTCATTAAACAATCACATTTGTATGGTAAATAGGGTATTAAGATCTATCTCTTCAATTCTGCCAGCAATTATGAAATCTGGATTCTTTCAATAACTAGATAAAGTTATTTAAATTTGATCTGAATTAGAATGACCAGAATCTTCAATTACCATAATTCCAAATTAATAGACTCATTAAACTTCTCTATACCGAATCTTGCACTCATTCCTATTACTAGATCTCTTATAGAATGTAGCTTTGATACCAAATTATTGCGGAATAGCATGGGTTGAAAGGATCTAAACCAAAACCAAAAACAAGATTATGAACAGTTGAGGATTCAATCACAAAATAGCAAAATTGAGGAAAAACAAGTGATCCTTATTCGAGATTTTATATAATTAGTAGATGATTGAGATAATAAATTAATAAATTACACATATTTATATTTCTCTAATCAATGAGGAATTATATGGATAATATTAAGAAGAAGTTGGGTGACACGACTTGATAGCTAGGGTTTTATCATTTCTTATGGAGAAATATAACTTGTTACTAAAACAAAGAAGAAACACATCCCATGTTTGGTAAACAAACCCTGTCCCAATGTTTATTCCTATCCTTTCGACTTGATGACTAAAAATTACGTTAGAATATTTTATGAGAAAATACGGGGCCCCTATTTTTTATGTTAATAAACATAGGCCTTGTATTTCTATAAATTCCAAATTCTCCAACACCTACACGAACCAACATAATGTTATATTGTTCTTTAAATACCCGTCAAAGATCATAATTTATAAATAATAAAAAAAGGTTGAAGTTTTGATGATGGTGCTCTTCAATATTCTATTCGACTTAAGAAAATTTATATATATTGATTGAAGGCCATATAAACAAAATCAAAATTTTCAAAAAAACTAGGGTCCATACTAGTGATTATTAAGTACCAGAATTTTTGCGCTAACACTATACACATTGGTGTATTTAATGAAACACATGGGAGGATAAAAAGGAAGTATAAACCATATTTCTCTAAACAGAGGCTCTCCTATTTCTAATATCTACATTTCCCTCCCATGGTTTTTACTCACATAACTTTACTTTTAGGGACTTGCATGATGGTACACATAAATTTTCATGAATCCAAGCTTCGCTCCTTATATTGTACTTCTATTCTTCAGTTACCTAACCAATTGCCCTTGATTTCATCATATCTTACATAGCTAGGCCCATATAGAAAATTTGAGGAAAAGAGTTTAATTGTCATAAAAAATATAGAAAGTTGTTTCAAGATACAACAATCAATTCCATATTATATGCACCTATTAATTCGGTGAAAAATAAATTAGCAAAAATCATAGATGAAAATACTAAATACAACAGATGTTGTTTTATACTTAGCATCCTATATGAAAATTAAAAATACTACTTATCATCCTAGAATAAAACCAAGCTAACATAAGTCCCAACATAAAATTAAAAAAATTAACTATTTACTTAAAAAATACTACTCATAGCAGAAAGAAATGATGTTTTATACTTAGCATCATACAGAAAAATCAAACAGAATATCTTTATTATCAGGATTAACTATTCACTTAGAATCACTTTTGATAGAGATATGCTATTTACATAAGAAAAATGGTTAAATGCCAAAGCTAGAGATTATCTTTTTACTTTAAAAGTCTAATAAAGCCTTTTACAGATTATGTTGGTCAAATTCCAATTAACTATATCAAATGTAAGAGTCTAAAAGAGCTTACAATTATATCTGCTCATCCCCTCAGGTAGTATACAACCACATTAACTATCTTGTTTAATGAACATCCACAAGAGGTGAAATTCTTTTGCATATCTTTAAACCGTCACTCCATAATGTAAGGGTCCTCTTGACCCTCGAATATCTATGGATGTTTACAGTTGGCTCTCTTGACCCTCGAACATCCACAAGTGCACTTATTGGAACTAGTAGAGGTTTTAATGATCAAATCTGACCTTCCATAAAGGCATTGATAGCCTCCATTAATTCTTTGATGTATTCATAATGGTATTTGGTATCCTTTGACTCCTAAAGACTATGACTAATTAGAAACAACCAGTTATTGAGCTGAAAAATAAACATAACCAAATAAATAAATAAGAAATTATGATGAATTCCAAAACAACTCACTCATGGAAACTTTTCTATTTGAAAACACTTCAACTTTTAAGAAAAAACTTAAGGTAGTTGGGAAATAGTTAAAACAATTTGTGGTCTCGGCTTAAAAAATTTCAAAGATTAAGAATTTCAAAACATTGTTCTAATACCAACTTGGGGTATCATCTAAAAGTATTTCAAATAATGTATTGTAAAGTTACAAACCTCTAATAATAACATGTAATGACTCCTTTTTTTAAAATAAAGTAATTTCACATCAAACAATTGCACAAGTTGAAATACTAAACACCTAAAAGAAATGGGTTGATATCATCGCACTTAACATATGATAAGCATCTTCTACCCATCCATGTCAAATATAAGGCTAAGAAAACCAAAGAAATTAAAATTAATAAAATAGAGTTCTCAAAAGGTAAGATATAGATACTGTGATAAAAGGGTTACAAAAGAATACTGCCATTAGTCCTCAAATTATTTCAATGCATATAATAGGTTAACTATAAAGTTAGAAAATTTAATATAAAAAAAGGGTGCAGTCCTAAAATAGTGGTCCATTAAGGATCTACATAAGGTCACTTGGTATCCACGCTCTCTCTTCCCCAGCTCAACACAAGGTAGGCTACTACTAGCCATCCAAAGAAACCCACATATGAACTTCTAATCATGGGATTGAGATGGTGATCAAATAAACACACATATCAGTATGCTGGGTACTAAGTAAGCCAAGTTACCCCTCAATAGAAGTTACTAGAACAAAGACCATGATATAAAAGTGCAATCATGCCCTCACATACCATGATCATGCCATATAATTAGATGTATATGAACTATCATAGTCATATAATGCATTAGGATTTGATGCTAATCAATAACTTAGACAACTCATAACTCATCATGCTTATTGATAAAATAATGATATCATGGATATTAATGTATAAATAACAAAAAATTATTCCATATCATTTTATAATTTTCTATTATCTACTTATAGGATTATTCTATTATGTCCATTTTCCCTAGCATATATGACCCATTAAAATAATTAATCACTACCTATTATTCTTCATCCCTTTGATTTCCTTTTTGAGTGATGTACTAATTATAACCCCATGGTCTCATATACCTTGGAATTTTATCTAAATTAGAGGGAATAATTTTTGGCTAAAGCCAATTAACCCCAAATAGATATAAATTTTAGTCAAAGCTAAATAACCACTTGTGGACATAAAGTTTCACTAAATCTAATAAACCAAATAGGTGACAAGACCTTTAGTATTGATAACCCTAATCCATCATTAATTTCTAAAGTAGGTAAAGCAACGAGATCTACTAGGATTTGGAAAAAAGCTAACCTTAAAGGAATAATTAAATGCCTTTTGTAGCTAATTGAGCATATGATAATCTAGATCCATGCACTTCTATATCATCTTTCAATTTGAGTGATTAATGTGTCTTCAAGCTTATGTTATCAAATAAGGTGCATCATATGGTTGGATATGTACTAATTCATAGCCAAGTTGAAATATAGCAAGTAAAATAATCCATTAAGTCTAAGAATCTTGATTATATACCTCATTGTAGCATCATAGCATAAAATTTTTGAGTTTTCCAGTAGAACTTCTAAAGGCACTAATTAAGAGTACTATGAATTATGAACCATTTAATCTAAAAATTAGATTAACTAATTCATATAAATATGTTTTTTTATCATCATTAAGGGTCATATTATAGTATAAAATAATGTTTCAAATCATATCGAGTATAAAAAGAACATAAATAGCACACTCTTATGAAATTGGTTGATTGATTTTCCTTTGTGAAATCTTAGAGTTCCTTGAACAATTTGATACATATGGCCAGACGAATCAATCAATTTTAACATACTAATTAACAAGTTTAAATAGAGAGAAACCAAGTTCACCATAAATAACTAGTTCAATTATTTTAGTCCAATGAGTCGATTGTTCAAAATACCAATCAATCATTTTTCTCGTACATAGTGTATACTAGAAATTTAACATTAATTAAAGTTCTAAAATCCTACCACGTCAAAACCATAATTGTTACATAGCATAAGAACAATATCTAACAAAGTCATATATAGAACAATGCTTTATTGAAAATAAATGAATCTTATTTCTCATGAACCACGCCTTCTTCTTAGAAATTTAAGTGCTCAAATATACATCATTACAATACCAAAATCGTATACATGTATATAAAGATGAAAATTTTACAAATTATAGTAATTCACATGCTTATTCTTTCCACATTTTAGACGAAAGAATGGCTTAATTAAATAGTATAGGAATTTTCCATCAGGGAGAAAAAACCTTAAGTTCAAAGATTTCAACTTCTGCTAACTTAAAAGTAAGTGATTGAAACATAGAAATATTCAAATAATCATTAAAAATAAAAACTCAAGTTAGGGCTCAAAATGAAA
Source organism: Tamarix austromongolica (assembly GCA_039764185.1). NCBI lineage: Eukaryota > Viridiplantae > Streptophyta > Magnoliopsida > Caryophyllales > Tamaricaceae > Tamarix > Tamarix austromongolica. The sequence continues at coordinate 87,256,422 of CM077811.1, read as the reverse complement.
TTACCACATCAAAGAGAAACAAAATAAATAATTGTCTTATTTCAATACATAAGTTTTTACAAAATTAAACACTCATTAGTTTAATAAGAAAACAAGAGGGGGCTAGAGAAAGGATCAAAAGTGTGAATCAAGTTACAATGAAAGCTCTATATGTAGAATAATTCCATATGTGTTAAGAATCTCTGGGTATTTTAATGGGTAAAAGTAAAGTATGGAAAAGAGATGATTAGGGATATTTATAGCCAATGAATTAGCTATGGAACATATGAGGATATATAAAAAATTAAAATCTTAATATGAGACTATTTGAAATTTCTTTGAGAAATAAGCTTTGAAAAGCATCCAATTTGACAAACCAGCTTATTAGTATTGTGAGACCGGTTGACTCTTGTACATAAAAGTAGAGTAGCTCACCTATTCAATTGATTAGCTCCATTAAATTTAAGCCAATGATGAAAAATATAGAGTAGCTTATCAATACAAAGAGTAGTTTATTTTTATTTATTTATTAAAGTTTTAAAATTCCTTATTTAATCATACACAAACTTATAATACCCCACTTTTACATACACTAATTAAAATTTTATAATTATGTATAATTTTTGTAATTATTATTATAGGCTTTTATATTCAATATTCTATTAATATATGTACTATTTTAATATAATAGATATGAATTTAAATAGGCTAAAATATGATAGAATTTAAGTTACTAAATTTTATCCTAGTTTATACCCCAACAAAAAATAGGTAATCTTACTCCGTGTAACGAGGTGCATCTAGCACAATTAAACTTCCTAAACTACAACCTTATTCTCTTCTTGATTATAATCAATCCCTAGTCCCTTTACCCAACATTACCTTCCTCTACAACATACCACATACCTTATGGATGTCTCCCTTTCTCTCATGTTTTCCTCTCTTGTATTTTTCTTAAATTTTCCATTCATGATATCATCGTCTTAAGCATTCACTTCCTCCCACTTATGCATTATGTATTAAACCCTATGTGTACCTTGTTTCCTTCTCCTCCCTCCAGTTATCTCTTTTGTAAGAAAAACTCTTTTGATCCCAAATTTTCCTCTCACCTTCAACTCTCATTTTCACCATTTTTATCTACAACACGCACCACTACCACACCTCCTTTTCTTGCAATTTTCACTTCCAAAAGTCCTTCGCCCCCACTATCGGTAACCCTTGCCAAATAATCCCCCAACCTATGCCCAAATGCACTAAAGCACCCCAACTCCCATTAAGAAAAATCACCATTCCACTATCCTTAGCTCTGACCAAATCCACTGTAGCCTTCTTCCATAACTTCAACCATTTATAATGGTTAATCCTCTCCACCAATGGTCAAAGGTGTCATTGCTCAACAATTTCTTTGACACTTCCCATTGTTGCCTCCGCTCATTATTTGTGGGTCATTGGTGTTCTTTGTTTAGAAAGTTAGTATTAATCTTTCTCTAAGTAGTTTTGAATAATATTTTTGTTATTATTTTGCTATATTATATGTGTAATATCCCATTCTATAATGCTTCAAAATATTCTCAAAATTATGTCAATATAAAATAAATTAGTCTTATTTTAAAAAAAATACCATGAAATTCAAATAAAAATGTGATATTCTAGTGTACTAATCCACTTGTTTACTTAAGCAATAGATTTTTGTGCCTAGAGATTTATAATTTTATTCTTGACAAATTAGTTGACTAGTTTGATCAAACCAATAAACTTGTTATCTTGCGATTTTAGATCCTTTTCAAATTTTAATTTGAATCCATTTTCAATATTTATGAGAACTTCTATTTAGAATCTATTTCTGCAAATAAGTATACATAGGTTATTTGGGAATATTTTCACATTATTTAGATCATTTCATTATTTTAATTAGTTATATTTTCCCACAAAGTATTTTTCTATCATGTGTCACCTTCTCTCTTCTCCCTTACCTATCCCTCTCACTTCTACCAGCGCGGATCATGGTTGACTTTGTGCACCCGTTCTCTAATCACAAACCTTTTTTATTTTTTCTTCATTACCACACTCAACCCCCTTACCTTCATAATGTGTTTCCCTTACACCTTTGTTGCCCACTCCAAACCTAGTTAAGACTTTCATCCCTCCCACTTATATATGATGAAATCCCAAATACTCTTAACAACATTCTCAAATAAAACTTCAATAATCTTGAAAAAATAATTAACTATCTTTGTGGTTGTACTTTAGAGGATAATTGAGCAAAAAAATAATGTGGCACTAAAAGTGGGAATAAATATTCAAATCTGTTGCTATAAAGAGCTATAATCTATTGCTAAGAAGATATATCTCAATTTAAGATTAATATCAGTGATACTGGCACTGTTGGCCAATTAGCAATTTTATTATTATTATTTTATCTTAAATTGTAGCTGTTAAACAGGTAGCCTGAAATTCAAAACCAAACCTAATCTTTGCTCTACCTAATCCTTCACCGGTCCACCTTTCCAACTCCCAAATCAACATCCTTTTTCGACCTCAACAAAACTAAAAAACACATCCCCTGGCCCTTAAAGCCCAATCCCAAAATGTAACACCCCCAAAATTCACTACTGAAAAATTTCGTTAATTAAAAGAAAATTAGCGGAAGCAAATTAATAACCGTGAACTTTGGGAGTATTACCGCCACACTTAGTACCAGATCGGTTCACTCATACCGTTCTAGTACCAAGTGCTAATGCTAAGAAAAATGAAATACAATTTGAAAGAAATTCAACATACATAAATGAGAGTAGCGCATCAAATCATTTACAAGAATAAAATCCACCAATGGTGGTTACAATAACAACATAACACCAAAACCCAGGAATTTAAAAGAGAAAGAGAAAAACCCTAACGGTACCGGATAATTCCTTACTCTCTTTTCCGTTGCCCACTTGAGTAGCACCTGAAAAGACCTGCAAGGGGCACTGCCCATTAAATAGGCAGGGGCCCCACGAAGGGAACCCTTCAGTACTATAGTACTAAGTAACCCTTTAATACCAAACTTAAAAACAGGCCCGCAATACAACACATAATGCAAGCTATATACATATGTAATAAGAGGTGCATACATAACAATCACATATATAACAAGTTGTAATACACGATCGATACTTTTGGGCCTTAAGCATGTCATAGTGTAAAATCAATATATTCGAGCCTTAAGCCATTACTCCATCATCATTCAATCAATCTCATATTTTATATCTATGTGAGTGCGAGAACCCCACTATTATAGCCGGTGGATCAGTCACTTATAGGGTAGAACGCACCTAACCACTATTATATGCCGGTGGATCGGTCTCCAGGGCAAAACGCTCCTGGCCACTATTATTCGCCGGTGGACCAGTCTGGCCCCGACTCACATGGTGTTCCACTATAAGTGATTAGTAATTTTCCATAACTTTATTCACATACATAGATGGTTTTATTGAGCTCGGGACCCCCGCTATTTTAGCCGGTGGACCGGAATACATATAATCATCATCCAGGGCAAAACGCTCCTGGGCCACTATTATATCCGGTGGACTGGTACTCAATATCACTTGCCAGGGCAACACGCACCTGGGCTACTATTATATCCGGTGAACCGGTACTCAATATCACTTGCCAGGGCAACACGCTCCTAGGCCACTATTATAACCGGTGGATCGGTACTCAATATCATAAGTTAACTGGGCCCGGCTCATTAATATTCCACTTTCATTATTAGTATCTTTCCTTTCCTTAATAAGTATAACAAGTCTATTTATTTGCCTCAGATGGGAGATCAAGAACCCAGGAAACAAAGGTACATCGGTTGTACCGGTGCATACAAGCTACTCAGTACCCTTCAACTACGAACCCAGGGACGCAAAGGTACCCTAGTTGTACTGGTGCATAAAGCTAACTCAGTACCCTACCGATAAGGACACCTAATCCATAGGTATGCATACCCCCTAACTAGGTCCGTAGAGCTAGATAGAGTAAGATATAGGGCATGGGTGGTGCACAAACGCATACCAGCAAATACGAGAATAATCGTGGACTAAACCACGTCTCGAGGTCTTTCACTTTAAGTATTAATGTCTTAATTAAAGTGATCACCAAAAGCACAATAATTAGATACTTATTCACTTTCAGTCGTTCTGATATCATTAGTCGTTTCTTATTCAGGCGGTTATCCAAGATAATATAGAGAAGTCATTAAGGCCATCATAATCGCACCTAATTTCGAATTAAATTTGTTCTCGTGATACTTACTGATTATCAAATACTCTTACCTTGCTAATCAACATTATTTGAATCATATTATGAAATTCCACAATCACAACAACATGTTAGGTACAAATTACTTATTTACCCCGTACTTATATAATTGCTAAGTCATCCCTTCCTTACTTGACAAATTACCATATTGCCCTTTAGGTTGCATAATTACCAAATTACCCCTTATCCAATTTAGGTTACCAAGATATCTCCTACTCTTCTTAGATCACCATTCACCCCTCATAATTGCTACACTTAACATATGTCCCATTTGGTTGGTTAGATTACTATTTTGCCCTTTTCTTTTATTACAATTAACAGCTTGCCCTTCAATTGGATAAATTACTAAACTACCCCTCCTTCATTATCATGATTACCATTTTGCCCCTTTAGTTGGTTAAATAATTAACTATTTATCCTTTAGCTGGTTAAATTACCAAATTGCCCCTTTAATTGGGCAAATTACCAAATTGCCCTTCTCTTTTATCATAATTACCATTTTACCCCTCTCAATTATTATAATTGCTATTTTACTCTTTTCAATTATTAGAAATCCCAAATTACCCTTCTTCATAATTACAATTATTAATTTACCCTTCTTCATGAACATAATTACCAATTTACCCTTCTCCATATTTATAATTATTATTTTACCCTTCTCCATATTTATAATTGTTAATTTACCCTTCTCCATTCTTATAATTACTATATTGCCCTTCTCCATTATTAAAATTACCATAATGCCTTTTTATTGATTAATTTACAAAATTACCCTTCTCTATTATCATAATTATCCAATTACCCTTTTATGATAATGATTTAATTACCAATTTATCCTTCATTGTTATCATTATTACCAAGTTACCCCTTACTCCCAAACTTGTCATAAACATCCTTTTATTTACAAAATTACCACAATACCCTTTTACTTTAAAATTACTATAACACTCCTTTTACATCCAAAATTACCATTTTTATCTTTCTTTACAAAATTACCATTTTGCCCTTCTTTTCCGAAATTACCATATTACCCCTTTACTTTTAAAATTACCATAATACCCCTTACTTATAAAATTACCATTTCGCCATTCACTTATAAAATTACCATATTACCATTTACTTATGAAATTACTATTTTGCCCCTCTACCTCCAAAATTACCATAATGCCCCTTTAATTGAAAAATTACCATCTTTTCCTTTACTCATAAAATTACCATAATACCCCTAACTACCATAATTACCCTTCTTTCTCACAACTTACAACTTTATCCTTTTACTTATAAAATTATCATTTCACCCCTTTCTTTTGAAATTACCCAAAATACCCTTTTGCTTATAAAATCACCATTTTACCCCTTTCTTTCAAAATTACTAAAATACCCCTTTACTACAAAATTTCCAAAATACCCTTTTCACTTATAACATTTCCACTTAACCCCTTTATTACACTACTTTTATGCATTTACCACCACTACATAAAATAATAATATTAACACTTCATTCTTATCATTTAACTCCACCAACTTGTCATTATTCCACATAATACTCATTAGCAACCACATATAGTAGATCATATACTTACACAATCATATTACTAAAATACCCTTAGACAATAATATTATTCATGCATTAGCAACATAATACATCATAGACAAGCATTTAAAATTTTTATCAAATATCAAACTCACTCCTTAAGTATCATCTTTACTCATGGTACAAAAGCTATCATAATTTTCTTTTCTTTTCTTAATATCGATCAATATAAGCAACCATATATATATCATACTAGGCAACATAAAACATGCATAAAATCATACTAAAATTCCTAATGTGCTAGCATACGTTTTCCCATGCATTTAAGTGAGGATTAATGATTACCTTATTCCCGCAAAAATCTAACCTTACCAGTATCCCAGTTAAATATTCAAAGCTTTGATTAGCAAAACCAATACCTAGAAATAATGTCAAAAATTATCATATTAGGAGTAAGAAAAACCAAAGTATAAAAATTTATAAACTTAGTTAATGAAGCACTTAACTTAAAATGCTATTATACCTTCAAAATTTTATATTAAAATACTAAAGTAGGCCGCAGCTCATGCTGCTCATGCAGCATGAGCTTCATGCACAATAAAAAGGAGGAAGGCTCGAAGAGGGGTGTGAGAGGGAAAAAATGGCTATTTTCGGGTTGGGGTCTTTAGGCTAGAAAAGGAGATAGATGGGGGAGGTTTCAAGGCAAGGGAATGGTGCAGGAGTAAAGAGGGGGTGTAGGTGGTGGCTAAGGATGGTTTCACGGCGGCAGAGGGCAGCGGAGGCGGCGGCAGCAAGGCGGCGAAAATGGCTGCCGAGGTGGGTCCAGGTGGAGAGGTTGAGAAGGAAGGAAAAAAGGAGGGAAAAATGGAGGGGTGTAGGTGTAACACCCCCAAATTTACTACTGAAAAATTTCGTTTAAATCCAAAGGTTTAGCGGAAGCGAAAGGATTAAAACCGTAAACTTGGGGGTATTACCGCCACACTTAGTACCAGACCGGTTTACTCCTACCGTTCCGATACTAAGTGCTAAGGCTAAACTAAACAATCATTAAGTAAGAATCATCAAAACATGGGTACATAGTTAACATAGATCATTCACGAAAACCACGAGTCAACAACAGTTAAAATATCGTTTGAGATTACAGCTTAAAAGTACGGTCTCAAAACAAGAAGCGTAGTACAAAATATAGCTAAATAAAACAGATCCCAAGGGACCAATATCCGGACCGCCTACTCACTCAAGTCAAGATTTCCACCCCAAATTGGTAATCGATCAAACCTGCATAGGAGGTCTGCTCCCCGCCATTGGTGGATCATCACAGGACCCATTCAATCAAGGTAGTATCAGTATGGGTCCAATACTGAGTAAGGGCGCAGGTGCGCTAAGGCCAAGCATACATTCATACCACATAGCATACATAGCACAATCACATAAGCAACGTGCGATAACACACAAGATAAGGCCTGAGTACGTTCCGATGATTCATTCTTTATCCTCATTAATAATATGTCCATTTCACGCATATTCTTTAGAGGTCCATGTGAGTGCGGGAACCCCACTATTATAGCCGGTGGACCGGAAAGTATACCCTCAGGGCAGAACGCTCCTGACCACTATTATTTGCTGGTGGACCGGTCTCCAGGGTAGAACGCTCCAGGCCACTATTATTTGTCGGTGGACCGGTCTGGCCCCGACTCACATGGTGTTTCACTGTAAGTACTTAGTGTATTTTCTTTATTCTCATTAACAGCATGTTCAATCCACACATATTCTTTAATAGTTCATGTGAATGCGGGAACCCCACTATTATAGCCGGTGGACTGGAAGGTATATACTCAGGGCAGAACGCTCCTGACCACTATTATTTGCCGGTGGACCGGTCTCCAGGGCAAAATGCTCCTGGCCACTATTATTTGCCGGTGGACCGGTCTGGCCCCGAATCACATGGTGTTTCGCTGTAAGTACTTGGTGTATTTCCCATGGTTTAACTTACTTACTTCGGTTTGTCGAGCACGAAATCCCCCACTATTATAGCCGGTGGATCGGAAGTATACACTCAGGGCAAAACGCTCCTGACCACTATTATTTGCCGGTGGACCGGTCTCCAGGGCACCCCGGCTCCTGGCCACTATTATTTGCCGGTGGACCGGTCTGGGCTCGGCTCAACAATCTTTCACTTTATATGATTAGTGTCTTATCCGTGTCTTATTGAATCGCATTCCACCCTTAACATGCATGCCAACGACATACTACTACTGCCTCTCAAGCGGGCCCGTCTCATATGTTGAGACACTTACCCTTTTCTCACACCCGACATCCATCCCTCGTAGACTTAGGTATAGTGGTATATAGTAAGGCGCGATCTCCAAGAACATAGGCTACCCCAACACATAAGATATCGACTCCGTATGTCTTCATCCCTCTAGGGCTCCTCCTTGGAAAACCCTAATTTGGGCCTATATGGCCCAACTCTTTCTTACTCATCCTATCTTCACTTTGTTCCTTGTCTCGCATCCCATCTCTACTAAGAAATTCCCAAATTATATCTCTTTGTTCCCCAACTCCGCATGTGACCGCCAAACCCTAGTTGGCCACGCCAACCCTAGCACTTTACTTCCTCTCCGAGTAACCTCCCTTCTTTAGAAAACCCATACACATCCTTTATATAAGTGAATTCTCACTCTCAACCCCCTACTCCATAGGCCATTAATACCACCATGCAGTCATTAATACCACCATACAACCCTAATACCACCATGCGAATCATAATACCACCATACCAACCATAATACCACTATACAAACCCTAATACCACCGTGCAACCCTAATACCATCGTGCAGTCATGAATACCACCATGCAACCATTAATACCACCATACAACATTAATACCACCATAAAATCACAAATACCATCATACAAACCCTAACACCACCATGCGAACCCTAATACCACCGTTACAACCATAATACCACCATACAACATTAATACCACCATAAAATCACAAATACCATCATACAAATCCTAACACCACCATGCGAACCCTAATACCACCATTACAACCATAATACCACCATGCAACCATTAATACCACCATGCAACATTAATACCACCATAAAATCACAAATACCATCATACGAACCCTAACACCACCATGCGAACCCTAATACCACCATTACAACCATAATACCACCATGCAACCATTAGTACCGCCATAGAACATTAATACGATCATACAAACTTCAAGACTCCCATGATGTTTCCCAACTCATATTACCATTTATCCTAACATGCATGTCCTAGAGGGCCATAACATAATACACCATAAACATCATACATATAAATGTCATGCTCATGTCATGGAAGCACAAACAACATACCTCAATCTCCAAGCTGCGCTACACATAAAACAAGTTATCCACAAATCATATAATACATGGCATAGCATGGCATACACAACATTCAACACATCCATGTCACACATAACACAAGGCAATTAGCTTCGTCCTTACCTAAGGCGACGCCGGGCTTGGAGCACGCTCCTCTAACTCCTTAGGGCTTTGGTCGGGATTACCTATAAAAGGGGGAAATGCTAAGTATTAGTTTCCCTTATAATTACTATCAATCCTCATTCTAGTTTAAGGTTAGGGTTTTTATTACTAAAAAAGGTTTTATACAAAACTAGGGTTTTTACCTTAGAATTAGTACACTAGATATTAGTAGTCAAAATATGTTTATTTTTAATACCTATTGTTACACTTATATTATTAGACCCGTTAGCTCTATTCTTATAATAATAATGTTCATGCTAACTATAGAAAAATAGTGATAATAATAATAATAAAACTAGTAATAACGATAATAATAATAATACTCCTAGTAGTAATGATAATAACAATAATACAACCAAGTAAGGTTTAGCAACCACAACAATAACCGTAGTAAGGATAATAGAAGTAATAATAGTAATATTATTAATAATGTTAATACCAATAATTATAAAAATAAGACCAAAGTTAAGTATAATACAAGTTAGGGTTTAAAAGGGATGTTAGTATTAGTAGGAAGATAAGAACATTAATAATGAAGACAATAATAATGGTAATAATGATGATGATGATGATAATAATAATAATAATAATAATAATAATAATAATAATAATAAGGATAATAATAATAATAAGTATATTAGTATTAATATTAGTAGAAAATAGTAGCAATTATATAAAAAGGGGGTATTAGGGTTTGGATGAGTGGATAACCACCTAGGGTCGGTGGTGGTCCGGCGGCGGCGGTGGAGGAGGAAGAGAAGGGAAAAGATCAAGGTGGGGGCTGGATGGCAGGAGGAAAAGAGAAGTTTGAGGTGGGGGGAGAAGCAGCAGGTGGAGGGGAGTGGAATGAAGGTGGTGGCGTGGCAAGGGGTGGCGGCACGCGGCGGTGACGGCGGCGGCCGAGGGTGGTGGAGAGAGGTGGAAGATGAGGGAGGAAGGAGGAGAGGGAGGCAGGGGAAGTTGGGCATTTTGGAGGGTGGAAGAGGCTTTGGTGGCGGCTGGGCTGGCGGTGGAAGGCGGCGCAAGGGCGGCGAAGGCTGGAAGAGGTGGTTTCGAGCAGTGGACTTTGCACGGCTAGGGCGGCACGTGCAGGGCAAGGTGGAGGGTGGTGGTGGCTTGGTTTTGTCGAGGGAGTTGCAGGGAAGATAACGGTGGAAAGAGGTGGTTTCGGCGATGGCTGGAGGCGGCAGAAATGGCGTCTGTTCCGGCGGAGGCGGAACAGAGTTTCAGCAAGGTCCAAAGGGAGGACTTGCTGTGGCCATTCGGGAGGGGGTATTTATAGGCCAAGGGGGGAGAAAAACGACGAAGGGAGAAAGAGGCGTGCGGGGCAAGGGTGCAGGTGGCCGGCCGGTGGCAGGCGGTGCAGGTCCTTCCATGGCAAGTTAGGTCGGGGAAGGGGAGCGGAAAAAGGGAAGGAGGTGGCACGCGAGGAAGGGAGAGAGGGACTCGGTCGGGGTCGAAAAGAGGAAGAAAACGACGGGAGAGGGGCAAGGAAGGACGGTCAGTGCTGGGCTGGTGGCTGCCGGCGGGATTCGAGCTGCAGCGTCGAATTGCAGGTCGGGGCGCAGGTCGGGGGAGGAAGAAGACAGGCAGGGTGGACCGGTGGTCTAGGGGAAAAGAAAAGAAGGGGAACCGGCCGGTTCGGCGGCGGTTATTTAATCTGTAAGTAAAACGCGGCGTACTGGAGGTTGTGTGAGTAAAACGCAGCGTCGCGTCGAAGGTGGCAACAGCTGTCTTGTTACTTAACGCGACGCGGCGTCTCGGCAAGTTGAGGGGCGAAACGCTGCGTCGTGGTTATGGGAATGGGTTGAACGGCGTTGGGCCGCGTGGGAGGGGAAGGAGGAGGGAAGGAGTTGGGCCGGTGGGCTGGCCCAGCCGGGGGGGGGAGAAGAAAGAAAAAAAAAAGAAGAGGAGGGAGAAAAATGAAGGAAGGGAAAATAGGAAATAAATAGATAAATTCCTTTATAATAAAATAACTTATAGGGAAATTGGGGTATTTTTGGGTTATTTATAATATTAATATTTATAAAATATTAGATAAATTCCTTTTTGCTTATTTTAGACTATTTTTGATAAATTTCCTTAACCTCCATGCTAATTAGGAAAAATACCCAATTTTTCTTCCAATTAAATTCTTTATTATTTTCCTCTTAATCTACCTTAATTAACTCTCTACATTTTAATAAATGAATTTATATAATTAATTTTCCTGATAATTCCTTATTTGGCCATAATTTTGGAAATTAGGATTTTGGGATATTACAGTAGGGGCTATTTTCGACCAACTAATGCATGGTGGTGGTAGAGGGGGTTGTAAGGTGTCGAATGGTGGTTTGGGTGGCGGCAGAGGTGGCCAGACGGTGGCGAATGGGGCGGTTGCAGGTGGCTTGGCGATAAGGGAAAAAATGGAGAGGAAGAGAAGAGGGGGAGAACGGAGGAAGTGCATGGGCTAGAAGGTGGCTTGGGGGTCCCTTGGTGGCGCAGGGTGGTAGCAGGTGGTGGCAGAAGGCAGCGCAGGGGCTGGGTGCGGTGGTTGTAATGGCAGTTGGCCGCGGCGAGCAAAAACTAGGGAAGAAATGGGAGGGAGGAGAAAGGAGAGAAGAGGCTCGGGGAAGGAGGAAAGGCCTCGAAAATTATGGTGAATGAAGGCTGGTGAGGGTAAGAAAAAGAAGAGGGAGAAGAGAGGGGCAGGTGGCTAGTCGGTGAGAGGACGAAGGGTGGCAGATGGTGGTCGGGTGATAGGGAGGTGAAGGGAGAAGAAGAGGAAAGAATTCAAGCATGGATGGAGGGTGTAGGGGATAGTTTGGCTCGAAATAGGAAAGAAAAGGACGAGGGAGAGAGAAGGAGTAGCAGGGAGGTAGGTGGTGGCCGGGCATGGCAGCTATAGGCGGCCGGCATGCTTAATAATGGCAGAAATGGTGGTTGGGAGTGGGAGAAGAGAGAAAGGAAGGGGGAGGTGCGAGCAGGCAGTTGGACCGGCGCAGGAAAGAAGGGGAGCCGGCCAGTCTAGTCTAGAAACAAATAAAGGGGCGTTTAGGCTGTGCTGGATGGGCGTGTGAGGAGGATAAGGGGGAGAATTGGGCCTGTGGCCCAACGCGCAAGGAGGGGGGAGCAGGCTCGTGCAAGTGACCCAAGGAGGAGGAAAAAAAGAAAAGAGAAGAAAGAAGAAAAAAAGGAGAAAAAGGAGAAGGAAAAGAAAAAGGAAAATCAGAAAAGAGGGGAAATAAAATAAATTAATTTATAAAATCATAAAATGTAATATTCTTGATAAATTATTTAATTTAATAATTTAATTCATTATAATCTAATATATTAGTTTAAAAAGGATAAAGTTAGTAAAATATTAGTTTGAAATATTATTTAAATAAAATAGCATGATAAAATAAAAAAATATCTATTTTAATTTAATAAATATTCCCGTCCAAATTTATATACTCAAAGATCCATAAAATAATTAAATTAAATAATTGTAAAAGCTAATATTTCCAATAAAAGTTATTTATTAAATTATTGGTTTTCTAAAATTTTTGGGGATTACACAAAACTTCTTCGCTAAAATCACACATTTGAACACATCAAACCCACCAGTATTCTCTTTCCTTAAGAACCATTGAGCACTCCCTTGCAAAAATCATGCCATCTTCTTCGCCAGCTAGTCAAGTCCATTTTCGCTTGCCATCAATGCTGATTTTCACCTTTAATACACCCTATAATCTCCTCCTTTTTTTATCGTTTCTCCAATGTTTGATACCTATTTTTAGCTTATTACTTCCCTATATAAAGCCTTTGATTGATGTACTAAAAATAAAACTTTCAAATTCAATTTTCATGTGATGAAAAAAAGCTTTAAGCTTGCTTATTTTTCATGGCTTATGTCGTTTATTGTCAAGATTTTGACAACCTTTGTTATTCTTAGGTTGGAGGATTTAGATTGCGTAGTCTTGATCAACTCTATCCCTATTTCCCTTTTTGAACTTATTTAATATTGTTGAGTTTTGTTTGGAATTTTGATTGGGATACGATCGGCTAGTATTATAGCGTCTAATAGCTTCACTCGTGTCCCATCTCTAGTTTAAATATTTCTTCTTATTGAGTCTATTGAATCTTGTTCGGGTCTATTGGTTTCTTATTTTCAGTGTTTTAATTTCATTCTTTTTTTCTCTTCATTTTCCACTTGAGTCCATTGAACTTTTTTGGATTTTTGGATTTTTAAAGTTTTCCTTCTTTTTTTGTTTTTTTCCTTTGTTGTTTTCAATTTGAAATCATGCTGGATGTTCAATTTTATTGGTTTTATATTTTATTTTCAATATTAAGTGGTGTTCAATCCTGGGGTAGTGATTCCTTTGGTTGGTTGTCTTTGATATTCGGTGTCAATTATGTGGTCCTTCAATCCTCGTTCCGCTGGTATCATTTTTTCAAGGGTATTTTTGGGTTGACTTATCTTTATCTTTGATCTTTTGGTGATCTCAACTCGATACCAAAATCAATTTGGTATCCATTTTTTGGGTTAGGTTATCAAGTATTAGGCGGCTATTCAAAAATCCATTTCGTCTAAGCCACTAGCTCAAAACTCTAATCTATCATACATCCATAGGATAGACACCAAACAATCTAACCAATCACTATTTTTTCTCTTTGGTTGAGCAGGCGATAGGTCATGAACATTATTGGTGCTCGAATTCAACAATGGAGCTCACCTGTTCCTTTTTAGTTTTCTTTCATATATTTTACCATTATTTTATTATTATTATTATTATTGTTAGTACTACTACTACTACTACTACTACTACTATTATTATTTTTCTTTAACTCGTTATGTATATTTGAGATGAACATTTAAGTGTGCTGATTTGTTTATTTGTGTTTATTTTGATTGTTTCAGATTTCCTAAATTAGTAGATTAGTATCAGTTAGCGCATCAAAAATGCATCTAAGAGAAATGTGTCTGAAGGGTATAATAGTAATTCTAATCCTATTACAGCTCAACTACGCATCCTAATAGAAAGGATATATTGGATAGAAAAATCAATTAATAATCCAACTAAACCTATCCAAGTTCCCTAACAAAATAGACATCACAAAAACCCTCACCTTGAACCTGATGTTTTTTCATCCGATGGATCATCAATCCAAGAACGTGCTAGGATGGATCGTTGACCACATCAAAATCTAAGGAGATACAAACAAGAAGATTGAAAATTGAATAACATCAAATTGATTATTCTAATGCTTAGTGGTAAAAAAAATCTCGATGCATACCTAGACTACGAAAGGAAAATAGACTTGGTCTTTGATTATTACAATTACTTAGATGCAAAGAAAATTAAATTATATATTATGGAATTTACAAATTATGCTATCAATTGGTGGGATTAGGTAGTTGCTACGAGGAAACGAAATCATGAGAGGCCAATAAGGTATTGGGATGAATTCAAGGGGCTATTAAGGCACAGGTTCATATCGAGCTATTACTATTGAGAACTTTACCAAAAGTTAGAGAATCTTACCTAAGGATCTAAAAGTGTTTTTGAATATTACAAAGAGATGGAAATTGCAATGATTAGAGCCAATATAATGGAGGATAGGGTGGCTACAATATTTAGATTCCTTAATGGGCTTAATAGAGAAATAGCTGATAAACTTGAGCTCTAGCATTACGTGGAAATTGAGGAGATGGTAAACTTAGCTATCAAAATTGAGAAGAAAATTAAGAAGGCTAGGAATTCTAAATCTCAATCTAATTTCAAAACAAACTACCCTAAGAATACTTATTGGAAATAGCCTCTTAGAAGTGAAGAAAGACTAAAGGTACAATTCGACAACAAACTAATCCCTCCAATGTATAAGGGTAAGGGACATGCAAGTAGTAACTCTAACACTAGACATTCAAGGAACATCAAATGTTTCAAATGCTCTTGGCATGGTCATATTGCATCTTAATGTCCCAATAGGAAAGTGATGGTGGTTAAGCCAATAGGCGGGGTTGAGTCTCAGGATGAGCAACTTGTTAATCCCTCCCCTACTCTTATTGACCCTTATGATGATGATGGTTCTGATCATGATGAAATATATTCCTCTGAAGGTGAGATAATTTTCATATGTCGTGCTTTGAACGTACATGCTAAAATTGATGATGATAGAATATAACATGAAAATATTTTCCATACCATATGTTGAATTAATAACAAATTATGTAGTTTGATTATTGATAGTGGTATCTAATTCAATGTCATGAGTGCCAATCTAACTACTTAATTAGGAATTATGGCCACAAAGCACCCCCAGCCCTACAAACTACATTGTCTCAATGAGACTGGTAAGGTAAAGGTCCAAAAATACGTACTGCTTAAAATTAAGATCAGGAAATATATGGATAAGGTATTGTGTGATGCCATTCCCATGCACGCTAGTCTTGTTTTGCTTGGTAGGCCATGGCATTTTGATAGAAATGTGACACATGATGGATATAAGAATAGTTACTCTCTTTTTAAGGATGATAATAATATAACTCTAATGCCTTTTTGACCTAATCAAGTCCATGATGATCAACTTAAACTGTAGGCCGAATTTAAAAGCATGAGGGAAGGAGTAAGTAAGACCACAAAGCCTAATAATGAGGGCCAACATAAACCATTTCATAAATTCTTTCTCGATAAAATTTAAAAAGGGTTTTCCCCTTATTAAGGGAATCAAACATCAGATTAATTTCATGCCTAGAGCGTCTATCCCCAATAGGCCTGCTTATAGAGCCAATCCTAAGAAAGGAACTAAAGAGTTAGGTAATTGACTTACTTGAAAAAGGGTAAATTTGAGAATCCATGAGCCCCTATGATGTGCCTATTTTGCTAGCTCCTAAAAAGGATGGAAGTTAGCATATGTGTATCGATAGTACTGGTGTTAATAAGATTACCATTAAATATAGGAACCCCATTCCTTGTCTGGATGAAATGCTTGACCAATTGCACGACTTTATCATATTTTCAAAAATTGATATGAAAAGTGGCTACCACTAGATTCGTATGAAGGCTGGTGATGAATGGAAAATGACCTTTAACACTAACTTTAAACACTGTGAATGGCTTGTAATGCCCTTCGGCCTGTCTAATGCACCTAGTACCTTCATGTGACTGATGAATTATGTGCGTAGATATTTTATTGGTAAATTCGTCAATGTATACTTTGATGACATTCTTATCTATAGCAAATCTTATAAAGAGCACATTAATCATCTATGATCTGTTTTGGATGTGTTTATGATTGAACAATTATATACTAACGTATCCAAAAGTAGGTTCTTTTTAGAAAGTGTTGTGTTCCTTGGACTTGTTGTAGGAAAGGATGGTATATCCGTCGATTAAAAAAAGGTAAGTGCCATATGAGATTAGCCTGTGCCCAAATCTGCATAGAAGTAAGAAGCTTCCATGCCTTGTGTAGCTTCTACTTGAGGTCTGTACATAATTTTAGTACTATATTCACTCTCCCTACCTCTGTCATAAAAAAATAAGTTAGGTTTAATTGGGTAGATGTGCAACAACATGCCTTTAACTTATTAAAGGAAAACTTAACTAATGTTCCCATTTTATCTCTTCTTGATTTTGATAAAGCTTTTGAAATTGATAGTGATACTTTGGGAGTAGGTATTGGGGTTATCTTATCTCAAGAGGTTAATCCTATCATCTATTTTAATGAAAAACTATGCGGTGCTACTCTTAATTACTCTACCTACGAAAAAGAATTTTTTGCCTTGATTTAGGGTTTAGAAACTTGGTAACATTATTTATGGTATAAAGAATTCATCATCCATTCTGACCACCAAGCTCTCAAATACTTAAAATCTCAACATAAACTAGATAGGAGACAAGCTATGTGGATCTAGTTCATTTAATCCGTCCCCTAAGTTGTTAAATATAAGAAAAGTGGTGATAATATTGTTGTTTATGCTCTAAGTAAGCAGTATAATTTGTTAGGTTTTACCTACATTTAAGAATTGTATACAAGTAATAATGATTTCTCAGAATTATTTAAGGCCTGTAAAACTACTATTGGTAGGAAATACTACCTTCATGAAGTCTTACTTTTTCATGAAAATAGATTATGTGTTCCTAAATGTTCTATGCATGAATTGCTTATGCGGGAAGCCTATAGTGGAGGTCTGATGGGCCACTTTAGCTATCTCAGAACTTTGATTATTGTTAAGGAACACTTATATTAGCCTCATTTGGAATGGGCTATGCAAAGATTATGTGATTGATGGATGTCTTGTAAACATGCTAAATTTACTTCTAGGCCACATGCATTGTACATATCTCTTCCCATTCTTGAACAACCTTAGGCTAATATTTTGATGGATTTTGTTCTTGGTTTGCACAAGTCTAACAAAAGAAAAGATAACATCATGGTGGTTATCAATCGATCCTTCAAAATGGCACATTTTATTGCTTGTCACTACACTAATGATGCTCCTACAAATTTTGATTATTTATTCTAAAATACTATGCAATTGCATAGTGTACCATGTACTATTATATCTGACAGGAACGTCAAATTCCTTAGCCACTTCTAGCGACTCTTATAGAGAAAATTAGGGATGAAGTTGCTATTCTCTACTACTTGCCATCCCCAGACAGACGGTCAAACTAAAGTTGTGAATCACACTGTTACCAACATGCTTTGAGCTATCCTAGATAACAACTTCAAGCATTAGGACTCTCACTTACCACATGTGGAGTTTGCATACAATCAAACCATCCACTCCACCAATCAGATTCCATTTGAAGTAGTCTATGGGTTTAACCCTCTCTCACCATTTGATCGTATGCCTTTGCCTACAACTAATTATACTAACTTTGATGTAGAATGCAAGGCCTATTCCATTAGAGATTTACAAGAGTCGGTGGCCAGACAGATAAACCAACGCAACCATCAAATGGAAAATGCAGCAAATAAACACCACAAGAAGATTCTATTCACTCTAGGAGATCTTATATAGGTCCAGTTACACAAAGAAAGGTTTCCTACTCAAAGGAAATCCAAACTTGCCCATAGGGGTGACATTCCCTTTAATATTTTTGAGACCATTAATGATAATGCCTATAAAATAGATCGCTAGAACCTTTTTAAGAAGGGGGGATGATGAAACCCCAAATACTCTTAGCAACCTTACCAAACAAAACTTTAGTAATTGTGAAAAAATAATTAACTATCATTGTGTTTCTACTTTGCAAGATAATTGAGCAAAAAAAATAATTTAGCACTAAAAGTAAGAATAAAAATCCATACCTGTTGCTATGAAGAACCGTGATCTGTTGCTGAGCAGATATATCTTAGTTTAAGATTAATATTAGTAATAATGGCACTGTTGGCCAATTAGAATTTTATTATTATTATTTTATATTGTAATTTGGGTGTTAAGCAGCTAACTCGAAATTCAGAACCAAACCTAATCTCTACTTTACCTAATCCTTCATCGGCCCACCTTTCCAACTCCTGAATCAGCATCCTTTTCTTCTTTACCTCAACAAAACCCAAGCCCAAACCTAAAACTTCTTCACTAAAATCATGTCTTCAAACACATCACACCCACTGACTATCTCTCTCCCCCATATCATACCTTCTTCTTCACTAGCCACTCAAGTTCGCATTCGTTAACCCTCAATGGTGATTTTCACCATTAATCCACCCCATAATAACCTCTAATTCAACCATTGCTCCAATGTTTAATGCCTATTTTTGGCTAGTTGTTGCCCTATAGAAAGCCTTCAATTGATGTAATAAAAATACAACTCTTACTTCAATTTTCATGTGATGAAAACAAATATTTACGCTTGCTTATTTCTCACAGCTTGCATTAGTTATTGTTGGGATTCTAGCAACCTCTGTTATTCTCTAATTGGAGGATTTAGATCGAACAACCCTGATAAACCCTATTCTTGTTTCCCTTTTTGAATTTGTTGAATATTGTTGAGTTTTTTTGGAATTCTAATTGGGATTCGATCAATATGCGTTAACCCAAACTCTTCTATACACCCCATTTTTAATTTAATTTTACTTCTTATCTTTTTTTTCTTCTCTTTTCTTCCTTTTCCCTTGGAAAAATTTTCAAAGTGTTGAGCATTGTCCATTTTTCTTCTTTTTACTCTCTATTGAGAAAACAGTGACTTGCTCCTATTTTCTTCCTTTATTGGTCAGGTAGTGTCTCTCTTTTCTTCTTTTGATCCTACTTTTAGTTCTCTTTTGCTTCTATTAAGCAAAGAAGGATTAAGCTTTGAGAAGGGTTAGAGATTTTATCTTCATTTTCCTTTGAGTTTTGTTTATGAGAGAAAGGTTGAGTTATGCTTATGTTATTTTTTGGCTAATTTCTTTTTATTACAATGGAGTTTTAAAAAAGGAATTTTTAAATGTTTTACATCATTATTATATTAGGATTCAAGGCATTTACATACAACCATCAAATTAGGAGTAAATTATACTAGAAGATCTTCTTGAAGGAAAGTCATCCTTATCTCAAATATGAATAAGTGTTGTTTGTTAAGGTTTTGTGTGCTTAGTATAATCTATGATTTTTATGTAATATGTTGAGTTCTTATTTTTGAGCATGTTTCCATATCTCGATTCATGATGTTTTGAGAATGAGTTGGTAAATTCTAAACATGATCTTGTTGAGTATCATTATTTTTTTTATATTGGAGGAGTGTATGTTTTAAAAATTTATTAACATAGAAGAATGATAGGATTGATATGGTAAAGTTTTGTGAAATTCTACTTAGTGGATTATTGGTCTAGGTGTTGTTATAGACAAACTAGTCAATCGGTTTGTTGAACTGATAGGCTAGTTTAGTGAATAGTCACTTGGTTTGAAAATTTAATCAACTCGTGTCGAAATCTGTTGATGGTTTGATGAACTAGATGACTTGTTCCTAAGATTAGTCGATCAGTTTTTCAAACCTATCCACTTGTGACCTTATGACCAAAGTGGTCTAGTCTCTCCTTTAAAGCACCGATTGGTTTAGCCAAATTGATTGACTAGTCTCCCGTAAATAATCAATCAATAGGACCTACTAATTGATTGGTTTGTTGGTCTTATTTTTCTATTTAAGTCTGGTACAACCAGACTATTTACTAGTCCCTCTAATTGATCAAGTAGTCCACGTGATTTTTGCCATTTTCGTTGTTATCTAATGCTTCTTCCTTTAAGCCTACTATATTAATTGTTATATGTAACTAAAACATTTTGATCATGATTTCAACCATGTCTAACATGTGTTTAGTATGGATCAAAATGATAATATTATATTCCTTGGTTAGTGTTTAGTGTGAAAACTAAAAACACCTAATTGGTTTAATGTTTAGAATTTGATCATGGAATCTTAGAGGTCTTCTTAGTATGCATACTTATGGTTTAGTTATCATTTTTGTCTCCATCATAGGGACTAAGTATACTTGATTTTGAAGATCCTTGAGAAAAGCCCCTTGGCACTAAAGCTAGTGTGGTGGGTAAGGCAGACCAAAAGTTAAACCTATGCCTCCTCATCTAGGAGACCAAGTGTAGTGGAGAAAGATGCCTGAGAAAAGCTCATCACCACTAGAGTGATGCGGTTGTGGGACTTGTAGTCATATGTTCATCCCATTATTAAATGTTAGAAATGATTAATATTCTATGGAAATTTACTTTAGTTAATGCAAACACAAAACTTAGCATATGCCTATAACCTAGGAAACCAAGTGTTGTATATTATAATAATCCCTGAGGAAATCCACTTGGCACAAGGATAATGTGGTGGCAAGAGAGACATTTCTATGCTAGAACCTTCATAGAATATTGTCATTATGTGCTCTACCTTTATATGGTTTATTGTAGAGACTCGTATATGTATATAATTGTGTATCCTAGGGCCTTTTTATTACATTTATATGTTATCCATGCTCTTTTATACAGATTCATTTCGTGTTACTGTATGACATTAATGTGTAGTATGAACCCTTACCATGCTGTAGGTAGTTTATTTTACTAATACTTTACCATACTAATACTACATTTATGTGGTCACTATTATGATCCAAATTCTAGCCATTGAGCATGGGATAATTTGTAGGCATATGATTCTCACCTAGAGTATGTTGACGATTTTGTTAAGGGTAAGTAGCTAGCTATTTCTTTAAGTTAAAGAGTTACCTTCATGTTTAATTAAAACTTAGGCTAATCAGTTAGACTCTTTTGTCCACTTAGTTGGGATATATTTTATTCTTTTTTTGTTATTTAAAAATTTTTTTTTGGTTCCTATATTTGAATCTTCCATAATCTATTTTCTCCATAATATTAATCTCAATTTTGTTATTATTATTGTTGTAATATAGTAGAGCATGCATTGTTTGTTCTGTTTTACATTGCATCAAGCATGGGTTAGGTGATAACCACACCTCTCGTATGGTTGATGTGGTGGAATGTCTCCCCATTTTTGCTTTTAAACACTTCCATATTCTATTCAAAATGACTATTTTTTATCCAAAAATTTGTTGTGCTAAAATATGTATTATTAGGTGATTATTTATTAGGTAACCTTTGAGGATATTAGAGAAGACGATTTTTGTACCTTTTTGTTATCGTATGGTGGAAATTATATAAAAGCATCCTAGGTTATTTTATCATTAGAATCATCTTAGTTTTTTATATCTTTTAATTTTTGTGAGATGCATGATAAGATGACAACATGTTAATTGAAAGGTACATCTCACTATTGTTAAGTTATATTATATACAAGAGTAATATGTTAAATGATTTACATATGCATGTCTAGAGTTTTATTAGGTTGTGTAACCTTTTAAAATAATCACGTAAATGTCATGAAAAATATCTCTTGATTAGTAGTGCATGACAGCCAGAATTGTAATAAAAAAACATTGAACATGGATGCGTGATTAGGATTAGAGTAGGATACTTTTTATTCGCATGATCTAGGGTCAGAAATGTTTCTTTACATGCACCATGATGTAAATTTCACTATGAAATTTTGAATCATGCTATAACATGTATGTTCATCCATCAATGAATTTAAGACACATTAGAAAGATATGATTGAGGTGTGTTGGTGCATCATACTAAATACATTAAAATTGAAAATAGAGTTAACCAAAAAATTGAAAAGATTAACAATGTCCTAAAATAATGTGATTTATTATATTTTTCCTTTCCATGAAAAATTTGTCTTAATAATAATGTTTTTTTATGAAACTAAGAATAATGACAAATTTAGGGTTCTAAATATGTTTTAAAAGATTGGATATTAGGATGGCCTTATACTTTTGACAAGTTTACCTTAGTGTTGGCTTTAACTTGTTTTAAACTGATGACCTAAGGGTTGTGATGGAAACCTGTTAGGGTTTCACGAAAGGATCGAGAAATTAATCGAGCGCAAGGTTTGATTCGCCGGATTCAGCCTAAGGAAAACTCCCAAAGGAAGATCTAAAGATTCAGAGGCACAGTTTTACAATGGCAACTGAAATCGAAAGAAAGAATGATGAAGATCGATCAAAGACAGAGAGCAGACACAGAGGAGAAGAGCGAGTGAGAGGTTCGCCGAGAGAGGCAAGTCACGAGAGAGAAAGATCGAGAGAAATCAAGAATCGTATTTTGTCCAAAATTATGTGCGTATTACAACGTATATGGCCTATTTATATAAGCATACAGATCGTATAAAAATACACACACATACAGCCCAGATGCCATCACAGCCCAGCGATACAAACGGGAATGGTCGACAAAAATTGGGCCGAAGATATAGGTTCGACCAGCCCAAGAACGCAACAAGAGAAACTCCCCAAAATACAAGGTAAGTTTTAGACATAATTCCCATCAGCTAAATTAACTTTAGCTAATCATGGCTATTAAGGATTGATTAATCCACAATCTAACTAGTCCATAATTATGGACCGGGTGGCGGATTATACAACTGACCTAATTTCCATTAGCCAATTCGACCGGCGAATGCATCACATGGGATTACATATAATTAACAAAAAAATACATAATCTGCAATACTCCAGCAGTTGCATCCAGAATCCACAGAATCCATGTGCTGCATCAATTTCCTATTTATTAACATAAATAAGACAAACAATTATAAGTAACAAATATTTCATAGCAATTATCAAAATTAATTAAGTATAAATTTTTAAGATTCATATCATTCCCCTCTTCTTGAAAAGGTTTCGCCTCTGAAACCTGAATAAGTTCCAGAAATGGACTAAGATCAGCCACATTAAAAGAATTGCTAACATTCCCAAATTTAGCAGGTAAATCAATCTTATAAGCATTATCATTAATTTTCTCTAACACAGTAAATGGTGCATCTCCTCTAGAATCTAATTTTGACTTCCTAAAATTTGGAAATCTCTCCTTCCTAAGGTGTACCCAAACTAAGTCCCCTGGTTTAAAAATCATTCTTCTCCTTCTTTTATTCACATGTTCAGCCATTTCCTGCACTCTTTTATTGATTTGTTGACTTACAGACTCATGTAACTTTTTCATATTATTAGCTCTAGATTCAGCATCAAATTTTTGCAATTCAGCATGAGGTAAAGGACTTAAGTCTAAAGGAGTTAAGGGATTAAAACCATACACAATTTCAAATGGAGTTTTATTAGTTGTAGAATGCAATGTCCTATTATAAGCAAACTCTACCTGAGGTAAGACATATTCCCATTGTTTAAGATTCTTTCCAAGGACAGCCCTTAACATATTACCTAATGTTCTATTTACTACCTCAGTTTGTCCATCAGTTTGAGGGTGACAAGTTGTAGAAAACAATAACTTAGTTCCTAATTTTCCCTACAAAACTTTCCATAAATGACTCAAAAATTTAACATCTCTATCTGAAACTATAGTCTTAGGAATGCCATGCAATTTAACTACATTAGAAAAAAAAAATTCAGCCACAGCCACAACATCATTTGTTTTATTACAAGGTATAAAATGAATCATTTTACTAAACCTATCTACTACAACTGTATTTAATCCTTAGCTCTATTAGTCCTAGGTAATCCTAAAATAAAATCCAAAGAAACATCAACCCAAGGGTGGTTAGATACAGGTAAAGGAGTATATAAACCAAATGGTTTTGAAGTAGTTTTAGCCTGTCTACAAGAAATACAATTGACACAATATTTTAAAACATCTTTTTTCATGTGAGGCCAATAAAAATGATCAGTTAAAACATCTAAAGTTTTCTGAGATCCTAGATGTGCCATTAACCCACCATTATGAGCTTCTTGAATTAATAAACCTCTGTAAGAACATGCAAGAATACATAACCTATTTTCTCTAAACAAATAACCTTCATTAATAAAATATTTTCCCTATGTAGATACTTCACACTTTTTATAAAGTTCTTTAAAATCAAGATCTTCTAAGTATAAAAATTTAATACTCGAAAAACCTAACAAAGTAGTATCAGCAGCATTTAATAAAGCATACCTCCTAGATAGGGCATCTGCAACTATATTATCACTTCCTTTCTTATACTTAATCATGTAAGGAAAACTTTCAATAAACTCTATCCACCTACCTTGTCTTATATTTAACTTTGATTGACTTTTTAAATACTTAATAGCTTCCTGATCAGTATTAATTACAAATTTTCTATGCCATAAGTAATGTTGCCAAACTTCTAAAGCCCTTACTAAAGCATACAATTCCTTTTCATAAGTAGAATAATTCAAAGTACTACCATTCAACTTCTCACTAAAATAAGCGATTCGTTTGCCCTCTTGAGAAAGTACAGCCCCTATTCCTAACCTTGAAGCATCACAATATAATTCAAACATCTTTTCAAAGTCAAGAAGGCTCAACACAGGTGCTTGGGTTAATTTAGTCTTAAGTGTTTCAAAAGATTTTTTCTGTTCTAAACACCACCTAAACCCATTATCCTTCTTTGTTATGGCAGTCAAGGGAGCAGCTATAGTACAAAAATTCCTAACAAATCTCCTGTAGAAAGAACACAACCCATGAAAACTTCTTACTTCAGACACACTCTTTAGCACAGGCCATTCTTGAATAACTTTAATCTTATCTTCATCTACAGATATACCATCTTTTCCTACCACAAATCCTAGGAAAACCACATTTTCCAGACAAAATGTAGACTTAGTTAAATTAGCATAAAGCTGTTCTGTCTTAAACACATTCAAAATAATCCTTAAGTGTTTCAAGTGTTCCTCTAAAGACTTAATATATATAAGTATGTCATCAAAATAAACAACCACAAATTTTTCAATAAACTCCCTCAAAACATAGTTCATAAGTCTCATAAAAGTACTAGGAGCATTTGATAACCCAAAAGGCATCACTAACCATTCATATAATCCAAAATTAGTTTTAAAAGCTGTCTTCCACTCATCTCCTGGTTTCATCCTAATTTGATGGTATCCACTTTTTAAATCTATTTTTGAAAATATAACAGCACCATGCAATTGATCCAACATTTCATCAAGCCTAGGTATAGGATATCTATACTTTATAGTTATCTTATTTATTGCCCTGCTATCCACACACATCCTCCAACTACCATCCTTTTTTGGCACTAATAACACTGGTCCTGCAGAAGGACTCATAGATACCTTAATGTATCCCCTACTTAACAATTCAGAGACCTGTCTTTTTAATTCCTTAACTTCCTCAGGATTAGCCCTATAAGCAGGTCTGTTTGGTATAACAGCTTCTGGAATAAAATCTATTTGATGTTCTATTCCCCTCAATGGAGGTAATCTACTAGGAATGTCCTCAGGAGACAATTCACTATATTATTCCAATAATTGTCTTACTGTACTAGGTATTTCTCCACTTATTTCTAACTGATACTCATAACATTCCTTATAAACCATTAAATACACATTGGAATTTCTTTTCATTACCTTCCCTACATCCTTACTTTTGGCATAAAACCCAGATGTTCTTTTTATGTCCTTTGAACTAATATCATTCTCCAAACTAGGTTTAGATAACTCCTTATAATCAGACTTAATTTTAATTTGATCCTCAAATATCTCTTTTGGAGTCATAGGTGAAATACCCCAAAAATCCTAATTTAGGAATTATAGCAAAATAATGATTTATTAGAGAAAATTAAGAAAATAGGTTACTTTATTAAATAAAGAGGAAATTAAATGAGGAAAATAAGGAGAAAATAATAAATAAGTTATTTAGAAAATTTTGGACATTTTACGAATTAAAATGGAAGTTAAGGACAATTTATCCAAAATAGCCTAACTAATTTAAAAATGGATTTAATTATTATAATTAAAATAATTATTATTAAAATTAAATATCTAAATTAATTATATAAATAAATAAAGACCAAATAACCCCAACCCAACCACTTTATCATTTTCCATTTTCCTTTTTCCTTTTTATCCTTTCTTTTCTTTTTTCTTTCTTCCTTCTTTATTTCTTTTTCTTCTCCCCCCCCCCGGTTTGGGCCAGCCCGTCGGCCCAAATCTCCCTTCCTCCCTGGCCTGCCCCGTCTCGCGTACCAGGCCTGCCAGCCTGCTTCGCCCGTTGCCCAGCAGGCCGAACCGCCCCCTCCTTCTTTTCTTTCTTTCCCTTGGACCGGCCGATCCACCATGCCTGTCTTCTTCCCCGACCTGCACCCCAACCTGCAAATCGACCTGCAACTCGATTTTGCCAGCAGCCACTAGCGTCGACCGTACTTCCCTGCCTCTCCCCCGTTGTTTTCTTTCTCTTTTCGACCCCGACCAAGTCCCTCTCTCCCTTTTCCGCGTGCCATCTCCTTCCCTTTTCCTCTCCCCTTCCCCGACCCAACCTGCCATGGCAGGACCTGCACCGCCTGCCATCGGCCGGCCACCTGCACACCTGCCTCGCACGCCTCCTTCTCCCTTCGTCGTTTTCCTCCCCCCTTGGCCTATAAATACCCCCTCCCGAACAGCCACAACAAGTCCCTCCCTTTGGACCTTGCTGAAACTCTGTTCCGCCGCCGCCAGAACAGACGCCATTCCTGCCGCCTCCAGCCACCGCCGAAACCACCGCTTCCCACCGTTATCATCCTTGCACCTCCCTCGACAAAACCAAGCCACCACCACCCTCCTCCTTGCTCTGCACGTGCCGCCCTAGCCGTGCAAAGTCCACTGCCCGAAACCACCTCTTCCAGCCTTCGCCGCCCTTGCGCCGCCTCCCACCGCCAGCTCAGCCGCCACCAGAGCCTCTTCCACCCTCCAAAATGCCCGCAGACCTCCCTCTACCTTTCCCTGCCTTCAACTTCCCCTGCCTCCCTCTCCTCCTTCCTCCCTCATCTTCCACCTTTCTCTACCACCCTCTGCCGCCGTCGTCGCAGCCGCGCGCCGCCGCCCCTTGCCACGCCACCACCCTCACTCCACTCCCCTTCACCTGCTGCTTCTCCCCCCACCTCAAACTTCTCTTTTCCTCCTGCCATCCAGCCCCCACCATGATCTTTTCCCTTCCCTTCCTCCTCCACCGCCGCCGCCGGACCACCACCGACCCTAGGTGGTTCTCCACTCATCCGAACTCTAATACTTCTTTTATATAATTGCTACTATTTTCTACTAATATTGATACTAATATACTTATTATTATTATTATTATTATTATCATCATTATTGTTATTACTTTTATTATTACAATTATTATTATGATGATTATTATTATTATTGTCATTATTACCATTATTATTGTCTCTATTATTAATGTCTTATTTTCTTACTAATACTAACATCCCTTTTAAACCCTAACTTGTATTATACTTAACTTTGGTCCTATTCTTATAATTATTAGTATTAACATTTTTATTATTATTATCTCTATTATCCTTACTATGGTTATTATTATTACTACTTAACCTTACTTGGTTGTACTATTGTTATAACCATTACTACTAGGAGTATTATTATTATTATCGTTATTATTAGTATTATTACTATTATCATTATCACCCTTAAGAATATTTTACTTGTAAAATTGTGACCTTATAATATTATTATTTCAAACCTAACACCATTGTTGGACTTAATCTTAAAAACGCTAGAGTTCTATTACATGAAACATAAGTATCACTATTAGTAGTCGTATTATTATTATTATTATTATTATTATTATTACTATTATTATTATTATCACTATTTTACTATGACTAGTGAACACTAGTATTATAAGAATGGAACTAATGGGCTTAATAAAATAAGTGTAACAATAAGTATCATAAATAACTATATTTTGACTACTAATATTTAGTATACTAATTCTAAGGTAAAAACCCTAGTTTTTTTATAAAACCCTTTTTAGTAATAAAAACCCTAACCTTAAACTAGAATGAGGATTGATAGTAATTATAAGGGAAACTAATACTTAGCATTTTCCCCTTTTATAGGTAACCCCGACCAAAGCCCTAAGGAGTTAGAGGAGCGTGCTCCAAGCCCGGCGTCGCCTTAGGTAAGGACAAAGCTAATGGCCTTGTGCTATGTGTGACATGGATGTGTTGAATGTTGTGTATGCCATGCTATGCTATGTATTATCTGATTTGTGGATAGCTTGCCTTATGTGTAGCGCAGCTTGGAGATTGAGGTATGTTGTATGTGCTTCCGTGACATGAGCATGACATGCATATGTATGATGTTTATGATGTATTATGTTATGGCCCTCTAGGACATGCATATTAGGATAAATGGTAATATGAGTTGGGAACCATCATGGGAGTCTTGAAGTTTGTATGGTGGTATTTATGATTTCATGGAGGTATTAATGTTGTATGGTGGTATTAATGTTCGTATGGTGGTGTTAATGATTGCATAGTGGTATCAATGGCTTGTGGTGGTATTAGGGTTTGTATGGTGGTGATTGTGATTTTATGGAGGTATTAATGTTGTATGGTGCTATTAGGGTTTGTATGGTGGTATTTATGATTTCATGGAGGTATTAATGTTGTATGGTGGTGTTAATGTTCGTATGGTGGTATTAATGATTGCATAGTGGTATCAATGGCTTATGGTGGTATTAGGGTTTGTATGGTGGTAATTGTGATTTTATGGAGGTATTAATGTTTGTATGGTGGTATTTTTGATTTTATGGAGGTATTAATGTTGTATGGTGGTATTTGTGATTTTTATGGGGGTATTAATGTTGTATGGCGGTATTAGGGTTTGCATGGTGGTATTAGGGTTCGTATGGTGGTATTAATGATTGCATAGTGGTATTAATGGCTTATGGTGGTATTAGGGTTTGTATGGTGGTATAAATGTTTGTATGCTGGTATTAATGATTGCATAGTGGTATTAATGGCTTATGGTGGTATTAGGGTTTGTATGGTGGTATAAATGTTCGTATGGTGGTATTAATGGCTTATGGTGGTATTAGGGTTTGCATGGTGGTGTTATGGTTTGTATGGTGGTATTAATGATTGCATAGTGGTATTAATGACTTATGGTGGTATTAGGGTTTGCATGGTGGTGTTATGGTTTGTATGGTGGTATTAATGATTGCATAGTGGTATTAATGACATATGGTGGTACTAGGGTTTGCATGGTGGTGTTATGGTTTGTATGGTGGTATTAATGATTGCATAGTGGTATTAATGGCTTATGGTGGTATTAGGGTTTGCTTGGTGGTGTCATGGTTTGCATGGTGGTATTAATGTTGGTATGGTGGCCTTAGGGTTGCGTGGTGGAGTTAGGGTTTTGCATGGGAGTTAACGATTGTACGGGATTAGGTTTTGGAGTGATTAACTCTGGGGTGTTGTGATTAAGTAGGGTTGGAGTAACTAATCGTGATTATTGAGGATAATTAAGGTTTGGGATGGCTAAGTATGGTGGTTATGGAAAAATAGGGATAAGAGTGGCTAACCACGGTTGGTGTGGACAACTTGGGTTGGTTATGGCTTCTTTGGCACGAAACTCTTCTCACCAGGCATCTGCTACGCCCCTGAGGAAGAAGGCTGCAATGTTGGGCCGTCCGTCAGCTGGACAATCCACAGCCTCAAAGGTGCGATCTAGATCGCGGATCCACCCCTCTAAAATCACCGGGTTCTCCTCCCCGGAGTATGTCGGAGGATGATGTCCCGTAACCCTCCGAAGCCAATCCTCCCCAGCACTATGGTTTTGCTGGGTGAACTCAAGAAAAGCAGTGACGGCATCCTCTAAACGGTTAATCCTCCCGTTTTTCACCATTTTGCTGCAGTAAAAATAACTACTTAGAGACAACCCAATGATTCAAGAATATTTAGCAAGGTTTTCTACCACTTGGGGAAACCCAAATCTACCCTTGTACTCCTCACCGTGACCGGAATCCAAAAAGTTAGAAAATAAAATGATTTTCCATTAAGGTGGAAAATTCTTTTTGAAATTCAATAGCAACTTCAAAATTAACTTTATTTCCAAAAACGAGCGTGGTCGACAAGATCGACCTCTCTGATACCAACTTGTAACACCCCAAACTTTACGATTTTTTTTAAAAAAAAAAAAACATTATATAACTTACAACTGTAACTTTTGGAGATGTTACCGCCACACTTAATACTAGACCGGTTCACTCCTACCGTTCCAGTATTAGGTGCTAAGGCTAAGATAAATGCTTGAAAGAAACATTAATAATAATTCAAATTCATGGTTATTCAGATCAAATATGCAATAGTCCTTACTCAGAGCAAAGTACGAGGAGTAGTTCATTTAGAAAGGGGAAAACAGTAATAATAAAATTGTTCCAAAGTACGATTCATATTTAAACAACATAGAAATAAAATCCCAAGGAAAGCCAGTCACGACACTCTAAGAACAGATCCCGCCCCATCGTCACTCGATCCCTCCTGATGTCCCATAGACATCAATGGCATCAAAGTACATGTCTCCTACCTGCACATAATCAGATGGGCCTTCTACTCGTTGGAATGAGCAGCACCCATGAAACGGGTGATCAGTACGCTACGTACTGAGTAAGGTAACCGAGCACTAAGACCAACACATAGCATACAAAATCATAAAGGCAATGCTCCACTTTCAAACCACGTATATGATTCATAAAGACATACAGATAATTACACAACTTAATAAATATTAAATCCACACATAAAGGCCCAAACAGTTCGGATTAATTACTTAATTAAACTTTTTACCGAAAATCAATACACACCATAACCTTTATCAAATCCATGTAACCACAGGAACACCCCACTATTTTAGCCGGTGGGCCGGTCACTTGCGGGATAAGGTCCACACCACTATTATTTGCCGGTGGACCGGTCACTTGCGGGACAAAGTCCACACCACTATTATTTGCCGGTGGACCGGTCTGGTTCCTGCTCACATGGGGTTCCACTGTAAGTAATTAATATCTTCTAAGTGTCTTTAACAAAATCGGGTTCGTTTTTATTGAGCTCGAGTCCCCCACTATTATTCGCCGGTGGACCGGACACTTGCGGGACAAAGTCCACACCACTATTATTCGCCGGTGGACCGGTCTCACATAGGGTAACAACCCTAACCACTATTCCTAACCGGTGGATCGGTTGGACCCGGCTCAATAATCTTTCGCTTTAAGTGATTAATGTCTTAAATATTTTATTCAAAGATTTTTGTCCAGACACGCATGACTATCTCCGTACCAATCCTAGTTCTCGTACATATCCCTAGCTCCACATGACCACTCTTCCATGCAAACCCTAACTCCATGTAAACCACTCTCCTATGCAAACTCTAACTTTCATTCAAAACCCTACCTCCACATAATCACACTCCCATGCACCCTAACTCCACGTAAACCACTCTCCCATGCAAACTCTAACTCTTATGCAAAACCCTACCTCCACATAATCACACTCCCATGCACCCTAACTCCACGTAAAACATATTTCCATGACAACCCATAATTCTCATGCAAAACCCTAGTCATCATGCAACTCCACGCAAAACCCTCACACCATACAACTTCATATAGAAATCCTAACACCATGTAGTTATGTAGAAACCCTAATACCATGAAATTATGTGGAAACCCTAAAACCATGCAATTATGCAGAAACTCTAACACCATGAAATTATATAGAAACCCTAAAACCATGCAATTATGCAGAAACCCTAACACCATGCAGTTATTCCCCATCATGATTTTAAAACCTCTTCATGCATGTCTTGGGTCACGCCACATCGTACTAACAACATATTTATACACATCATTCTCATGCCACAATCATTTAACGAAACACACCTCAACTTCCTTACATGCTCCATTTATAACAATTACATAATAATTACATAAAATACACGACAGATCATATCACAAGGCATGCATGGCATATAATTCATATATAACACAAATGGCCTTAGCACCCCTTACCTAAAATGTCACCGGTCTTGGAGCAAGTTCCTATACCACTTGAGGGCTTTGGTTGGGCTCACCTACTAGGGAAAAATATTAGGATTAGGTTTCTCTTAAGAGTTCCATTATTTCTAACTTATCCCAAGACCTTATTTTCAATTAAAAATTATTATATTAAAATTAATAATGTGATTCAAAACAAAAAGGTGATATAAGGGTTCCTACCCTTCATCAAAATAATATTAGTAAAGATAATAATAATAATAGTTCTAATAACAACTACCTATTAAAATAGAGATAATATCAAGAATATTAATAATAATAATAATATAATAATGCATAAGCTTTAAAATTTAAAGTGGGGTTTCGAATCTACCCCTAATTAATAAAATACCATTCAATAATATGAATACATATATTATTTATAATAATATTAAAATAATAAGGATAATAAAAATGAGAAAAATAATAAAACATACGCTAATTCAAATCATACCCTAAATTTAAAACTAATTATCTTATTCCCGCTCTCTATATCTGCAAGGAAAATTTAGCCTTCATATTTCATCTAATAATTGTAATACTGATAATAATAATCAAAATAAAATAAAAAAAATACTTGATTAACCATGAATTAATTTGAATAAAACAAAACAAAGGTAAATAAATATAAAGGAAGTCTAAGGAGGTCTAGGGTTTCACCTTGAGTCGTCAGAAGCAGCGGCACCGGAGGTGGTGCACGGCGGTGGCCGGAAAATGGGTCTAAGAGGGCAAAAGATGAAGAAACAAATAGAAGGAGCAGGGGAGAAATTAAAATAAGGTTATGGTTCGATGGATAAGGATTAGAGGGAGTTTTTGGGCGGTTCAGAGGGCAGTAGAAGTGGCGGAAACGGCAGAGGACGGCGACTTAAGGGTTTTGGAGTGAAAATTCTAGTGAGACGAGCAGCAAACTTGGCACGGCTATAGAGGCCCATGCAAGAAGAATCGAAGGTTTAAATTAGTTTAGTTAACTAGAGGGAGTTGCAGGGAAGAATTTGGGATATGGCGGTGGCGTTGAGGTTGGCTAATAGCGGTGGAATACGTATCTGAAGTTGCGGTGGCCGGCAACTCGGCTTAGGGTCTCCAGAAAAAAGAAACTCTAAAAAATCCTATAACAAGGCTATTTATAGATGTTGGGATGGATAATGAGGAGCTGGAGGTCGACATGGAAGTGTTAAATGCAAGAATTTGAGTGGCCGGTGGCAGTAATGGCTCGGCTTCCGTTTTGGGATGGTTCGAATTTCGCACACCGGTAGAGACAAAACGGGCGAGATTTAACGTCCAATAATTATGCCAATTTACTCCTGGAGTTAAGAGGAAGACAATGAGGCAAGAAACGACCGGTATTAATCGCCGTAGCCGAAGAGGTCATTGATGGGGTCGAAGGTGTCGTTGCAGCGTCGGGGGAAGACGGAGGGAGAAGGAAGAAGAAAGAAAGTGGGCCGGTCGGCCGAGGAAGGAAAAGAAAAGGAGAGAACCGGGCGGGTCGCGCGCCGGTTAAGCCTTCACTTAACAAGACGCAGCGTCTCGACATACAATAGCCCCAAAACACCGCGTCTGGGCGCACGCAGGGAGAAGGCCAGTGCCGCTGGGCCGCGGGAGAAGAAAGGAAGAAAAAGGAAGAGGATTGGGCCGCGCCTGGCCCAATTGGCGAACAAAAAAAAAAGAGGAAGAAAGAAAAGAAAGAAAAGGAGAAAAGAAAAAGAAAGAGGAAAAAAGGAAAAAGGAAGAAAATAAGGTTTTGGGTTTAAATGAATTAATTAGAATATTTTGGGTATTTAATATAAAATATTTATTTAACAAAATATTAAATTCCCTTTTTTTTTAGGCTAGTTTCGGGTTTTTAAAATATTTTCCATAAATTCCATTTTAATTAGCAAAACACCCAAATTTTCTTCCATTAAATTATTTATAAAATTAATATTAATGTGGAACTATTTTATCCTCCTTATTTTAAATAAAATAATTTATTTTGTTAATTTCTAAAATAAAATCCATAACTAGCTAAAATACCCAAATTACTCCTAATTAAAAAAAATAGTAATAATTTTCTTCTTAATTTGTCCTAATTAATTTCCTTTTATTTTAATCAAGTTATTTATATTTAATTAACTATCATAATAAATTTCATTTAAATATACTATTTAAAATTAGAACTTTTCGGGGCATTTCATTACTACCCCCTTAAAAACAGACTTCGCCCCCGAAGTCTCCTACGGTTATCCTAAGAAAAGGCTAGGAACCTCTAAGAATCTGGAATAACAATTTATTAACTAAACTTAAATCAACTACCCCCTTAGGGAGAAACCAGAAAAGAAAAAAAAATCTAACCTTCCATAAAAAGCTCCGGGTATGCTTCTCGCATCTCTTTTTCTGCTCCCAAGTAGCTTCTTCGGTTCCATGGCGACTCCATAAGATCTTAACCAGAGGCACCGAACTCGTACGAGTCTTCCTCAACTTAGTGTCAAGAATCCTCACTGGTTGTTCCTCGTAAGTCATCGAATCATCCAGTTCAACCTCATCTAGTTGAATTACGTGCGACGGATCGACAACATACTTCCTTAGCTGAGAAATGTGGAACACATTATGCACTCGGGCCAACTCTGGGGGAAGAGCCAATCTGTAGGCAACTTCACCCACTCGCTCTAATATCTGATAGGGACCGATATATCTAGGGCTCAATTTACCCTTCCTTCCGAACCTCTGCACTCCTTTCGTAGGTGAAACCCTTAATAACACCTTGTCTCCAAGTTCAAATTCTCCATCCCTACGCCTCTGATCGGCATAACTCTTTTGTCTACTTTGAGCTTCTTTCATCCGATCCTGGATTTGTCTGACCTGACGAGTCATATCCTCTATTAATTCTGGTCCCAACACGATCGTCTCACTAATGTCGCTCCAACACAAGGGCGTCCTGCACTTCCGTCCATACAGTGCTTCGAAGGGAGCCATCCCAATATTGGCATGATAACTGTTATTATATGAAAACTCCACCAGATGCAAGCGTTCTTCCCAACCTCCCTGGAAATCCAACACGCACGCTCTCAACATATCCTCCAAGGTCTGAATGGTCCGTTTTGTCTGCCCGTCTGTGGCAGGGTGAAAAGTTGTGCTCATCTTCAGTTTGGTACCTAAAACTTCTTGTAACTTTTGCCAAAAGTGAGATAAGAACCTTGAATCTCGATCGGAAACAATATCCTTAGGGACCCCGTGACGGCTGACCACAAATTTCATATATGCGCTGGCTAACTGCTCCATACTCCAGGTGGACTTCATAGGAATGAATATAGCTGACTTGGTCAATCTATCAACAATAACCCAGATGGTATCACAACCGCTTCTAGTTCTTGGTAATCCACTCACAAAGTCCATAGAAATGGAGTCCCATTTCCACCCCGGTACCTCCAAAGACTGAAGTAATCCCACTGGTCTTCGATGTTCGATCTTAACCTTCTGACACACAAGACACCGAGATACAAACTCGGCTACCTCCCTTTTCATACGTGGCCACCAGTACACCTTTTTGAGATCCTTGTATAACTTTGATCCTCCTGGGTGAACCGAATAGGGAGTCTGATGTCCCTCCTCCATAATACGATGCTTAAGGTCTGGACATCTTTGGGGCACACACCAACGACCCTTGAATCGAATACTGTCGTCCTCATGGACTCTGAACCCCTCGGCTTTGCCTTCCTGCATCTTCCGTCGAATCCTTTCCAACTTGACATCTCCAACCTGGCCGGCTCGGATCTCTTCAAATATAGTCGGAGTGAGCATCAAGGCATTCATACGAGTTTCGAGATCTCCCTGCTGAATCATCTCAATCTCTAGGTCTGCTAACTCCTTTATTGTCTTATCAGCAATCACACGACATGGCGTAGAATGTGTAGTCTTCCTACTGAGAGCATCAGCAACCACATTGGCCTTACCCTCATGGTAGGTCAACTCAATGTCATAATCCTTTATCAGCTCCAACCATCTTCTCTGCCTCAGGTTGAGCTCCTTCTGTGTGAAGATATACTTAAGACTCTTGTGATCTGTAAAGAATTTACACTTCGCCCCGTAGAGATAATGCCTCCAAATCTTCAAAGCGAACACAACAGCAGCTAACTCAAGATCATGCGCGGGGTAATTCTGCTCATGTTTCTTCAACTGTCGTGAGGTATAAGCTACCACTTTACCCTTTTGCATCAGCACGCATCCCAAACCATGCTTTGATGCATCGCTATAAACTTCAAACTCCTCGGTCTCTTCGGGTAAAGTCAACACTGGTGCAGTGGTCAACCTCTTCTTCAGTTCTCGGAAAGCCTCTTCACAAGGCTCATCCCATTGGAACTTTGTAGTCTTCTTCAAGAGATTAGTCAAAGGTCTGGCTATCTTAGAAAAGTTCTGCACAAATCGTCTGTAGTATCCAACCAAACCTAGAAAACTCCTGATTTCCGATATGTTCTTAGGGGGCTTCCATTCTGTGACTGCTGCAATCTTAGCAGGGTCCACAGCCACTC
This sequence comes from Tamarix austromongolica, assembly GCA_039764185.1. NCBI lineage: Eukaryota > Viridiplantae > Streptophyta > Magnoliopsida > Caryophyllales > Tamaricaceae > Tamarix > Tamarix austromongolica. Next base: position 87,219,200 of record CM077811.1, on the reverse strand, counting down.
CTTCCGCCGATACAATGTGACCAAGGAAGGCGACCTCTTGGAGACAAAACCCGCACTTTGATAGTTTCGCATACAGATGATGCTCTCTTAATGTGCTCAAAATGGTACGTAGATGTTTCTCGTGCTCCCCATCTCCCCGGGAATATATCAGAATATCATCAATAAAAAACACCACAAACTGATCGAGGAAGGGTCTGAATATCCTCGTCATCAAGTCCATGAATACTGCTGGAGCATTTGTAAGTCCAAAGGGCATCACCGTAAATTCGTAATGCCCATATCACGTTCGAAATGCAGTCTTCATGATGTCCGCATCAGCGATCCTCAATTGATGGTACCCGGATCTCAAATCTATCTTGGAAAACACCGTAGCTCCCTTCAACTGATCAAATAAATCATCTATTCTCGGGAGCGGATATCGGTTCTTCACCGTCAAATGGTTCAATCCCCGGTAGTCAATGTAGAGTCGAAGACTACCATCCTTCTTCTTTACAAACAATACCGGCGCTCCCCATGGTGATACGCTTGGTCGGATATACCCATGCTCCAGTAGTTCCTCCAATTGAACCTTCAATTCTTTCAATTCCACCGGCGCCATTCTGTAAGGTGCCTTGGAAACAGGCTCAGCTCCCGGCACTAGCTCAATCTTGAAGTCAATTTCCCGGACCGGAGGCATGCCTGGTATTTCTTCTGGGAAAACGTCCGAAAATTCTTTAACTACCGGAATATTATCCAAAGATTTTAGATCCTTATTCAGCTCCTTCACACTGCATAAATATAGAGGACACCCCTTTTGGATCAAAGCATTCAATGCAACCGCTGATACAACCTTAGTGGTCGGCTCGGATTGAGTCTTCCGATATGAAACCCTAGTACCCTTCGGACCTCGCAGAATCACTCGTTCTTTGGGCACAATCAATAACTGCTTTGTACTTTCCCAACATATCCATGCCCAAAATTACGTCAAAGTCTTTTAGATCCATTCCGACCAAATCTACTAGGAAGTCTACCCCTCCTATATCTAAGGCCACATCAGAAAACCTCCAACTACACTCCATCCTATCACCCGACGGAAGCATAACAGATAGTTCTATTCTAGTTGATGGTGACAATCCAGCCTTAGCAGCAAATGCAGAGGAAATGAAAGATAATGTGGCACCCGAATCAAATAACACATAAGCTGGAAATGAGTAAATGGTAAACATACCAGTAACAACATCCAACTGTCGGTCTGCCTCAGACTGACTAATAACATTTAGGCGCCCTCCTGACTGGCCTCCTTTCTGAGGATGAGGCTTAGGTCCCTGTGGTCTTTCCCCTGTCTCTCGAGCTGGGGCACTAGATGGAGCAGGTGCTCTCTGATAATACTGTTGGGACGAGTTCTGTCTGTGTTGTTGAAAAGCATGTTGCTGAGGCATCAACGCTCCTCCCTGTTGATATGATCGACTATGATTCTACTGAAAACTCGGTGGCCCCCAGCACTCCACTACTCGGTGACCTGCCTTCCCACAATTTAGGCAAGTGACCAATTTGCCCTTACAATTCCTGCCCTGATGGACTCGGCCACATTTCCTGCAAACTGGGCCTCTCGGGGGTCCCTGGCTCTCGTTGTGACCTCTCGGTGGTGGCCTCCTGAATTCTCTGGCTCCGGGCTGGACCCCGCTCCCAGAACTCTGTACCTCAGGCTTTCTTTTCCCAAGGATGGCAGCCTGCTCATGGACTAACGTATCTGCAATGCAAGCACGCTCATAAAGGGATGCCAAGTCGGTGAATGGCACTGCACCCATCATACGACGAATGCTAAAGTTTAGTCCTTGCTCAAATTGAAACACCACTGTGGACTCATTGGCGGCAATCCGTGGAGAAAATCGGAGCAGTTCTATGAAACGGGCATAGTATTGGCGGATAGTCATCGGCCCCTGTGTCAGCTGCATAAACTCCCGAAGCTTATCCCTCATGAGGCTCTCGAGATAGAATCTGGTGCGTAAGGAGGTCTTAAATGCCTCCCAAGTAGTCGGAGGACCTTCTTTGGCACGAAACTCTTCCCACCAGGCATCTGGTACGCCCCTGAGGAAGAAGGCTGCAATGTTGGGCCGTCCGTCAGCTGGACAATCCACAGCCTCAAAGGTGCGATCTAGATCGCGGATCCACCCCTCTAAAATCACCGGGTTCTCCTCCTCAGAGTATGTCGGAGGATGATGTCCCGTAACCCTCCGAAGCCAATCCTCCCCAGCACTATGGTTTTGCTGGGTGAACTCAAGAAAAGCAGTGACGGCATCCTCTAAACGGTTAATCCTCCCGTTTTTCACCATTTTGTTGTAGTAAAAATAACTACTTAGAGATAACCCAATGATTCAAGAATATTTAGCAAGGTTTTCTACCACTTGGGGAAACCCTAATATACCCTTGTACTCCTCATCGTGACCGGAATCCAAAAAGTTAGAAAATAAAATGGTTTTCCATTAAGGTGGAAAATTCTTTTTGAAATTCAATAGCAACTTCAAAATTAACTTTATTTCCAAAAACGAGCATGGTCGACAAGATCGACCGCTCTGATACCAACTTGTAACACCCCAAAATTTACGATTTTTTTTTAAAAAAAAAAACATTATATAACTTACAACTGTAACTTTTGGAGATGTTACCGCCACACTTAATACTAGACCGGTTCACTCCTACCGTTCCAGTATTAGGTGCTAAGGCTAAGATAAATTCTTGAAAGAAACATTAATAATAATTCAAATTCATGGTTATTCAGATCAAATATGCAATAGTCCTTACTCAGAGCAAAGTACGAGGAGTAGTTCATTTAGAAAGGGGAAAACAGTAATAATAAAATTGTTCCAAAGTACGATTCATATTTAAACAACATAGAAATAAAATCCCAAGGAAAGCCGGTCACGACACTCTAAGAACAGATCCCGCCCCATCGTCACTCGATCCCTCCTGATGTCCCATAGACATCAATGGCATCAAAGTACATGTCTCCTACCTGCACATAATCAGATGGGCCTTCTACTCGTTGGAATGAGCAGCACCCATGAAACGGGTGATCAGTACGCTACGTACTGAGTAAGGTAACCGAGCACTAAGACCAACACATAGCATACAAAATCATAAAGGCAATGCTCCACTTTCAAACCACGTATATGATTCATAAAGACATACAGATAATTACACAACTTAATAAATATTAAATCCACACATAAAGGCCCAAAAAGTTCCGATTAATTACTTAATCAAACTTTTTACCGAAAATCGATACACACCATAACCATTATCAAATCCATGTATCCACAGGAACACCCCACTATTTTTGCCGGTGGGCCGGTCACTTGCGGGATAAGGTCCACACCACTATTATTTGCCGGTGGACCGGTCACTTGCGGGACAAAGTCCACACCACTATTATTTGCCGGTGGACCGGTCTGGTTCCTGCTCACATGGGGTTCCACTGTAAGTAATTAATATCTTCTAAGTGTCTTTAACAAAATCGGGTTCGTTTTTATTGAGCTCGAGTCCCCCACTATTATTCGCCGGTGGACCGGACACTTGCGGGACAAAGTCCACACCACTATTATTCGCCGGTGGACCGGTCTCACATAGGGTAACAACCCTAACCACTATTCCTAACCGGTGGATCGGTTGGACCCGGCTCAATAATCTTTCGCTTTAAGTGATTAATGTCTTAAATATTTTATTCAAAGATTTTTGTCCAGACACGCATGACTATCTCCGTACCAATCCTAGTTCTCGTACATATCCCTAGCTCCACATGACCACTCTTCCATGCAAACCCTAACTCCATGTAAACCACTCTCCTATGCAAACTCTAACTTTCATTCAAAACCCTACCTCCACATAATCACACTCCCATGCACCCTAACTCCACGTAAAACATATTTCCATGACAACCCATAATTCTCATGCAAAACCCTAGTCATCATGCAACTCCACGCAAAACCACCACCCCATACAACTTCATATAGAAATCCTAACACCATGCAGTTATGTAGAAACCCTAATACCATGAAATTATGTGGAAACCCTAAAACCATGCAATTATGCAGAAACTCTAACACCATGAAATTATATAGAAACCCTAAAACCATGCAATTATGCAGAAACCCTAACACCATGCAGTTATTCCCCATCATGATTTTAAAACCTCTTCATGCATGTCTTGGGTCACGCCACATCGTACTAACAACATATTTATACACATCATTCTCATGCCACAATCATTTAACGAAACACACCTCAACTTCCTTACATGCTCCATTTATAACAATTACATAATAATTACATAAAATACACGATAGATCATATCACAAGGCATGCATGGCATATAATTCATATATAACACAAATGGCCTTAGCACCCCTTACCTAAAATGTCACCGGTCTTGGAGCAAGTTCCTATACCACTTGAGGGCTTTGGTTGGGCTCACCTACTAGGGAAAAATATTAGGATTAGGTTTCTCTTAAGAGTGCCATTATTTCTAACTTATCCCAAGACCTTATTTTCAATTAAAAATTATTATATTAAAATTAATAATGTGATTCAAAACAAAAAGGTGATATAAGGGTTCCTACCCTTCATCAAAATAATATTAGTAAAGATAATAATAATAATAGTTCTAATAACAACTACCTATTAAAATAGAGATAATATCAAGAATATTAATAATAATAATAATACAATAATGCATAAGCTTTAAAATTTAAAGTGGGGTTTCGAATCTACCCCTAATTAATAAAATACCATTCAATAATATTAATACATATATTATTTATAATAATATTAAAGTAATAAGGATAATAAAAATGAGAAAAATAATAAAACATACGCTAATTCAAATCATACCCTAAATTTAAAACTAATTATCTTATTCCCGCTCTCTATATCTGCAAGGAAAATTTAGCCTTCATATTTCATCTAATAATTGTAATATTGATAATAATAATCAAAATAAAATAAAAAAAATACTTGATTAACCATGAATTAATTTGAATAAAACAAAACAAAGGTAAATAAATATAAAGGAAGTCTAAGGAGGTCTAGGGTTTCACCTTGAGTCGTCAGAAGCAGCGGCACCGGAGGTGGTGCACGGCGGTGGCCGGAAAATGGGTCTAAGAGGGCAAAAGATGAAGAAACAAATAGAAGGAGCAGGGGAGAAATTAAAATAAGGTTATGGTTCGATGGATAAGGATTAGAGGGAGTTTTTGGGCGGTTCAGAGGGCAGTAGAAGTGGCGGAAACGGCGGAGGACGGCGACTTAAGGGTTTTGGAGTGAAAATTCTAGTGAGACGAGCAGCAAACTTGGCACGGCTATGGAGGCCCGTACAAGAAGAATCGAAGGTTTAAATTGGTTTAGTTAACTAGAGGGAGTTGCAGGGAAGAATTTGGGATATGGCGGTGGCGTTGAGGTTGGCTAATAGCGGTGGAATACGTATCTGAAGTTGCGGTGGCCGGCAACTCGGCTTAGGGTCTCCAGAAAAAAGAAACTCTAAAAAATCCTATAACAAGGCTATTTATAGATGTTGGGATGGATAATGAGGAGCTGGAGGTCGACATGGAAGTGTTAAATGCAAGAATTTGAGTGGCCGGTGGCAGTAATGGCTCGGCTTCCGTTTTGGGATGGTTCGAATTTCGCACACCGGTAGAGACAAAACGGGCGAGATTTAACGTCCAATAATTATGCCAATTTACTCCTGGAGTTAAGAGGAAGACAATGAGGCAAGAAACGACCGGTATTAATCGCCGTAGCCAAAGAGGCCATTGATGGGTTCGAAGGTGTCGTTGCAGCGTCGGGGGAAGACGGAGGGAGAAGGAAGAAGAAAGAAAGTGGGCCGGTCGGCCGAGGAAGGAAAAGAAAAGGAGAGAACCAGGCGGGTCGCGCGCCGGTTAAGCCTTCACTTAACGAGACGCAGCGTCTCGACATACAATAGCCCCAAAATGCCGCGTCTGGGCGCACGCAGGGAGAAGGCCAGCGCCGCTGGGCCGCGGGAGAAGAAAGGAAGAAAAAGGAAGAGGATTGGGCCGCGCCTGGCCCAATCGGCGAACAAAAAAAAAAAGAGGAAGAAAGAAAAAAAGAAAAGGAGAAAAGAAAAAGAAAGAGGAAAAAGGAAAAAGGAAGAAAATAAGGTTTTGGGTTTAAATAAATTAATTAGAATATTTTGGGTATTTAATATAAAATATTTATTTAACAAAATATTAAATTCCCTTTTTTTTAGGCTAGTTTCGGGTTTTTAAAATATTTTCCATAAATTCCATTTTAATTAGCAAAACACCCAAATTTTCTTCCATTAAATTATTTATAAAATTAATATTAATTTGGAACTATTTTATCCTCCTTATTTTAAATAAAATAATTTATTTTGTTAATTTCTAAAATAAAATCCATAACTAGCTAAAATACCCAAATTACTCCTAATTAAAAAAAATAGTAATAATTTTCTTCTTAATTTGTCCTAATTAATTTTCTTTTATTTTAATCAAATAATTTATATTTAATTAACTATCATAATAAATTTCATTTAAATATACTATTTAAAATTAGAACTTTTCGGGGCATTTCAAGTGGTCAGAGGCGTTCTGCCCTGAGTGTTTATTCTGGTCCACCGGCTATAATAGTGGGGAAATCGGGCTCGACAGACCCAAACGAATAAGTTAATCCACTGGGAAAATACTAAGTACTTACAGTGAAACACCATATGAGTCGGGGCAAGTCCGGTCCACCGGTTAGAATAGTGGCCAGTGGCGATCTGCCCTGGGTGTTGATTCCGGTCCACCGGCTATAATTGTGGTCAGAGGCGTTCTGCCCTGTGTGTTTATTTCCGGTCCACCGGCTATAATAGTGGGGCTCCCGCGCTCACATGGATTAATGAAGAATGCTTTGAATGAATGTGAATGAAGTAACCCATGGAAAAATACTAAGTACTTACAGCGGAACACCATGTAAGTCGGGGCCAGTCCGATCCACCGGTTAGAATAGTGGCCAGTGGCGATCTGCCCTGGGTGTTGATTCCGGTCCACCGGCTATAATAGTGGTCAGAGGCGTTCTGCCCTGAGTGTTGATTTCCGGTCCACCGGCTATAATAGTGGGGCTCCCGCACTTACATGGATTATTAAAGAATATGTGTGAAATGGACATATTATTAACGAGGATAAAGAATAAGTCACCGGAAAGTACTCAAGCCTTATCTTGTGTGTTATCGCTTGTTGTCTATATGATCGTGCAATGTGTGTTATGTGGTATGATTGTATGCTTGGCCTTAGCGCACCAGCGCCCTTACTCAGTATTGGACCCGTACTGATACTACCTTGATTGAATGGGTCTTGTGATGATCCACCAATGGTGGGGAGTAGACCTCCTATGCAGGTTTGATCGGTTACTATTTTGGGGTGGAAGGCTTGACTTGAGTGAGTAGGCGATCCGGATACTGATCCTTTTTGGGGATTGTTTTGTTAGCTATATTTTGTATTACGTTTCCCGTTTTTAAAGAAAAAAAAAGTATTATGGGGTTGTAATCCTGAATCGTATTCAAACTTCTATTTGACTTATGTCTTATTAATGATTTATGCTAAATGTCGTCTTGCATTTTATGATACTTCGTACTTATTGATGATCAGTTTTAGCCTTAGCACTTAGTGCCGGAACGGTAGGAATGAACCGGTCTGGTACTAAGTGTGGCGGTAATACCCCCAAGTTTACGGTTTTAATTCTTTTGCTTCCGCTAAACCTTTTGATTTAAACGAAATTTTTCAGTAGTAAATTTGGGGGTGTTACAATAGGTGCTAAGATAATCTTCCTCTCATCCTTCTGTACTGTATATCTATTCTTATAACCATCATGTATTACCCTTCTATCATATTGCCAAGGCCTACCTAACAACAAGTGAGCTGCATGCATAGGAACTATATCACATAAAACATAATCTTCATATTTTCCTAATTTTAAATTTAATAAAACTTGTTGACTAACTTTGACATCTCCCAACTCATTAAGCCATTGCAATCTATATGGTTTTGGATGTTTAGTAGTTGTTAACCCTAATTTAGACACTAACAGAGTACTTGCAGAATTAATACAACTACCACTGTCTATGGCCATGTTAAAGCATTTATCATCAATTAAACACCTGGTATGAAATATATTTTCTCTCTGTATAGCATTAGAACTGTTTAAAGCCCTATGTACTACAAAAAGATCCCTACTCACTGGTAATTCTATTTATTCTTCTAGATCACTATCATCTTCTCTGATTACACTAACCTCTTCATCTTCTTCTTCAGATTCAGATTCTATGTCTCCAGATTCTCTAATTAAAATGTTTCTCTTGTTTGGACAATCAGAAGCTATATGTCCCGATCTTCCACATCTAAAACATTTAATATCCCTAGTTCTTTTTGGTCCATTCACAGGGTTTTTCATCACATTCTTACCCTTTTCAAACTTATTTCCTACCTTAACTTCATTATTCCTACCTCTAGATTCAACCTCACTAGTATTCTTCCAGTTTCCAGAAGTAGTTCCCCCAAAGTTTCTCCTTACTGTATTCTTAAACCCAATCCCAGGGGGTTTATATTGTCTAGACTTCCTTAATTGAATCTCTATCTTAGTAGCTATATTTACCATCTCATTTAAAGTCCCACAAGGATATAATTCTACTTTATCAGCTATCTCTGAATTTAACCCACTCAGAAACCTAGCCATGGTAGCATCGTCATTCTCAATAACTCCTATCTTAATAATCAAAACCTCTAATTCCTTATAGTAATCATCCACTGTCCTCACTCCTTTACTAATTGTTTGTAATCTCTTATGTAATTCCCTATAATAGTAACTTGGCACAAACCTTTTTCTCATTAAAGTTTTAAATTCTGCCCAAGTCTGTATAGGTGGTTCCCCACACCTACGTCTAGTTAACACCAAATTATGATACCAAGAGGAAGCATACTCAGTAAATTCTACTACAGCTACCTTAATTTTCTTTTCCTCAGAATAATTATGACACTCAAACACTAGTTCTATTTTCCTCTCCCACTCAAAATAATAATCAGGGTCATTCATGTCATTTAACCCAGGTATACTAAGCTTAAGATTATTTAAATTCCTATCAATGAACTCTAATTCCCTATCTTGCCTATTGTTCTGCCTAGGAATCCTATCACTATTATTAGATACTTGATCTTCCAGCTCTTCTAGATTAGCTATGGGTGGAATTCTAATCCTAGGGTCCATAGGAGCCCTTCCTAATACTCTTGCTTGGTTACTTTCAACTCTGTTATGTTGTAATTCATTAATTCTTATTTCCTGTTCTCCTAGTCTTTGTTCTAGATTAGCAGATAATACAGAAAATTGAGCAGTCATTTGTTCTTGAAAATTCTAAGAGTTTCTAATAGATCATTACTGGAAACAGATTGGTTAACAGACTGTCCATTGTTATACATAATGAAATTCTTTTGACTTAAAAACTAACACAGCAGCAATTAATTAACAGGATCAGTTTATTTAATAACTTCAGACAAACAGAACACACAGGCTAATCACAAGAAGTGTCACAGAATCAATGATTAACAGATATAGCAATAGTATAGCTTACTCAGACTTGTCCCAGCCAATAATAATTTGACAAAGATGAATAAGTGAAAGGTAACGATATTACCACGACTGCTTAACCAAATAATCCACTTATTTAGGGGACCCCTCTTCTTGGAGGCCTTACCCTTTTCTCGAAACTAAAAGGTTCGTCGGTTATTTCACCTGAATACTTATCAACGAACAAATAATATTGCAAAGAGATTGGAAATTAATTATAGCAGACAGTAGTATTTAACAAGAAAAATTACGAATCGAGGTTACCAACAACAATTTGTCGCAAAGTCAGTCAAGATTCAAATTCTTGACCAAACCCTAGATCGATTAGGGTTTCTTTTGGGAACTTCAAGACAGCGGACAAAATTACTTCAATTGCCAGTTTAAGAATGACGGAAATTGATACAGCCTTCGTCGTTTTCAAACCCTAAAATTTCACACCTCAAAGTAGGGTTAGCAAAAACAACAGATATCGAACCAAACATTGAAAAAGACTTAGTAGTAACAATTAAACTACGAGCACTCGAATAATTGAGGCTCTAATACCAAATGATGGAAACCTGTTAGGGTTTCATGAAAGGATCGAGAAATTAATCGAGCGTAAGGTTCGATTCGCCGGATTCAACCTAAGGAAAACTCCCAAAGGAAGATCCAAAGATTCAGAGGCACAGTTTTACAACGGCAACTGAAATCGAAGGAAAGAATGATCAAGATCGATCAAAGATAGAGAGCAGACACAGAGGAGAAGAGTGAGTGAGAGGTTCGCCGAGAGAGGCAAGTCGCGAGAGAGAAAGATCGAGATAAATCAAGAATCGTATTTCGTCCAAAATTATGTGCGTATTACAACGTATATGGCCTATTTATATAAGCATACAGACCGTAAAAAAATACACACACATACAGTCTAGACGCCATCACAACCCAACAATACAAACGGGAATCATCGACAAAAATTAGGCCGAAGATATAGGTTCGACCAGCTCAAGAACGCAACAAGAGAAACTCCCCCAAATACAAGGTAAGTTTTAGACATAATTCCCATCAGCTAAATTAACTTTAGCTAATCATGGCTATTAAGGATTGATTAATCCACAATCCAACTAGTCCATAATTATGGACCGGGTGGCGGACTATACAACCGACCTAATTTCCATTAGCCAATTCGACCGGCAAATGCATCACATGGGATTACATATAATTAACAAAAAATTACATAATCTGCAACACTCCAGCAGTTGCATCTAGAATCCACAGAATCCATGTGTTGCATCAATTTCCTATTTATTCACACAAATAAGACAAACAATTATACGTAACAAATATTTCATAGCAATTATCAAAATTAATTAAGTATAAATTTTTAAGATTCATATTAGGTTGACCATAAAATTTTGAAATAAAAGGAAAATGGTTTAGTATGGAAATAAAAACTATTATGCAATATTTGTTATTTTTGATCACTTTATAAAATATTAATACTTAGAGTGAAAGACATCAAGTTAGGAATTCTTTCTCTCTAGGATTAGCTAAGTTCATTATTGTGCCACTCTACCCGAATAAGGACCTATTTTACTCCATTGGTAGCCTAAGGGCCCTATAGTGGTTATCGATATTTTAGGATTAGGTGACTGAGAATGGAGGATATCATGTTGGTTTTGAGCAAGATTATGACCAACTATACCCCTATGTCCCTTAATTCTAGGGTAAGGGAATTCTATCTCTTATGGGTGTTAATATGACCAGTTGTACTATATTTTCCCTGGGTTTATTATATCCCCTTTAGTTAATAATAATGGAAGTAACTATTATGTAAGAAAATAAAAAGGAATTAATTTGGATATGTTGGTTCGTTTCTTAACTTAGTGCCTCACCCTTATCTATTGTTATTATTTTGGATTGTAGGTTTGGTAGTTTCGTTAGTGCTCTACCTTATTTTTGCAATTGATATTATTGGTTTAATATGGCTATTGTGTACATTATAATGATGTGGAGTGACTTTGTTAGATTAGCTATAGAGCATGAGATTGTGACATTGTGTACATTATCCTATGATTATTCCATACTACTATAATATCGTCTTTTTTCTTACACATAATTTTTTATTATTATGCAATTAAATGCAAAGTGGGCATGTTACCTATTTTGAGATATTTTTATTTACTTAGTATGCAAATGTCGTATTGATACTCATTTTGCATATTACTATGTGAAAATAATGGAGTGGTTTGAGGCAAATAATAGACACAATGATAAGTGAAGCCTGATGACTTCTAACCATAGGTGTATGGTGTTGAAGTAGCATGCCATATCGATCCTACAAAGACTAGGATGTGAGTAATGGGATAGTGAGAAGATCTCCTATGTATAAAATAATGATAGGGATTGTAACACTCCAAAATTCACTAATTTTTTTTTTAAAACGGAAGCAATTAAGATAGAAACACTTAAAACCTGTGAATTCTGGGAATGTTACCACCACACTTAGTACCAGACCGGTTCTCTCCAACCGTTCCAGTACCAAGTGCTAAGGCTGAAGAAAAGATTTACGTTAAATTCATATTAAAAATTCATAAAAGGATTCGAAAGATCATACAATAAAATCAGAGTACAAGAAATTAAGAGTTAATTACAATACCCTTGAAGTTTCAAATAACACTTGTAACTTCTAAATAGAAATAAATTTAAATAAGATAAAACCCAATGGGTCAAATTCCGGATTGCCTACTCACTCAATTCAGACCTGCCACCCCAAAACAGTCTCTGATCTTAAACCTGCAAAAGAGGTCTGCTCCCCACCATCAGTGGATCATCACAGGACCCATCAACCAAGGTAGTATCAGTACGGGTCCAGTACTGAGTAAGGTGACTTGATCACTAAGGCCAACACACAAACACATAAATTATGCAGAACATAGAAGGGCATAATTACCAACAAAATGACATAAGGTGCTTACGACCATCCAAGTAAGAGTACAAGGCACGATTGTAGTCCAGATTAATCGTTTCATTAATCTCTTATTAGAGTCCGATTCACACCATGCCTTTTATCAATCCATGCGAGCATAGGAACACCCCACTATTATAACCGGTGGGCCGGTCACAATAGAGCATCATGCCCTAACCACTATTATTACCGGTGGATCGGTTCGGTTCCTCCTTGCATGGTGTTCCACTGTAAGTAATTAGTGTCTTTTATTTCCCTTAGCAAACTCTGGTTTATTTTCATTGAGACCGGGATCCCTCACTATTATAACCGGTGGGCCAGTCACAATAGGACATCATGTCCTAACCACTATTATTACCGGTGGATCGGTCACAATAGGGTAAAACCCTAACCACTATTTTAACTGGTGGATCGATTCCGTTATACAATACCCTAAATCCAATCTATACCAACCAAATATTCATCCTTACCAAACCCTAGATTTAAATCACATAAAACTGAAGATTCATCCTTACCTTACAATCGATTAGATTCTCCCACATAAAATCATAAATTAGAATCTCCCAAGCAAAACCATAAATTGGATTCCCCCAAACAAATCATAAATTAGATTCTCCCAATCAAATTATAAATTATATTCTCCCATATAATATCATAAATTACATTCTCCCAAATAACATCATAAATTAGATTCTCCCAAACAAACCATAAATTCGATTCTCTCATATAACATCATAAATTAGATTATCTCAATTAACATCATAAATTGGATTCTCCCAAACACACTATAAATTCGATTCTCCCATATAACATCATAAACTAGATTCTCCCAAATAAAACCATATATTATATTCTCCGCATAAAACCATAAATTATATTCTTCCACATAAAACCATAAATTAGATTTTTCCTTATAAACCATAAAATTAGGTCAACTCACTTCCCTTAGTCAACTTCTTTCCCCATCCTCCTTTTTCATCCTTTCTTCCACACAAACCACATTGACATCCTCTCATGCATGTCTTACAAGCTCACAACACATATTGTCACATACACATAGTACACATGCCATACAAAACATACTTCAACTCCATGTCATACCACATATAAAATAATTAATAATAATAAATATAGGATAAATAGCATGCGAATCACATAATGCACATAAGCACATAAAAGGCCTTAGCACCCCTTACCTAAAACGACACCGGTCTTGGAGCACACTCCTACGCCTCCTTAGGGTTTGGACTGGTTTTACCTATTATGAGATAAGAGCTAAAATTAGACTCTCTCCTATCAAAATAATATTAAAAACTAACGTAATATAAGACTAGGCTTTTGATAAACTAATAATAACAAAAGTAAAAAAATAATATCAATATTAATATTAATAAGATTAATAAAAATAGTAGAAATAATAATAAAAAGGCATTACTCAAAAATAAAGTGAAATAAGGGCTTCAAACCCTTTACCAAAATAATACTAAAAAGATTATTTGTAAATTACATAACCAAATTCAGAAATAATAATAGTAATAATAATAATAATAATAATAATAATAATAATAATAATAATAATAATAATAATAATAATAATAATAATAGTAAAATTAATAGCAACACTAATGTTAAAATATTTGTATTAATAATGATGGAATAAGAATAAGGGAAATTCGAAATAGAAAATAATAATATTTATTATGCTTATAACATTTTATTATTAATAATAGTAAATATAGAATTAATAAGAAGAATAATAATAAAATCGAATTAAAATATATTAGGCTTCAGCCCTCTACATAAATAATAATAAAAACATTAATACTAATAATAATAATAATAATGCATATTTAAAATATAAATATCAAAAATAATAATTATAGTATTTATATACAAATAATTGAAATAAAATAATTTAAGGGTTATAAAAATAGGAAAAATAGTTGAGAGGGTCTAGGGATCAACCATAGGTTGGTGGGGATAGGCGGCACAGGCGGTGGCGCACTACGGCGAAGGGGGTGGCCAAAAAAAGAGAAGAAAGAAGGAAAAGTTGCATGTTGGGAATAAAATAGAGAGAGTGGTGGTGGAAGTTGGGTTGTTTTGCGTTGCCCATAAGGAGAGGAATGGAATAAAGGTGGCAGCACAGCCAAAGGTGGCGGCGCACGCCGGCGGCGGTGGTGGCCGAATGGAGGAGATGAAGAAAGAGAGGGGAGGAGAACGAGAAAAAGGAAACTAAAGGTACGGGAAGGTAGGGCAGGGTCTGCAGCACACTTTGGGAGGTGAAAGAAGTGGCCTTAGCGGCGGAGGAGGGGGCTAAGGGAGGCGCGAGGGGTGGCGGGGCAAAAAACAGGGTTGATCTGGAAGGGAACTTCGTACAGCTGGGGCGGCTTGTGCAAGAAGAATCGAATGGTGAGGTAGATTTGGTTAGCTATAGGGCGGTAGGCGGAGGATGAGGCGTCTAAAGGAGTGGGGACGAGGAAGGATTTTTGGGTTAGGAAATCCAAACTCGAACCACAGTATATTGTGAGGGTATTTATAGAGTTAGAGGAGAGGTTAGGGTTATTTAGGTCGGTGAGGGGATAAGGAAGTAGGGTTTGGGCTTACCGGAGGCGAGGGTTGGCCGGCGGCAGCAAAACGGGCATGGGTGTACGTAGGAGAGAGAGAGAGAGAGAGGATGGCGCGAGAAGAGGGAGATTTGGTTGGGTCAAGAGTTTCGACGATTCAGGGGGAAGAGATAGGAATAAAAATCGCAGGTCAAAACGACCGTAACCGGTGGCGAAAACCAGGGGGTGAGCGGCGGTGCAGGTGCTGGTCGTCGAGCTGGCAGGCGGAAGGAGGAAGAAGAAGAAATGGCCAGACCGGGCGGTTCGCGGAGGAAAGAAGAGAAAAGAAAAGAGGGAAGATCGGGCCGGTTTGCGTCAAAGGTTACTTAAATAAAACGCGGCGTTCAGAGCGTATAAATAGATAAAACACAGCACTAAGAAGGGCAACAGAAGGGCGACGGTCGCGCGGCGCAGGCTAGACCGAAGGAAAATAAAAGGAGAAGACGGGGCCGCCGGGGTGGCCCAGTTTGGGGAGAAGAAGAAAAAAAGAAAAGGAAAAGAGGAAGAAGAAAAGAAAGGAAAAAGGAAAAAAGGGAAAATAAAAATAGTGGGTTGGCTTAGTTAAATTAATTAGAATATTTGGGATAATGAAAAATAATAATATTTAAATAATATAATATTTAAATCCCTTTTTTGGCTAAATAAGGATTTTTAAAATATTTTTCATAAATTCTATTTTAATTAACAAAATACCCTAATATCTCCAATTAAATTATTTATAAAGTTCATATTAATTTGGAAATATTTTATTCTCCTTATTTTAAATAAAATAATTTATTTAATTAATTTCCTAAATGAAATCCTTAATTAGTTAAAATACCCAAATTTTTTCCTAGTTAAAATACTTTTAAATTTCTTCTTAATTTTCCCTAATTAATTCAATTTAAAAATAATTTATTTAAATAATTCTTATAATAAATATCCTTTAAATGTAGTTTATACAATTAGAAATTTTTCGGGCATTTCAAGGATAGATGATGTCTAAGCCTAAATGAAATGAAAATATGTAAACAAAATCCAACTATAATATAATAACAAATGAAATTCAGTTTGAGAAATGCCTAAGGTTACAATCAATCCCTTTAACCCCAATGTGATCGAATATTAACCCCAAATCCCAAATCAAAATGCTTTATCATGAATGACAACCAAAGTATGTAGAGTTATGCACTCTCAAGCCACTACAACCTATTTTCTATTCAGAATCGTCTATCTCTACTATGAATGTAACAATATGCAAAAAATTATTGTGTATCATATTCTTTTTTTTTCCAGTTTTAGAGGCTAACCAACATCTCCTAACTTTTTTGTTTGATCTCTAATCATGTTAGTGTATCCCACTCCTACTCATCTCTTGAATCTCACTAAGTTTCACTAAAGAATAATAGAAAAGTGATAATTTATTTCCTATCACACCAATTAATGTATTAGCACAACACATATGACAAGGAATTAGGTTAGACAAGGTTCAAATTCTCAATATATTTAGATTAAGGGATTTCCCTTCACCTCAGCACAGATGAATTAGCTCATCATGGATTTCATTAAGATCAACATCTTAAACAAAGAGAATTATGTCAATTGAAATAAAAAATAAAATCTAATGGAAAAATACAATACCCTCTTTATTCAAGATGATAAATTCACTTTGTTTTTCGTCTGACAGGGAACAAGAAATTGAGATCAATAAATGGAAGATTATGAATGAATTGGGGGTTGGATTAGATTGGATGATGATAAATAAATAACCTTAAATCTCTCTTTAGTGCTCCCAAAATCATTTTCTTTTTATCCCCTCAATTCCTCTCCTAAACTGAAAAAAAAAAAATTATATACATGACTACCCATCAACATGGCCATATAAATTAATATAGTAGAGCCATGTTAACAGTTGCTACTTTAGCATTGTGCATGTTTTGTATTTCTACCATAACATCTTTTTTGGACTTTGGATTGAGTTGATTTTTTTAAGCATTGGATAGATAGCAAAAATATGTACAACTTTCATGTTTGACACTTTCTCAAAATAAGATGGAATTATAATTGAATTTTCAAGTCTTTAATCCTTTTCATACTTTGAGCACTCATGTTTGCTTCTATTTTCATCCAGCTATTATTTTTTAGCTCCTTTTGATCCCATGTTTTTGAAATACCTACAAAATATGATCAAGAACAATTAGATTAAATTTTGAAAAAAATCATCATATAATAACATTAAATCTTCATGTTAAAGTCGATATGATTGATATAATTCATGCCTATCAACTCTCCCCTGCTTGACTTGTTGCTTGTCCTCAAGCAACCAACACATATAAAAGTACATAGTAAAAGTAATAGGTCAAAATAAGATCCCTTTCTCAGCAATGATTGTTCAAACAATCACATCACACCAAATCAAATATACACATCATGACCCCAAAATTCATTAAAATGTAAAAGCATGATTCTTGAAAATATTTTCCACGTTGCATACTTAGGAAAGAAGTGGACATGTATTGTTGAATTCTCAAGTCAAAATCATGCAAGGATAAGATTTTGTAGGGATTGGAGGAAACCATGAGCTAAACTCGTATAAGACTCAAGTTTCAAACAAGCAACCTCACTTTAGGTACTAGAACACTCATCTCTCGTGTTTATTTATATGAATCAATTTTGAAGTTTTTCTCAAGTGTTTACACTCATGAACATGATCACCTATATACTTGCAATGCTTCTTGATTCTCTAGCACTATAAATACATAGAACATAACATAATCAAGAGGTCCTATTAAGGTTGTAACTAGGTCAAAGGTAAGAATGTTAGGACATATTTTCTTTAAAAAAAACTAGGGCTACAAGTTTAGAACCATTGATGTGTGATCAATAATAGCTATATAATTCTCTTTCACCTTAATAAACATTTTTTTCTTTTTCATTTTTTTCGTTTATTTTTTTAATAGTCCCTATGTCTTTACCTTGAAAAACAAACCAAATTTTCTTATTCTATTATTTCCTTTTTCTTTTTTTTCATCCTACATAATTATTCTTCTTTTCACACCTCCCCCATGCTTACGATACACTATACTCGTACATTTGTTCTCAATATACTCATCACTACACTAACTCTAAATTAAGGTAGGAATATAAGGATAAAGGTTACAAGTGCGGTTAAATCAACAAAATAGGCCAAAAGCTCAAAAGGTCCAACAAATAATAAAATGTTAAGGTTAGGCTATTTGGCTAATATAGGTTTTATTAAAAAAAAAAGCATGCCTCTATCATCTTACTGTATATCATAAGACATATACAATTTGAAGAAAATTATTACAAGTCTAGTTTCACAAGACATGGCTGGACATTACACATAAGAAAAATATTAAGACTGCTTTTTTTATGAATCTGTCTATTAGGCTCAAAATCTCACAAGGTCTAAATAAAAATGCCAATTCTAATCCTTTAAATTATAGAACAAATCATTGCATTAGTTACACTGCAACGAACCATAGAAAATTCTCAATACATATATAACCCTCATTTTCACCAAAAAATTACACTCATCCCTTGAGTATGCAACCAAAACATTTAAGGTAAAAACTTAAAATCATTTTCAAGAAATTGTTAGGGGTTCTTAACAAGTCAAGTAAACTTACTACAATATTATGTCAAACAATCTTCTATTATCATCGATAAGAGATTAGTTTTGACTTTTATTCCTCTTTTGTTTTTTTTTTCAAATTTCAAATTTCAAAATTTTTAATATTTTTTCAATTCAATTTTTTTAAAAAAATATAAGAAATTCATAATTATAAAAATAATGCAAGAAACATAAGCAAGGCAAAAGGTAGCACTATAATATCTCCCTCATGCTTATAATTCACATTGTCCCTAATTTGTTGACAAGGTAAAAGGGAATATAGGAACTCATAGGCTATGTTTACTTGGTGGGTGGTGGTGTAATAGTGGCAAATGTTTCTTTGCTTTTTATTTATCACTTTGGAGCCATGAGTAATCTAAAATTATGGTTGGGAACTCAAAAGCCTCAATTTTAACAAATAGAGAATAAACCTTGGATACGGGTTGCCTATAATTAATTCTTAAACCCCAAAATCTGCCAACACTTTTAACACTTAGAATTTTTTTTTCCTTCATTTTTCTCCTTCCTTATGTCGTTATTCTTTGGAAGCCACATCATCTTCTTAGAGACTTCATCATGTACAGCAATATCAACACAAAAATTGTTGTAAGTTAGTACAAGCTACAAAAATAAAAGTGAAAAAATGTTCTAGGTAAATGAAAGCATAAACTTAGGTTACCTCCCAAAAAGTGCTTATTTAAAGTCACTAGCTTGACTCACTCATTTCTAATATTTTTCTTCAAGAGAATAACAATCTTGAGTTGTTCAACACCACCACCATTATAAGGTTCTAACAGTTAACCATGAACATTCCTTTATTAGGATGTGAAATTTCCAACGCATCGGAGGGATATATGTTTGTGATTGAGAATGACTTGGATCATTGGAATTTTAACTTTCTAGGGGAAAGCCTTAACCTAAAATTAAAGATAACCACCTATTGTCCCTTGAAAAAATAATGCTTTGAAATTTGCATATCATGTAACTTCTTGATATGTTATTTATAAATATTTGCACTCTCACACATATCAAAATGAAACTCATTCATTTCGTTTAGCTGAAGTTTACTATGCCTATTTGAATAGCTCAAATTAAAATTTAGAAAATTTAATTCACAAAATACGTTATGTTCAAGTTTGATTAGGAGATGCCATGCCTTCCCATACATCGAACAATAGGGGGACATGCCAATCGAAGTTTTGAACACTATTCTATATATGAAAAGTGTGTCATCTAATTTGATAGAGCAATCTCTTTGAGTTACACTTATGGTTTTCTCCAAAATCTATTTAATCTTGCTATTAGTTACTTTGACTTGACCACTTGTCTGAGGATGGTTGGGAATTTCCACTCTATGTGTGACACCATCCTTCACTAGGAGGAATTGAAATTGTTGTTTGTAGAGATGCTTCCCTCCATTGCTAATAATAGCTCTAGGTGGGCCAAATCGCGTGAAAATATTTTATTTCAAGAGTTTGACAAACACCTTGGCATCATTTGTATAAAGTTCCATAACTTCTACCCAATTGGACATATATTCCGCAAACATAAGGATATACTCATTGCCAAAAGAATAAGGGAACATTCCTATGAAGTCCATATCCCAAATGTCAAACACCTCACAAACCCTGATATTAGTTAACTACAACTCATGTTTTTATAATATATTCCCAATCTTTTGGCACCTATCACAAGTAGAAATAAAGGTGTGAGCATCCTTAAAATATTAGGCAAATAAAAGGCAAATTGTAAAACTTAGCTATGGCCTTAGTTGGTCCAAAGTGAACTCCAACCTCCATACTACGACAATGTTCCAAGATAGAATTAATCTCCTCATCATTCACACACCTCCTATCAACATAAATTCTAAAAAGTTATGGATCATCTCAAAAATAATACTTTACCCCAGAAAGTAACATCCTTCTATTATGATATGAAAGATGAGTGGGTAAAATATTACCTGCTAAGAAATTAGCTCTTTTAGCATATAATGGAGTAGACATGATTTGAACAATGTAAAGGTTCTCATCTAGAAATTCTTTATTTATGGAATTGGTTCCCTCCTCTATGATAGATTAGGGACATCATGAGAGATGATTTGTAACATTATGCTCACTCCCTTTTTTATCTTTCACCATGAAGTTGAACTCTAGGAGCAACAATATTCATCTTATTATCCTAGCTTTAGCATCTTTCATAGCAAACAAGTACTTTAATGCAGAGTTGTTAGTTTAAACAATGAATTTATTCAATAGCAAGTAAGAATGAAATTTATCAAATCAAATACTATGGCTAAAAATTATTTTTTAGTAGTAGCATAATTTTGTTATATAGAATTTAGAATTCTACTAGCATAGTTAATGGTTTGAAACACTTTATCTTTTCTTTAAACCAAAACAACACCAACAATTGCACATTAATTTAAAGTCTAAATAAGAATAAGGAAATTCCATAATAGGTGCACTAATCAAATTTTCTTTTGGATACATGCAAGTAGTCATAAGAAGAAGAAAAAATGAAAGTAGTATCTTTAATAAAAAACTCACATAGAGGCTTAGCTATTTTTGAGAAGTCCCTAATGAACCTTCAATAAAAGCTAACAAGAACAAAAAAAATACTGACACCTTTAACAGTAAAGGGAGGGGGAATTATTTCAATTACTTCAATTTTATCCTTATTAAATTAAATCCCCTAGTTAGGGATTTTATGACCAAGGACAATCCCCTCTTGGATCATAAAATGACATTTTTCCTTATTAAGGACTAAATATGTGTCTTCACACCTTTTCAACACATTATCCAATTTATTTAAGCATACATCAAAAGAACATTCAAACATAAAAAAAATCATCCATGAAAATTTCTATGAAATCCTCTACCATATCATGAAGAATTGCCATCATATATCTATGAAAAGTAGCTAGACCATTGCACAATCAAAATGGCATTCTCCAGTATACAAAAATACAATATGGACATATGAATATTGTTTTTTCTTTATCCTAAGGTGATAGTAGGATTTATATGTACCTAAATAACCATCTAAGAAAGAGTAAAATTTGTGGCCTGCCACTCTCTTTATCATTTGATCAATTAAGGGAAGAAGGTAATGGTCTTTTCTTGTTGCATCATATACTCATCTATAATCCGTAAAAACATGTCACCCTGTTACGATACGTGTAGGGATCAATTCTTTTTTTTTTCATTAGAAACAACAATAATACCCCCTTTTTTAGGTACCACCTACATTGAACTATCCCACACACAGTCAAATATAGAAAAAAATTATGCCTATATTGAATAATTTTTTCACCACTTCTTGCACTATGGGATTACGTTGTCATTGAGGTTTTACCATAGGCTTACAACCCTTCTCCATCAGAATTTTATACATGCATATAGATGGAATGATTCCTTTTAAGTCTATAATGGTCCACCAAAATAAACTTTGTGCTTCTTCAATGCTCTCAGTAGATTCTCTTCCATCAACCTACTCATAGAAGAGGAAGTAATAGCTAGAAGATAAGTAGAACCATTTAAAACCACATATTTTAAATGACAGGGGAGGGGCTTGGGCTCAAGCTAAAGAGGCTCTTTAATGGATGGTTTTAATACTTTTATCTTATCATGCTCTATGCCTCTAAACTCTAGGATATGAAGAAGACTCCTCCAAATTGTGGATTACATCTATAACGCCTTCATCTTCCTCATACATATCAAGTCCATTCGTGAGACATGCTCCTAATGGGTCATTTGATCTATTCACTTAAAAATACTCACCAACACATTCATCAATAGAATTAGTGCATAACCAAGTATCTTTTATTGAAATTGTTTCGTGCCAACAAATACATTAAAAATAATTTGTTCCTCATAATTCCTCAAAATTAGTTTACCCTCATGAGAAACAACAAAAGTTATACTTGTGGTAAAAAAAAATAGTTTCCATATTGTTAAAGGTACCTCATAGTCCTCTTCTATCTCAGAATGACAAAGTCTATAGGAAGGATGAACTTGTATATTTTTATGAGAACTTCTTTAATAATACCCTGCAGATACTTAATTTATTGATCTTCCTTTTGGAGAGATATGGTCATGGCCTTTAGTTCACGTAATCCAAGCTTCTTAAAAATGGAAAGGGTATAAAGTTAATGCTTTCACCAAGATTGCAAAGAGCCTTATCAAAATGTAAACTATCGATGTTGTAAGGAATAGTAAAACTCCTTGGATCTTTTTAAAATGCCCCGAAAATTCCTAATTCTAAATATTATATTTAAATGAGGTTTTATCATAAAGATTAATTAAATAAATTATTTTAATTAAAATAAAATAAAATTAATTAGGGAAAATCAAGAATAAATTTATAAGTATTTTAATTAGGAGGAATTCAGGGTATTTTAGCTAATTAAAGATTTTAATTTGGGAATTTATTTAAATAAATTATTTTATTTAAAATAAGAATGAGAAAATAGTTTTAATTTAATAATAATTTTATAAATAATTTAATTAGAGGAATTTAGGGTGTTTTGATAATTAAGATGGAATTTATGGAAAATATTTTAAATATCCTAATTTAGCCTAAAAAGGGATTTAAATATTATTTTATTTAAATATTATCATTTTTAAATATCCTAAAATTTTAGATTAATTTAATTGGCCCTAATCTAATTATTTTTCTCCTTTCCTTTTTCCCTTTTTCTTTTTCTTTCTTCCTTTTTCCTTTTCTTTTTCTTTCTTTTTCTTCTTTTTCTTTTTCCTCTTCTTCTCGCCGAACTGGGCCAGCTCGCGCCCCAGTTTCCCTTTCCCTCTTCTCTTTCCTTCGGCGCGGCCCAGCCCGCGAGGCCGACTCCCCCGTCCCTTTCCCCAACTCCGCGTTTTATGTTGTTTTGACTCTAGACGCGTCGTTCCATTTAACGCATCCTCGACTCGCGCCCGAACCGCCCGGTTCTCCCTTTTTCTTTTCTTTCCCCAACCGACCGGTCTGCCTCCCTTCCTTCTTCCTTCTTCCTCCTTCCTCCTCCGTCGCTGCGACGCAAGCTTCGACCCCGTCAATGACATCTCCGATTACGGTGAATAAGCCGTTTCTTGTCTCATTGCCTTCCTATTAAATCCAGGAATAAATTGGCATAATATTCGTGTGTTAACTCTCGCCCGTTTCTCCTCCCCAACCTCTCGAAATTTTGAGCAAACCAAACGATGCCCGACCGTTTTCTACCACCGGCCACCCAAATTCTTGCATTTGACACTTCCATGTCCACCTCCAGCTCCTCATTATCCATTCCAACATCTATAAATAGCCTAGTTGTAGGAGTTTTGAAGATTTTTCTTCCCCAAAAACCCTCGGCCCGAGCTGCCGCCACCCCAACTTCAGACGCCTCTTCCGCCGCCGTCAGACAACCTCAGCGCCACCGAAACATTCCTTTCTCTTCCCTGAAATTTCATCTAATTAACTAAACCATTTTCACCTCTCGATTCTTCTTGTACGAGCCTCAATAATTATGCAAACTTGAATGCTCGTTTCGTCGGAATTTTGACCCCGAAGCCTTAAACCGCCTTCCACCGCCGTGCGCCGCCACCTTTGGCTGCACCACCACCATCATTTTGTCCCTCTCCTCCTGTGCAACAATAAACACCTCTTGTATCACCTCAATTCTCCCTATCTTTTTCCCAACATCCATCTTTCTCTTTGTTCTTCTAATTTTCCGGCCACCGCCGCCGCCGCCGTGAACCACCGTTGGTGCCACCTATCCCCACCAGCTTAAGGTTGAACCCTAGACCCTCTCAACCATTTTCCATATTATTATAAGCCTTGATTTAATTTATTTCAATTATTTGCATATAAATACCATTATTATTATTCTTAATATTTATATTCTTAATATGTTTTATTATTATTTGATGTAAAATTTATGCTGAATTGTACTTGCAGGGTGGAGAGTGATAATAAAATAATTTTATTGTTAGTTTCGAATTTTAAGTTATTAATTGAATTATTATAGGATTATTATCATTCTTCTTCTTATTATTATTATTAATATTATAATTATTAGAATAATTATTATTAACGTTTTATTGTTTATTCTGGAAAATCTTAGGCCCTAATTTTGTATTAACATTTGCACTTATTTATTTAAGTATTATTATTTCTACTGTTCTTATAACCATTAATAATAATATTATCATTATCTTTATTATTTCAATATTATTATATATGTTATTAATTTTATTATTAATATTAAATAAATGGTAAGTCTTTAGTTATTTTAAAACTTATATGTTATGGTTATTATTATTATTTTTATTTTTATTTTTATTTTTATTTTTTTTATATTCTCATTGATATTAGTTTTATTATCCTTGATATTATTTTATTAGTATCATTATTATCATTAGGGTAAAATCTTTAACCCTATATTATCAAGGTTTGTAATATCTCTATTATTTTTTTGTCTTTAGTAAAGTTATAATTTTGTTAAGGTTATTTTATTAGTATGTTATTAATTGGTCAAAGCCCTAAGAAGGCGTAGGAACGTGCTCCAAGACCAGTGTCGTTTCAGATAAAGGGGTGCTAAGGCCTTTTATGTGCTAATGTGCATTGTGTGATTCAAATGCTATGCATTCTATGTTTATGATTATTAATTATGCCGTATATGATATGACGTGGAGTTGAAGTATGTTTTTCGTATGGCATGTGTATTATTTGTGTATGACCCTATAAGACATGCATGTGAGAATGTCGATGTGGTCGTGTGGGGAAGAAGGATGAAAAAGGAGGATGGAGAAAGAAGTTGATTAAGGGATGTGAGTTGACCTAAGTATTCCATGTATTCATGAGTAGAGGAATAAAATGGAGAATTTTAGGGTTTCGTGTATGAGAATCTAATTTATGATTTTTGAGGTTTTGTATAGAGAATATAATTTATGATGTTATATGGGAGAATTGAATTTATGGTTTGTTAGGAAGAATCTAATTTATGATGTTATATGGGAGAATTGAATTTATGGTTTGTTAGGGAGAATCTAATTTAAGACGTTATTTGGGGAGAATGTAATTTATGATATTATATGGGAGAACCTAATTTATGATTTGATTGGGAGAATCTAATTTATGATTTGTTTGGGGGAATCCAATTAATCCAAATTATGGTTTTGCTTGGGAGATTCTAATTTATGATTTTATGTGGGAGAATCTAACTTATAGTCTTGTATGGTGGAATCTAAATTGTGGTTATGAAAGGGGAGAATCTAATCAATTGTATTATGTGGAAAAATCATTGGGTTTTATATGATTTGAATCTTTGTGTTGGTATGGATTGAATTTAGGGTTTTGTGTGAATGAATCTTTGGGTTGTATATGGTTTGAATCTAGGGTTTGGTATGAATGAACCTTTGGGTTATGTGGATTGAATTTAGGGTTTTGTATGATGAGATTTTGGGTTTTGCATAATGGTTGTATGGTGGTATTAGGGTTTGCATGGAAGTTAATAATTGCATGGGATGTGTACAGTTTGTATGAGAGTGAATTTTACGTATGGAACGCTGATTTGGGATGTAAGGAAGGTAATGTAAGTATTATTCGGGTGTTGAACTATTTTGGATGAAAAATAGTACGTGGAGCATTATGAGTGTATGGAAGAGATTGAATTAAGGTTTGGAGTAATGAACTCTGGGTTGTTGTGATTAATTAGGGTTGGAGTGGATAATTGTGGTTGGTTATGATTAACTAAGGCGTGGAGTGGCTAATTATGGTTGTTATGGTCAAATAAGGTTTGGAGTGGTTAACTATGGTTGGTTGTGGTTAATCGAGGTTTGTGGTGGCTGATTAGGGTTTTTGTATTATCTTGTGCATGTGGTGACTAAAGTGTAATTATGATGGTGGAATTTTATGATTTGTGATGTGTGATGACTGATGCATGTCCAAGGAAAGCCTTTGAATAAGATACTTAAGACACTAATTATTTAAAGTGGAAGATTGTTGAGACGGGACCAACCGATCCACTGGTTCGGAATAGTGGTTAGGGTTCTTACCCTATGTGCAACCGATCCACCGGTAATAATAGTGGTTAGGGTGTTTACCCTATGTGTGACCGATCCACCGGCTATAATAGTGGTTAGGGGATGATGTCCTATGCGTAACCGATCCAACGGTTATAATAGTGGGGGTTCCGAGCTCAACAACCGCAAACCAAAGTTTTGCTAAAATGCCTAAAAGATACTAACTACTTACAGTGGAACACCATGCGAGCCAGGGCCAACCGATCCACCGGTTAGGAATAGTGGTTAGGACGCGTAGTCCTATGTGTTTCCGATCCACCGGCTATAATAGTGGTTAGGGTATGATACCCTATGTGCCTCCGATCCACCGGCTATAATAGTGGGGGCTTCTGTACTCGCATGGATTTGATATAAAGCTTAGTATGTATCAACTTTTGATAAAGAGATTAATTAAGTAATTACTCCGGACTATAATTGGGCCTCCGTACTTTTACCTGAATTGTTCATATACCTTTATGTTGTTATGTTGGATTGTCCTGTTATTATTCTGCATGGATTATGTGCTTATGTGTTGGCCTTAGTGCTCGGTTACCTTACTTAGTATGTAGCGTATTGATCACCCTTTTTATGGGTGCTGCTCATTCCCACGAGTAGTATGCCCTTCTGAATTTGTGCAGGTGGGCGAGATATCAGTTGGGGTTGAGCGTTGAGCATGTTTGGCTCAAGTTCGAGAGAGTTGTGGCCGTATTTCATTCTTTATGTAATTTTATTTCCTGTTATTATTTCTTTGTATTGGAGTATTTATTCTCTTTGATTTCGCACTCTGATTTCTATTTTATTACGTTTATAAACGTTTATGCGTACTCTGATTTTTAGGTATGATCTTTCAAGTTCTTTTATGAACTGTTGATTTGAATTTAATGTAAATATTTTCCTTAGCCTTAGCACTTGGTACTGAAACGCTCGGAGAGAACCGGTTTGGTACTAAGTGTGGCGGTAACATTCCCAGAATTCACAAGTTTTAAGTGATTCAATTTTTATTTGCTTCCGCTTTAAGAAAACAAAATAGCGAATTTTGGGGTGTTACACTTTTATGCTAGGTGGTAGTTTATTTTGGAGCAAAGCTGAACACTCTTCCTTAAATCTAACCATATCACAATACTCTAGTTTCCTTTTATTAGCTAAAATTTCCTTTCAAAATTGAAAATAACTATAAATTAAGGTTAAAGCATCAACAAATGGAATATTTATATGAAATTTGTCAAAGTTTTCAAGAAAATTAGAAAATTGAGTATCTAATTTCTATTATTTCAACCTTTAGAGAAATGGGATGTGAGGTTGATAAGGTTTTACCTCATGTTGTGAACTCTCACCAAGTGTTGGCTCATTTTTTACCTCCTTTTGAGAAATAAAAATTTCTATGGGTTGCTTATCAACTTCCTTTTTCTTACCCTTTTCTTCCACGCTCAGAGATGGTATATCAAAAAACTATTTACCACTCCTCAAATTGTTTGCCTTTACATCCTTTCTTTATTACTATGCAATGTTCCTTGTTCTCTTTTGGAGATCATCTTTGCCAACAATCTTACTTGCACCTCTGAGTTCTTTAAATAAGCCTCCTGATTTTTCATTTGAGTGTCTTGATTTTGGAATCTACACTCGCTTTAGTTTATGAACTTATTAAATAATTCTTCCAAACTTTGTTTTGGTTTAAAGGTCTTGGTTTGGTATCTTAGAAATAGTCTTACTTGTGATGGAGCCTAAGTTGGGTTTTGATTTCTCTAAGAAAAATTCGAGTTATTCCTTCAAATAGGATTTTAGGTGTTTGAATAAGGATTGTTGTTAAACCTACAAAAATTTGAAAGAAAGTTAGCATGCTTAAATGATAATATAAAAAGGTTACCCACCTGGCACTCAGTGCTAGTGTGAGGTCAACCACATAAGTCACATCTCACAATTAGGACCTACACAGCAATAGCCCTAAAGTTAGCCACTTAGTTAGTCAAAGCATCCAACTAAGACAAAATAATAGTGACCACATCAACAAAATTGATACCCACACTTATACTAGGTAATCTCTCAACATATCGGTGATGGCTAGTAGATGCTAACTCCTCAATAAAATTGTAGGAATCTTCTACGGTCTTATTCATGATTGTCCCACCTAAAGCTGCATCAAGCATAGAACGATTAGCAAAAAATAAATCTTTATAAAAATTCTAAAACTACAACCAAATAGGTAGACTATGGTGAGGACATTTTCTCAATAATTCTTTAAATGATTCCCATGTTTCATATAATGATTCCTTATCATACTACATAAAAGTAGTAATATCATTTCTCATCTTAGTAGTTTTTGATTATGGAAAAAATTTAGCAAGAAATTACAGAGACATATCATCCAACATAGAAATCGATCCTACCAACAAAGAATACACCCAACTCTTAGCTTTACCTCTAAGAGAGAAGGGGAAAAGCCTAAGCCTTATAGAGTCATAAAAAATCCATTTTGCCTAAAAAAAGTATCACAAATCTCATGGAAATTAGCAATATTAGCATTTGGGTCATTGTTTGGGAATCCTCTAAATTAAACTACTATTTGAATCATCTGAATAATGGCTAGTTTAAGTTCAATGTTGTGTGCTTTCACAGTTGGCCATTCAATGTTGGAACCTATAGCATCTAGATTTAGGATGGCATAGTCTTTGAGAGATCAACCCATTGGAGCATGTACTTTCCCCTAGAGTAGTATACAAATTAGGTTAAGCTATTTGGTCATATGGTATAAAATCCTAAGCTACCTTTATCATTTTCTCAATCAGAGCATGTTTTCACAATAAGCTTCAAATAGCATAAGAGTAAGTTTTGCTAATCTTTATAGTCCATTACATGATCTATAGCAAGTAATTTGATCAAAACAATTAAAGATATATGAGGTTTGCAAAGAAACATTGAAGCTAAGAAAAGTAGATCATTTCACGTAAATTCACTCAGAAAAAGAAGGTATATTTAGTTCAAAATCTCACTAGAATGTGATGAATCTCAACATGGCATGTCGGTAGTTAGAAAATCATACATGTTCTTTCTCCATTCATATCTAGACACATAGATATGTGACAGATGGAATTTATAGACTATTTTCCTGCATAAAAATGCCATTTATTTCTCATTAATTTTATATAATTTAATCTTTTCTCAAGTTTTTCTCTTTTGAATAGACTTTTCAGGAAAAGATAAAAATACAGAAATTCAAAGGAGAAATCAACGAAAAGAGGAAGTGATGTGAATCTTGTAAATTTATATTCAAGTAATTTTGAAATTTGTTGTGAATTAATTACTTACAATTGTTTATCTTATTTGTTGAATTAATAGGATAATATCGCAGCTTATGGGAATCTGTGAACTGGGACATAAGTGCTAGGCAGTTCAGACTATGCTTGGAATGTTCAGATTATGTAAATTTTTATTAAACATTTTTGTAATCCCATATGATGTATTCGCCGGTCGGAATGGGCTGATGGGAATTAGGACGGTTGTATAATCCGCCACCCGGTCCATAAAAATTGGACTAGCTGGATTGTGGATTAATCAATCCTTAATGACCATGATTAGCTATAGTTGTTTTAGCTGATGGGAAATTAAGCCTTAAGCTTAATTTTATATTTGGGTCATTTTCTTTATGATGGCTGGCTGGTCGATACCCTATGATGTTGTTGTTTGGTTTGGGTTGTTCGACACTGTTCGACACTTTATGTTCTTTTGGCCCAAACGAATTGTGTTGCGTCCATAACAGGCTGTAATGTTCGTACGTATTTTTTGTATCAAATACGGCTGCTGTATACATATATATAGATGATACATACGATGTAATACACACTTTTGACAGAAATAAAGCTCGGTGTTATTTTTCTCTCGATCTCTCTCGACTCTTTCTCTCTCTTGGCGATTCTCTCGTTCGCTTCCTTCCGCTTCTGTCTCGTTCTCTTCTCGATCGATCTTGATCACTCACTTTCTAAATTCAGATTCAATTGTGCTTCTGAAGTTGTCGTTCTTCCTTTGGAGAGTTTTCCTTAGGCTGTACCGGCGGAAAATCGAACGTTGCGCTCGATTAAATCTTCGATCCTTTGCGAAACCCTAACCGGTTTCCATCATTTGGTATCAGAGCCT
The DNA here is from genome assembly GCA_039764185.1 of Tamarix austromongolica. NCBI lineage: Eukaryota > Viridiplantae > Streptophyta > Magnoliopsida > Caryophyllales > Tamaricaceae > Tamarix > Tamarix austromongolica. Next base: position 87,188,279 of record CM077811.1, on the reverse strand, counting down.
CGGTTTTCTAGAGTGCTCGTAGTTTCTGTATCAATGATTAAGTTTTCTTCATTTTTGCTAACTCGATTTCTGTATTTCGCTAACCCTAGTTTGAGGTGTGAATTTTAGGGTTTTACAGCGACGAACTCAGTATCAATTCTTGTCGCTTTCAAACCGGCAATTAAAGCATTTCGACCCACTATTTTTGAAAGTCTGAAAAGAAAACCCTAATTGACCTAGGGTTTAGTCAAGAATCTAAATCTTGACTGACAGAGCGACCTACTGTTGTTGGTAACTTTGATTTGTAATTCCTTTGTTAATACTACTATCTGCTATACTTAATTTCCAATCTTCGACAAATTATCTATTTATTGTTAAGTATATAGGTTGAAAATTACAACCGGCGAACTATCTTGGTTTCAAGAAAGGGGATAGTCCTCCAAGAAGAGGGGCACCCTAAATATTTGAACTAATTGCTTAAGCAGACGCGGTAATATCGTTCCCTCCTACTTATTTCGTATTATTGAAATAATTTTGTCAAATTATCGTAAGTAGTGAGTTATTCTGAGTAAAAATTTTACTGTTGATATTACTGTTAACATTTGTGAAGCCATATTTCTGTGGCATATTGGTGTCTGTTGTCTGTGATTCTTGGATCAGTTGCTTCTGTGATTAAAATTACTGCTGTGTTGATTGTTGATTACTGTTGAAAACTCATCATGTCTAATAATGGTCAATCAGTGAATCAATCTGTGTCTAGTAATGACCTTCTAGAAACCCTTAGGACTTTTCAAGAACAAATGACTGCACAATTTGCTGTCTTATCTGCTAACCTAGAACATAGATTAGGAGAACAGGAAGTAAGACTTAATGAATTACAAAATAACAGAATTGAAACTAATCAAGCAGGAGTTTTAGGAAGGGCTCCAATGGACCCTCGGACTAGGATTCCACCTATAGCTAATCTAGAGGAGTTAGAAGATCAAATATCCCACAATAGTGATAGGATGCCTAGACAGAACAATAGGCAGGATAGGGAATTAGATTTCATAGATAGGAATTTAAATAATCTTAAGCTGAGCATACCAGGGTTCAATGGGAGAAATGACCCTGATTACTATTTTGAGTGGGAAAGAAAAATAGAATTGGTATTTGAGTGTCATAATTACTCTGAGGAAAAGAAAATTAAAGTGGCTGTAGTAGAGTTTACTGAGTATGCGTCTTCTTGGTATCATAATTTGGTGTTAACTAGACGTAGGTGTGGGGAACCTGCTATACAGACTTGGGAAGAGTTTAAAACTTTAATGAGAAAGAGGTTCGTACCAAGTTACTATTATAGAGAGTTGCATAAAAGGTTGCAAACTATTAGTCAGGGAGTGAGATCAGTAGATGACTATTATAAAGAGTTAGAAGTTTTAATTATTAAGACAGGAGTTATTGAGGATGATGATGCTACTATGGCTAGGTTTCTGAGTGGATTAAATTCAGAGATAGCTGATAAGGTAGAGCTGTATCCTTGTGGAACATTAACTGAAATGGTGAATATAGCTACTAAGATAGAGATTCAATTGAGGAAATCTAGGCAATATAAACCCCTTGGGGTTGGGTTTAAGACTACTATGAGGAGAAATTTTGGGGGAAATACCTCTGGAAACTGGAAGAACAATAGTAAGGTAGAGTTTAGGGGGAGAAACAATGAAGTTAAGACAGGACAGAAACCTGAAAAGGGCAGGAATGTGATGGCAAATCCTGTAAATGGGTCAAACAGGACTAGGGACATTAAATGTTTTAGATGTGGAGGTTTAGGTCATATAGCTTCTGAATGCCCTAACAAGAGGAATATTTTGATTAGAGAATCTGGGGAAGTAGAATCTGAATCTGAATCTGAAGAAGAGGAAGAAGGGGCTAATGTAGTAGGAAAGGGAGATAGTGACCTAGAAGATGAAGTAGAATTACCAGTGAGTAGGGATCTCTTTGTGGTTAGAAGAGCTTTAAATAGTAATAAGTTACCTGATTCCAATGCTTTACAAAGAGAAAATATTTTCCATACTCGATGCTTAATTGATGATAAGTGTTTTAACATGGCTATAGATAGTGGCAGTTGTATTAATGCTGCTAGTACCCTTTTGGTATCTAAATTAGGTTTAAACACTACTAAATATCCAAAACCATATAGATTGCAATGGCTTAATGAGTTGGGAGATGTTAAGTTTAGTCAACAGGTTCTAGTAAATTTAAAATTAGGGAAATATGAGGATTCTATTTTATGTGATATAGTTCCTATGCATGCTGCTCATTTGTTGTTGGGTAGGCCTTGGCAATATGATAGAAGGGTAGTACATGATGGTTATAAAAATAGATATACAGTACATAAGGATGATAGGAAGATTGTTTTAGCACCTATGACTCCAAAGGAAATATTTGAGGATCAAACCAAAATTAAATCTGATTATAAGGAATTAACTAAGTCTGATTTGGGAAATGATCATAGTACAAAGGACATGAAAGGCACTTTTGGATTTTATGCTAAGGGTAAGGATGTAGGAAAGGCAATAAAAAGAAATGCTAATGTATATTTGATGGTTTTTAAGGGCTGCTATGAGAGTCAGAAAGGAACAATTGAAGAAGTACCTAGTACAGTGAAAATGTTATTGGAAGAATATAGTGACTTATTTCCTGAGGATATACCTAGTGGATTACCTCCATTAAGGGGAATAGAACATCAAATAGACTTTATTCCAGGAGCTGTTATACCAAATAGACCTGCTTATAGAGCAAATCCTGAAGAGGTTAAGGAACTAAAAAGACAAGTAACAGAATTGTTAAGTAAAGGATACATTAAGGAGAGTATGAGTCCTTGTGCAGTACCTGTATTACTAGTACCTAAAAAGGATGGTAGTTGGAGAATGTGTGTGGATAGCAGGGCAGTAAATAAGATAACTATTAAGTATAGATATCCAATTCCTAGGCTGGATGAGATGCTCGATCACTTGTGTGGTGTTGTTATATTTTCTAAGATAGATTTAAAGAGTGGTTATCATCAAATTAGGATGAAACCAGGGGATGAGTGGAAAACAGCTTTTAAGACAAACTTTGGATTGTATGAATGGTTAGTAATGCCTTTTGGGTTGTCAAATGCTCCTAGTACTTTTATGAGACTTATGAACCATGTATTAAGGGAATTTATTGGGAAATTTGTGGTTGTTTATTTTGATGATATACTTATATATAGTAAATCCTTAGAGGAACACTTGGGACGTTTAAGGATTATTTTGAATGTGTTTAAAGAAGAACAACTTTATGCTAATTTAGCTAAGTCTAGATTTTGTTTGGACAGTGTGGTTTTCTTGGGATTTGTGGTAGGAAAAGAAGGTGTGTCTGTAGATGAAGAAAAGATTAAAGTTATTCAAGAGTGGCTTGTACCAAAAAGTGTAACTGAAGTAAGAAGTTTTCATGGATTGTGTTCTTTTTATAGGAGATTTGTGAGGAACTTTAGCACTATAGCTGCTCCTTTAACTGCCATAACAAAAAAGGATAATGGGTTTATTTGGGGATTAGAACAACAACAATATTTTGAGACACTTAAGAATAAGTTAACCCAAGCACCTGTGTTGAGTCTTCCTGACTTTGAAAAAATTTTTGAATTAGATTGTGATGCCTCAGGGTTAGGAATAGGGGATGTACTTTCTCAAGAAGGAAAACCAGTGGCTTATTTTAGTGAAAAATTAAATGGTAGTACTTTGAATTATTCTACCTATGAAAAGGAATTGTATGCTTTAGTGAGGGCTTTGGAGGTATGGCAACATTATCTGTGGCATAGGGAATTTGTAGTTAACACAGATCAGGAGGCTATTAAGTATTTAAAGAGTCAGTCAAAGTTAAATAGGAGACAAGGTAGATGGATAGAATTCATTGAAAGTTTTCCTTACATAATTAAATATAAGTAAGGTAGTGATAACATAATTGCAGATGCTTTATCTAGGAGATATGCTTTATTGAATACTGCTGACACTACTTTATTAGGATTTTCCAGTATTAAGCTATTATACTTAGAAGATAATGATTTTAAAGAAATATATAAAAGGTGTGAAGTTTCTTCTCAAGGAAAATATTTTATTAATGAAGGATACTTGTTTAGGGAACATAGATTATGTATTCCTGCATGCTCTTATAGAGGATTATTAATTCAAGAGGCACATAGTGGTGGATTAATGGCACATCTAGGAACTCAGAAAACTTTAGATGTTTTAATTGAACATTTTTATTGGCCACACATGAAAAAGGATGTTTTGAAACATTGTGTTAATTGTATTAAATGTAGACAGGCAAAAACTACTTCAAAACCTTTTGGATTATACACCCCTTTGCCTGTATCTAATCATCCTTGGGTTGATGCGTCTTTGGATTTTGTGTTAGGATTACCTAGGACTAATAGAGCTAAGGATTCCATAATGGTTGTGGTAGATAGGTTCAGTAAAATGGCTCATTTTATACCCTGTAATAAAACAAATGATGCTGTAGCAATGGCTGAATTATTTTTTTCTAATGTGGTTAAGTTACATGGAATTCCTAAGACTATAGTTTCAGATTGGGATGTTAAGTTTTTAAGCCATTTTTGGAAAGTTTTTTGAGGTAAATTAGGGACTAAATTATTATTTTCTACAACTTGTCACCCTCAAACTGATGGTCAAACTGAGGTGGTTAATAGAACTCTGGGAAATATGTTGAGGGCTGTCCTTGGAAAGAATCTTAAACAATGGGAGTATGTTTTACCTCAAGTGGAATTTTCTTATAATAGGACTTTACATTCTACAACTAATAAAACTCCATTTGAGATTGTGTATGGTTTTAATCCATTAACTCCATTAGATTTGAGTCCTTTACCTCATACTGACTTGCAAAATTTTGATGCTGAATCTAGAGCTGAAAGTATAAAAAAATTACATGAAAATGTAAGCCAACAAATTAATAAGAAGGTACAATAGATGGCTGAACATGCTAATAAAAGAAGGAGGAAAATGATTTTTAAACCTGGAGATTTAGTTTGGGTTCATTTAAGGAAAGAAAGGTTTCCAAATTTTAGAAAATCAAAATTGGATCCTAGAGGGGATGGATCGTTTACTGTATTAGAGAAAATTAATGACAATGCCTATAAAATTGATTTACCTGTTAAGTTTGGAAATGTGAGTAATTCTTTCAATGTGGCAGACCTTAGTCCATTTCTAGGACTTGTTCAGGTTTCAGAGGCGAAACCTTTCCAAGAAGAGGGGAATGATGTGAATCTTGTAAATTTATATTCAAGTAATTTTGAAATTTGTTGTGAATTAATTACTTACAATTGTTTATCTTATTTGTTGAATTAATAGGATAATATCGTAGCTTATGGGAATTTGTGAACTGGGACATAAGTGTTGGGCAGTTCAGACTATGCTTGGAATGTTTAGATTATGTAAATTTTTATTAAACATTTTTGTAATCCCATATGATGCATTCGCCGGTCGGAATGGGCTAATGGGAATTAGGACGGTTGTATAATCCGCCACCCGGTCCATAAAAATTGGACTAGCTGGATTGTGGATTAATCAATCCTTAATGACCATGATTAGCTATAGTTGTTTTAGCTGATGGGAAATTAAGCCTTAAGCTTAATTTTATATTTGGGTCATTTTCTTTATGATGGTTGGCTGGTCGACACCCTATGATGTTGTTGTTTGGTTTGGGCTGTTCGACACTGTTCGACACTTTATGTTCTTTTGGCCCAAACGAATTGTATTGCGTCCATAACAGGCTGTAATGTTCGTACGTATTTTTTTGTATCAAATACGGCTGCTATATACATATATATAGATGATACATACGATGTAATACACACTTTTGACAGAAATAAAGCTCGGTGTTATTTTTCTCTCGATCTCTCTCGACTCTTTCTCTCTCTTGGCGATTCTCTCGTTCGCTTCCTTCCGCTTCTGTCTCGTTCTCTTCTCGATCGATCTTGATCATTCACTTTCTAAATTCAGTTTCCATTGATTTAATTGTGCTTCTGAAGTTGTTGTTCTTCCTTTGGAGAGTTTTCCTTAGGCTGTACTGGCGGAAAATCGAACGTTGCGCTCCATTAAATCTTCGATCCTTTGCGAAAACCTAACCGGTTTCCATCAGGAAGTCAAGCAAAGAACAAATCTAGAAATATTGAAGCAAGGGAAGAAAATTTGGAAATGAATCAAAGACACCAAGAGAAGTTGTGTTGAAATTTGAATGGAAGAAGAGCGAAAGAGAAAAGAACACGGTACCCCCGTATTTCCTAAACAAGGGGCATGTTAAAATCTCAGTTCTTTTTCAGAATCCAGAATTTGGTAGAGAATTTAGAGAAAAACATTGAGGTCCTAGGTTTTCTAAAACACATACCATGTTTTTCTTAAATTTTGTAACCACTCACACGACCTTTTTCCTGATATATTCCTTATCAATTCTAGGTTCGAAAATCAATTTTTAGGATTTGAAACAATTGAGTGTGCTCTCTTTCTCTATTCCCTCTAGAAAATACATGTACTTCACAATTCCAACTTCCTTTATCTTTCATGTATTTTATTGAACAACTTACGATATGCAATTCAAGTGATAAGTTATTCTCTATTCCTTTATCAATTTCAAGTTCTATATTTTGATTGAATGCAAGTAAAGTTTCTGCAATTGTGTTTCTATTACTATTGCTTTTAGTGTGTTATTACTAGTTATTAGATGTTATTTGTATTAATTATAATTTATCACATGTAATAGTGTGATCTTACAATTATGCAAATGTTAGAGTAAATAAAACAGGGTAAGATGACTTGAGGATGGAATTATGTTTCAAATATAGCAACACAATTTGAAGGTTTTATTCTATATGAAATTTAATTGAATTAATGGATGGAATTGAATGATTTTGTATCATAGATTAATAATTTAAACTAATTATATTGATCACCTATTTAGTTTAGAACTTAATCTTCATTAAGATAATGTAATTAATCCGTAATTGCTAATCAACTTGTCTAGAGTAGCAAAAAGGTTAATTGTTTATCTTGTCCATTAATTTGTACAATTGCATAATCCAAGCTTATGTAGTTATAGTTGTAGGTGACTGCTTTCCATTCGTAATGCTGCCATTAATTGAATCTAGTGTTCGTAGCCTAGGTTATTAAAAGGTTAGGTGACAAATTAAGAACTTATTCAATTTATTAGAAATGAGAGAAAGCAAATAGATGAATTATTATGAGTTTCCAGAGGTCAATATTAAATTATTTAGAATCACCATTTTTCCATAAGTATTTGATACCTTAATTCCATAATCAATTCATTCCTATCCTCATTCATCAATTAGAGAGCAAAGTTGACTCTAGTATAGAATTAGTAATAGAATTAATGAAATTGTGTAACTGGGGTTTTAAAATCAATCACAAAATTATTTATTAAACACCATTCCTTGTGGGTTCGACTCCTTTTTACCATTTACTACATATTTGGGAATTAGGATTTATGTATTAAATTTTTTGTGTATACGACAACAAATAAAAATTTTGGCACCGTTGCCGGAGAATGGCAATTATAATCTTCTGTTTTGTTTTTGGTGTTGTTTCTTATCTTTAATTTCAATAATTTCACCAAGTGTCCTTATCTATTCTTTAATTGTGTGTAATCGTCAAGCACTCGCATTTGAGGTCATTAGTGATTGAGTCTCAAGGACAAATCATCTCAGCAATAGATCCAAATTGTTCCTCTCCTATTGCAAACCAAACAAGAAGGAGATTGGAATACGCTCGCCATATTCATTACCATCTGAAGGATGTTCCATAGATTTGGAAGAAGACCACATAGAGGCTTTATTTAATACACCTTGTCACATCGATCCATCCATGGTAGATCGAACCCTCAAGGAGCTATCCACTCCTATCTTTAACCCTTATCCTTTATGCATTAATTATCTTGCCGAAAATGATACTTGTGAGATCAAACCTGGTTTGATACGTGCTTTACCTATTTGTACAGGATTTAGAGACAACAATTTCATAGGCTTAGGTTGTTTCACTATCCCAATAAATTTCTTAAGGAATTTCATATAGCATGTTCCGATATGAAATCGAAAGGAGTAAGTGTAGAAAAACTTAAACTCAAAGATATCCCTTTTGCTTTAGCTGATACTACAAACGAATGGTTATATGACTTACCAGTGGGGTTGGTAAATACTTGGACTGATATGCAAAAAGTTTTCCTTGAAATATATTTTCCTTCATCTAGAGTAACTACCATAAGAAAAGAAATTTGTGGTATTAGGCAAGATGGAGGAGATTCATTGCATGAATATTAGGAACGTTTTAAGAAGTTGTGTGGTAGTTTTCCTAATCATCAAATTAGTGAGAAATTATTAATACAATACTTTTATGAAGGATTATCTCCTATGGATCATAATATGATAGATACTGCTAGTGGTGGTGCGTTGGTTGATAAAACACCTGCTGAGGCTAAAATATTAATTGCTAACATGTCATCTAATTCTTAATATTGTAGTAGGGTAATACTTCTATGTATCAACAAGTGAAAGAAGCTAATATTTCTTAATTGAAAACACAAGTGTCAAATTTAACAGCTCTTGTAGAAAGAGTTGTGGGTGAAAAAATTCCTGCCAAGGTATGTGGAATTTTTTCTTTTACTAGGAACCCTACTGATATGTTTCCTAGATTGTTGGAAGAACAACAAGTGAATTCCATTGGAGGAAAAAATACCAAAGAGAAATGATCCATATGCTCCAACATACAATCCTGGATAGAAGGATCATCCATATCTAAGGTATGGAAATACTCAACAACATGGCAATTCATATTTCCAATCACAAGTTAATCCAAATCAAAAAGGATCAAATCCACCTTCCAGATTCTTTCAAGTTCCACCAAATCACCAAAGACCGCCTTTTCAGCCAACACTTCCACCATAAGTTCCACAACAATCAGGAGGAATGCCTATGGAAGATTTGGTGAAATCTTTAGCTACCAATACATTGCAATTTCAACAAGAAACTAGAAATGGTATCAAGAATTTGGAGAATCAAGTGAGTCAATTGGCAAGTTCCCTTAGGAAACAACAAGCACAAGGATCCTCAAAATTCCCTAGTCAAATAGAAAGAAACCCTAGGGAAAATACTAGTGCTATCACAACTCAAAGTGGGAAACAGTTGGTAGATCCAAGAAAAGCAAGTGAGGAGGAAGAAATAAGTAAAGAATAAGATGAGACAATTGTTGAAGAACAAAAGATTGAAAATTCTCAACAGGTAACTAAAGGTAAGTCGTCCACTCCTATTAAAATTCCTACTCCTTTTCCCAGCAGGTTGGCAAGAAACACGAAGATGAATTATGACAAGGAGATATTTGACATATTTAGAAAGGTAAAAGTTAATCTACCTCTCATTGATGCAATTAAACAAGTGCCAAGGTATGAAAAATTCCTTTAGGATTTGTGTACTAACAAAAGGAAAATGAAGGGGAATGAAAAGGTAAGTGTGGGAGAAAATATATCAGCAATTTTCCAAAGGAAACTCTCACCAAAATGTAAGGATCAAGGTATCTTTACTATCCCTTACAAGATTGGAAACACAAGGTATGAAAAATGCATGCTTGATTTAGGCACTTCAATCAATGTCATGCCTTTATCTATTTTTAATGCCCTAAGTCTAGGTCCTTTAAGGGAAACTTGTGTGGTTATTCAATTGGCTGATAGATCAAACACATATCCTGAAGGGGTAATTGAAGATGTCCTAGTTCAGGTGAAAAATTAGTTTTCCCTGAGGATTTTTTTGTGTTAGATAGGCAAGATAATGGTTTATCTAATCCTTCTCCTATATTGTTAGGTAGACCATTCTTGAAAACTTCAAAACAAAGATTGATGTACATGTTGGAGTTTTGACCATGGAGTTTGATGGTGAAGTCATTAGGTTTAACATATATGACTCCATGCAATATCCTAGAGACGGTGAATTGGTATATATGATTGATGTTATTGATGATTGATCTGAAAAGGTTTACAAATTATCATTTGCAGATCCTTAGAAGTAATCTTAACTCAATGCATGGAAACTGAAGTTTTGGAAGAACTGAATGAGATGTTTGATATTGAAGAAGAGATCAAGGAAGTAGTAGGTGCTTTGGGAGCATGTCCTAATAGAATCGGAAGATTAGTGGATTTTCCATTGACATTAGATAGACCTTTATCTTCCATAGAGCAAGCACTGAAAGTAGAATTGAAACCTTTACCTGACCATCTTAAGTATGAGTTATTAGGAGAAAAGAATACCCTTCATATTATCATCTCTAGTGACTTAACACCCTAATAAAAAGAACAACTTATTAAAATTTTTAAAAAAGTATAAATCTACTTTTGGATGGATGGTTGCTGATATTAAGGGTATTAGTCCTTCGGTATGTATGCATTGGATTTTAATGGAAGATGATGTGAAGCCAAGTAGAAAAGTACAACATAGGTTAAATCCGATCATGATAGAGGTTGTGAAAAAAGAGGTGTTAAAATTATTATCTGTGGGAGTCATTTATCCAATTTCTGATAGTAGTTGGGTTAGTCCTCTTCAAGTCCTACCCAAGAAAACGAGAATCACAATGGTGGAAAATGATAAGGGAGAAATGGTTCCTACTAGAGTTCAAAATTGTTGGAGGGTATGTATAGATTATAGGAAATTGAAATCCATGACTAGGAAAGATCATTTTCCCCTACCATTTATGGATCAAAGGTTAGAGAGGCTAGTGGTCCATGCTTATTATTGTTTCCTTGATGGTTATTCTGGATATGTGCAGGTTTCCATAGTTCTGGAAGACCAAGAAAAGACCACATTTAAATGTCCTTACGGTACGTTTGCATATCGTTGCATGCCATTTGGGCTATGTAATGTCCCTTCCATATTCCAAAGATGTATAGTAAGCATAGTTTCTGAATATATAGAGAAAAGTATTGAGGTATTTATGGATGATTTTTGTATTCATGGTGATACTTTTGAGGAATTCCTAGGTAATTTAACTCTTATCTTGAAAAGATGTCTTGAAACAAATCTTGTACTAAATTCTAAAAAATTCCATTTTATGGTTCAACAAGGAATAGTTTTGGGACATGTCATTTTGGCTAAAGGAATTGAAGTAGATAAGGCAAAAATTGATCTTATAGCTTCATTACCTTATCTATCAACTGTTAAAGATGTGTGTTCATCTTGGGACATGCTGGATCTTATCGCTGATTCATTAAAGATTTTTCTAAAATAGCCCAACTGTTGTGTAAGCTTCTTAAAAAATAAATGGAGTTTCAATTTGATGATGCATGCAAGAAAGCATTTGAAAATCTGAATGAAAAATTTATTAGTGCACCCATACTTCAACCACCCGATTGGAACTTTCCCTTTGAATTAAGGTGTGTAGCATCTAACTATGTTGTTGGTGTAGTGTTAGGTCAAAGGATTAGGAAAGATCCGCATGTGATATACTATGCCTCACGAACCTTGAATGAATCTCAGCTTAATTACATAACAACTGAGAAAGAGCTTCACGCTATTATCTTTGCTTTGGATAAATTTTATTCTTATCTTTTAGGAACTGATATTATTCTTTATTCTAACCATGCATCTTTGAAATATCTGCTGGCAAAGAAGGAAGCAAAACCAAATTAGATAGATACTTCTACTCCAAGAATTCAATATACTTATCAAAGATTAAAAAAAAAGATTAGAAAATTAAGTAGCAGATCATCTAAGTAGGTTGATCAAGGAGGTTGAAGTTGAGGCACCTATCAATGAAACATTTCTAGAAGAAAAACTTCATGTCATTGGAAATGATATACCATGGTATGCTGACATGGTAAATTTTTTGGTCACAAAATTATTTCCTTTACACTTTACTAAAGCACAAAAAGATAGGATGAAAAGTCAAGCAAAATGTTTTGTGTGGGATGATCCATATTTGTGGAAACAATGTGCTGACCAAATCATTAGAAGGTGTATCCCTGATAGTGAAATTTTTTCTGTCTTAACATTTTGTCATAGTTATGCTTGTGGGGGTCATTTTGGTCCTAAAAGAACAACCTATAAAATTTTAGAAAGTGGATTTTTCTGGCCTATCCTATTTAAAGATGCTTATGAATTTTGCAAAAAATGTGAAAATTATCAAAAGACTGGAGGACTAGGTCCTAGAAATGAAATGCCACAAACTCCTATCATTAAATGTGAAATTTTTTATGTTTGGGGCATGGATTTCATGGGTCCCTTTCCATCATCTTTTGGTTTCAAATATATTCTCATTATTGAAGATTATGTGTCAAAATGGGTGGATGAAAAGTCCACTCGTACTGATGAAGCTAAAGTTGTTGCAAAATTTCTTCAAACTAACATTTTTGCAAGGTTTGGCTTGCCAAAGGCTATAATAAATGACAAAAGTTCCCACTTCTACAACAAAATGGTAGAAGCATTGTTAAAGAAATATCATGTGACACATCGAATCTCCACAACATATCATCAACAAACAAATGGTCAAGCCAAAATATCCAATCGAGAAATCAAATCAACTCTAGAAAAGATGGTGAAACCGACAAGGAAGTTACACCTCAATGATGCTCTCTGGGTCTATCACAAAACTTTCAAAACTCCAATTGGTATGTCACCATATTGTTTGGTCTACGGTAAGCCTTGTCATCTTCCAGTTGAATTGGAACATAAAGCTTTTCGGGTTGTAAAGAAATGTATCATGGAGTCAAATGAAATTGTAAGGCATAGAAAACTCCACCTACAAGAACTTGAGGAAATAAGAAATGATGCTTTTGAAACTACATTGCGATATAAAGATCGAACTAAGGCAGTTCATGATAAGTTCATTCTTAGGAAGAATTTCAAAATTGGATAAAAAATTTTATTATACAATTCTTGCTTAAAGCTGTTTCTAGGGAAATTAAGATCGAGATGGATAGATCCATTTATTGTAACTAATGTGTTTTCTCATGGTGTAGTAGAGATAAAAAAAAGTGAGAAAATAGGAAAAATGTGGAAAGTGAATGGACACCGTCTCAAACCTTTTTATGACGGACATTGAGTGCGAAACTTGGAAATCGTAGATCTTACCGTTCCAAGTTATGAAGGTTGAAATAATGGGATGTTATCACTTAGGAAACACCCAAGTGTTGTAAATAAGTTTTTCTTATCTCATACTATGTTACTTTATTATTTTTATCATTTTTGTATATGTGGTTATCATGTAGGATGTAGTTATGCATGTTTACTATGTTTATGTGTGCGTACAAATATATACTATGTACGTGTGTTTTCCTTATTTTGTAGTATTTTCCTTGTTTTGAAAAAAAAAACACGGGTTCACCATATTCAAAAACATGCTTCGTTTTTTTCCATCAGAAACAAAAGCAGCAAAAGCAGCAACATTCAAAAATAACATGGGGGTCCATGTTAAGGTAACAGAGACCATATTTTTTCTATTAGGAAATTTTTGAGAAGTTCCAACAACTTTCAACAATAGCACAGGGGGTTCGTGTTTACCAAATACGGGCTGTGTTTTCTTGTCATTTAATTTTCAAAATTCCAAAGAATTGCAAAATAAACACGGATGCCCCATGTTTACCAAACATGTGCCGTAATTTTCTGTCAAGAATTTTTTTCCCGTGTAATAGAGAGTTTAAAAATAAATAGGGGGTGCCATGTTTCATAAACACAGATCGTGTTGCTTGGAAAAACTCCTACTTATGCCCATGTTTTCAGAACTTCCAAAACACGACCGCCCCCTTTTTCTACTCTGTCTCTGTCGACTGTGAAATCGCCATTTTTCCCCTCTTCAATCCTCCATTCTCTTGCATAATCTTCCATTCCCATACATTCTCACTTTTATTCTTCATCCCTACCACTTCTCCATCCATATTGTGGTCTCAAATAGCCTTTCCATCACTCATATTTCTAAACATTTCCAAAAACTTGAGTTTCAAACCCTAATTTTGGTTCTTGCTCAAATTGTCCAGATTTAAGCAAATTAGGCTAGGGCTTTTGTTTAATTCAAATTTTCTGAGCCTTATTGAACTACATTCTGTAATATCATTCATCAAAATTCATACTCATAAGGTATGTGCACTACTTAACTGAACTTGCCAAATTTGTTTGGTTTTAAAATTTTTGTTATAGTTTCAAGGCATATATGTTTGTGTGTTGAAAATTTTGTGACATAATACAATAAATTTGCTTTTGTTTTTTGAATTTGTGGAAAAAATTATATTGCCTGTTAATGTTATGTTTAATTGTTAGAAATTTATGGCAAGTACAATGAAAATGTTCCTAGTTTCAATTTTGTTACAAATTGAAACACATTTTTGGTAAAATAAGGGTATGTGCTGAAATAAGTCTTACAAGATGAGAATTTTATATCCCTATTAATGGATGAGTGTAGATATGCTTATGAATGCTGAATCTCAATACTAATGACTTAATGGCAAGAAAATTACTAAATTAGAATTCCAAATATCATAATGTCTGTAACATTCAATTGATATTTAGCATTTATGGTTAAGTACTTGATTGGGTAATGAACAACTGAAAAATATATTATCTTCCACCCTACTATTCTTACTAATGCATGTGTGTTTTGTAGATGGCACCCAAAAAGAAACAACAGACTGAGGGGGAATCTTCAAGACCTCAACCATCACCAACTCAACATCAGAACCAAAGACCCCAACCGAATGAACTAGGTATTATCTTTACCACTCAGGAACAGCAACAAAGGTAGGAAAATCTATCCCAAAGACGTATTATTGGAACAAGGTATTTAGATGATGGTTGTCTAAATATGTTGGGAATATATATGCACAAGTAATGTACTTGCTGAGAAATGTGGGATTGAATAATTTCATCTATTGTAATAATCATACATATAGGCGTTTAACATTAGAATTTTTCATTACTTTTGAACTATGTGCTACTGCTAGTGCCTCTTTAGAAGAGCAGGGGTACATTTGTTTTTGCATCTTAAATGAAGATAGGCAAATGTCCCTACATGAATTAGCACATATTTTTATGTTGCTTTCGGGGGCAATCGTATCATATCCCCTTGGTTCAATGTGAATAGTTTCTTTGATAAAATTGATGATATCTCTAATATGCCCACCCCTGATACTATAACACCCCCAAATTTACTACTGAAAAATTTCGTTAAATATAAAAAAAAAATTAACAGAAATAAGAGATAACACTTGTAAATTAGGGGGCGTTACCGCCACACTTAATACCAGAACGGTTCACTCCTACCGTCCCGGTAGTAAGTGCTAAGGCTAAAACAGATTAACCAACAAATATGAGTTGTTAGCATAACACATTCATGGGTAAAACCTAAGTAATACAGAATCAAAGTGCGGAAGTTCAAAGTACAATTCGAGATGCGGTTTAAGGTTTTTTTGAAAGTTGAAACGTCACACACTTAAGACAGATAAACTCAGAATACATAAGAAAGGTGAAGTGATAACAGACTCCCAAATCTAGTTGGGGCTGAGTGTTGATCCATATATTCCATTCTAATTAGCAAAACACCCTAATTTTCTTCCATTAAATTATTTATAAAAATAATATTAATTTAAACTATTTTCTCGAAGTTGAGATTTCAGTTGGGGCTGAGTGTTGAGCGTGTTTGGCTCGAAGTTCGAGAGTGTTGTGGCCGTATTCATTCTTTACGCGATTTCATTCCTTTTGTTATTTCTTTGGTATAGTATTTACCATTTTCTGATTCATTACTCGATTGAGTATTTTAATGAACCTTTTATCGGTTGTAAGTTTAATTCTCTTTTGGAAATGAATTATATTTCTTGATGCGTACTCTGATTTTGTTTTACAACCGTTTAATGCTTATTTGGAAATTGGATTGTATTGATTATTTCTTTTCTTAGCCTTAGCACTTGGTACTGGAACGGTTGGAGAGAACCGGTCTGGTACTAAGTGTGGCGGTAACATTTCCAGAATTCACAGGTTTTCAATGCTTCTAATTTAATTGCTTCCGCTTTTCAGAAAAAAAATTTTAGTGAATTTTGGGGTGTTACAAAGTGGTATCAGAGCGGTTTATCCTTCCGGACACGCTCTTTCATTTAAAATATTTTTAAGCTGATACCACAAGTGGTATCAAAGCAGGTTTCGATCATGCTCTTCTGCTTTTAAACTTTTAAGTTGATACCACAAGATGGTATCGAAGTTGATTTCAACCAAGCTCCTTGTTTTTAAATTTTCTTTAAGCTGATACCACAAAGTGGTATCAAAGTTGGTTCCAATAACCACGCTCTTGTTCGAAAATTTTTGATTTAACCAAGTGTTATTTGTTTTAAAAACATTTACGCTCAGAGTTGGTTTTAAAAAACCATTTTCTATTTTAAATGTTTAGCTGATACCACAAAGTGGTATCGGAGTGATGGATTTTTCGAACACGCTCTTTCGATTTTAAAAATTTTTAGTTGATATCACAAGTTGGTATCGAATCTAGTTTTGACCATGCTCTTTTGTTTTTAATCTTTTTAAGTTGGTACTACAAGATGGTACCAGAGAGGCTGATCTTTTTATTATGCTTCTTCTCGAAATTATATATGGCTTACGAGTTTCTTTGTTATTAGTTTTGAAGCGTGTTTCGGTATCTTTTGGTTTTAATCTTTTTAACTTGATACTAAGAGTAGTATCATTTTCAAAATGAATTGGGATTAAAAAATTCTCCTTGAATTGAAATCGTTTTTAAACCAAAAAGAATTCATTTATTTTAAAATATTTTCATTCCGGCCACAGTGAGAAGAGAAGGGTAGAATTTTAATTAAGTTTATTCTTAAGGGGGTAGTTTTTACAAGTATTTTTTTTCTTTTGTATGGTGTCCTTATTTCCGTTTATTTAAATTTTCTTTGGTAAGTTTATCCCTAAGGGGGTAGTTTATATAGATATTAATGTTATTTTGGTTTTCTAACAACTTAGAGCATTTTCTCCCTAACCCTAGGCGCTCCCGGAGACTTCGGGGGCGAAGTCTGTTTTTAAGGGGGTAGTAATGAAATGCCCCGAAAATTTCTAATTCTAAATATTATATTTAAATGAGGTTTTATCATAAAGATTAATTAAATTAATTATTTTAATTAAAATAAAAAGGAAATTAATTAGGGAAAATCAAGAATAAATTTATAAGTATTTTAATTAGGAGGAATTTGGGGTATTTTAGCTAATTAAAGATTTTAATTGGGGAATTAATTAAATAAATGATTTTATTTAAAATAAGAATGAGAAAATAGTTTAAATTAATATTATTTTTATAAATAATTTAATGGAAGAAAATTAGGGTGTTTTGCTAATTAGAATGGAATATATGGAAAATCTTTTAAAAATCCTAATTTAGCCAAAAAAAAGGATTTAAATATTATTTTATTTAAATATTATTATTTTTAAATATTCTAAATATTCAGATTAATTTAATTGGCCCTAATCTAATTATTTTCTCTTTCCCTTTTTCCCTTTTTCTTTTCTTTCTTCCTTTTTCCTTTTCTTTTTCTTTCTTTTTCTTCTTTTTCTTTTTCCTCTTCTTCTCGCCGAACTGGGCCAGCTCGCGGCCCAGTTCCCCTTTTTTCTTTTCTTCTTCTTCTTCGGCATGGCCCAGCCCGCGCCCGAGCGACGTCCTCCTTCCGCCCCGTGTCGCGCTGCGTTTTGGCTCGGTTTCCATATAAACGCGTCGTTCAAATTAATGAATCCTTCGACCAGCGCCCGACCGGCCCGGTTCTTCCTTTTTCTTTTCTTTCCCGGCCGACCCGACCGCCTCCCTCTCTTCTTCCTTCTTCCTCCTTCCTCCTCCGTCGACGCTGCTGCACCTTTCGACCTCATTAATGGCTTCTCCAGCTACGGTGAATAATACCGGCCGTTTCTTGTCTCATTGTCTTCCTCTTAACTCCAGAAATAACTTCATATAATTATTTGACGTTAACTCTCGGCCGTTTCTCCTCCCCAACCTCTCAAAATTTCGAGCAAACCAAACGATGGCCCGACAGTTTTCTGCCACCGGCCACCCAAATTATTACATTTAAAACTTCCATGTCGACCTCCAGCTCCTCATTATCCATTCCAACATCTATACATAGCCTTGTTATAGGAGTTTTTAGAGTTTTTCTTTCCCGAAACCCTAAGCCCGAGCTGCCGATCACCGAGACTTTAGACGCCGTTTCCTCCGCCGATAGCCAACTTCAACGCCACCGCCGCATGCCAAATTATTTCTTGCAACGTCCTCTAATTAACTAAACCATTCTAACCTCTCGATTCTTCTTGCACGAGCCTCCATAGCCATGACAAGTTGGATGCTCGTTCTCGCAGGAATTTTGGCCCCGAAGCCTTAAACCGCCTTCCACCGCCGTGCACCGCCACTTTTTGCTGCACCACCACCATCATTTTGTCCCTCTCCTCCTGGGAAACAATAAACACCTCTTATACCACCTCAATTCTCCCTATCTTTTTCCCAACATCCATCTTTCTCTTTGTTCTTCTATCTTTCCGGCCACAGCCGCCGCCGCCGTGAACCACCGCCGGTGCCACCTATCCCCACCAGCTTAAGGTTGAACCCTAGACCCTCTCAACCATTTTCCATATTATTATAAGCCTTAATTTAATTTATTTCAATTATTTGCATATAAATACCATTGTTATTATTCTTAATATTTATATTCTTAATATGTTTTATTATTATTTGATGATAAATTTATGCTGAATTGTACTTGCAGGGTGGAGAGTGGTAATAAAACAATTTTATTGTTAGTTTCGAAGTTTAAGTTATTAATTGAATTATTATAGGATTATTATCATTCTTCTTCTTATTATTATTATTAATATTATAATTATTAGAATAATTATTATTAAAGTTTTATTATTTATTCTGGAAAATCTTAGGCCCTAATTTTGTATTAACATTTGCACTTATTTATTTGAGTATTATTATTTCTACTGTTCTTATAACCATTAATAATAATAGTATCATTATCTTTATTATTTTAATATTATTATATATGTTATTAATTCTATTATTAATACTAAATAAATGGTAAGTCATTATCTATTTGAAAACTTATATTTTATTGTTATTGTTATTATTATTATTATTATTATTATTATTATTATTACTACTACTACTATTGTTATTATTATTTATATTCTCATTGATAGTAGTTTTATTAATTTTGATATTATTATATTAGTATCATTATTATTATTAGGGTAAAGTCTTTAACCCTATATTACCAAGGTTTATAATATCTCTATTATTTTTATGTCTTTAGCAAAGTTAGAATTTTGTTAAGGTTATTTTATTAGTATGTTATTAATTGGTCAAAGCCCTAAGGAGGCGTAGGAACGTGCTCCAAGACCGGTGTCGTTTCAGGTAAGGGGTGCTAAGGCCTTTTATGTGCTAATGTGCATTGTGTGATTCATATGCTATGCATTCTATGTTTATGATTATTAATTATGCCGTATATGCTATGACATGGAGTTGAAGTATGTTTTCGTATGGCATGTGTATTATTTGTGTATGACCCTGTAAGACATGCATGTGAGGATGTTGATATGATTTTATGTGGGAGAAAGGGTGAAAAAGGAGGATGGAGAAAGAAGTTGATTAAGGGATGTGAGTTGACCTAAGTATTCCATTGATTCATGAGTAAAGGAATAAAATGGAGAATTTTAGGGTTTCGTGTATGAGAATCTGATTTATGATTTTTGAGGTTTTGTATGGAGAATATAATTTATGGTTTTATATGGGGAAGTTTAATTTATGGTTTTGTATGGTTTTTTGGGAGACAATATAATTTATGATGTTATATGGGAGAATTGAATTTATGGTTTGTTAGGGAGAATCTAATTTAAGACGTTATTTGGGGAGAATGTAATTTATGACATTATATGGGAGAACCTAATTTATGATTTGATGGGAGAATCTAAATTATGATTTGTTTGGGGGAATCCAATTAATCTAAATTTATGGTTTTGCTTGGGAGATTCTAATTTATGATTTTATGTGGGAGAATCTAACTTATAGTCTTGTATGGTAGAATCTAATTTGTGGTTATGAAAGGGGAGAATCTAATCAATTGTATTATGTGGAAAAATCTTTGGGTTTTATATGATTTGAATCTTTGTGTTGGTATGGATTGAATTTAGGGTTTTGTGTGAATGAATCTTTGGGTTGTATATGGTTTGAACTTAGGGTTTGGTAAGGATGGATACTTAGTTTGATATGGATGAATCATTGGGTTTTATATGGTTTGAATCTAGGGTTTGGTATGAATGAATCTTTGGGTTATGTGGAATGAATTTAGGGTTTTGTATGATGAGATTGTGGGTTTTGCATAATGGTTAATGGTTGTATGGTGGTATTAGGGTTTGCATGGAAGTTAATAATAGCATGGGATGTGTAAAGTTCGTATGAGAGTAAAGTTTACGTATGGAACGCTGATTTGGGATTTGAGGAAATTAATGTAAGTGTTGTTTGGGTGATTGAACATTTGAAGGAAAAATAGTGCGTGGAGCATTATATGGGTACGTAGGAAACCGAGCTAGGGTTCGTGTGGATAATTAGGGTTTGGTGCAACTACTTAGGATTTTTGCGGTATCAGGTGTTTTTTTTTGTGATTAAAGTGGAGTCATGAGGATGGAATTTATGAGTTACAATGTGTGAAGTGTTAAAGGAGTGATTCATGCATGTCTAGGGTGAAAGCCGTTGAATAAGATACTTAAGACACTAATTATTTAAAGTGGAAGATCGTTGAGACGGGACCAACCGATCCACCGGTTCGGAATAGTGGTTAGGGTTCTTACCCTATGTGTGACCGATCCACCGGCTATAATAGTGGTTAGGGCATGATGTCCTATGCGTAACCGATCCACCGGTTATAATAGTGGGGGTTCCCGAGCTCAACAACCGCAAACCAGAATTTTGCTAAAATGCCTAAAAGATACTAATTACTTACAGTGGAACACCATGCGTGCCGGAGCCAACCAATCCACCGGTTAGGAATAGTGGTTAGGACGCGTAGTCATATGTGTATCCGATCCACCGGCTATAATAGTGGTTAGGGTATGATACCCTATGCGCCTCCGATCCACCGGCTATAATAGTGGGGGCTTCCGTTTTCGCATGGATTTGATAAAAAGACATGATGTGTATCAAATTCCGATAAAAGATTAATTAAGTAATTAATTTGGACTATGATTGGGCCTTTATGTATGTACCCAAATGATTGGTCGATATTATGACATGATGATGGTCTTTATGTCCTTTTATTATTATGCATGATTTTATGTGCTTATGTGTTGGCCTTAGTGCTCGGTTACCTTACTCAGTACGTAGCGTACTGATCACCCTTTTTATGGGTGCTGCTCATTCCCACGAGTAGTATGCCTTCTGAATTTGGTGCTGGTGGGCGAGATATCAGTTGGGACTGAGAGTTGAGCGTGTTTGGCTCGAAGTTCGAGAGTGTTGTGGCCGTATTCATTCTTTACGCGATTTCATTCCTTTTGTTATTTCTTTGGTATAGTATTTACCATTTTCTGATTCATTACTCGATTGAGTATTTTAATGAACCTTTTATCGGTTGTAAGTTTAATTCTCTTTTGGAAATGAATTATATTTCTTGATGCGTACTCTGATTTTCTTTTACAACCGTTTAATGCTTATTTGGAAATTGGATTGTATTGATTATTTCTTTTCTTAGCCTTAGCACTTGGTACTGGAACGGTTGGAGAGAACCGGTCTGGTACTAAGTGTCGCGGTAACATTTCCAGAATTCACAGGTTTTCAATGCTTCTAATTTAATTGCTTCCGCTTTTAAGAAAAAAAAATTTAGTGAATTTTGGGGTGTTACACTTTCTCTTTAAGTGATTAGTATTTTATGGTATCTTTTTCAACAAGTTTCCGCCCTAGACATGCATGGCTGACTTCAACTATGCTCATCCTCCCAAGAGGGCCCGACTCATATCTTGAGACCGCTGCGCCTCTTAACTCGACCAACATCCTTCCCTTACTTATCTTACTCACTCCGGAACCCGTCTCCTAAGTGTGTGGGTCTGGGCCCACCACCTTTTACCCCAAAGTCCACTCACTACCTTCCCTTAGGGTTTTCTCCAAAAAACCCAACTTGGGCCTATGTGGCCCACTCCCTTTCTATTTTGTACATCCGGAACCGTCCTAGCACCCCTACACCTCACGACCCTTCGGTTCAACCCCCATTCCATGTCACCCTATCCTTCACTCATGATTTTAACACTCCCCTTTTCTTCTCTTCCCTGACAGCTAGAGTTCTTTCTAAACTCTAACCCCGTCTCCTACGCACCCTTATTTTGGTCAACGTACCATTTTTCACTCGGAGCCCCCAAACAACACCTCTCTTACCTTCCACACACCCCGAAGCACCTTTCTATACGTAAGGTTTGCCCCCATGCAGACCGTAACCACCCCATGCAACCCTTATTTCTCCCATCCCTTCTCTAATCGACTTCTTTCCCCCCTTTTGTTATTTCTTCCCAAATCTTTTCTTCCATGTCCCCAAACTATGTCACCACACCAAATTCCCTAGCATGCATGTCCTAAGGCCACAACACAGCATAAATTGAAGCACATTCACATTAAACATAATACAGGTAATTCATACAGACGTACCTGGACCCATGCTGCGCTACACGTAAGGCATATAAGATAGTGGCATTTAAAACATAACACATAAGTACATCACATGAGCATATAAGACATCCACAACCGGTAGTTCACATATCACACAAGTGACCTTAGTTAGACCCTTACCTAGATCGGCGCCGGGCTTGGAGCACGCTCCTACGCCTCCCGAAAGTTCTCACTCGATTCACCTATAAGAGGGAAATACTATGAGTTAATCTCCCTCTATCGGGAATACCAAAACCCCTATCTTACTCTTATCATGGCCTAAAACTAAGGCTAATATTAATAACTAGTAGTTTATAAATAAAAAGGTAGGGTTATTATTATCCCTAAGATAATTAGTTAAATTTTTCCACTGCTCGGAGTAGGCCTTATCATTTTTGCCATATTATGGTAAGGGTTCCAATAATGTTATTGAAAGTATTAATAATAATAAGAATGCTAATAATAATGGTAGGAATAGTAATAGTAATCGTAATGATAACATTAGTGACAAAACAAATCATGATAAGGACACTAAAACGATAATATTAAGGACAATAATAATAATAATAATAATAATAATAATAATAATAATAATAATAATAATAATAACAACACAGTAGTGATAATAATAATAATAATGATAATAATAATAGTAGTAATAATAATAATAATAATAATAATAATAATAATAATAACATTAAGGATAATACGATAGTAAATACGGTCAGGGTTTTGGATATGGCGAACGTAAAGATAACAATAATAATGCTAATAATAATAATAATAATAATAATAATAATAATGATAATAATGATAATAATATTAATAATAGTAATAATAATAATAATAATAATAATAATAATAACGATAAAAATAACTATAATAACAGTAAGAGTAGTAAGAGTAATAACCATAATAACAAGAATAATGATAATAGTAGTAATAATAGTGATGATAATAGTAAGGATAATAATAGTAACACTAGTAATACTAATAATAACTTAATAGGGTCTTGTATTACCTAATACCATTAATTAGAAGTTCTTAGGGATGACATTAGGACCTGCTAATAATAATAATAATAATAATAAGGGTAGTACTAATAGTAATTATATTAATAGTATTAATAATAATTAGACTAATGATAATTATAATAACATTAAAAATAGTAGTTAATAATAATATTAAAACTTATTAACCACTTCTATTATTCCAGGTCTAGGGTTTAGGGAGTTGGGCCACCTGGCTGGGGTGGTGGCACCGGCGGCAGCGCGGCGGCGGCGGCGGCGAAGGAAGAATTGGGAAAGGTGGCTATGGAGGCTAAAGGAGGAGAGACTAGGGGAGAGTGGAGGTGTAGGGTGGTAGAGCAAGAAGTCCTGGTGGTTTTGGGGGGTGGTGAAGGTGCTGCAAGTGGCGGTACAGCCGGCGGCGGCGGCGCGAAGGTGGCGCAGAGCTGGAAGGGTCGTTTTTGGGGAAGAATTTTCACACGGCCAAGGCGGCACGTGCGGCGCAAGGCAGGGAGTCTAAGGTGGTTGGTTGTGTAGAGGGAGGTGCAGGGAGGATCGTGGTGGCAAGGGTAGGCAGTAGGGGTGGCTGTCGGCGGAGCAAAGGCCGTCTGAAGGCAGGGCGGCGCGCGTCTTTGCTCTGTTTGGGTTCCCAGTTGTCGAACCCGATTAAGGCGGTGAGGAGGGCTATTTATAGGCTAAATTGAACGGAAACGACAAGCTTCGAGGTGGAGGTTAGGGGGTAGGGTTAGGGTAGGTTGTCCGGCGTAGTTGGTCGGCGTACGGTCTGAAAATTTTCAGACCATGATTGCCCGGGAAATGGGGGAATTTTCGTGCGGGAGAAGGGCTGTGCCGTTTCGTCAAATCCACGGGGAAGTCAACAGGGAGAAGAGGGGAGAAATGACGGGAGTTGGAGCTGTCGTTGCAGGCCTTTCTTTTCTGGCAGGATTTCGTGTTGCAGGCGGCGAATGACGACGGCACAGGTAAGAAGAAGAAGAAGAAGAAGAAGAAGAGGCTGGACCGGCGGTCCAGCGGAAAAAGGAAAAAGGAAGGGGGAACTGGCCGGGCGGCGGCGGTTATTCCCCCCCATTAACGAAACGCGGCGTTTTGGGTGATTTTTAGGCAAAACGCGACGTCCACGTCGGTCTGGCAACGGTTATTTATTCCCTTATCGCGACGCAGCTTTCAGCGACTTTAGCGTCGAAACGCTGCGTTTTGTCTCACGGGCGGCTGGGCTCGCTGGGCCGCGGGCGAGGAGAAGGAAAGAGGGTGGCATTGGGCCGAGCGAGGCCCAACTGTGGCGGGGAAGGTAGAAAAAGGAAAAAGAAGGAAAAGAAAAAAAAGAAAAAGGAAAAGGAAGGCTTTATTTAGGGTTTTGGATTTTGCATAAATTATTTAGAATATTTTTGGGCTATTTAGAATATTAATATTTATAAAATATTAAATAAATTCTTTTTTTTTTTTGCTTAGTTTAGGCTATTTTAGATAAATTTCCTTAACCTCCATACTAATTAGGAAAAATACCCAAATTTTCTTCCAATAAAATTATTTATAAAGTTTATACTAATTGAAGCTATTTTATCCTTCTTATTTTAAATAAAATAATTTACTTTATTAATTTCTAAAATAAAACCCTTAATTATTTTAAAATACCAAAAGCCCTCCTACTTAGAATACTTATAAATTCCTTCTTGATTTGTCCTAATTAATTCCCCTTTTCTTCCTATAAAAGTAGTTTATCTTAAATAAATTTTCTAATAATTCCCTATTCGGCCATGATTTCCTAAATTAGGGTTTTGGGGTATTTCATCACTACCCCCTTAAAGAAAGACTTCGTCCCTGAAGTCACTAGGGATTCCTAGGTTAAGGTCAAGGTATTCTACTCAGATAGACACTATCCTCATACTAGTAACCGACCCCACTACCCCCTTAGGGAAAAGCTTCTAAAAATTAGTTGTACCTGTAGTGAAGAGTTCTGGGTACGCTTCCCGTATGTCCTTCTCGATTTCCCAGGTATCTTCCTCGATTCCATGCCGACTCCATAGGATCTTGACGAGGGGAACTACACTTGAGCGGGTCTTCCGCAGTTTGGTGTCGAGGATTCGCACCGGTCTCTCTTCATAGGTTAACGCATCATCCAGTTCTATCTCTTCTGGTCGGATTATGTGAGAAGGGTCGGCAACGTACCTTTTCAGCTGCGAGATGTGGAAGACATTGTGGACTCGAGCCAACTCGGGAGGAAGAGCCAAACGATAAGCAACTTCTCCTATACGCTCCAGGATCTCAAAGGGGTCGATGTACCTCGGGCTTAGCTTACCCTTCCTGCCAAATCTCTGAACGTCCTTTGTGGGGGAGACTCTCAATAAAACCTTTTCTCCGGGCTCTAAGTCACTATCCCGGCGTCTCCGATCCGCGTAACTCTTTTGCCTGCTCTGGGTGGCTCTCATCCTGTCTTGGATCTGTTGGACCTGACTAGTCATTTCTTCGATCATCTCTGGCCCCAATACCACCGTCTCACTAATATCATTCCAACATAAGGGAGTTCAACATTTTCGCCTGTACAATGCTTCAAAGGGGGCCATCCCAATACTAGCATGGTAGCTGTTGTTGTACGAGAACTCTACCAGATGTAGGCGCTCCTCCCAACATCCCTGGAAATCTACTACACAGGCTCTCAGCATATCTTCTAGAGTCTGTTTGGTCCTCTCCGTCTGCCCATCGGTGGCAGGGTGGAAAGCTGTACTCATCTTCAACTTTGTTCCCAAGGCCTCCTGTAGCTTTCCCCAAAAGTGAGAGAGAAACCTCGAATCTCGGTCTGATACGATGTCCCCAGGAACCCCGTGACGATTGACCACATACCTCATGTAAGCCCTTGCTAGTTGATCCATACTCCAGGTGGACCTCATCGGAATAAACACGGCCGACTTAGTCAGTCTGTCCACAATAACCCAGATGGTATCGTAGCCGCTTCGTGTTCTCGGTAACCCGCTGACGAAATCCATGGAAATCGAATCCTATTTCCACCTTGGCACTTCCAAGGGCTGGAGTAGCCCTGCCGGTCTCTGGTGTTCGATTTTGACCTTTTGACACACCAGGCACCGAGCCACAAACTCTGCCACTTCCCACTTCATACGGGGCCACCAATACAACCGTCTGAGATCCTTGTATAGCTTGGACCCTCCTGGGTGGACTGAGTAAGGAGTTTGATGTCCTTCTTCCATAATGCGGCGCTTCAACTCTGGACAACTCTGCGGTATACACCAACGTCCCTTGAACCGAAGGCTGCCATCCTCATGAACCCTAAACCCTTCTGCTCGGCCTTCTTGTATCTTTCGCCGGATCCTTTCGAGCTTGACATCTCCGATCTAACCAGCTCGGATCTCCTCAAATAGGGTGGGCGTCAGTGTCAGGGCACTCATGCGGGCCTCAAGGTCCCCTTGCTGAATCATCTCAATCTCTAGGCCCGACAACTCTCGGATCATTCGGTCCGCAACTATATGACATAGTGCAGAATGTGAAGTCTTCCTGCTTAGGGCATCTGCAACTACATTGGCCTTACCCTCGTGGTAGGTCAACTCTATGTCATAGTCCTTGACAAGCTCCAACCACCTTCTCTGCCTCATGTTGAGCTCCTTTTGAGTGAAAATGTATTTGAGGCTCTTGTGGTCCGTAAAGAATATGCATTTTGCCCCGTACAGGTAGTGCCTCCAAATCTTCAATGCAAATACCACGGCTGCTAACTCCAAATCATGCGTGGGATAGTTCTCCTCATGCTGCTTCAATTGTCGGGATGCATATGCGACCACTCTACCCTTCTGCATCAATACACACCCTAGCCCGTGCTTGGACGCGTCGCTATAGACTTCAAACTCATCGGTACCCTCTGGTAGGGTTAACACGGGTGCAGTGGTCAACCGTCTCTTTAGCTCTTGGAAGGCTTCTTCGCACGTCTTGTCCCACTGGAACTTCGTCGTCTTCTTCAGGAGGTTGGTTAATGGTCGGGCAATCCGGGAGAAATTCTGCACAAATCTTCTGTAATACCCAGCCAATCCCAGAAAACTCCGAACCTCGGCGACATTCGTCGGGGGCTTCCATTCTGTGATGGCCACAATCTTGGCTGGGTCCACCGCCACTCCCTATGCTGATATAGTGTGCCCCAGGAAAGCCACTTCTTGGAGCCAGAATCCGCACTTTGACAATTTGGCATACAGGCGATGCTCTCTCAGCAGATTCAAAACAGTGTAGAGGTGTTGCTTATGATCCTCATCTCCTTGGGAATACACTAGTATGTCATCAATGAACACCACAACAAATTGATCCAAGAATGGCCTGAATATCCTTGTCATCAGATCCATGAAAACCGCAGGCGCATTCGTGAGTCCGAACGGCATCACCGTAAACTCGTAGTGTCCATACCGAGTTCGGAAGGCTGTCTTCATGATATCAGCATCAGCGATCCTCAATTGATGGTACCCCGACCTTAAGTCAATCTTAGAAAACACTGTGGCACCCTTCAACTGGTCGAAAAGGTCATCTATCCTCGGGAGCAGGTACCGGTTATTCACGGTCAGCTGGTTCAAACCTCGGTAGTCGATGCAGAGGTGGAGACTACCATCCTTCTTCTTTACGAACAGGACCGGTGCTCCCTAAGGTGACACACTCGGTCGAATGTACCCATGCTCCAGTAGCTCTTCTAGCTGAGCTTTCAACTCCTTTAACTCGACCGGCGCCATCCTGTATGGTGCCTTTGTGACAGGCTCAGCTCCTGGCACTAACTCGATCTTGAAATCAATTTCCCGAACTGGAGGCATACCCGGTATCTTCTCTGGAAACACGTCCGGAAACTCCTTGACCACAGGGATGCTGTCTAACTCAGCCAGGTCCTTGTTCAGCTCTTGTACGCTGCATAGGTATAGGGGATACCCCTTTTGAACCAAGGAACATAGGGTCATTGCCGTTACCACCTTGGTAGTGGGATTAGGCTGGGTCTTTCGATACGAAACCCTAGTTCCCTTCGGGCCTCGTAAGATTATGTGTTCCTGGGCACAATCAATTATAGCCTTATATCTCCCAAACATATCCATACCCAAAATCACGTCGAAATCCTTCAATTCTATCCCGACCAGATCCACTAGGAAGTCTACCCCGCCTATGACTAAGGCCACATCAGAGTATAATTGACTACATCTCACTCTATCCCCGGAGGGAAACATCACAGATAATTCTACTTTAGCAGCAGGTGGTAGACTAGCTTTAGCAACAAAATCAGACGAAATAAAAGACAGGGTGGCTCCCGAGTCAAACAAAACATGCACTGGCCGAGATCGAATGGTGAACGTACCAGTGATAACATCCAACTGGCGGTCTACCTCTACCTGACTGATCACATTCAGGCGCCCGCTTGACTGGTCTCCTTTCTGGTGAAATGGTCTGGGCCCCTGAGGCCTTCCTTGGGCCCCTCTGGCTGGGGCAGGTGCGCGTTGGTAGTTCTGTGGGGTTGCGGTCCGGAGGTGTTGCTGGTAGGCCTGGTTCTGTGGTATCAATGCTCCTCCCTGTGAAGTATGATGAGGCTGATACTACTGAGTGTGTGGTGGTCCCCGACACTCGAATGCTCGATGGCCCCGCTTGCCACAATTCTGACATATAATGAGGTTACCTCTACAGTCTCGGCCGGGGTGGCTGCGGTCGCAATGTCTACACGGAGATCCTCCCGAGGGTCCCTGGCCCCTACTCTGGTCCCATGGTGGGGGTCTCCTTAGTGCTCCTGACCCTGGCTGGGTCCTACCCCCAGAACTCTGGCTCTCGGGTTTCCTCTTCCCGAGGATGCTGGCCTGCTCCTGAACTAGGGCGGCGGCGAGGCAGGCACGCTCATAGAGTGTGGCAAGATCTATGAATGGCACCGCTCCCATCATCCTACGGATACCGAAGTTTAGCCCCTGCTCAAACTGGAACACTACTGTCGACTCGTTTGCGGCGATCCTAGGGGCAAAGCGAAGTAGCTCGGTGAAGCGAGTGTAGTACTGCCGCACCGTCATCGTACCTTGGGTGAGCTGAATGAATTCTCGTAGCTTGTCCCTCTTCAGGCTTTCCGGGTAGAATCTAGAATGAAGCGCGATCTTGAACGCCTCCCAATCTGCCGGGGGACCAACACGAGCTCTGTACTCTACCCACCAAGTATCTGCTACGCCTCTCAAGAAAAAGGCAGCGATGCTGGGCTGTCTGGCTACGGGGCAGTCCACTGCCTCAAACGTACGATCCAAGTCTCGAATCCACCCCTCGAGGACCACAGGGTCTTCCTCGCCGGAATATGTAGGAGGGTGGTGCCCAGTAACTCTTCGAAGCCAGTCCTCACCGGCACCTTCTGGGTGGTGGGTGAGCTGAACAAACTCCATAAAGGCCCCAAAGGCCTCCTCCAGACGTGCTACTCGGCCGTTTGCCGCCATCGGGACTGCATTCAATAAAAGACATGGTTAGAAGCGAACCCACTAGTTCGCAATAATCGTAACTAATTGCCTTCCCTCCTCAGGGAAACCCCTAATCTACCCTGACGTTCCTCACCGTGGCCCGGACTCGAAATCGTTAAAATAGAAGGATTTCGCTAAGGCATGAAAACGTTTTAAATTCGGTAAAATTCGTAAAATGAATTTTGTTTTGGAGAAGAGCCAAGCGTGGGTTTAAGGACCAACGCTCTGATACCAACTTGTAACACCCCCAAATTTACTACTGAAAAATTTCATTAAATATAAAAAAAATTAACGAAAATAAGAGATAACACTTGTAAATTAGGGGGCGTTACCGCCACACTTAATACCAGAACGGTTCACTCCTACCGTCCCGGTAGTAAGTGCTAAGGCTAAAACAGATTAACCAACAAATACGAGTTGTTAGCATAACACATTCATGGGTAAAACCTAAGTAATACAGAATCAGAGTGCGGAAGTTCAAAGTACAATTCAAGATGCGGTTTAAGGTTTTTTTGAAAGTTGAAACGTCACACACTTAAGACAGATAAACTTAGAATACATAAGAAAGGTGAAGTGATAACAGACTCCGGCTACGCCACTCTCGATCCCCAAGTTGGGTCCGAACTCAGCTCTCGGTCCCGCCCAACGCCTCATAAGCTTCGTAGGCATCAAATATAGAGTCAACTACCTGCACTAGATCAGTGGGGCCTTCTGCTCGTGGGAATGAGCAGCACCCATGAAACGGGTGGTCAGTACGCTTCGTACTGAGCAAGGTAACCGAATAACTAAGGCCAAACAGACAAAGTACACAATACAAGCATGATCATGTAGGCACATAGGACAATACAAATAGTGAGGCCGATTATGTTCCAATTAGACTTATCCTTTAAATCTCTTATTCCATACTCAATTCCACATACTCTTTATTAACCCATGTAAGTGCGAGTGCCCAACTATTATAGCCGGTGGACCGGAGATATGTACAGGGCAGAACGCTCCTAACCACTATTATTTGCCGGTGGTTCGGTCTCCAGGGCAAAACGCTTCTGGCCACTATTATTTGCCGGTGGACCGGTCTGGCCCCGACTCATATGGTGTTCCACTATAAGTATTTAGTATCTTTCCCATGTCTTATCGATTTTATATTTGGTTTGCTGAGCGCGTAAACCCCCACTATTATAGCCGGTGGACCGGAAATGTATACAGGGCAAAACGCTCCTAGCCACTATTATTCGCCGGTGGATCGGTCTCCAGGGCACCCTGGCTCCTGGCCACTATTATTCGCCGGTGGACCGGTCTGGGCCCGGCTCAGCGTCTTTCTCTTTAAGTGATTAGTATTTTATGGTATCTTTTTCAACAAGTTTCCGCCCTAGACATGCATGGCTGACTTCAACTATGCTCATCCTCCCAAGAGGGCCCGACTCATATCTTGAGACCGCTGCGCCTCTTAACTCGACCAACATCCTTCCCTTACTTATCTTACTCACTCCGGAACCCGTCTCCTAAGTGTGTGGGTCTGGGCCCACCACCTTTTACCCCAAAGGCCACTCACTACCTTCCCTTGGGGTTTTCTCCAGAAAACCCAACTTGGGCCTATGTGGCCCACTCCCTTTCTATTTTGTACATCCGGAACCGTCCTAGCACCCCTACACCTCACGACCCTTCGGTTCAACCCCCATTCCATGTCACCCTATCCTTCACTCATGATTTTAACACTCCCCTTTTCTTCTCTTCCCTGACAGCTAGAGTTCTTTCTAAACTCTAACCCCGTCTCCTACGCACCCTTATTTTGGTCAACGTACCATTTTTCACTCGGAGCCCCCAAACAACACCTCTCTTACCTTCCACACACCCCGAAGCACCTTTCTATACGTAAGGTTTGCCCCCATGCAGACCGTAACCACCCCATGCAACCCTTATTTCTCCCATCCCTTCTCTAATCGACTTCTTTCCCCCCTTTTGTTATTTCTTCCCAAATCTTTTCTTCCATGTCCCCAAACTATGTCACCACACCAAATTCCCTAGCATGCATGTCCTAAGGCCACAACACAGCATAAATTGAAGCACATTCACATTAAACATAATACAGGTAATTCACACAGACGTACCTGGACCCATGCTGCGCTAAACGTAAGGCATATAAGATAGTGGCATTTAAAACATAACACATAAGTACATCACATGAGCATATAAGACATCCACAACCGGTAGTTCACATATCACACAAGTGGCCTTAGTTAGACCCTTACCTAGATCGGCGCCGGGCTTGGAGCACGCTCCTACGCCTCCCGAAAGTTCTCACTCGATTCACCTATAAGAGGGAAATACTATGAGTTAATCTTCCTCTATCGGGAATACCAAAACCCCTATCTTACTCTTATCATGGCCTAAAACTAAGGCTAATATTAATAACTAGTAGTTTATAAATAAAAAGGTAGGGTTATTATTATCCCTAAGATAATTAGTTAAATTTTTCCACTGCTCGGAGTAGGCCTTATCATTTTTGCCATATTATGGTAAGGGTTCCAATAATGTTATTGAAAGTATTAATAATAATAAGAATGCTAATAATAATGGTAGGAATAGTAATAGTAATCGTAATGATAACATTAGTGACAAAACAAATCATGATAAGGACACTAAAACGATAATATTAAGGACAATAATAATAATAATAATAATAATAATAATAATAATAATAATAATAATAATAATAATAATAATAATAATAACAACACAGTAGTGATAATAATAATAATAATGATAATAATAATAGTAGTAATAATAATAATAATAATAATAATAATAATAATAACATTAAGGATAATACGATAGTAAATACGGTCAGGGTTTTGGATATGGCGAACGTAAAGATAACAATAATAATGCTAATAATAATAATAATAATAATGATGATGATAATAATGATAATAATATTCATAATAGTAATAATAATAACAATAATAATAATAATAATAATAACGATAAAAATAACTATAATAACAGTAAGAGTAGTAAGAGTAATAACCATAATAACAAGAATAATGATAATAGTAGTAATAATAGTGATGATAATAGTAAGGATAATAATAGTAACACTAGTAATACTAATAATAACTTAATAGGGTCTTGTATTACCTAATACCATTAATTAGAAGTTCTTAGGGATGACATTAGGACCTGCTAATAATAATAATAATAATAATAAGGGTAGTACTAATAGTAATTATATTAATAGTATTAATAATAATTAGACTAATGATAATTATAATAACATAAAAATAGTAGTTAATGATAATATTAAAACTTATTAACCACTTCTATTATTCTAGGTCTAGGGTTTAGGGAGTTGGGCCACCTGGCTGGGGTGGTGGCACCGGCGGCGGCGCGGCGGTGGCGGCGGCGAAGGAAGAATTGGGAAAGGTGGCTATGGAGGCTAAAGGAGGAGAGACTAGGGGAGAGTGGAGGTTTAGGGTGGTAGAGCAAGAAGTCCTGGTGGTTTTGGGGGGTGGTGAAGGTGCTGCAAGTGGCGGTACAGCCGGCGGCGGCGGCGCGAAGGTGGCGTAGGGCTGGAAGGGTCGTTTTTGGGGAGGAATTTTTGCACGGCCAGGGCGGCACGTGCGGCGCAAGGTTGGGAGTCTAAGGTGGTTGGTTGTGTAGAGGGAGGTGCAGGGAGGATCGTGGTGGCAAGGGTAGGCAGTAGGGGTGGCTACCGGCGGAGCAAAGGCCGTCTGAAGGCAGGGCGGCGCGCGTCTTTGCTCTGTTTGGGTTCCCAGTTGTCGAACCCGATTAAGGCGGTGAGGAGGGCTATTTATAGGCCAAATTGAACGGAAACGAAAAGCTTCGAGGTGGAGGTTAGGGGGTAGGGTTAGGGTAGGTTGTCCGGCGTAGTTGGTCGGCGTAAGGTCTGAAAATTTTCAGACCATGATTACCCGGGAAATGGGGGAATTTTCGTGCGGGAGAAGGGTTGTGCCGTTTCGTCACATCCATAGGGAAGTCAACAGGGAGAAGAGGGGCGAAATGACCGGAGTTGGAGCTGTCGTTGCAGGCCTTTATTCTCCGATAGGATTTCGTGTTGCAAGCGGCGAATGACGACGGCACAGGGAAGAAGAAGAAGAAGAAGAAGAAGAAGAAGAAGAGGCTGGACCGGCGGTCCAGTGGAAAAAGGAAAAAGGAAGGGGGAACCGGCCGGGCGGCGGCGGTTATTCCCCCCCCATTAACGAAACGCGGCGTTTTGGGTGATTTTCAGGAAAAAAGCGACGTCCACGTCAGTCTGGCAACGGTTATTTATTCCCTTATCGCGACGCGGCGTTTCAGCGACTTTAGCGTCGAAACGCGGCGTTTTGTCTCACGGGCGGCTGGGCTCGCTGGGTTGCGGGCGAGGAGAAGGAAGGAGGATGGCATTGGGCCGAGCGAGGCCCAACTGTGGCGGGGAAGGTAGAAAAAGGAAAAAGAACGAAAAGAAAAAAAAAGAAAAAGGAAAAGGAAGGCTTTATTTAGGGTTTTAGATTTTGCATAAATTATTTAGAATATTTTTGGGCAATTTGGAATATTAATATTTATAAAATATTAAATAAATTCTTTTTTTTGCTTAGTTTAGGCTATTTTAGATAAATTTCCTTAACCTCCATACTAATTAGGAAAAATACCCAAATTTTCTTCCAATAAAATTATTTATAAAGTTTATACTAATTGAAGCTATTTTATCCTTCTTATTTTAAATAAAATAATTTACTTAATAAATTTCTAAAATAAAACCCTTAATTATCTTAAAATACCAAAAGCCCTCCTACTTAGAATACTTATAAATTCCTTCTTGATTTGTCCTAATTAATTCCCCTTTTCTTCCAATAAAAGTAGTTTATCTTAAATAAATTTTCTAATAATTTCCTATTCGGCCATGATTTCCTAAATTAGGGTTTTGGGGTATTTCAGATACTTTCAGAATATTTGAAGCCAAGGCTTCAAGAATTTTCAATCTAGTCTTCAAATATTTACAAAGACTCTTAGCTACAACCATTTTTTGGTGGGGGGATAGTACCGGGATTGTTCGATCCATAGCAATTTTCATCATCAATGCTATGCTAGATCATAATCTACTAGATATTACCTATTTTCTGGCTAAGCAGTTTCAAAGGGTCAAAAGTTCTAAATAGGGTGGTATTGTTATTGGTGGTTTAATTACCACTATTTATTTAAGTATGGACATACATCTCCCTGATTATATGCCTATCAAAGTGTTGAGCACCTGTATCGATATTGAACATTGCCATCTTACGCATCTTATTGAGCGTAGGGTAATGCATGGTATCTTTCCTACCAGGGGCATGCTCATTTTCCCCTATCAAACCCTACCAGAATATATCCTTTAAACACAAAAAATTGGCAACCTATCAATGATGAATATAATCCTGCTCCTTTGGCAATTGAACATCCATTTCCTCCTCATGGTGAGCAAGCACCACCGTCTCCCCCCTTATTCGTACACCAGATCCTCTTCCTCTTCTACTTATATTCCTGACTGGCATCTCCAATGACAAACCCAAGTCTTCTCCTTAATAGATTCCATGCACCAAAATCAAGATCAAATGAAGGAAATGGTGAAATCTCTTTACGAGTTTCACCTCGGACATAGGGACCCACAACCACCTCCTTCCTAAATCCGCTTCCTATTTCTTTTTCTTAGGTTAGTTCATTGGGGGTAATGAACAAGATAAGTAGGGGATACGTATGTGATAATTTATTAATAATATTTGTGGGTGATATGTGTATAAGTATATTTAGTTTTATTTCTTTCTTTCTCTGTCTATTTTGTTTAGGTAAGTCGTTGCCTAAATATGGAATCTTATGTTTGTTTTTTCGTTCATTTTGAAACAAGAAGTGTTAGATTTGAGACATCCATTCATGGGGTAAACAAATTAATGGGACTAAATTCTTTTTACAAAGGATATTTTTTAAATCATATTAATTGATTTGATCACCATCTTCCAAAACCTTAAAAAGAGAAATTGAGATTGTGATAGTGGTGAAGGAAAGAAAGTTATAATGGTTAGGAACCAATCCATGCATTGATTATGAATGAGATGAAATGAAATTAAAAAATTGATAGATATACCATTTTGAGCGCTTGAGCCTAATCTCTGGATACATTGTTTATCCATAAAATATTTTTCTTTCGTGTGAATTCTCCAATGATATGTGAAACTAGAATTTGCTATTAATTCTCTTCAAGACTGCATATAACTTTAGGATATTTGAAAATAATAAAAGCATTCTTCTTTCTTTATTAGATACAAAACCAAAAAGCTTACCTTAAAAATTATTATCCATTTTCATAAACTCTTTGAGCCTAAACCTTATTTTATTGATTTAACCTTCATTAACAACAAATATCCATATGAATTTTCCCTCCTAACTCTATGACTAGTGAAGCAATAAATTTTTAGGGAAAACATTTGTTGATAAGGCTAAATCCAAACATAGGGGTGCAAAATTTTGGTGAAGGAGCTAATTCACAAAAAAAAATTCAAAAATCTTCCAAAAAAAAAAGTTAATTTATCAAAAAAAAAGGAGCATCGTGACTTAATGGTAAAGAAAGAAAAGTTTCTACTCCAGTTAGAGTTAAGCTACAATCCCAAAATCATACCCTACCTTATAACTTTAACCCCTTTACAACCAGTTTTAAGACCTTTTGAATCTTATATATTGTAGTTCTTTTCAACGGTGGCGAATTGAAAATAATGGCAAACATATGGGCAATCATCATCATTTGGAGAAGTTTTGAGAGTAGCCACATCATACCATACACACATAAGAGTGAGTGTTTTCACACACCGAAAGTAAGAATCTGCCAATTTAAATTTCATTAATCTTAATCTAACTTTGCATGGTGAGATATAATTATATTAACTCTCGTTCCCTAAAAACTTGAGCATTTTATAAGAATTTTTATAAGGTGTGTAAGATGTGTGATCCAAAAATATTCTCAACATTGTGATTTTATGATTTATAAATGTTTTAAGTCCTAATGTATTGTTAAACTCTGTGAATGAATAAATCTAATATTAAAATTCTTATAATCCATAACTTATCTTACTTGAATTTCTTGATGTATTCATGTGTATGATATGATATTTCTTTAGGACAAGCAATGATTCAATCATGAGGGTATTTGATAGATGGAATTTATAGACTATTTTCTTACGTAAAATTGTTATATACTCCTCGTTAAGTTTATAAGATTTAATATTTTCTCGATTTTTTTCTTTTGAATACATTTAATATTCAAAAATCAATTTTTAGGATTTGAAACAATAGAATGTGAACTCTTCTCTATTCCCTCTAGAAAATACATTTACTTCATAATTCTAACTTCCTTTATCTTTCATGTATTCTATTGAATAATTGACGGTCTACAATTCAAGTGATAAGTTCTTCTCTATTCCTTTCTCAATTGCAAGTTCTATATTTTGATTGAATGCAAGTAAAGTTTCTGCAATAATGTTTTTATTTCTCTTGCTTTTAGTGTGTTATCACTATTTATTAGATGTTATTTATATTAATTATAAGTTATTAAATGTAATAGTGTGATCTTACAATTATGCAGATGTTAGAGTAAATAAAATAGGGTAGGATGATTTGAGGATGGAATTATGTTTCCAATATAACAACACAATTTGAAGGTTTGATTCTATATGAAATATATCTGAATTAATGGATGGAATTGAATGATTTCGTATCATAGATTAAGAATTTAAATTAATTAGATTGATCACCTATTTAGTTCAGAACTTAATATTCGCTAAGATAACATAATTAATCTGTAATTGCTAATTAACATGTCTAGAGTATCAAAAAGGTTCATTGTTAATCTTCTCCATTAATTTATAACATTGTATAATCCGAGCTTATATGGTTATGGTTATAGTTGAATGCTTTCCATTCGTAAGGCTGGCATTAATTGAATCCAATGTTTGCAGCCTAGGTTATTAAATGGTTAGGTGATAAATTGAGAACTTATTCAATATATTATTATTGAAAGAAAGCAAAGAGATGAATTATTATGAGTTTCTAGAGGTCAACATTAAATTATTTATAATCATCCTCTTTCCATAAGTATTTGATACCTTAATTCCATAATCTATTCATTCCTATCCTCATTAATCAATTAGAGAGTAAAGTTGACTATAGTGTAGAATTAGTAATAGAATTAATGAAATTATCTAATTTGGGTTTTAACATCAATTACAAAATTAATGATTAAACACCATTCCTTGTGGGTTCAACTACTTCTTACCATTTACTACATATTTGGGAGTTAGGATTTATATATTAAATTTGTTGTGTATACAACAGTGCATCAATATGTGTTCCCTATATTGAAATTAACACAAAAAATCTCCTCTTGCTTTATCTCAATTTTATGATCATATTTTCATTAGATTTCAAAGATATATTCTTTATTGACTAATTAAGGGCTCCTATGATTCTAAAAACACTAAATAAAATTTTATAAATAATTCTTTTCCACTTGACAAACACTTAAAGCACACAACCCTACACCTAAATCACACATTATCCTCAATGTGTAAACAACTAAGGGAACATGTAATTTTAAGTATGGAGAAAAAAAATTAAATAAATAAATAACTAGAGGGTAGATAACTCCTTTATGACATTGGATTGACTCCCAAGTAGCGCTTGTTTTTTGTATCGTTAGCCTTATATGATCTCGGTTTTACTCTTTCAAGGTGGGTGCTTCTTATAATTGCACCTCTTCAACGCTATGCTCTATGAATGCTTCATAATAGGGTTTAAGCCTGTGACCATTAACTTTGAATTCATTTCCCGTCCTCTCGCTTTTGATTTGTATGGCACCATAAGAAAAAATATGAGTAACAATAAAAGGGTCTACCCACTTAGAACGCAACTTACCTGAAAATAAGCAAAGACATGAATGGTAGAGTAGCACTTTTTGTCCCACAACAAATGACTTTCCATGAATCATCTTATCATGAAAAGTTTTTGTCTTCTCCTTATATACCATAGCACTTTCAAATGTGTCATCCCTTATTTCTTCTAATTCATGTAGTTATAGCTTCCTCTGCATTCCAGCAAAGTCAATACTCATGTTTAAGTTCTTAATTGCCCACCATGCCTTATGTTCAAGCTCCATAGGTAGATGGCATGCCTTTCCATAAATAAGCCAAAAGGGAGACATGCCTATGGGTGTTTTACAGGCTCTCCTATAAGCCCATAAAGCATCATCTAGCCTTTGGCTCCAATCTTTTCAATTTGGGCTCACGGTCCTCTCTAGTATCTTCTTTATTTCTTTGTTAGAAACTTTATCTTGCCTACTAGTTTAAGGATGATAGGGCGTAGAGACTTTATGTGTCACCCCATACTTGCGTAGTAGGGCTTCAATCGTCCTATTACACAAATGTGATCCTCAATCACCAATGATTACTCTAGGCATACCAAACCTAGAGAATATGTGAGATTGGAGGAACCCTGCAACTACATGAGAATCGTTAGTCTTGGTGAGAATCGCTTCCACCCATTTTGATACATAATCTACTACAAGAAGAATATAGAAATAACCCTTAGAAGTTGGAAAAGGTCCCATAAAGTCAATGCCCCATACATCAAAAATTTCTACGACTATAATAGAAGTTAAGGGCATTTGTTCTGTAGGACTAATATTACCTGATATCTGACATCTATCACATCTCATGCAATAAGCATTGGCATTGCTGAATAGTGTAGGCTAATAAAAACCCACTTCAAAGAGCTTGAAAGCAGTCTTTTTAGCATCAAAATCTCCTCCAAAATGCAATTCATGACAATGTGCTAGAATATGCTTGAATTATAAATCATGGACACATCTCCTAATTATACGATCAATACTGAATTTCCACAAATAGGGGTCGTCCCAAACATATTAGGATACCTCCTTTCTAATTTTAGTTCTTATAGAGCGTGGCATGTTAGCAGGAAAATTATGTGTCACCATATAATTTACTATATTATCAAACCATGGTGTACTTACCTGTAACTCGAAGAGCTACTCATCTGGGAAATTCTCTACCAAGGGTATAAGTTCACCCTCCTGAATCATGTGGCTCAAATGATCGACCGCTCCATTCTCACTACCTTTCTTGTCCTTTATCTCTACATCAAACACTTGTAGCAATAGAACCCATCTTCCTTTTTAGATAATAAATACTTCAATGTTATATGATTTGTAAGAATAATAACTTTAGTTTGAATTAAAGATGATGTGAATTTTTCAAGAGCAAATAATACGGCTAACAGTTCTTTTTCAGTAGTGGAGTAATTTAACTGAGTATCATTAAGAGTTCTGGAAGCATAGTAAATGATGTATGGATCTTTATCCTTTCATTACCCCAAGATTATACCAATTGCATAGTTAGATGCATCACACATTATCTCTAATGGTAGGACCCAATATGGAGGTAGCATCACCAGAGCTATTATTAGGAGCTTTTTAAGCTCATCAAAAGCTTTCTGACACTTCTTGCTCCAATAAAAAGGCACATCCTTCTGCAAAAGGCGTGTCAATGGACATGCAATGCTAGAGAAGTCCTTAATGAATCATCTATAAAACCCTGCATGTCCAAGAAAAGAATTCTCCTCTCTCACACAAGTGGGAGAGGGTAAGTAACGCACAACATCGATCTTAGCTTTTTCAACTTCTAACCCCCGGGATGAGACAATATGACCGAGTACTATTCCTTATGTTCCCATGAAATGACATTTTTTCTAATTAAGTATAAGGTTATTTTCTTCACATCTTTTCAAGATTAAAGTTAGATTATTGAGACAAGACTCAAAAGTATCTCCAACGACACTAAAATCATCAATAAAAACCTCAATAATCATCTCTATATAGTTAGAGAAAATACTAACCATACATCTTTGAAATATACGAGAGGCGTTGCATAGGCTAAAAGGCATGTGTTGATAAGAAAGCGTGCCAAATGGACATGTGAAAGTAGTTTTCTCTTGATCCTCCTTTGCTACATGAATTTTGTTGTAACCGAAATACCCATCAAGGAAGAAATAATATGAATGACCGGCCAATCTCTCCAACATTTGGTCAATAAATGGTAGAGGAAAGTGATCTTTTCTTATTGTGGCATTCAACTTCCTATATTTAATGCATACTCGATGCTCAGTTACTATCCTTTGAAGAACCAACTCATTCTCCTCATTTGTTACTACCGTGACCCCTGACTTTTTAGGTACCACCTAAATAGGTGCCACCCACTTAGAGTATGAAATCAGGTAGACGACTCCATAATCTAAGAGCTTGATTATTTCCTTTTTTACTACCTACATCATAGGAGGGTTAAGTCTACGTTGAGGTTCCCAAGTTAGCTTAGCTCCTTCTTCAAGAAGTATGTGATGCACACACATAGTAGGGCTTATCCCTTTTATGTCTGCTAATGTCCATCCAATAGCTGTTTTGTGGGCTTTAAGGACTTCCAACAGCTTGCTTTCTTTCTCCTAAGTTAACTTTGAAGATATAATCACAAGAAGGGTCTCTCTATTTCCTAAGTATGCATATTTCAAATGATCCGACA
Organism: Tamarix austromongolica; assembly: GCA_039764185.1. NCBI lineage: Eukaryota > Viridiplantae > Streptophyta > Magnoliopsida > Caryophyllales > Tamaricaceae > Tamarix > Tamarix austromongolica. The sequence goes on along the minus strand of CM077811.1, from coordinate 87,146,517 downwards.
ATAGCTTGAGCTCTAAAGTGGGAGCCTGAATCACAGAAGGTACCGGCTTATTAATAGCTAAAGGAATTGAAAGAGGAGGGGATCCATACCGATATGGAGGTTTTGCCTCTATGTGTGCTATCATTTCCACAAGATGTGGAGAAAGCATTGCTTCTATCTCCTTCAAAGAAGTATCTTCTCCTTTTTTGCCCAATCCTAAGCTTTGCATAAGAGTGATTTCCAATGGATCTTTATCATCCTCCTCAAGGTAATCCTACGCTAAAAGATTAATGGCATGAATAGTATAATAAGACTGATCATTCATGGGGCACCTCATGGCTTCAAAAATGTTGAAGTTTATGACTTTCCCATCAAACTCCATAGTAAGAGAACCCGTATAAACATCTAGCTTTGTGCGAGCGGTTATCATGAAAGGTATTTGGTGCGACCGTAGCCGGCACACAATTTAAACCCTCTTGTTGTCAATTGTAGCACTGGTAAATAAGGGTGTCATTCTAGGCCGGGGATTGAGAGGGCTCACCTCTATCTAACTAGCTTAAACTATAAATAAAAATAAAAACACTAAATAACCTAGAATAAATAAATAAGAAAAATATTAATGGGGGTTATAAAAATAATAATAATAAAAGAAATAAATAAAATAAACTAATAATGAAAATAATGGGAAACCGCAGATATGAGAAATATGTTAGGGAAATAAAAATCCACCACTAGATTAGATCGTAATATAATATTTACTTCTAAGTCATCCTTTAATCATGAGAAGGAGATCGACCAAGTTGCACACCAAAAGCAGGTCTATACACCTTATATTACTTCCCTTAATTAATTAATACGACAAAGCGCCAATATTAACCCTATTAAATACTAGCAGTATAGCAGCAACAAGCGGCTCCTATATTTAACTAGATTTAATACATTAAGTGTAAGTGGAAGGCTGTCAATCTAAGTACCCATACTAGTACAAAAAGCATGTCTAGCCGTATTTCCTTTCCTTGACCCACACGTATCGAAACGTTTTACCACTTCGGTTAGAATCACAAAACGATTAGGTGAATTGTTATCTAACCTAGCTGAAATTTATACATATAAATTCTAGTATATTTAGATGGCCACCTAGCAAGCAATTAATCCTACATACTGTCACTTATGAGGTACCAGAACAAGGCATGCACCAAATAAACTATACTTGACAGAATTATACATATAAACGATAGAAATTAATATAGAGTTAAGAAACAATCTCACGAAACAAAGAAAATAAAATTATAAGTCAAACCATAGTCTAGGGTTTCAATTCATTCCCTAACAATAAATAATCAGCCGCTCATAATTAAAGAATTAATTACACAGAAATATATATCTAAAATATAAATTAAAAATAAGAGAAAGAAATAACTGGAATTAATTTTGGATAAAAGATCAAGAATTTATTCAGATAAAAATTAATTTTATCTTAAATAAATTCTACCGGTATTAAATTCTTCCTCAAATGTTTCTTCCTTATTTCGGCGCTTGAATTTCCGTGCAATTCTTTCTTTTTCTTTTTCTTTTTTTTTCTTCATCGCTGGCGGCGAAGGACTAACGATGGCGTGGGTTGCTCTGCCTGGTTCCGTGCGTCGCTGACGTGGTTCTCTATCCTCCTCCGTGCCGCACCATTCCTCGAGCCTGGTGAGGCTCTCGTCCGCACCCGTTTCTCTCTTCTCAGAGTCCGAGCCTATAAAGGCTCTACTCTCCTACCGCACACCCTGTTCTCTGCCTAACGGCAGAGACCGCCCCTTCTTTCAATTCGTATGACGTTGCCCTTTTATAAATTTTTGTGATGCATCGTCCATGCACTTCCCACGTCAGCCCTGCCCAGCTAACTCTTCTTTTGTTTTTCATGCGTCGAGGTTTGTGGCTCGTTTGGTTTCGTTTTTGTCTCTCGCCGCTGCCTCCGTTTGGTTTCAGGCCTTTGGGCTGCCGTTGGTCCAAAGGTCCAATTCGTTTTTTTTTTTTTAATTTTCTTTTATTTAAAAACAATACCTGCAAAATAAAATTCAATAGATATTAATAAATAATATTTTATTCTAAATTTACTTAATTTATATCATTTTAGCTCAAATAATAAAATTTATACAATTTTTACCACTTAAGCATAAAACAATAATTATTCCCCTATATTAGTTAAATAAACTACCAAAAACTAAGATTATAAGGGCATAAAATATGTCAAAATATGAACTCATCAGCCTTCCTAAAAGAAATGGCATTGGACTTGAGCTACTCTCATCCATATCCAACATATAGAAATCTGTGAGAAATATAAGTGTACCCACCTACACAAGGATATCTTCTACAAGTCCCTTGGGGAATGCATTAGAGCGATCGTTAAGTTGAATGATAACATTATCCTTCTTAAGCTCTGCTAGACTGAATGGTGCATAAATAGAATATGGCATAACATTAATAAATGCACCTAAGCCTAGCATGGAATTTTCAAACCCATTGTTACCAATCACACATGGGACAGTGAAGCTCCTATGGTCCTTGTAATTCAGAGGTACTTTTCTTTGTATTACCATGGAAAATTGCTCACTCATTTTAACTACTTCCCTCTCTCGCAATCTCTTTCTTGTGGTGCATAGCTACTTTAAAATTTTGCATATTTGGGCACTTGCTTAATAGCTTCTAGGAGTAGAATGTTAACCTGCACCTTCTTAAATGTATCCAAAATTGCTTGATTACTCTCATCTTTCTTTAATTTAGATAACCTACTAGGAAAAAGAGCAGTAAAAATATGGTTAGTTATAACATTATTAGGAATGGTAGAGGATTTACCATTCAAAGAACTTTTAGATTTTAGTTCACTAGCGGGTCGATCAATCATTTGTCGGTTTCTACTTTTATTCTCTTTCTTCTTCATGCTCTCCTCCACGTTTGTAGCAGGGTCTTCTTCCAATTTATCTAGATTCTCTTTAGCTTTAGTTGAATTATTCTCACATGATTTACCACTCCTGGTCACCACTATATTAGCTTATTCAAAATTGCCCTTTGGATTGGGTATGGTGCTACTTGGCAATTTTCCCAGATCATGTAATTGTTTTAACTTAGTAACCACTTCTCCCATTTGCCTCTCAATATTCAGCACTCTCTTACCCATGTTGAGTTGACTTTGTATCAACTGATTGTATCCATTTGTTAGTAACTCAAACATCTTATCATATTTATCAGTGGTTGGAGCTTGACGTTGAGAAGATCCTCCTTGTGATTTTTGATAAAGCCCGGTCCCATTTGGTTGAAACCTAGAGGATTAAGAACATTATTATTATTATCTTTCCAACAAAAATTAGGATGGTTGCGCATACTTGAATGATAAGTATTTGAAAATCTAATAGAGTTTGCTTGTGTATGGTCCTCTCCTCCCATCATTTGTGGATATTTCTCACTCGGATGTCCTATTACCGAACACACTCCATATGTAGTAACAGCTCCAATAGTTGTTGCAATCTACGAAACAAGAGTAGTGAGTTGGTTAAGTCTATCATCAAATTGATTTACACTCACCTCATTTACTCTTGCACGAGTAGAAATACCATCATATTGTTGTGCAGCGGAGGCTCGGTTCTTCAATAAGGCTTGTGCTGAAATAGGATCTTTATCTATAAAGGCACAACCACTTGCTGCATCCAACATATTCCTTTTGAGTAGAGTGAGATCCTCATATAAATATTGTAATAAATTATCTTCCCTTATCCCGTGTTGTAGAAACTGTGATAGCAAGGCCTTATACCTATTATAGTATGCATGGAATGATTCATTAAGCTCTTGCTAGATTGTACCGATCCTCTTTCTAAGTACTGTGACACGTGATGCTAGAAAATATTTGTCTAAGAAAGCACTTGCCAAGTTGTCACATGAGTATATCTGCCATGTTGGCAACTCATAAAGCTAGTTTTTCACACCATCCATCAAGGCAAACAGAAATGCTTTGAGCTTTAAGATTTGAAGATCTACCTCTTTGGGCACATGGAGACATATACAAATTGAAATTCCTTTAGGAATTTATTTGGATCTACACTTGGGAGACCATGGAATGTTGGAAGACGATGAAGTAGGCTAGACTTTAGCTCTAAATCCCTTTCCTTCCCCTCAGCTGGCTCAGGATAGCCTATGCATGTAGGTATAACTTCAGCTATGTTATGAGTTGTTAGCTCCCATAAACTCTTATTAGTTGCCATGTGAGTGAAATAGATGGGTTCTTTTGATGATGATGGAGAACTGGAAAATCTTAACTTTCTAATTGCTCGAATAAACCTCTCTAACTCAAGATTCACTAGTATCAACTCTCTTTATGGTTTTCCTCTCATATGCATTTACCAATGGGTACCTAAAATAAGAGAAACACTTTAATCGAATAAATCGTACTAGATAAAAAGAAAACAAACTAAAAATAAAAACACAAAAAAATAAGAAAATTTTGCTAGTATAATATAGGAAAAGTTACTAATCCCTGACAACGGCGGCAAAAATTAGTGCCGCCATAGTCGACACGTAATTTAAACCCTTTTGTTATCACTTTTAGTACTAGCAAATAAGGGTATCGTTCTAAATCGGGGATTGAAAGGGCTTACCTCTATTTAACTAGCCAATAACACGAAATAAATAAATAATAAAAATAATAATGGGGGTTATCAAATAATAAAATAATTAAAATAGTAAAAGTAATAAACAGAATAAAATAAAAAAATAATAGAAATAATAAAAAATCGTAGATATGATAAACATGCTAGAAAAATTGAAATCCGCCACTAGATTAGGTCAATATATAATATTAATTTATAAGTTAATATTTAATCATGAGAAGGAGATCGATAAAGTTGTACACCAAAAGTAGGTCCATACACCTTATATTACTTCCCTTAATTAATTAATATGACAAAGCGCCAATATTAAACATATTAAATACTAATAGTATATCAGCAAGAAGTAGCTCCAATATTAAACTAAATTTAATGCATTAAGTATAATTGGAAGGATGTCAATCTAAATACCATAGCTAGTACACTAAACATGTCTAGTTGTATTTTCTTTCTTTGACCCATACGTATCTAAATGTTTTATTACTTCAGTTAGAGTCGCAAAACTATTTGATGAATTTTTATCTAACCTAACTGTAACTTATATATATAAATTCTAGTATATTTATATGGCCACCTAGTAGGTAAATAATCCTACATATTGTCACTTAAAACGAAACCAGAACAAGCCATGCACCAAATAAATTATACTTGACAGAATTATATATATATATATATATATGATAGCAATTAAAATAGAGTGTAAGAACAATCTCATGAAACCAAGAAAAATAAAATTATACTCCAAACCCTAATTTAGGGTTTCAATCTATTTCCTAGCAACAAATAATCAGTCTGTCATAATTATCGAGTTAATTACACAAAAATATATCCAAAATATTAATTAAAAATAGAGAAAGAAATAATCAAAATTAACTATGAATGAAATATCAAGAATTTATTCAGATAAAAAAATTAATTTTATCTAACATAAATTCCGTGGGTATAAAATTACTCTCTTTATTCTTCTCCTTTCTCAATTAGCCTTGAATTTCTGTGCAAATACTTTCTTTTCTCTTTTTTTGTCTTCTTGACGCAGGCTTCTCAGTTCTCACTGGCTTGCTCTGCCTCGATTTCTGTGCGGCAATTTACTTCCATCTAATGGCTTCCTCCCTAATTCCTTATTCTCCGTGTGGCGATCTGTGATGCATGAAAACGGCACTGAGGTGCCGTTTTCCGTACCGGAAACTTCTCGGAAACTTCTCTAGATTAAAATTTATATTAAAATATTTAATTAATATTTTTATTAAAAATATATTATTTAATTAATTTTTTATTAAAAAATTATTAATAATAATTAAAATTAACTAATATAAAAATTTATTTTAAATTTATTTTATTTTTCTCTCTAAATTTTAATAAATTTAACCTATTTTTTAAAAATATATATATAATTTTTTTAACATTTCCTACTGTCCCCGTTTCCTAAATTTTTAAGAAATGGCGTTTCCGCATTTCGTCCCGTCCCCGTTTCTCCGTCCTCGTCCCCGTTTCCGTGCATCACCGGTGACGATTGCTCGGTAGAGCCTTCTAGCTCTCTGCTTTTTTTTTCTACCGCCCTACTGATGCTTCTTCTTCCCATTTTTTTTTGTGCGTCGTAGCCTTTTATTTCTTTCTTTTTCTACAGCTCCGCCTCACTTTCTCTACCACACGCTCCTCTTCAATTTCGTGCGACTTATTTTACACATCAGCCCTTGCTTCTGTTTTCCTCCTCTGGTGGCCCCATCTCGCCCGGCTTCATTTCTTTGTTTTTCAGCCTTTGGGCCTTCCTGTTACGGGCCGGATCGGAAGGTGAGCATCGAGGTTCTACCGGGCCCCGCATAGTCTAGATCATCCTTGTAATCTAGATAAGTATGGAGAAGTGTATAGGGTTCTACACTCTCCTAGAATGTTCTAGAAGGTTCTAGAGGGGAATGTCTCTAGATCCTTCTCTACTTATGTAGAATTGTGTGGATCATTCTAGAAACCCTAAGGAGACTCTAGAAACCCTAATGGACTATTCTAGAACCCCTAATGGGCTTATTGGGCCATTCTAGAGAAATCCATTAGGCCCGTATCTAGAATCTTCCTGGGGGAGGTGAAGGGGTGGATCCTCTCCTATAAATAGAGGGGGGGTAGAGGCATTGTAATTCATCCAACAAGAGTTGTATCTTCAGAGCTTCTCTCTCTAAATACACTCCCTCTTTCTCTCTCTAAAAGTTCTCTCTTGTGTTCTTGTGTGAAGGTTCGGTGTGGTGCTCTAAGAGGCGTCTCTAGCCTAAGTGTGGAATACACTTGAAGGAGGAAGGCTGACTTAGTCTCTCAAGGAGGGAGAAAAAGACTAAGGCCGCACGTAGCTAGACTTGGAGAAGAGTCGGTGCGTGACAAGTGGTATCAAAGCTCGGTTCAATGGCCCACAACCTCGAATCATCACAAGTCACTCATGTCCCCGTTCCCGATGTTGAGAAGAGGAAGAAAGGCAAGTCCACTTCCAAGTCCCACGGGGTGAACTTGGAGGAGATCACGGAGAGGATGGACCGTTCCATAACGGTTTGCCAGGAGGATCTCACCACCCTAGATGAGAGGGTGGAAGTGTTGGAGAAAGACATGGAGTCCTTACCCGGAAGGGAAGAGGTGCAGGGTCTGGTGAATGACTTAGCCACCAAGCTCCATGAAGACATGTTCGAGTCCGACAAGAAGCTCATGCAAGAGATGTTGGCTCGCATGGATGGGACATTTGGCCAACTCGTAGCTGAGAATATCGAGTTGAAGGAGAGGCTTGCAACCCTTGAAGTCGAGTGTGCTCGTTGCAAGGAAGCTATCTCAATGGGTGCCGGATCTTCGAGAGGATCCCCGGCCACCTTGGATATTCCCCGACCGTCAAAGTTCAAAGGAGCAAGGAATGCGAAGGAGATCGACAACTTCTTCTATGGTCTTGAAAGGTACTTTGCTGCTACTCACTTACTTGATGATAATATGCGGATTACCCAGGCTACCATATATCTAGAGGATGATGCTATGCTATGGTGGCGTGGCCGCCATAGAGAAATGGAGAGGGGTGTCTGTGTAATCAACACCTGGGAGCAGTTCAAGACGGAGCTCAAGAAGCAGTTCTACCCTGCTAATGCTGCGATGGATGCTATGAGGAGGCTCAGGACTCTCAAGCATACCGGGACCATAAAGGAGTATATCAAGGCTTACAGTTCCTTGATGTTGGAGATCCCAGACAAGCCCGAGAGTGAAAGGCTATTTTATTTCCTTGATGGACTCCAAGGATGGGCGGAGCAAGAACTTCGAAGAAGGAAGGTTCAAGATCTCTCGGAAGCCTATCGAGAAGCTGAATCCTTACTTGAGTTCAAGTCCGAGAAGAAGGACAAGAGTCGGAAGGAGGGATCTAACAAAGGTGGGGGAGCCAAGACCTACAAGACGGGGTCCAAGCACTCTGACTCAAAGGGGAAGGACAAAGCTGATCATGGAGGTAAGGAATCTAAGTACAAGCGTGAATGTTTCATGTGTGGTGGTAACCACTTCCTTCGTGATTGTCCTCAAAAGAAAGCCTTGAGTGCTATGGTGAATACTCAAGGAGAGAAGGCGGATGAGGGTGAGACCCACATGGGGTCCTTAACCCTACTTAATTCCATCAACACCAAGCAAGCAAAGGGGTTGATGTATGTGGAGGCACAAGTCAAGGGTGTCACTAGCAAGGCTCTAGTGGACACCGGAGCATCTCATAACTTCCTTAGTCCTAAGGAAGCACAAAGGATGGGCTTGAAGGTGACCAAGGAGGCAGGACGAATGAAGGCCGTCAATTCCGATGCCAAGCCTACCTATGGGGTAGCATATGGAGTTCCCATCATCCTTGGATCATGGGAAGGAAGGGTGAACTTCACTGTATCGGAGATGGACGACTACGACATGGTGTTAGGCATGGAGTTCGTGGATGTGGCAGCCCCACTCACATTCCCGGGAGATAGCACCATGCACCTCACCAAGGGGAAGCAAAGCCACGTTGTTCCCTTATCCCGAGCCAAGGTAGAGTCCCGAGTTCTTTCTGCTATGCAGTTTTCCAGGGGATTCAAGAAGGGAGAGTCATGCTACTTGGCCACCATGATGGAGGAGGAGGAGTCCCTAGAACCCATGAAGGTCCCAGAGGAGATCCAACAGGTCCTTCACGAGTTCAAGGACACCATGCCAGCGGAGTTGCCCCAGAGGCTTCCACCTAGGAGGGAGGTGGATCACGCCATTGAGCTAGAGCCTGGAGCAAAACCACCTGCAAGAAGTCCTTACCGGATGGCCCCGCCAGAGTTGGAGGAGTTGAGAAGACAGCTCAAGCAGTTGCTAGATGCTGGATTCATTAGGCCATCCAAGGCCCCATTTGGTGCACCGGTGTTGTTCCAGAAGAAGCATGATGGGAGTCTTCGGATGTGCATCGACTACCGGGCACTCAACAAGGTGACTATCAAGAACAAATACCCGATCCCATTGGTGGCAGATTTGTTCGATAGACTTGGAAGAGCCCGATGGTTTTCCAAGTTGGACTTGAGATCGGGATACTGGCAGGTGCGAATCGCTGAAGGAGATGAGCCCAAGACCACATGTGTGACGAGGTATGGAGCTTATGAATTTCTTGTAATGCCTTTTGGTCTTACGAATGCTCCTGCAACCTTTTGTACTCTCATGAACAAGATATTTCACCCCTACTTGGATAAGTTTGTGGTGGTATATCTTGATGACATTGTGGTCTATAGTGAGACCTTGGAAGATCATGTAGTGCACTTGAGACAAGTCTTCCAGGTACTCAAAGAGAACGAGCTCTACGTAAAGAAGGAGAAGTGCTCGTTCGCTCTCATGGAAGTGCAGTTCTTGGGTCATTACATCAAGAACGGGAAGATCGGGATGGATGCAGCCAAGGTCCGTGCTATCCAGGAGTGGGAGGCCCCGAAGAATGTTTCGGAGCTACGGAGTTTCCTTGGGCTGGTAAACTATTACCGGAGATTCATCTCAGGATATTCGGGTCGAGCCACACCTCTCACGAACCGGTTGAAGAAGAAGGTCCCATGGAGTTGGGATGAAGAGTGTGTGAAGGCCTTTGAAGATCTAAAGAAGGCTGTGATGGAGGAACCGGTTCTGTGCTTACCTGACTATTCGAAGGAGTTCGAGGTGCATACGGATGCCTCCGACTTTGCCATTGGAGGAGTTCTCATGCAAGAGAGGCATCCCATTGCTTTTGAGAGTCGCAAGCTCAACGACACGGAGAGGCGGTATCCCGTCCATGATAAAGAGATGACCGCTATCATCCACTGCTTGCGGGTTTGGAGGCATTACCTTCTTGGAAGTAGTTTTGTGATCAAGACCGATAATGTTGCAACAAGCTACTTCCAGAATCAGAAGAAGCTGAGTCCCAAGCAAGCTCGATGGCAAGACTTCTTGGCCGAGTTCGATTACAAGATGGAATACAAGCCCGGAAGTGCCAATGTGGTGGCCGACGCTTTGAGTCGCAAGGCAATGCTTGCGAGTATGAGCGGTCCTACCGGTGACATCCTCGATCGAGTCAAGGAAGGGATCCTTCACGATGCCTTTGCCAAGAGTTTGATGGAGATGGCAAAGGAGGGAAAAACTCGAAGGTTTTGGGAGCAGGATGGTGCACTCTACACCGTGGGGAACCGACTCTACATTCCAAGATGGGGAAGCTTGAGGAGGGACTTAATGAAGGAATGTCACGACTCCAAATGGGCTGGACACCCAGGTATGCGGCGCACTCTAGCACTCATTGAAGATGCTTACTATTGGCCACAAATGCGGGACGAGGTGGAAGGATACGTGAGGACTTGTCTTGTGTGCCAACAAGACAAGAACGAGCAGAAGCGTCCTGCAGGATTGTTGGAGCCTTTGCCCATTCCTGAAAGACCTTGGGAGAGTGTCTCTATGGACTTCATCTCTGCACTCCCAACGTCCGAAGGATATGGATCCATCATGGTCGTGGTCGATCGGTTGAGCAAGTATGGGACGTTCATCCCTGCCCCGAGGGATTGTACGGCGGATCAGTGTGCCCAGATGTTCTTCAAGCACGTGGTAAAGTATTGGGGATTGCCTAAGTCTATCATCAGTGATAGGGACCCTCGCTTTACTGCTAAGTTTTGGAGAGAGCTTTTCAAGATGATGGGGTCCGAGCTTCATTTCTCTACAAGTTTTCACCCTCAGACCGATGGCCAGACGGAAAGGGTGAATGCTTTGGTGGAGATGTACTTGAGGCACTTTGTAAGTGCTAATCAGAAGGATTGGGCTAAGTTGCTGGATGTGGCTCAATTCTCCTATAATCTACAAAGGAGTGAGGCTACGGGACATAGCGCTTTTGAGTTGGTCATGGGGCACCAACCCGTCACTCCGCACACCGTGGCTCGAGGCTACAAGGGGAGTAGTCCCGCAGCACATACTTTTGCTCATGGATGGCACGAACAGTTGGACCTAGCCAAGGCACATTTGGAGAGGGCCTCAAAGAAGATGAAGAAGTGGGCCGACAAAGACCGAAGACCCTTGGAGTTCAAGGTAGGAGACATGGTGATGGTGAAGTTGTCCCCACAGGTGTTCAAGGCCTACCGCCAAGTGCACAAAGGCTTGGTGAGGAGGTATGAGGGGCCTTATCCTATCTTGAAGAAGGTGGGGAAGGTGTCCTATCAGTTGGAGTTGCCATCCAAGCTGAAGTTGCATCCAGTCTTCCATGTGAGCCTGTTGAAGCCCTATCATGAAGACATGGAAGACCCCTCGAGGAAGGAATCCAAGCGCGCTCCTCCAGCGAATGTGACTTCCTTCACTCATGAGATTGAGGAGATTCTAGACGACCGAGTCATCAAGAAGAGAGGGATGCCCAACTATAAAGAGTATCTCATCAGGTGGAAGGGGTTACCTGAGAGCCAGAATAGTTGGGAGAAGGCAGAAGACCTATGGCAGTTCCCGGAGGCTATCCAGAGGTACTTGTCTTCTATCATCGTCGAGGACGTCGATGACTTTGGTGGGGGAGAATGTTACGGGCCGGATCGGAAGGTGAGCATCGAGGTTCTACCGGGCCCCGCATAGTCTAGATCATCCTTGTAATCTAGATAAGTATGGAGAAGTGTATAGGGTTCTACACTCTCCTAGAATGTTCTAGAAGGTTCTAGAGGGGAATGTCTCTAGATCCTTCTCTACTTATGTAGAATTGTGTGGATCATTCTAGAAACCCTAAGGAGACTCTAGAAACCCTAATGGACTATTCTAGAACCCCTAATGGGCTTATTGGGCCATTCTAGAGAAATCCATTAGGCCCGTATCTAGAATCTTCCTGGGGGAGGTGAAGGGGTGGATCCTCTCCTATAAATAGAGGGGGGGTAGAGGCATTGTAATTCATCCAACAAGAGTTGTATCTTCAGAGCTTCTCTCTCTAAATACACTCCCTCTTTCTCTCTCTAAAAGTTCTCTCTTGTGTTCTTGTGTGAAGGTTCGGTGTGGTGCTCTAAGAGGCGTCTCTAGCCTAAGTGTGGAATACACTTGAAGGAGGAAGGCTGACTTAGTCTCTCAAGGAGGGAGAAAAAGACTAAGGCCGCACGTAGCTAGACTTGGAGAAGAGTCGGTGCGTGACATTCCGCTCTTGGGTCATTAGTCTAACGGTCCAAATTTTTTTTTATTTAAAAATAATAGCTATAAAATAAAATTAAGAAAAATAAATAAATAATATTATACTTTAAATTTATTTAATATATATTATTTTAGTTTAAATAATAATATTTATGTAATTCTTACCACTTAAGTATAAAAGTATAATTACTCACCTATATAACTTAACTAAAATACTAAAAACTAATATTGTAAGGGTATAAAATATGTCAAAATATGAATTTATCAGTCGAGTTATTTGCGGGTAGATTGTGGATAAGGTCGAGTTATTTTTTAATTGGGTTATTTTGGGTCTTCTTATTATTTGGGTTGGGTAAGGTTTACTTTTGGGTCATTGTAGATCCGTGTTGTATCAGATTAATTTAACGTATCAAGTCAAACATGGTTGAGATGTTTTGGGTTCAAATTACTTTAAGTTAGCTTGTTGGATTAGATGTATAAATTGATATGAATAAATAGATATAAAGGATGAAAAAAAATACCCTTCAAGTTCAGATACAAATACGAGTATAAGATATTCATATCTATACAATTAATATATATATATTTACTATAATTTATACATACCTACTTTTATTTTAAAAATTTATATCAAAATATAATTATAAATTGTTCATGTAATAAGTTCTCATAAAATACACATCTGAAACTAGGGTTGTTTAGAAGACGAGTCGAGTTGAGCTAGGATAGCCTTCAACCTAGCTCAACTCGGTTCGTTTAATAAACGAATAAAAAAGTAAAATTTGAGTTTACCTTATTTATAAATAAATTGAACTTTTAACAAATTGAATTAAATTTTTTAACGATCTAACTTATAAACTTTTATAATAAATGAACTGAATTTATTATCTTTTATGGTATAAATAAACTCGACATAAAATTTATCACGGTTAAGCGTCGCTCCTTTAAAAGTGAATGAAACAGTGTGATTTCGTAGTGGCTTGGTCCGTCTCGGAAGGGGAAGTTAGAGTCGAAGGGAAAGTGGGGGAGTGGTAGGCAGGAGTGGTCATCGGCCAACGAGGACAGCCGGCGCACTTTCCCTATCGTGGGTTGCAAGTGGCCAGGGGAGAGGGAGATTGTGCGAGGAATGGGGGAATGGATTAGTTCAAAATGGTCGACGAGTCAGGGGGAAGAGAGAGGAAGGACAACAAACGGTCAAAACGGCCATAACCGGAGGCGAAATTTTCTGTTGGGCGGTAAAGTTGCAGGCTGGCAGCGTCGGGGAAGAAGAAAGGAGGGTTGGACTGGCAGTTCGGGGAAAAAGAAAAGAAAGGAAAGAAAACCGGCCGGGCGCAAGGGGATAAAAACTTAAATGGAATGCAGCATTTAGAGGGAAAAAATGATAAAACGCGGCGCGGCAAGGGAGAAGGAAGGAGGCCGGTCGCGCGGCTGGGCTGGCCCGAAGGAAAAGGAAGGAGAGGAGAGGGGGACTGGGCTACTAAGCTGGCCCAATTTGGGGAGGAGAAAAAGAAAAAGAAAAGAAGAAGAAAGAAAAAGGAAGAGAGAAATGGAAAAAAGGGAATAAGAAAAATAAGAGGGTTGGGTTAAATAAATTAATTAAAATATTTAGCATATTTAAAAATTATAACATTTAAATAAAATAATATTTAAATCTCTTTTTAGGCTAAATTAGGATTTTTAAAAGATTTTCCATAAATTCCATTTCAATTAGCGAATCACTATAATTTTCTTCAATTAAATTATTTATAAATTTAATATAAATTTGAAACTATTTTCTCTTTCTTAATTTAAATAAAATAATTTATGTAATTAATTCCCAAATTAAAATCTTTAATTAGTTAAAATACCCAAATTTCCTCTAATTAAAATATTTATAAAATTTCTTATTAATTTACACTAATGAATTTCCTTTTATTTTAGTAAAATTAATTTATTAAATTAAATTTTCCAATAAAACCTTATTGAAATATAATCTTTAAAATTAGAAATTTTCGGGGCATTTCACATCTCGCTTGGCTTTATTTTTTTGTTTTTCGGCCTTTGGGCCTTCGGCTCTTGGGCCTTTGATCTAAAGGTCTGATTCTTTTTTTTATTTAAAAATAAAAGATGCAAAATAAAATTAATAAAAATTAATAAATAATATTATACTCTAAATTTATTTAATTTATCTCATTTTAGTTTAAATAATAACATTTATGCAATTATTACTACTTAAGCATAAAACCATAATTATTCACCTATATTACTTAAATAAAATACTAAAAACTAAGATTATAAGGGTATAAAATATGTCAAAATATGAATTTATCAGTCGGGTTATTTGCGGGTAGTTTGTGGATAAGGTCGAGTTATTTTTTAATTGGGTTATTTTAGGTCTTCTTATTATTTGGTTGGGTAAGGTTTACTTTTGAGTCATTGTAGATTCGTATTGCATCAGATTAATGTAACTTATCAAGTCAAATTTGGGTTGAGATGTTTTGGGTTCAAATTACTTTAAGTTAGCTTGTTGGATTAGATGCATAAATTGATATTGATAAATGGATATAGAAGATGAAAAAAAAATACCCTTCAAGTTCAAATACATATACGGGTATGAGATATTCATATCTATATAATTAATATATATATATATATATATATATATATATATATTTACTATAATTTATACATATCTACTTTTATTTTAAAATGTATATCAAAATATAATTATAAATTATAGTTCTCATAAGCGACATATCTGAAACTAGGGTGGTTTAGAAGACGAGTCGAGTTGAGATAGGAAAGCGTTCAACTCGGTTCGTTTAATAAATGGATCAAAAAGTAAAATTTGAGTTTACCTTATTTATAAATAAATTAAACTTTTAACAAATTGAATTAAGTTTTTAACGATCTAACTTACAAAGTTTTATAATAAATGAACTGAATTTATTATCTTTTATGGTATAAATAAACTCGACATTAAATTTAGAAAAAAATAGTTGGTGATCCATTTGTATTATAATAATTAAAGTTAGTCAATATATTTAGTATTTAGTCTATTTTTTTAGTATCCTAATATATATGTACATATAGAGAATATTACTTGTATATTTATATATAATTAGGTGTATATATTAGTATAATTATATGTACATAATATTTTATACTTATAACTAAATACTTTAGAAACATTTTAATTTTTATCCAATTAATTTTATTTTAGACTATAAAAAAATTTTCCCCAAAATTTATCGCGCTTAAGTGTGGCTCCTTTAAAAGTGAATGAAACAGTGTGATTTCGTAGTGGCTTGGTCCGCCTCGGAAATAACGCCACACCATCTAGAGAAAAGCCTCCTTTCACTGTTGGCAATTAAATTATTGGATCGGTGGTGGGGTATATCCGTATCCACACATTACCAAGTGATTGATTTGTATACCTTGCGTGGATCTACCTGCTGAGAGCCAAGATTTTCTCTCTTATGTACAACACTTTCCTGCGGAATTTGATTAGAGAGTTTTAAGGCCGATGGATGGAACAAGCATAGAGCATGATGTAACCATGACTAGGACGTCGCACGCAGCGCGTGGATTTGGAACCATTAAACTCTACAGCCTGACACGGTCGAGGGATTTCATTGCAATATTCGTGATGGATGGCACGATTCGTTTATTACCACTGCACATATATATATATATATATATATATTACATACATTACATAAACCCGTGCTGCTGCTTGCTAGTTGCTACTACTGCATACTAATTATTTCGGGTACCGAATGACTTTGATTCAGGGAAGGCGGATAGTAGGGACTCCCTATCTATAGATACGTTTATATGCATAATTACAATTCACGGACAGCGGCTAATTCATTGTACACTTGGGACATTTATGTATATAAATAATTAATCAACTAGCAAGAAGCAGTCAACCCGGTAGCGAGGCAGGCATCCATCGCTTCATTAATAGTGAGGAAGAACCTTTCCTTGCCAATTCTCTCGACAGAGTTCGCCAGCTTGAGCTTGTGAGTAACTTGCCACCGCAGGTTGGCCAATGCAAGCTGGGAACACGCACACGGAATCATAGGAAAGAAGATGGATCGTTAGGTTAGTAGTACAAATTCATGTAGAGGGACGAGCATGCATTTTTATTTTTATTTTCTTTTTCTGTTATGGGGATCTGTTTAATTGATTTGATCGAGCATGTACAACATATCCACA
Organism: Tamarix austromongolica; assembly: GCA_039764185.1. Classification (NCBI taxonomy): domain Eukaryota; kingdom Viridiplantae; phylum Streptophyta; class Magnoliopsida; order Caryophyllales; family Tamaricaceae; genus Tamarix; species Tamarix austromongolica. The sequence continues at coordinate 87,130,108 of CM077811.1, read as the reverse complement.
TACCTGTACATGAAGGGTAGACAAGTTCTTCTGAAGTTCCTCCAAGGCGATGATTCCTGATGTATCAATATTCGTGACATCTGAAAAAAGACTAAAGGTTAGTTCATGAATGTACAAGGAGGGAATCAGTACAGTGCATATTACCAAATCAAATCAAACGACTATGAAAAGAAAAACACAGAAAGATTAGCTAAGCGATTAGGTAGGCAGGTATATATGGAGCGGGCTTACTAGATAGGTCGAGAATTACAACCCTGTTGTCCTGGCCTGCTTCTTTGATTTCATTCTTCTCATCATCAACCCACGTCATGATCCTGAATGTCAAATTAGGCATAGAGTAGGTAAATTTTCCTTTGTTTGGTAGCTACTACATGATTTTACTTTCTTTTAGCTCTTATCAATCCGTGATCGATATTCATTATTATAATTATTATTCTTTTAAAGCGTTGATAATTGAATAAGACTCTAGTAAATCATGTACCTTTCACTAATGAAGTTGGCATTGGCAAAACAGAATAAAGCAGAGTTGATACGGATGATTAGCAGACCAGGCGGTGGTTTAATTGCAGAAGGATATTGATGAACACCACAGAAATGTTGAGTCCCGTTTAGCCTGCCAAGTGGCTCGGTGCTCGGTCGAATAGCATTGACTATGACCTTCCCAAACGAGACGGCCACGGCTAGCAAGAGACCGATCTCGACCGATATGAACAAGACGCCCAGAAAGGCGGAGAGGCAAGCAAGGAAGTCCAGCTTATCAATCTTCCAAATATTGTAAGCTTCGTGGATGTTGATTAGCCCTGGGAGGGCAGAAATGATGATGGAGGCAAGGATGGCCGTTGGTGTGTAGTATAGGAGTTTCGTCATGACTTGTAACGCTATAAACACAGCAACTGCCATGACTATGTTTGAAACTACCGTCTTACACCCTGCACTGTAATTCACGGCCGTTCTGGAAAATGAACCTGCACCACCACAACCCGTTTAATTGGATCGAACGTTGCATTAATTTTACGAGAACTATTATATATAATTATAAGGGTGGAGTAAGAACCAATAATTGTTACATACCGGTAGCAACGTAGCATGAAGTCAGGGACCCAACAACGTTCATGCAGCCCATGGCTATCATCTCCTTATTTCCATCAATACGGTATCCGTTCATAGAAGCAAATGATCTCCCGACGGCGATGGCTTCCTGACATACACATATATATAGATAGTCCCGCCCAGCAGTAGGGATCGGGGATGGCTGGTTTAATATCTTTCCATATGATCATTATTCGCATGATTTTAATCTTTTATTTATTTATTTTAGGAATAATGGATACATGCATTAACTATATGTTAATCGGCAAAAAGAGTATATAATAATTAATACGCACAGTGAGAGCAATGATGGCACATATGAGCCCGACTTTAGCCGCGGTTCCCACGTTGGGGCCTTGAAGTTGAAGTTGATTCAGCGAACTTGGATTGAGTCCTCCTTTGAAGTGCCTGACGATCTTAACCCCATGCCTGTCTGCTCTTGTCAGGTATACGATAAGAGTTGATAGGATCACTGATATGAGGGGAGATATCGCTGGCAGCCAGAACAGTCTTTTGTACTTTTTTCCCTGTAGGAACGGAACAGGCTCATCAGAATTTATTCGATTCAAGTAGCTAGCCCGCCCCGGCCGGCCTAATGAAACGGAGGAATCGATCGAACACCAACGAAATTTCAATTTTGTTGAACTTACTATGAATCTTGTGACGAATATGAAGACCAGAAAAGAGACGCCCAACACGAAATTTAGAGGATGCCACTGCATGACACAGAATCAATACCGATAAGGGATACGTAGAGCATTTGGAAAATAGTGGAATGAAGAGTTTTAACAATCACATTTATATATATAAATATAGTGTTTGTATTTTCATACTCACTTCGTCATCAACATTTTCAGCTACAGCCTTCAAGACTGAGACAACATCAGTTTCGTTCGTGAAATGGGTCAGCCCGAATAATCCCTTCAGCTGTTGAAGACCGATAATTATGGCTGCACCCCCCATGAATCCGACGATTGCAGCATGGGATAGAAAATCAACAAGAAATCCAAGCCTGTAGAAATAGAGAGAGAGAAAAAACGTACGTACGCACTTACGAACAGGCATAATTATGTGGTATATGCTAGTAAGTAGCAACACAGGAATACTAGATTGCTCAACAAAATTAATTTAAGAACCATAGTAGATCGGAGCCACAAGCATACATATATATAAGTGTATATATATATGTACGTACCTGAAGATTCCAAATAAAGACTGGAACACACCGGCGAATAATGTGACGGTAAATACAAGCTTAGTGTAGCCAGCAGGATCTGTCATGGGATTTATGACTCCCTGAAGAGATGAAGACAGCAGCATTGAGACCACGGCCACCGGTCCAATGGCAATCTCCCTTGAGCTTCCCATTACCGAGTAAATTAGAGGCGGTACCACACTAGTATCTGCATATATATATATACACACACATACATAAATCCACATAACTATTCAGTTAATTCATGCACGCAGCTGAGTTTAAATTGTATAAACCAAACAAACAAGCTATGTATGTACGTGTATATATATACATATGCTTTTGTTTCAATTAACTTGAGCTAGCTAGATAGTCGATCATGACTTACATAAACCGTACTGAGGATCCAGTTTTGCTAAGCTGGCATATCCAATACTCTGCAGCAAATAGTTTGAGTTTGCACACACAAACACAGCATCCGTAAAATTATACGTATCGGCTATATATATGTATAACAATATTATATGTTTATGTAAGTTTATGTACTAGTACATGATATGAAAACGCAGGTCAATACTAATTACCTGTGGAATGCAAAGGCTAGCGAGAGTAAAACCAGCCATGACATCAGCTTTAAACTTTGATAAATCGTACTTTCTTCCCCAGACAAGGACTGGGAACAGCCCGCGCAAGAAGGATACCACAAATTGCTTGCCCGGAGAACAAGATGCCTCCTTGTTCTGATCACGGGACTTGGAACAATCACCCACTCTTACCGAGCTCTTCAGCTCGGTCCAAAGACCCGGCGGGTCAGGGCAGTCCAGAGCCTTTGTTACAACTTCTGCGCGAGACCTCCAAGGCGCACCAGACAGTTCAACCACATGATGATACTGCTCCTGCCGTCCCTCCATGGTACTTTTGCCGGCCGGCCGGGTAAACGTCTCGTTATGGGAAATAGTTTAAACTTTTTTAAAAATAAAAAATGGAACTGCTAATATTGTCTCTGAACTCAGAAGAGTTCGGCCGATATATGGGCCGGACACTCCTAAATTACTAATCGAAAAAGATCTCGACGGAGGAAATTTAAAATGTGAATGTGGTATAAGATTTGTGTGGGTATCGGTGAATATATAGGCATTTTCAGCTGCCTTCTTATTTAATTGTCAATAATCTATTCAGGGGGAAGTAGTAGTAGTACCACTATGTTAATTGTAACTTTTGGACCTCTTCCCTAACTTGTCCCACCCAAAATGTTTCAAGGTTTGTCGGGTTCGTTCCTTAATTTATTCTTTCACGCGCGTCCTCATTCCGGATATTGTTTATCGATCTCTACCATAAATTTGATAATCGATTACTATTTTTTTGGGCGCGTTCTCTTAGACTGATCGTATTCCATGTAATTTAATACCCCATCTCTACTGAAAAATATTTTTTTCAATATTTTATTAGATCATTTTTAAAAACTAATAAAATTTATTATTAAAATTTCAATCCCATCATTTATTCACTGAAAAATAACAAAATATTTAATAGGTATATGATAAAAATATATATAACCAAGGTTATGTATCTGACTAAGGCTCATCACTGGTGGCTTTGCGGACTGATTAGTAGCAATATGTATACACTCAAGTCGTTGTAAAGTTTAAGAGGCTTATAGTATTCACAATATGTATGATTTGATCAGGTCCAAATAGAAAAAGAAGCCTTCGAGACATTTTTCGGAAACACGTTGGTTTACCGAGGCATAAGATACTCACGTGGCTTCCCCACCATAGAGCTCTTATGACGAGACAAATATTATTTTGATCATCACACTTTTTAAATTGTTCTAAATTAGTCACCACACTTTCTTTTTCCTATGTTAGTTATCGAGCTTTATATAAATACAATGTTAGTCACTCGATTACCTACTCTATTTGCTAAACTTATGACATGGTTAACAATCTTAATTAACACATTTAAACATCCTAATCATCTTTTCTAAATATCATAGTCGGCTATTAGAAAAAAATAAACCAAAACTAGCTACTATGGCTCCTAGTACGATGATGTGATAGATTAATATATAACCTTTCAATCTGACTGAATTCCATACTATTATATCAAGATTCATATAATAACATGATGCAAAAGCTTACCTAAATCCATAACACCAATATTACTATACTCCATTATAATTGAGACAATAACTAACTGGTGATACTGTAATCTTGTAAATCTAGTACATACTAGTTAATTTCTATTGACTTATGGGAATCAAATATAACAAAGTGTATGTGACTCAAAGACCATGACTATATATATAAATAATGTACTTGTTATTTATCAAGCTATTCTAGGTCAATCCATAAATACTCTAGAATACCTAAAGTTTCTACATACATAGGTTCACATCTAATTAGATATATTAAGCCCAAATATATTACACATAAATATCATCACTTATATATAGGCTTAGTTTATATAGCAATCCATAATTCATATCCTTCACATATAAGCTCAATGTTGGATAAAAATCCAACAATCTCCCACTCGTGCTATAAGTATGACCTCATAACCATGACATACAAAATAACCAAATGAGCTCAATATTATCATCATTATCAAATACATCTATAACCAATATGGTCCATTATTCACAACACCAAAGGATCAAGGCAACTTTTGTCACATTTTTTTATAACTAAACCTTCAATAGTCATGCATGCGGATATAACTAAATGACATGGATCAAGATGTGGACGTGTAGCATAGAAATTTCATATAATGTGATCTTAACATACCTATTTCCAACTAGCTTACCTTGAAATATTAGTGAGATCAACTTAGAACCAAAGATAGAAAGGAAACAAACTAAAACTTTGTTTTTGGGGAAAAACATATGGTCAAAATGTCCATATGCCGAAACAAAGTATCCAAACATAGTGCAAATAAATTAATACAATCCTATCGAAACTAAACACCATTAGTCAACATAACACCTATATGAGAAACATGCTTGAGAAACTATTTGGGTGGTAATTCTTTACTAAGTGGATCGGCTGCCATGGAGTCTACATTGATGTTCTCCCTGGACAATTCTCCTTTGTGTACTTGCTCTTTAACAACCAAGTATTTAATATAAATACTTTTCAATTTTGTAGAACATAGGTTATTATTGGAACACTTAACTACAACCTTATTGTTACATAACAAATTAAGCAGTCTTTTAATACTACTAGCTATATGCAACTTTATGAAAAAATTTCGTAGCCATATACCACAAATAGAAGCTATGTATCACACTATAAATTCTGCTGCCATAGTGGAAAAAGGCACAACTATTTGGTTAGCACTCTTCCATGAAACAACACCTCCATCCATTAGAAAAATATACTATAATGTTGACTTGATGCTATCTTGGGGTGCAACAAAATCAAAGTCAAAATATCCTTTGATGTCAAGCTTTTCTGACCTCTGATATGTGAGCATGTAATCTTTTATTTTTTTTATAAGTACTGGATGACTCATTTGACTATTATCTAATGGTCAAATCCTGGATTACTCTAATATATATCAAGCATCCTATTGATTTATGCAATACCTGGATGCTTACATACTTTAGCATAGATTAGAGTTCCCACTACTGTAGCATTGGGAGAACTTTTCATTTGTTTTATTTCAAATTCATTCTTAGGGCACTAAATGAGACTAAATTTGTTTCCTTCAGCATTAGGGGTATTTTCTAGCTTTTAGTTCTACATGGTCTACCGCTTGAGAACTCTTTTGTTATAAGACTTTTGTGATAGCCCTAAGACACCTTGAGAACAATCTCAATATATCTCTACACCTAATACAAAAGTGGCATTACCAATATCCTTCATTTTAAAATTATAAGCTAGAAATTTCTTTACCTCATGGAACAAACCTATGTCATTAAATGCCAGTAGAATGTTATCAACATAAAAAAACAAAAAAATGTAATCATGCCAATAAAACATATAATATATACATTCATTTACAAAATTCATCTCAAAACAAATAGAGGTGATAACTTGATGAAATTTGAAATACTAAGGTCAAGATGCTTGTTTGAACCAATAGATAGATTTCTTAAGTTCGCAAACTATATTCTTTGGGTCTCCTAACACAAATTTTTCTTGTTACTCCAAATAAATCATTTTCTCAATGTTACCATTAAGAAAAGTGGCATTAACATTCATTTGATGTAACTTAAAATTAAAATGTGCCACTAATGTCATAATTACCCTAAAGGAATATCTAAAAGATAATGGAGAGAAAATCTCTTTAAAATCTTCTCATTCCTTTTATGTAAAGCCGTTTGAGATAAGCCATGCCTTATATCTCTCCAGACTTTCCTTTATATCTCTTTTGGTCTTAAATATCCATTTGCAACCAATAGATTTCTTTCGTTCAAGTAATGGGACAAGATCCCTTATGTCATTATCCATCACGGACTTCATTTCCTCATTCATGTCATTAATCTACCTTTGAGAATTTAAAGTCACCATGGCATGATGGAAGTTATTTGGATCATCTTTCATCACCATAATTCCTACCTCATGTTCTAGGATATATACAATGTAATTATCTACAATAACACATCTTCTTTCTCTCAAAAAATTCATTAGTTTTTGAGCTTTTTCTTTAGGAAAAATCACCTCATTATAAATAGGTTATTGTTCGACATTGTCTTGTAAAGCTCTTGATTTGCCTCCTAATAAATTGTAGGTGCATGGAATTGCATATTGGCAAAGACAAAAGTAGGAATAATAATTGATTAATCCTTAAAGATAATGTCCCTAACCTTATTTATCCCTTAATGTTCAACATCCTCAAAGAACATGACAATTTTTGTCTTAAAAATTAACTTGAGTGTGGGATTATATAACTTATAACTCCTTTATCTCTTAGAGTTATCATTAAAATAGCTACTAATCATTTTAGAGTCCAATTTATTTTCATGTGACCTATATGGCCTAACCTTAGTTGGACATCCACAAATAATAAAAAATGCTTCATACTAGGATTTTTTCTAGTCTAAAGCTCATAAGGTGTTTTAGCAGCTACTTTAGTTGGTAATCTATTCAGATTATAAGCTATTATCTTTAGTGCTTCTTAGTAAGTTGACTCCGTTAAGGTAGAATAACTAGTCATACTCGTTACCATGTCCTTAAGAGTTTAGTTTCATCTTTCAGCTACACCATTCATGCCGAGAGATCTTGACATGGTATATTGTGGAATGATTGCACACTCCTCTAGGAATCTAAAAAATTGTTTTGGCCATTGTTCACCTAAAGTGTCATATCTACCATAGTATTCGCCACCACAGTCAGATCTAATGCACTTGATCATTTTATTGAGATGATTCTTAGCTACAAGCTTAAAAGATTTGAACACATCTAATGACTATAAATTTTCATGAATGAGATACAAGTATTCTTGATGTGATTAATCATTTATGAATGATATAAAACAATTTTGACCATTCTAAGAATCCATAGGTTATTGTGTATAGATATCTATATGAATAAATTTTAAGATGTCTGAAGATCTATTTATACCTATTCTCATTTTTTTCTTTTGTTTTCCCTTAATGCATTCAAAAAAATTGTTTAAGTTTTTAATGTCAAGGGAATCTAAAATGCTATTATACATAAGCTTCTCAATTCTTTCCTTTGAGATATGACCTAAGTGATGATGTCAAATTTTATTTACTTAATTTACATTCATTACCACGTGATTCTACGTGTAAGGTTTTATAATATAAAGTGATGACATCACATATATATAAGTTATCATTTTTTACATAATAAATCATTATTAATAACATTTTAATTTAATTAATAATTTAATTTATTATTTATAAATGAACAATAATTACTAGATTTGTCTTACAGGGAAATAGAAACCAAATTCCTTCTAATAGATGGTATAATGAAAGTGTCTTTAAACTCTAAATAATGATTGATTTCTAACAACAACCTATAATTATTAATCACTTCAACTATTTCTGCCTTGTCATCTCCTACATAAATGTGTCTTTCACTATCATTTAGCTTTCGGATGCTCAAGCAACCCTGTATAGAAACACTTATATGACTAATAGCACAAAAATATAACAACCATTTGTTTCTAGGTTTTATAGTTAAATTAAGTTTAGAAAAGACCAAATCAATTATTGTACCTTTTGTCATGCATTATGCATGATATTTTTGACAATCCTTCCTAAAATGTCTAGTCTTTTTGTAAAAGAAGGAGCTGTCTTTTTTGCTTCTAGTGTTTTTTCTAGACTGGACTCTTAGGAGAAGCTTCATCATTTATTTTAATTCCATAACTTTTAGGGGTAAATGCTAGATGAGTACTCTCAATTATATCTTACTTTAATATTTTTTCCCCATGCACATAATATAAAATGAGTTCATTAAGAGTCCATTTCTTCTTTTGACAATTATAACTAACCTTACATTGGCTGAAATGTAGAATAAGAGAGATCAGTACTAAATGCATGAGTAAGTCATCTGACAACTCAGGGTTTAGTACCTTAAGTTTTGAAGAAATGTTGTACATCTACATGATGGATTTCCTTGTATTTATATTGCCTTTATACTTTAATTAAATCAAGCGTTGTAAAAAGAGTGTGTGTTTTAGCATTATTGTATTTTACAAAATGTTTTTTTAATTTCAATAAGAAAATTCTTAATGTTGATGATATCATCAAAGAATTCACCTTTGAAAGCCTCTTAATTGTTGCGCTTGATACCTATAAGATCCATGAAATTAGAGTGATCTCACTTCTCAAAGTTTCTCTTCTCATTAGAGGAACTTTCACCTATTAAATCAATGGAATTCACTAATTGAAGTGCACGGTCTAAATCTATGCATCTAAGGACAACTAAAATATTGTCCTTACATTCCTTAAAATTATTGTCATTCAGCATGGTTATAGAAATTAAGTTGATAGATATTGAAAAAGGACACTTAGGTGTATAAAACAAAAATACAACAATTACATAACTATACATGCTAAAAAAAGAATCATAGGTAATCAATAAATTTAAATAATAGAAATCCTATCATGAGAAATTGGTGTACATTAATATCAAGTATTTGGCCAGTAATATTAACTACAAAAGTTTTTTTTTTTAATTGTAGTGATCAAACACTCATAATATGGTTTATTAGATAATGAGTTAATGTTTAGATTTACTCATTATCCACATGACATCTAAATAATTACTGCATATTTATCACCACACACACACACACACACATTCCTTTGGGTTGTCAAATTATCTGCATGAATATATATATAAACATCCAAACTTTTCAATAAACTAATTTTAACACAAGAGGTCACTTTAGGAATATATTATGTCAATTAGCCTATCTACTAATATTGGAAAACTAATAATTTAAATAAATTTATTCCTTAATTTTATTCTTAAATTTGGGTCTATAGTATTAGGACCAAATTTATCTAGATTCAATATCCATAAAATTTTTAAATCTCACCTTATTAATGTTAGAATAAAATTAATACCAAATAACTCGGATAAAAGGCCACAAAATAATTTATTATATTAGAAAAAAATAAATATGTAATTAATTAATAAGCCAAATTAATCAGTTAATTAATATTATTATTTAAATAATATAAAATTTTTTAATGCCAAACTAATAGCTTAAAATTACCAAAACTGAAAATCAGACTAAAAACAACTAAAACATCTGTTTGGTAGAGTATGAGTTTTGAATGCACTCTTAAATAAATTGTTTTATTTTAGTGTTTTAATAGACATAATAAGATAGTCATTATATTTTAACATGTAAAATATCAAGTTTAATTTATAATTAATCTACCATTAATTATAAACTGTTACTAGTGAATTGATTCTCTAATCCGCCATTTCTTGCTCATTTCTTTCATTAAAAGTAAATAAATGAAGACATGTAACTCTATCCATCACACAAAGTAAAAGTGGAGATGAAACTATCAGTTTACTACCAAAACAACTAAACCTGACCTTGAATTTTCTTAAACCACCACTGTACTATCCTAACATCATTACCACTAGAAGCAAACACAACGAAAACCGTCATAATAGCCTACCGAAGCTTCCTAATTCCTACTACTAATCACCCAAAACTAACAAAACCTAATTGATGACAATTGGGGCCAAAATTAGATTTGGTAGGACTCGATCTAAGTAAATAAAATAACTAGATAAATTATACCAACAAAGAAAAAAAATTAGATCTACAACTTTAATTATTTGACATGACAAAAGCAATCTTGTTATACTTTCAAGATGATTGAATGGCTATGGTGCCACTAAATCAACAACATGAATTGAAAGACCAAACTTGACTATCCTATAACAAATAAAACATGAAATAAACAATAGAATAAATTGAATACATGTATCCAATCAACTAGAATGATTAAAAAATCAAAACTAAATATAAATCATATCTGATTTCATAATAATCCCAAATAGGTAATGTAAAATTGAATCTTGATGAATCAAGATTAAATAGCTCTAATATTAATTAATAGATTAATATATATGTTTAGATCGATAGGATCCCATGTTGTTACATAAAGACTCATAAAATAACATAATGTAGAAGAATATTCGAATTTATAATGCACACATCACTGTACTCTAGTCCATTTAGAATGATAACTGTTTTGTCTACTATGATATTTTGGATGAGGTACACACTCTTCAGTTTCTATTAACTAATAAGAATCTAATAGGATGAAGTATATATGACCCAGGGACCACAACCCTATATATAGACAACTAATATGCCATTTATAGGGTTATTCTAGTTCAATCCATTAACAATCAAAAATATCTCAAGTCTCTACACATATGGGTCCATATCTATTAACATACATTAAGCCTAAATAATTTATATATATATATATATGATCATTTATAAATGCCCTTAATTTATATGGCAATTCGTAATTTGTATCATTCACATATAAGCCCAATGTCCGATAAAAACCCAACATCATGGTCTCCTTCTTTATTCATAAATCTCAAATATTTTCATTTAACCTTATCCCCATTACTTTTAAAATCTCTATGCTCTTTAACTTGACATCAAAAGAAAATAAGCCCAAATATTTCAATTCAATCTCATCCCCAATCTTTCATTACCTTCTCTCCTCTTTTAACTAGTTGTTGAAGGAAAATAAATCAACAACTATTGAAAATAAATTAACTACTTTTAATACATTGAAATATAGCCTTGTAAATTTTCCACGAATATTTCCTTCTATTTTTGTTTGATTAATTGATTTTTCCCTTGTTTAGGATTCACCATTATCTTCATATTGAATGAAAAAACAAATGAGTGGAAGATGATAAAATAATCAATTGAAAGATACCTCAAAAATCAATAGGTATTTTTTTTCCAATTGAATTAATCTTCGTTAATTAATAAGCTCCACAAAACATGTTGAATCCTCTCAAAAAAATTATTACTATCGCTCAACTCATTTAACTTTCTAGAAGCATTGCCAAAGATAATTCAATTTTAGAAGACTTAATTAAATTTGGGTGCACCCACTTCAGCAAACGATGATATGTATATCTTGGTCCCTACACCCTCTTAGTTCCCCTCATATACACTCTTCTAGTGCAACATATATATAGGTTCTTAATGCCTTCTAAATTTTTTCTAGAAACATATTGTCTTTTTAGTTTCCATGGCTAGGGTTTCTCCTCCTCCTTTCTTTCATAATAGAACATTGGAAATATAAAAAATTTGATTTATTTTTTATCTTATTTTTCTTACTAGGATATTATTTATTAAAGTATGTTGATTAATATTATTAGCTGACATGTCATAAGTTTAAATGGTTGAGTAGGATATTGAGCGACTAAAATAAGATGAATATAAATTTTAGTGACTAAGTTAGGGAAAAATAAATTTTGCTGACTAACATAGAACAATCTATAAAGTTTGATGACCAAAATAATATTTGTCTCCTCTTATGACTATAGATAAGCCATTATATTGAAATGTTACTATAAAGGCTCATTGTTGTGTTTCTAGTCCAAAGGATGAAGATGTGGGCCATCAATTTTTTTAGTGTCTAATGGCCTATAGATGTTGGTGTTTGGTTTTTAATTTGATGAGATTGATTTACTAGTTTACATCATTGGACTAGCTCTTACAATTATCTATGAATATTGCATGAAAGCAAAGAGAAAAAGAAGACCTATGGAGAATTATTACAAGAGATATCTTATGTGATCTATGGATTAATATGAATATCATATTATTCCATTAGATCTCTAGTAAACCATGAAATTTTTTCGAGAAGGCTATGAGGGATTTTTATATTTGAGTGCACTATTCATCTTTTACTTCTAAGTATTCGATAACTAGCTTGGTTCCTTTACCAACCTAGAGGAAAGTTTGTTTGATTTTGTGATGTACTCTAGACATTCAGTTTGATATTAATGAAATTAATTAATTAATTAATTTTTTAAGGTAAATATGAAAAATATGTTTTGAATTATCTAAAAATATTTTTTTTATTTTCTTTTCAAACATTTAATACGAGAATGGATTTTTTTATACATAGAAAGAGTATAGCTTAATTTATTTAGTCTTACTCTTCTCTAAGATGTGTAGTAGAGGCATTTAATCCATTTATCAATGTTACAAGAAAAAAAATAGTTTTTAATAATCAAAATCAATAAATATCAATCGTAGTTAGAATAACTAAAAACTAATAATGGCCACACTTTCTTTGGTATAGTGGTATAAGTGTTAAGGTGAAAACATGGTGACTATGGTTTGCCTTCACCATGGGAGTGTTGCTTTCCAAGAGAATAAAATATTTATAATTACTATGATAATACCTGGAAAGAAATATTCCCTTCCTACTTTTAAAAAAGGTCCCGATACTCTATGGCATAACTAACTCAATACCCCACCAAGCACAGCAAGATAAGTTTTAGGTTATATATCATAATGGTTGCTTTTCTTGATTTGATTGTTTATTCCAAATTAAATAATTATTTTGCAGCTCATTATGCAAGGAAGATTCCCATAAAGGAGATGATGCTTTGAATGATGATTCTTTTATGTGAATCATGTTATGAGTCAAGTGTTAACCATCTTTTCCTTGATTGTTACAACAACTTTATTGAGCTATCTAAAGGAAATGTGATTTGATGCAAATATAAGGGATTCAATTACACATGGAAAGTCAAGTTGAAACATATAATGAATAGGGAGTAAGAAGAATATTTATAGGAAACAAGTACACACTTTTGTAATGTTGCAATAGGAGGATATTCTCTGATACAACATTACTATTTTCCTACTAAAAGTTGGTGTTATGAGTGTTGAAATGTATATATACATAAATAAAATTTTCAATTATTTTCCATTGTTAGGATCATATATGAATTATACAAATTTTGGGATGTCATATAAATTAAGAGGGTATAAAAGTGACCAACTTAATTATAAAATATTTAGGCTTAATATAACTAATTAGATGGGGATCCAAATCAATAGGGAATTTAGAAATTTTAGATTGTTAATGGATCCAACTATAATGAATTGATAAATAACATGATATTTATATATATATAATCGTGGTCCCTAGGTCACATATGCCTCTTCTAATAGATTTCCACTAATCATTAGAGACAATCAAGTGTGCACTTCATTTGGAAGATCACGATACCAAAATTTATACTCCCTATTATCTTTGATGATATTTTATGGTATTAAATTGCATCACTCCCCAAGGATTTAGATATGATTTTGCTTATCTATTCCATCGCCTGATCTTGATGAATCAGTATGTTAATGTTGTTGAGTTGCATAGATTTTGATTAACATAATTAAATGATTAAGGAGGAAATTAATTTTTATTTATTTTGATTGAGAGTTTAGTCTTCTCATTTAATGATTTTTTTTGGATTAATGAAATGAATTTTTCATTTTAACTCAATCTTGATCCTTGTTCATCATCCTTTTCCTTATTTACTATTATTCATCTATCTTATGGATCATGTCTATCCATATTATCAATTTTTTTAGTTTTAGCAAACTTTAAGAGAAGAATGCAACACAAAGAGAAATATGAGAGGATTTTATATTGAGTTTGAATTATCCTATAATTTCTTGAAATCCTTTTGATTTCATTAATAAAATCCTCACTCCAAGCCCATTTTTGTTATCATTTTCATTTTATATATAATTTTTATTTTTATGCATTGATTATTGATTTAGTGATTGAATTGTAATAATTGGTATTAAGGGGAAGTTGATTGAATCGGATATAATTGAAGTAGGGAGCTATGGATGAAAAAAGATTAAAGTTTATAAATTTGGAAGACACAAAATATAGTTTTTTTTGTATTCCTAGGGTCTCCATGAACATTAAAAGGAGATAAGCCTATGGATATAGAAGAATATAAATGGGATGTGTTGGAAAGGAAGACTATAAGTGTAATCTTGATCTGCTTTACTTGGAACGTGGCATTCAATATCATAGATTAAAAAATGAAGACATGTGTGATGAATGATCTTACCAACATTTATGAGAAACCCTTAATGAAAAACAAGGAACTTCTTCCGAGAAAAAGTTCAATTTTAAGATGTTTGTTGATTCATTTGTTGTAGAAAACATAAACAAGTTTAATGTGGAATTAAGTCAACTGAGTTCAATTGAGATATCATTTGATGGTAAAGTTAGGAACTTGATTTTCTTATTATATCTACCAAAGTGTTGGGAAACTAATGTTGCTACCATCAATAGTTTGTATGGGTAATAAAAATTTATGTTTAATGAAGTTTGGGATCTAATCTTTAGCAACAAAATTCATATAAAGGATCTAGGAACTAGTTTTAATAGTAATGCTTTAACTATTTGATGCAGGAGCATCCATTGAACACAATAATTATCATATTCATTCTAATCCTCAAGGCAAGGAAGATTATTTAGCTTTCTTAATGTTGGAGCCTATCATGTTAAATATTCTTGATAATTCTTATATGCTTGATATTGAAAAACATTCAAGTTATTCTTGTAGGTATGTTACATATTTGCAAGAAGATGATGTTCATATACATTAATGTGTATAAGTATTCCAAGGCATGAAAGGCTATGAAATACATGGGATGATACCTTATAACAAGAGATAAAGTGATGATATTCATTATTTGTATAAAGTTGTTGTAAAACCCTAACCCTAAGTATATTTTATGTAAGTTAGGGTATGGCTATAATTTCATGTATGTATCTTAGTCTATTGTATAGCTTTCTAATATTAATCCTTAGTATCATTTAACCAATTATATTATGCTGTGGATTAAGTTTAATATGGGATTAATTCAACCATGATTAATGGGCTAGATTAGGTGGTAAACTCGGCTAGTTAAGGAAGCTCACCACCGAGCTTATTCTTTCCTATATATGCCCTTTTGTGCGCCACATTGTATGTAGAATATTGAATGAGAATTTTAATTAAACTTTGAACAAGAGAGCTAAAGTATAATCCTCCCTTTTGTGTCTACATTAAGCAAGGAAAATCTGGGATTAATCCTTCCTTAATACTATCTTCAAGTCAACACATTTGAACATATTCAAATCTGCGGAAACACCTTCATCTTGTAACATCAAGTTCTTCGTCTATAATCCACCAAATCACTTCATTCTTTTTGCATTAGATAGTGGGTGACAGCTTCTACTACAAATTTGGATCCAACCTTTTGTTACTTTGATAAAAACCACATCACTATTGATGGTAGAATATGCCATAAAAATTTTAGTTTTGAGAGTTAGATCAAAATTTTAGGGCAAGTTTAACATTTGTGGTCAAGTGAATTGATGGATTTATGGTGATAAAGGGCATTTTAAGAATAATTATAAGAATTCCAAGAAGAATAAGAAGCAAAAACAACATTATGATGATGATAGTGATGATTTAACTTATTCTATTGATGTACCTAATGCTTTTGTCTATAGAGTGGAGGCCCCAATTATAATACATCTAATTTTTTTAATCCTAGTTTTGGGGTGAATAGTCTCCTAATCCTATCTATAAACTAATACCTTGTTTGGAAACATCATCCACACCATTCAAAACATCATTTTTACATTTATACCCTTTAAAACCCTAGTTTTCATTTGAGTTGACAAGTGGCTAATTGGGACTTATCTTTGGTTGAGTGTGTGATAATGTTCCACACTGTATCGTCCAAGGCCTTATATAGTTGGCCGCCAACATCTTTCCATCAACCAAAGCTAGTTGATTTTCACCATTTTATATTTACATAATTTCTCTTAATCTCAAATAAAATCATATATTTAATAATTTTATATATTTGGGTTCCTAAATTAGTTCCTAACATTTCCCTAATCTTTCTTGAATTTTGGGAATTATTTGATTTTCTTCCCATTTTAACTATTTATTGGACTTTCTACCTTACCTAAACCATTTTTAATCATTTTTGGCATTTTTTGCTTATGAGGGACTAAAAAGACTATCCTCATACACCCCATGTGGTCCCTGCTTATGCAAAAAAAAAAAAAATCTAACCATATTCACCTCATTTCCCTTCTAACAACTCACCTATAGTCTCTCACTTATGCAATCACTCCCTTCACTCCTCCTCCTTATAATCAACCCACCTATTTTGATTTACCCCACTATTTTTATTACCTTTGTAGATAACCATATGGGGACCATTACTTTTGGTTGATCATTTTTATACTTAGCAAAATTTCAATATTCAATTTTTCTCTCTCTTCCCTCATCTCTTACTATTCTTATCTTATTTTTTTCTAGGCTTTTTGACTTGTGGTTGATCTCCTCTTCTTGTTTTTTTATTTCTATTTTTCTTGTATCTTTTCACTTCTAAAATCTTATCTTTTAAGTAAAACAGAGTTAAGGTTTCTCAATCGTATTTAAGCCACATTTTTTAGCTAGTGGGTTTATTTTCCCTACTTTTATTTTCATTTTTTGTATTATAATCCTTTCTATTTTCTCTATATCTACTTCTTGTATTTTTATTGCACATGATTGAATTATATAAGGAGGTTATTCAAAAGTATTTTTTTTTGTAGATACCGATGTATCACTTGGTAGCAATACATTTCTCTAGTCTAGGGACTTTTATGACTAAGTGTTAATTTCATTAATTTCCATTTTATTATGTTTTATGCTCTAAATCATGCTACACGTTATTGTCAACTCGTATCCATATATTAATTGGTATAATGCATGATTTTATAATTTTTATGATTTTGTGATAATTTGTTATATTTTATATTTTTTTAGGTTTTAAAATAAAATCCTAAACATGATGATGAAACCTGGCTAGGTTTCACAAGTTTTCGCCGGATCAAAAAATCGAGTGTGGGGTTCGATCCACCAAGACAATCACCCTAAGGGTTTTAATCCAAAGGAAGATTAGAAAAACTCAGAGCGTAGTTGAATTAATGGCAGCTAAAGTTGTAGAACATAATAGATCGAGAAATAGATCAAGGAAGAAGTTCGTGGAAGAAGAAGACGATGCGAACGAGAAGGTCGTGAGAGAGAGAGAGAGAGAAGTCGAGAGAGAGTTCCAAAAATTCAATTAGAATGTATTTCGGCCAAAATAGTGTCTCGTACAACCGCGTATATGCCTTTTATATGGCGTATATAATACAAATGATACAACTGTATACGGACGATGGGCTCACGCCTAATTTACACTAGATCAGCCAAAACATAGCCCCCAAATCACACGAAACGAATACAACATTAGGAATCAAAGAGTTGGGGCAAAGAAACAGCCCAACTTCAACAAAATAATTACAATGTACAATAATCCAAATTAACGGATTTGTAATTAATTCCCATCAGCTAAAATCTGCTAGCTAATCATGGTTACCAAGGTTTGAGTAATCCATATTCCAACTAACCTAATAAATATGGGTCAGATGGCAGATTACATAGCCAACTTAATTCCCATTAGCTAAGTATGCTGGCGAATGTATCACATGGGATAATCACAAATTAATACAATACATTTTCTATAACACCACCCAGCATCAGCTACACAGCAATCATCTTGATCCACTCCCATGTTTTGAGTTAATTTCCTAAGTAATCACACAACAAGAAAAGTGATTATATGTGAAATATAATTTATAACAATTAATAGAATTATTTAAGTACAAATTTTGGAGATATATATCATTCCCCTCTTCTTGGTGAGGTTTCGTCTCTGAAACCTGATTAATACCCATAAAAGGACTGAGATCAGAAACATTAAAAGAATCACTAACATTACCAAAATTAGCAGGTAAATCAATTTTACAAGCATTATCATTAATTCTTTCTAATATAGTAAAAGTTCCATCTCCCCTAGGATCCAATTTTGATGTTCTAAGATTTGGAAACCTTCTTTCCTAACGTGTACCCAAACTAAATCTCTTGGTCGAAAAACCTTTTTCTTTCTCTTTTTATTAGCATTATTAGCTGTTTTTTGAACCCTTTTACCAATTTGTTGACTCACAGATTCATGTAATTTCTTCATGTTTACAGCACGAGATTCAGCATCAAAATTATGCAACTCAAAATTAGGCAAAGGGCTCAAATCAAGGGGAGTCAAAGGATTAAAACCATACACAATCTCAATTGATGTCTTTTTAGTTGTAGAGTGTAATGTTCTATTATAAGAAAACTCTACCTGTGGTAATACAGTTTCCCATTGTTTAATATATTTTTTCCAAGGATAGCTCTCAACATATTACCTAATGTTCTATTTACTACCTCTGTTTGTCCATCTGTTTGAGGGTGCCATGTGGTTGAAAATAACAGTTTAGTTCCCAATTTACTCCACAAAACCTTCCAAAAATGACTCAAAAATTTAACATCCCTATCAGACACTATTATTTTAGGTATTGCATGCAATTTAACAATATGAGAAAAGAATAATTAAGCTACAATCACAACATCATTAGTTTTATTGCAAGGTACAAAATGGGCCATCTTACTAAACCTATCTACTACAACCATTACTGAATCTTTGGCTCTATTAGTCCTAGGCAATCCTAAAACAAAATCCAAGGAAACATCAGTCCAGGGCTGATTAGGAACAGGCAATGGAGTATACAATCTAAAAGGTTTTGATGTGGACTTAGCCTATCTACAAGTTATATAATTAACACAATATTTTAACACATCTTTCTTCATATAAGGCCAATAAAAATGATCAATTAGTATGTCTAAAGTCTTTTGAAATCCTAAATGTGCCATTAGTCCACCATTATGGGCTTCTTGAATTAATAATCCTCTATATGAACAATCAGGAATACAAAGTCTTTTTTCTCTAAATAAGTAACCCTCAAAGATATAATATTTCCCTTGTGTAGCATTTTCACAATTTTTATATATTTCTTTAAAATCATGATCCTCCAAATATAAAAGTTTGATATAAGAAAATCCCAGCAAAGTAGTATCTACAACATTCAACAAGGCATGTCTTCTAGATAAGGCATCTGCCACTACATTATCACCTCCCTTTTCATACTTAATTATATAAGGAAAACTTTCAATAAATTCAATCCACCTACCCTGTCTTCTATTTAATTTTGACTGACATTTTAAATATTTGATAGCTTCTTGATCAGTATTTATAACAAACTCTCTAGGCCATAAATAATGTTGCCAAACTTCTAATGCTCTTACTAATGCAAATAATTCCTTTTCATAAGTAGAGTAATTTAAAGTAATACCATTTAATTTTTCAATAAAATAATCTATAGGTCTACCCACTTGAGAAAGTATAGCCCCTATTCCCAACCCTAAAGCATCACAGTCTAATTCAAACATCTTTTCAAAGTTAGGAAGAGTTAATACAGGTGCTTGGGTTAACTTAGTTTTAAGAGTTTCAAAAGATTTATGTTGTTCTAAGCCCCATTTAAAACCATTTTCCATTTTTGTTATTTCTATTAAGGGAGCAGCTATAGTACTAAAATTCCTAAAAAATCTATGATAAAAAGAACACAAACCATGGAAACTTCTAACTTCAGTCACAGTTTTTGGTACACGCCACTCCTAAATAGCTTTAATCTTTTCTTTATCAATAGATATGCCATCCTTTCCCACAAAAAATCTTAGGAATACCACACTTTCTAAAAAAAACCTTGAATTAGCTAAATTAGCATACAACTGTTCTGTTTTAAACACATCCAGAATAATTCTTAAATGTCTCAAATGCTCTTCTAAAGATTTGCTGTAGATAAGAATGCCATCAAAATAAGCAACTACAAATTTTCCAATAAAATTTCTAAGCATATGATTCATAAGCCTCATAAAGGTACTTGGAGCATTGGATAACCCAAATGGCATAACTAACCATTCATATAACCCAAAGTTTGTTTTGAAGGCTATCTGCCAATCATCTCCTGGTTTCATCCTAATTTGATGATATCCATTCTTTAAATCTATTTTTGAAAAAATCATAGCACCATGGAGAAGATCTAACATTTCATCTAATCTTGGTACATGATATCTCTACTTAATGGTTATTTTGTTTACTGCCCTGCTATCTATGCACATCCTCCAACTTCCATCTTTCTTAGGTACTAAAAGTAATGGGACAACACAGGGACTCATTAATTACTTAATATAGCCCTTACTCAATAACTCAGAAACCTGCCTCTTTAATTCCTTAACTTCTTCAGGGTTAGCTCTATAAGTAGGCCTATTTGGAATAACAGCTCCTGGTACAAAGTCTATTTGATGTTCTATCCCCTTAATGGAGGTAATCCATGGGGAATCTCCTCAGGAAACAACTCACTATATTCCTCTAACAATTTCCTAACATCAATAGGTACTTCCTCACTTAACTCCAATTGACACTCATAACATTCTTTATAAACCATCAAATATACACTGGTTGTCTAATAGCCTTTTCAACATCTCCTTTCTTAGCATAAAACCTAGATGGCCTCTTAACTTCCTTTGAACTAGTTACAGTCTCTACACTCTGTTTGGTTAATTCCTTATAATCTGACTTTATTTTAATTTAGTCATCAAAGATTTCATTTGGAGTCACAGGTACTAAAATAATTTTCTAATCATCCTTATGTAAAGTATACCTATTTTTATACCCATCATGTGTTACTCTCCTATCATATTACCAAGGTCATCCTAATAATAAATGAGCAGCATGCATTGGGACAATATCACACAAAACCAAATCTTCATACTTACCTAACTTTAAATTTATTAGAACCTGTTGACTAACCTTAACATCCCCTAACTCATTTAACCACTGTAATCTATAAGGTTTTGGATGTCTAGTAGTTGGTAAGCTAATTTAGATACTAATAAAGTACTAGCAGCATTGATACAACTACCACTATCTATTGCCATATTAAAACACTTATAATCAATTAAACACTGAGTATGAAATATGTTCTCTCTCTAAATTGCATTTGGATCAGGTAATTTATTACTGTTTAATGCCCTACACACCACAAAAAGATCTCTACTTATTTGAAGTTCTATCTCTTCTTCTGGTTCACTAATATAATACCTAATCAAGTTAACTTCCAATTCCTCCTCTTCAGATTTAAACTCTATATCTCCAGAATCTCTAATCAAGATGTTCCTCTTATTAGGACACTCAGAAGCTATGTGACCTAATCCCCCACACTTAAAACATTTGATATCTCTAGTTCTGTTGGGACCACTAGTAGGATTAGCTATTATAGTCTTCCCTTCATCAGTCCTGTTTCCTACCTTAACCTCATTACCCTTACCTCTATATTCAAACCTTCCATTATTCTTCTTGTTTCTAGAATTATGTCCTCCAAAACTTCTTTTTAGGGTACTCCTAATCCCAATTCCAAGGGGTTTATACTGCTTAGTTCTCCTTATTTGACTCTTTATATTGGTAGCTATATTAACCAATTCACTCAAGGTTCCAAAAGGATATAACTCTACCTTATCAGCTATCTCAGAGTTTAACCCACTTAAGAATCTAGCCATTGTGGCATCATCATCCTCAACAATTTCTGTTTTGATCACTAATACCTCTAATTCCATAAAGTATTCATCTACGTACTCCCCTGACTTAATGTCTGTAACTTTTTATGTAATTCCCTATGATAGTAACTTGGAACAAACCTTTTTCTCATCAAAATCTTAAATTTATCCCATGTTTGTATAGGTGGCTCTCCACTCCTACATCTAGTTAAGACAAGATTATGATACCAAGAAGATGCTTAGTCTATGAATTCTACTAATGCTACTTTAATTTTCTTTTCATCAAAATAGTTATGGCATTCAAACACTAATTCTATCTTTCTTTCCCACTCAAAGTAATAAACAGGGTCATTCCTCCCATTGAATCTAGGTATATTAAATTTAAGGTTACCTAGATTCCTATCAACTAGATCTAACTCTCTTTCCTGCCTATTAATCTAACTGGGTCTCCTATCACTATTATTGGATATTTGATCTTCTAGTTCTTCTAAGTTATTTACGGGTGGAATCTTAGTTCTAGGGTCTATGGGAGCCCTTCCTAATACCCTATCATGTTGGTTATCTATTCTGTTATTCTGAAAATTATTGATTCTCATTTCTTGTTCTCCTATCCTCTATTCTAGGTTAGCAGATAAAACAACTAGTTGAGCAATCATTTGTTCTTCAAAAGTTCCAAGGGTCTCTAATAAATCATTGCTAGATACAAATACAGATTGATTCACAGATTGACTGTTATTAGACATTATAAATCCTATCGAGGTTTACTTTATCAAGCACAAGAAAAGAACACAGATAATAATCAATCTACAACCAAGATCACACTTTACTATCAATCAAATCACAACATCAATTTGATCACAATTATATTAAAGGGATCGTATCACAATCACAAGATTAAAGAATCTATTAGAACAACACAGTAATCTTAAGCAGTCGTTGAGCCAAATAAAGTAGAAAAATTTCAAGAAAGGAACAAGATTTCCACGATAGCAAAATTGTGCAATTAAGCCAATTAATGAGATATGACCCCTCTTCTTGGAGTCCTTACCCCTTTCTAGAACCCAATGTTCACCAGAACTTAACTACTACCTACAAAATCTTTCAAGTGTAAGTAGAGTATCAACTCGTAATAAGAATGTTAAGTTGATGTCCAGGAATTGTAGCAATTAGTAAAAGAAAGGATCGAGTTTACTAATCGAGAAGTATTTCTCAAATATTGTCAAGATTCAATAATCTTGACCAAACCCTAACTGAGAATTCGTGCCAATAGTTATTTATGGTTTCCCAAATAGTTTCGCCTCCGTTAGCACAACTTTCTTTGTCGCCAGCTTAATCGCGAAAAGAATTCAACAATTCTTGTCAATCGCAAACCCTAGAATCAACACTTTAGAACCACGGGTTAGCGAAATCAAAAATTAAGAACATAACATTAATTTTTAGCAGAAAATGAATTAAACAACAAGCACTTGAAGATTCGAGGCTCTGATACCAAATGATGAAACCTAGCTAGGTTTCACAAGTTTTCGCCGGATCAAAAAATCTAGCGCGGGGTTCGATTCACCAAGACAATCTGCCTAAGGGTTTTAATCCAAAGGAAGATTAAGAAAACTCAGAGAGTAGTTGAATTAATGGCTAATGAAGTTTTAGAACAGAAGAGATCGAGAAACATATCAAGGAAGAAGTTCGAGGAAGAAGAAAAATATACGAACGAGAAGGTCGCGAGAGAGAGCAAGAGAGAGAGAGAGAGAGAGAAGTGGAGGTAGAGTTCTAGAAATTCAATCAGAATGTATTTCGACCAAAAAAGTGTCTCGTGCAACCACGTATAAGCCTTTTATATAACGTATATAATACAAATGATACAACCGTATACGGACGATGGGCTCACGCCTAATTTACAACAGATCAGCCCAAACACAACCCAAAAATCAGCCGAAACAAATACAACATCAGGAATCGAAGAGTTGGGGCAAAGAAATAGCTCAACTTAAAAAAAATAATTACAATGTACAATAATCCAAATTAATGGATTTACAATTAATTCCCATCAGCTAAAATCTACTAGCTAATCATGGTTACCAAGGGTTGTGTAATCCACATTCCAACTAACCGAATAAATATAGGTCAGGTGGCAGATTACACAGTCAGATTAATTCGCATGAACCAAGTATGCCAGCGAATGCATCATTTGGGATAATCACAAATTAATACAACACATTTTCTGTAACATCACCTAGTAGCAGCTACACAACAATCATCTTGATCCACTCCCATGTCCTGAGTTAATTTCCTAAGTAATCACACAATAAGAAAAGTAATTATTGTGCAACATAATTTATAACAATTAATAGAATTATTTAAGTATAAATTTTGGAGATATATATCACATGATAGTATATTATTTTATACTTTTATGTCTTGATATAAGTATTTTAAAATATTTTTTAAGTGTAGTAATTGGCATTTTATGTTGAAATATCAAAATTTTGTGTTTATAGACCTTTCAAAGGTCTGAACCATATGGCCTTTGTAGTGTTGTGGATTGTTTTAATCTTACTACATTATAATTTAAGGATGATAGTAACGTAAATGTGGTTGTGAGTTAAATTGATAATAATTGGAGAGTTATATAATTTTGTAAATTATGATGGAGTTTGAGCCATAGGGGTAAAATTGTGTTTTGTAAGTTTTTTTAAAAAAGTAAATACTTCAGTATGTTTTTTGAGATGCCTACAATAAATTTGTCATACAATATATTAAGTTTTAGATGAGGATGATTTAAGTTATGAAAGTAAATGTTTTTAGATGTTTAGTTGAAGTAAAAGCATTTTGGTATTTTGGTTAAATTTGGAAATTTAGGTATTGAAGAGGTATTGTATGGGTTGAAATAAGAAATTAATGAATTTTGTTTTAACTTGATAAACTATGAATATCATAAGGAATGATTTTATGATAAATTATTTATATTGGAAGTAGTAACAAAAGGGTAACATTAGTATGTTATTTGTGAAAATTTTGATATAAGTTATGATATTTTGCAATGGTATTTTTAATATTATTTTAGCTCATTTTGTTTAATTTTTTAAGCTAGAAATCCTCATAGAATAGGTTATAGTGAACTTGTGAAATTAAGATCTATAAAGGTATTATGAACTTTTACCTTATAAAAGATCCCTTTATGTATTTAAGAATTATTATGTCATACTTTTTATAACACCTCTATTTTTAACTACTAAAATCTTTATTTTTAAAATCTTACAGAAGTAAAAAACTAATAAGTACATAGAAATAATAGGGTGTTATTGGCACACAAGTGTAATAGCCCCAAAATTTACTATTAAAAAACTTCATTTTTAAATGTTATAAGTGGAAGCTAAGATATTAAATTTTAGGGTACTAACGCCATATTTAGTATCAGATTATTTTTTACCATTCCTATATCAAATGCTAAGGATAAAATATTACTTTACTTAAAATTTCATGAATACAACTATAAAACAGAGTAAGATAATAGTTAGGAAGGTTAACTCACCTTCTAAGGAAAACCCACAACTATGGTTACAAAATAGAGTTAGTGGAAAGGAAAATATAAAAGATTAAAGGAAAAATACATATCTTCCAATTCAAGTCACCATTCTAAATCCTAGATAACCCTATGCTCTCAACTCAATGAATAATTCTTGAATGGCCATTGCAAGCTAACTTACAAAGGATAATACCCATTGAGTAAGTAGGGGCCGAAGAAATGAACCCTTTAGTACTGTAGTATTGTGTAACCCATTATAAAAGATTAATATGTAAGGCCCACAAGCAACGAATCATATGCATACTATCAAACACATGAACATGGAATTATGTATATATTAATTGAAATGGAATGATCATTCAGATAACCACATGTATTAAGATCATATGTCACCCATGCTACTTCACCCAGAAATAATAAAACTACTAATAGAATACCCAAGTGATACTTATTATAGTATAATTAGAGAGCCACATCATTTTCAACACAACCCACTCAATTCACATGTAGTCCCATCAACACAATCCAATACACACCATCATAAGTAGGTACAAAGGATTCTGCCAAATCACTAGTAGACTCAATGGCTACTACTGAATCATAGGTAGATTCAAATGCTACTACCAAAATATAAGTAGGTACAAAGGCTACTACTAAATCACAAATAGGCTCAAAGGTTGCTATTGAAATATTCTAATAATCATTTCCAATAAATTATCAAATAATTCTAATTTTTTTACTTGAGGGGAAGATCACAAACTTGGGGAAACTAAGGTACCTTAGTTATACGAGCATATAAGAGTAGCATAGTGTCCTACCAACTATCAATATAGGGATGCAAAGGGACTCGAGTCTCACTAGTACATAAAGGTATACAATACCCTACCGATAGAGTCACTGAATCCATAAGTACGCATACCCCCTATATAGGTTTGAAGAGTTAAATAGAGTAAGATGTAGGACTTGACTGGGGTACTAAGGTACACCAAAAAAACTTTAGAATAATTGTGGGCTAAACCATGTCTTTAGGGTAGTGAGCCCTAAAGAGCAATAATTTTAGATCTCAAGGTTTTTCACTTTAAGTATTAGTATTTTAATTTGGGTGACCATAAAAGACACACATTAATCATATAGAATTAATCCATCATACTTAACCATTATATTTGTTTCTAACATTATAAAGTAACCATAATCAAGATCCTTGTCACTATCAACATAAGTAGTCCACTAAAACTATGCTAGGATTAAATACTCACACTAAGACACTTTATGTCAAAATAATAAAAACAACCCTAAGGCTAAAGATATCTCTTTACTATCCATTTCCATCACAAATTCCATTTTATTTTGTTAACATGGTAACAAAAGGATAAAACACCATAATTAAACTATTGATCATGAAGTTAAGTTACATGACACATCAAATGACAATTTAACATATAAAACCCTAATATGCACTTCTAAAATAATCAAACACACATTCTCATGTTTAATTAACAATTTATGCACATCCTATGTGTTTATGAGAATAAAATCATAGCATACACTAATTGTCAAAATGCCTCTAAGACATACTATAGTAATCATTATGATGAAACAAGCATATCTAATATGGCAAGACTCCTATGCTCATGTTTGATAACAAACATCACATATCCTGCATTTTCATAAGGGTACACTCCCAACTACCGAAATACACCTTGACCCTATAATACTTATAATCATGTTCAAATAGGTGATACTAGGATAATAAACCCCTATTCTCATATTTAACATCAATTAATACTTATCTTATAGGTTTATTAGACTAATCATTATATTATATATAAAATTACCAAAATATCCCTACACCATGTAATATTAATTATCATCCTCAAATATGTGATACTAAGAGAGTACACCCCTATTATAAAATTTAACACCAATTAATTCCTATCATACATGTTTATAAGACTAATTACCATAGTAAATAGAAAATTATAACAATTCTCCTAGACCATGTAATGTTGATTATCATGCTGAATTAGGTGATACTAAAATAAATAATCCCTTTTTATCATATTTGGCATTAATTAACACTTATCATGCATGTTTTTTAATTTAACCCCTTAGTTCAT
Source organism: Tamarix austromongolica (assembly GCA_039764185.1). Classification (NCBI taxonomy): domain Eukaryota; kingdom Viridiplantae; phylum Streptophyta; class Magnoliopsida; order Caryophyllales; family Tamaricaceae; genus Tamarix; species Tamarix austromongolica. The sequence goes on along the minus strand of CM077811.1, from coordinate 87,102,145 downwards.
GTAAAATTACTTAAATGCCCTTAGGTCTCATAATATTATTATTTGTGCCCAAACATAAGTTACTAATACAACAAACCCGTATTTTCATACCGAACACTAATTATTACTTATCATGCATATTTACTTGGATAACCCCTATTGTACATATAAAATTACCAAAATGTCCCTAGGTCATATAATGCTAATATTCATGCCAACCATGTGTTACTAATACCACAAACCCCTATTTTTATACTTAGAACCAATTATTACTTACCGAGCATATTTTTAGCATAACCCCTATTGCACATGAAAATTACCAAAATGCCTCTAGGTCATATAACATTAATATTTTTTTAATACCATAACCCTTATTATCACTCTCAACACGACATATACTAATCAATCATTTTTATTTGGATGATCTAAACCATACATTATAATTACCAAAATACTCTCAGGACATAAAATATTGATCTTCCTACGAATACGTGTATTTATAAAACACTAAAATCTTATCTCCATTATTATAAATAGTTTTATTACATTTGGCATCCCGATTAGGGTTAAACATCATAATATATCCATATAACAAAATATCCCCTAAGGCTTATAGTAATAATATTTTTAATTCAAGTTTCCATACACACTAAGTCTAGCATTTTATATACACATAACATAAATCAGCACTTCTCCACATTAGACCACTTTTCAATCCCCCTTTCACACAAATAACACTTATACAAGATAACATACACGCTTTCTCCACTTTCTAAGATAACACTAATAATCATTGAATTATTTGTATCACATTATATCTAGAAAATCATATGTCAAAAACCCTAATGTGGTGACATATTATAATCCAAATATTTTAGTGGGGGTATACAGGTAACCTTATTTTTAGCAAAAACCAAAAATTATTGGTATGTGATAAAAAATGTTTAGGATTCACATAACAAAATTTTGTACCGATAAATAATACCACAAATACTATATTACTATGAGGTAAATGAAATAATGATTTTTATTAACAATATTTTTCAAATATAATATTTATAAACTACTTTTATACCTTAATATTTTCTAAAATATACAAAATAGATAATGTATGACTCATGGTGCGTATGTAGTGTGGGCCATGTAGAATGGATGAAGAAAATGGAATCAGGAAGAAGGTATGTGGCTCAAGTAAGGATGGTAGGAGGTGTTAGTGTTGGTTGTTGGGTGTAGGGGGTGAGATAAGAGGTTGTTGGCAATTTGAGGTTACGGTATAGGTGGCTCAAAGGTGGTAGGGTTGGTGGCGTGGGCTGTAAGAGAAAGGTGTAGAGAAGGGAAAGAGAAGAAGAAAGGAAAAGAAGACAAAGAGAAGGGGGAAAGGAAGGGTGGATCGAGTAAGGTTGTGTAGGGGGAGGTCAAGGTGATGAGAGGTAGTTGGGAGGAGGTGTGGTGGTGGAGGACAGGGAAGGGAAGAGGTGGCTAAGTGTGGTAGTTGTAGGTGTGTCAAAGGGGAGAGAAGGAGAAAGGAGGTAAGATGTAGGGTATTCTGGGTTTTGGCTACTCAGGGTAGTGTACGGAGGAGGTAGGGTGGAGGAGATGGCTAAGCGGAGGCTAGGTTGGTGGTGTAGACGACATAAGTGGCAATGCATATAAAATTGATTTACCTATGTTAGAAAGTATTAATGATGATGCATATAAAATTGATTTACCTGCTAAAATTGGTAATGTGAGTAATTCTTTTAATGTGTTTAATTTAAGTTCTTTTGCTGGAATCATGAAGGTTTCAGAGACGAAACCACACCAAGAAGAGGGGAATGATATGTATCTTAATGATTTTAATTTTTATCTAGATATTTTTGTTTATTATTTTAATATAAACTAAGCATTTAATTATTTCTATTATTCTGTGATTAATTAGGAAAGGAGATAAGAATACAGGTACTAGAAATGGACATTTTGCTGGCTACTATGATTGCATGTGCTGCTGTTGTTGCTATATTGATTGTTGTTGTGTAGATTATATTGTTGTGGATTTGTTAGATAATTTGAATCCAATTATGTTGATATCAGTAGGGATAATTATTATAATCCCATATGATGCAATCACCGGTAATTATAGCTAGTAAATTTAAGTAGGCCACATAGGCAGACACCCAACCTGTAATTGGGTTAGAAGGATTGCTGTGTATGCAACCCTCGATTCCTATAGTTAGCTAAATAAAATAGCTGATGGGAGAATAGATATAATCTGCTAAATAATTTGGAATACTTGTAATTATTGTAAGTGGGCTGATTTGGTAATTTAGCACCACCAAATATTTGTTACATTATATCATTTGTAAGGGAATTGGGATTGATAGATCAAAGCCTAATACAAGCGGCCCAATATTGCATATATGTATGTGTATGTGTATACGGGGGTGAGGGATGGATACACAACTCTTGAAATTTTTTGGCAATAATACATAGCTAATATTTTCTTCTTTCTCTAGTTAACTACACACTCTCTTTCTCTCTCGACTCTCTCTCTCTCTCTCTCGACTCTCGAACTTCTTCCTCCTAAAATCTCATAGAATCTATGTTCTTCTTTGTTAAATTTGATCCATTTTCTGTTGATATTCAATCGTGCTCTGAGTTTGTCAATCTTCCTTTGGTATTCATCCTTAGGATGATCAATATTGGGTTTCTCAATCATATCTTGTTAATTAATTTGGTGTGGTGTTTCCAAAACCTAATGAGATTTCATCATTTGGTATCAGATCCTCTGTTAATCGAGTTGTTGTGGTTTAGGGTTAATTTTTTGGTGCTATTTTTGTTTTGTTTCTAAATCTTGGTTTTGTTTTACTCTCGATTTGGTAAGTTGGTTGAATAGGGTTTGTGTCTGACATGGTGGATTATGACAATTCTTGAGACTGGTGATTTCTTATTTCCAACATGATCTTTAGCACCCTAAAGGGACGTTGGTGACTGTTAAAGAAGCCAGCTTAGCTTTTCTGACTTCTATCTCCTGTTAGGGTTTGGTCGAATATGGTGGATTCATTCGTTGATCCTTGCGACAGTTATTACTGCTTCCTACACTCGGTAGTATTTCTCCTTGTATTTCTCTTTGTCAATTTTGTATTTTTAGTGATTAAGATTCAGTAATCTTGTATTAATAAATAATGTTAAACTAAGAAGTTGACTAAGTGCGCAAGTATAATGTCAATACCTGCAATTATATAGAAAGGGGTAAGTTTCTCCAAGAAGAGGGGAAAATTTTATTTCTTGTCGGTTTTAGCCGCCAACAATTTTTGGTACAATACACTTGTTCCTTTATGTTATTTGCTATTGTTTCCTGTTATTTCTTATATCTCTGAAGTTCGACTATCTTTATAAATTTGATTACATTGTTATTACTATTTTGTATATTGTTGATAAGTTGACTGTTGGAATTGTTATTATGTTCAATTCTGAGTGTTGTTGATTGTGAATTATTAGGATTTTCTATATCCAATAATAAATCACAGATTAAATAAAGTAGAAAGGATAAATATGTCTAATAGCGGCCAATCTGTAAATCAATCTATTTCTGTGGCAGGTAATGATCTGCTAGAGACACTTAGGACTTTTCACGAATAAATGACTACTCAATTTACTATATTGTCCGCTAATTTAGAACAAAGATTAGGGGAACAAGAGATTAGACTTAATAACTTACAGAATAATAGGGTGAATGAACAATATGCTAGGGTTTTAGGTAGAGCTCCTATTGAATCTAGAAATAGGATCCCTCCCTTGAATAATCTAGAAGAATTAGATGATCAAGTATCTAATAGTAGTGATAGGCGTCCTAGACAATTTAATAGACATGAGAAAGATTTAGATCAAGTTGATAGGAATTTAGGTAATCTTAAATTTAACATACCTGGGTTTAATGGAAGGAGTGATCCGGATTATTATTTTGAGTGGGAAAGGAAAATAGGGTTGGCTTTTTAGTGTCATAACTATTCAAATGAAAAGAAAATTAAGGTGGCAGTGGTTGAGTTTATAGATTATGCTTCTTTATGGTACTACAACCTTGTGTTAAATAGACATAGGAGTGGAGAACCACCTATTCAAACTTGGGATGAGTTTAAGACTTTAATGAGGAAATTTTTTATTCCAAGTTATTATTATAGGGAATTATATAAGAAGTTGTAGTCCTTAAGTCAAGGTAATAAGACTGTTGATGAGTATTTTAAGGAATTAGAAATGTTATTGATCAAAGAAATAATTGTTGAGGATGAGGATGCCACTATGGCTAGGTTTTTGAGTGGGTTAAATTCTAAAAGTGCTGATAAGGTAGAACTATATCCATATAGAACCCTAGAAGAGATGGTCAATATTGAAGCTAAAATAGAAAGTCAAACGAGGAGAACTAGATAGAATAAACTACCTGGATTTGGGTTTAAACACACAGGTAGTGAAGCTAGAGTTGGAAACAAAATTGATAAGGGTAAAACAAATGTGGCTAATCTTGCTAATGGTCAAACTAAGGCTAGAGACATTGAGTGTTTTAATTGTTGGGGACTTGGACACATAGCTTCTAAATGTCCTAATAGGAGAAATATTCTAATTAGGGAATCTGGGGACATAGTTTTAGAATTTGAAAGTGAAGAATTGGAGATTAACACAATGATATATGATACCAGTGAATCTGAAGAAGAGGTAGAACTTCCAGTAAGCAGAGATCTTTTTGTGGTACGTAGGGCTTTAAATAGTAATAAATTACTAGATCTAAATGTCGTACTATAATCCCTCAAATTTTTAAAAGCCTATATTTGAATAAATAAATTTTATTTTGGATAAATTAGCTTTTAAATCTATTTATTTTTATTTATTTTATGGATTTTTGTGTAAATAAATTTGGGTATAAATATTTAATGAATTAAAATAAATATTTTTTTATTTTATCACTCTTATTATTTGAATAAAATTTTCAAATCATTATTATACTAAACTTATCCTTTTTAAACCCTTATATTTCAATTATATTAATTTAAATTATTAAATAAATTTATTACCCAAAAATATTGTATTTTATTATTTTATAAGTTAAACTCTTTTATTTAATCCCATTTTCCTTTTCTTTTTCCTTCCCCCTTTTCTTCTTTTTTCCTTTTCTTTCTTCTTCTTTTTCCATCTTTTGGTTTCTGGGTAGCTGGCTTGCCTCTCCCTCACCTCTCCTGCGCGTTGGGCCCTAGCCCATCTTCCTCTCCTTCTCCTTCTTCTATGTCGAGCCCGACCGTCGCTTTTTCTTCTTTCTATCCTTTCTTCCTCGATCGGGTCGGCCCACTCCCTCTTTCCTTCGGTCGGTCTGCTCGCAAGTACCCAGCCCCTCCCTGATTCTCCTTCTTTCTTCTTCCTCCATCATCGGCGAGAATCCTGACTCCCGCCATCTCGCCTACAACTCCCTCTCCCCCATTGAACTCCCCCTATCTCCCTCTTTCTCCCTCTCATCATTTTCTCTATACCATCTCGGTCCCACCATCCCTGTCTCCTTCTCCCTCTCCCTACTGTCGCCATCCCTTCTCCCTCTCCCTGCAACTTCCATCTCCCTACCATCTACGCCACCCTCGAGCCTACCTATCCCCTCCCTTCTCTTCCTCTTCTTTGTCTTCTTCCTTCCTTGCCCCATTCTACACTTTCCCAAGCCTTCCTATGCTCCCCGACCCTCTCTTTTCTTTCCTTTCTTCTCCTTCCCTCGCCCTCTCTGTTTTGTTTCATCACCACCGCTCCGCCATTGCCGCTGCCTTAAACGCCACCTACACCACCCCTTTCCACCCTCTACCTCAGCCCTGAACCATCACAACCCTCATTGATCCACCCTGCAACCTCCTTCCTCCTTCCCTCTCCTTTTTCTCTTCTTATTCTCCCTTCTCGGCAGCCACCCTGCATTGCCACATTCCGCCATTGTCCCGCTGCTTCCGCTGCCTCCTAAGCCACCATATTACTCCTTGCAACCCCTTCCACCACCCTCAATGCTCCTTTGGCTGAAAACACCAACTACAGGCCCTTGTTTTCCCTCCCCATTTTCCTTCCTCACCTGTCTTAGTTTAACTGTTTGATTAATTACGTGTTATAAAGCCTTATAATTTGGTTTTTATCTTTTCTAATGTAGTAAGTCTTGATATTATTGTTTAGGTATTAGTTCTGATAATCAAAGTTTGGACCTTTAACCGGGATATCGGTAAGGTTCGTTTTTGGCTGGAATAAAGGTAAATGTTAAATCCCACATAAACGCATGGATTAACGTGTGTAGCACATTAGGATTTTTAATATATTATTATGCTTGGTTTGTGTTGTTTGATATGATATATGTGGTTCTTGTGTTGATTGATGAAAAGGAAGCATGATAGATTATTGCTATGTATGGAAATATTATTTAGGATAAGAGTTTGGTTGTTAATGAAAATGTTATGTATTAACTATGTTATATTATGCTTTTATAATTCTTAATGCATGATTAATATTTTGGAAGCCTTAGGGGATTTTAGTAAGGTATCTTGTACAAGAATATGGCCTAATATGTATATATGGGTGCTAATAATGTTATATTAATTATAAGAGTAGTGGATTAGGAGTTAATATTAATATTTTATGTTGTAATAATAATAATTTAATATAAGTGGTGTACTAAGGGCAAAAAGGTGATTCTTAATTTAAAAAGGGTATTATGGTAATTTTGGAGGCAAGGGTAAAATAGTAATTTTGTAATAAAAGGGCAATTTTGTAATTTTGCAATAAACGTGCAAATTGGAAATTTTGTAATATTGTAATAAAAGGGAGATTTGGTAATTTTGAAATAAATGGGCAAATTGTTAATTTTATAATAAAAAACAAAATGGTATTTTTGTAAATAAAAGGGATAAGAGTGGAAATTGGAAAGGAGTAACTTGGTAATTATAGTAATTGAGAAGGGTAAACTAATAATTTAAATAACTAAAGGGCAATTTGATAATTTAATAATGGAGAAGGGTAAAATGGTAAATATGATAAATGTGAGGGGTAATTTGGTAATTTAACCGATTAGAGTGCATTTTTGTAATTTTGATAATGGAGTAGGGTAGTGTGGTAATTTAGATAACTAAAGGGTAATTTGGTAAATTTAATAATGGAGAAGGGTAAAATGGTAATTATGATCATATAAAATGATAATTTGGTAATTTAACCTACCAAAGGGTAATTTGACAATTTTGACAATGAAAAATGGTAGTTTGGTAATTGATAATAGAGGATGGTAAGATGGTAATTAACTAAATAAAGGGTCAATTTTGTAGTTAGGATAAGGAGGAAAGGTAATTTGGTGATTTGACCAATTCAAGGATAATTTATTAATTATAATAAAGGAAAAAGGGAAAAGTGGTAATCTAACCATCTAAATGGAAAGTATATTAAGTGTAATAATTATGAAGGGGGATTAGTGACCTAATAAGTATGAGCGTTAACTTGGTAACCTAAATCAAGTAAGGGGTAACTTGGTAATTTTGTAACAAAGAGGGTAATATGGTAATTTATCAAATATGGAAGGGATGACTTGGTGATTTTATAAGTAAGGGGTAAATGAGTAGTTTGTATCTAATATATCGTTGTGAAAGTGGAATTTATAATATGACTCAAATAACGCTGATTAGTAAGGTAAGAGTATTTGATAATTAGTAAGTATCACGAGAACGAATTCTAATTTGGAATTAGATAAGATTAAGATGGCCTTAATGATTCTTCTGTGTTACCTTGGACAACCATTTGAATAAGAAATGTTTGATGAAATCCGAATGATTAAAAGTGAATAATCATATGATTGTTGTGCTTCTATGATCACCTTTAATTAAGACACTAATACTTAAAGTGAAAGACCTTGAGATCGGGAATGGTGGCTCTTTAGGGGTACCCTAAAGACGTGGTTTAGCCCACGATTATTTGGTATTTGCTGGAGTGCTTTTGTGCCCCAACCAGGCCCTATATCTACTCTCTCTAGCTCTACGGACCTAGTTAGGGGGTACGCATACTTAAGGATTAGGTGTCCTTGTCGGTAGGGTACTGAGTAAGCTTGATGCACCAGTACGACCAGGATACCTTTGCGTCCCTAGGTTGATAGTTGAAGGGTACTAAGTAGCTTTTATGCACCAGTGCGACCGATATACCTTTGTGTCCTACGATCTTGATCTCCCTATCGAGGCAAATAAATGAAATTGTTGTGCTGATTAGAAAGGAAAACACTAATCGTTAAAGTGAAAGATTAATGAGTCGGGCCCAGTTGAATTATATATTATGAGTATCGATCTACCAGATATAATAGTGGTCCAGGATGTTTTGCCCTGGATGATGTTTAGGAGTACCAATCCACCGGATATAATAGTGGCCCAGGATGTTTTACCCTAGATGATATATATATGTATTCTGATCCACCAGCTAGAATAGTGGGGGTCCTAAGCTCAATAAAATTTGATTTGGATGTGAATAAGTTATGGAAAAATACTAATCATTGAGATGATTGATTAATGATGGACCAATGGCATTAAGGCCTGAAATATATCGATTATTCATTATGGCCTATTAATATTTGGTTGACTTGTTAAGTATGCGAATGTACGAAAGTGAATGTTACGTATACGCTGTTAGTATCTAATCGAATTGTTGGATGTGTGAATAAATGGATCCAAATATCATGCTTATACCTATGGTTATGTATGTATGTAGTATCATGTGTGACATTGCCGACCTGTTTTTAAGTGTGTATTTAAAGGGTTACTCAGTACCGTAGTTCTGAAGGGTTCCCTTCCTAGGGCCCTTGCCTATTCAATGGGCAGTACCCCTTGTAGGTCGTGTTAGGTGCTATTTAAGTGGGCTCTCGGGAAAGAGCATAAGGTACTATCTGGTAAATTAAAGGGTTTTAATTTGTCTCTTTTAAATTCGATGTATTTGTTATTTTCTAACCACCATTGTTGGATTTTACTCTCATAAATTGTTTACTGTGCTATTCTGATTTTTAAATGCTTAAGTTTCTCGTAAAATTGTATTTTACTCTTTTAGCCTTAAGACTTAGTACTGAAATGGTATGAGTGAACTGGTCTTGTACTAAGTGTGGCGATAATATCCCTAGAATTCATGGTTTATTAATTTGCTTCCGCTAATCTCATTTTAATTAATGAAATTTTATAGTAGTGAATTTTGGGGGTGTTACAAGTACAATGAGAAAGCATTTTTCATACAAGGTGTTTAATTAATGATAAATGTTTTAACATGACAATTGATAGTGGGAGTTGTATCAATGCTTCTAGTATTCTTTTTATATCTAAATTAGGGTTATCAACTACTAAATATCCAAAACCATATAGGCTTTAGTGGTTGAATGAATTGGGAGATGTTAAAGTAAGTCAACAGCTTTTAGTAAATTTAAAGTTAGAAAAATATGAGGATTCTGTTTTGTGTGATATAGTACCCATGCATGATGCTCATATTTTGTTGGGAAGACCATTGCAGTAAGATAGGAAAGTAATACATGATGGTTATAAAAATAGGTATACAGTATATAAGGATGATAGATAAATTATTTTAGCACCTATGACTCCAAAGGAAATTTATGATGATCAAGTCAAAATAAAATTTGATTAGAAAGAGTTGACTAAGCAGAATGTGGATGATGGGTCTTGTTCAAATGGACTTATGAAATCCTCTAGGTTTTATGCTAAGAAGGCTGACGTTGAACTAACTATTGGTCAAAGTGAAAATGTGTATCTAATGGTGTATAAGGAGTGTTATGAATGTCATTTAGATTTAATTAAGTTTGTACCCGATAATGTTAAGGACCTATTAGAAGAATATACTAAATTGTTTCCTAAAGAAAATCCCCATGGATTACCTCCTTTAAGAGGCATAGAACATCAAATAGATTTTATACCAAAGGATGTCATTCCTAATAGATATGCATATAGGGATAATCTAGAGGAAGTAAAGGAGTTAAAAAAATAGGTTTCTAATATATTAAGTAAAGGTTATATTAGAGAATGAATGAGTCCTTATGCTATACCAATTCTCTTAGTTACTAAGAAAGATGGAAGTTGGAGAATGTGTATAGACAATAGGGCTGTGAATAAAATAAAAATTAAGTATAGCTACCCTATACCTTGGCTAGATGAATTGTTAGATCTTTTACATGGAGCTATAGTGTTTTCTGAAATAGACTTGAAGAGTAGATATCATCAAATTAGGATGAAACCATGAGATGAATGGAAAACAACCTTTAAGACAAATTTTGAGTTATATGAGTGGTTAGTTATGCCATTTGGGTTGTCTAATGCTCGAAGTACTTTTATGCGACTTATGAACCATGTCCTTAGGGATTTCATTCGGAAGTTTATAGTTGTATATTTTGATGATATACTTATTTATAGTAAACCTATGGATGAACATTTGAAACATTTTAGGACTATTTTGGATGTCTTTAAGGAAGAGAAATTATATGCTAATTTAGCTAAAAAAAGGTTTTGCTTAGAAAGTGTAGTCTTTTTGGGATTTGTAATTATTAAGGATGGGATATCCGTTGATAAGGACAAGATTAAGGCAATACAAGAATGGCCTATACATAAATTAGTGACTGATGTTAGAAGTTTCCATGGACTATGTTCTTTTTATCGTAAATTTGTTAAGAATTTTAGTACTTTAGCCATACCTTTAAGTACAGTTACAAAAAAGGAAAATGGATTTAAGTGAGGTTTAGAACAACAGAGAGCTTTTGAATCTCTTAAGGCAAACTTAACTCAAGACCTTTATTAGCTCTTCTAGACTTTGAGAAAATGTTTAAGTTAGATTGTGATGCTTTAGGATTAAGATATAGGGTTGTTCTTTCTCAAGAGGGTAGACCCATAGCCTATTTTAGTGAGAAGTTAAGTGGCAGTACTTTGAATGATTCTACTTATGAAAAGAAATTATTTGCTTTAGTAAAAGCTTTGGAAGTATGGCAACATTATTTGTGGCCTAGAGAATTTTTTATTAATACTTATCAAGAGGCTATTAAATATTTGAAGAGTCAATCAATTTTAAATAGAAGTTAGGGTATATGGATCGAATTTATTGATATTTTTCCTTATGTGATTAAATATAAGAAAGGAGGTGATGGACCTTTTACTTTGTTAGAAAGGATTAATGAAAATGCATATAAAATTTATTTACCTGCTGAATTTGGTAATGTGAGTAATTCTTTTAATGTGTTTGATTTAAGTCCTTTTGCTAGAATCATGAAGGTTTTAGAGACGAAACCACACCAAGAAGAGGGAAATGATGTGTATCTAAATGATTTTAATTTTTATCTAGATATTTTTGTTGATTTTTGTAATATAAATTTTACATTTAATTATTTCTGTTATTCTGTGATTAATTAGGAAAGGAGATAAGAATACAAGTACTGGAACTGGACATGTTTCTTACTGCTGTGATTGCATATATTGCTGCCGTTGCTATATTGATTGTTGCTGTTGTAGTGTGGATTATATTGTTGTGGATCTGCTGGATATGTTGTATCTAATTGTGTTGATATCAGTAGGGAAAATTTATTGTAATCCCATATGATAGAATCGCCGACAATTATAGCTAGTAGAATTAAGTAGGCCACATAGGTAGCCACCCATCCTATAATTTGGTTAGAAGGATTGTTGCCTATGCAACCCTTAATTCCTATAGTTAGCTAAATAAAATAGCTGATAGGAAAATAGATATGATCTTCTAAACAATTTGGAATAATTGTAATTGTTGTAAGTGGGTTGATTAGGTAATTCAACACCACCCAATATTTGGTATATTGTATCATTTGTAAGGGAATTGGGTTTGGTAGCTCGAAGCCTGATACAGGCAGCCTAATATTGCATATATTTATGTGTATATGTATACGGGGGTGAGGGACGGATACACAACTTTGGAACTTGTTTGGAAATAATACATAGCTGATATTTTCTTCTCTTTGTGGCCGACTGCACACTCTTTTTCTTTCTCGACTATCTCTCTCTCAACTCTCGAATCTTCTTCCTCCTAAACGCTCATAGAATCTTCATTCTTCTCTGTTACATTCGCTTAGTTTGCCGTTGATCTTTAATCGTGCTTTGAGTTTGTCGATCTTCCTTTGGTATTCATCCTTAGGTTGATTAATATCAGGCTCAATCATATCTTGTTAATTCATTTGGTTTGACATTTCTAAAACTCAACGAGGTTTCATCATGGTAGATTTGGTTTGTGCCCTGCATGATATCCATGAATTCAATCGCTAATTATCCATTCCCAAGTTAGGAATGTTTAGAAACTTCCAAAATAAGAGAAGTTAATTAGTAACCTTGTACCACTTGTGGGGAACACTCCTACATCAACCTCTATTCCTTATTAAGGATCAATAATATATTTCCATATCTTGTCATTTAAATAATGTAGTATATCTACTACATTTAAAATGTTTGATATACCCCACATTTCTATTTGTAGTTCGAGCTAATAAACATTATGCCCAATCTTCTAAAGGATCTTGAAAGCCTTATTACTTTAAAGCTTGATCTTACTTTTTCTATTATTTGGAAACTTCTCATTTTGATGATGTGAATAGATAAGTCTCATTGTTCAAAAGTTTCCTCATTTTGGTTGTTATTCTCCTTGTCTTTATTCATCTCATTGTTGCACTCTGTTTGGGACCTTAATTGTTCATAAAGTTGTTTAGATGCCTTGGCTCTATTATTACCACAAAAAATTTTGTGCACTTTGCTTCGAAGTAGTAGGAGGTCAATGTGAGTGATATGGTTTTCCTATAAATGACTATGAACCATGCTCTATAACATAATTAGGGGATTAATTATAGATAAACTCTACAAGTCTTAGCTTAAGATCCCAATCATGTTGGGATTTGTAAACCAAGCTCAACATAATTATCATTGCTATTTTTTTCCGGTAGTGATATATAGTACTAAATAGAATTTTAGCTCTCATTAACCTTCAAAGAGTCTTGTAGAAGTAGTTGAGGAAGTTGGTATTAGTATTAATTAAATTTATTTTACTATACGATGTATTCCATGTAGAAAATATTAGCTATGTAAAATCCATCATCTATCTTATAACAAGAGATAAAATAAGCCATTTTTGAGAACTGATCCCCCTCCACCATAATAGAATCATTTTAACTTTAGGTTTTTGGTTGTGCTAATATAAATTCTATGGTTGATGTGCATCATGTAACAGAGTGTCCACCTATTCGTAGAAATGAGTTTTGCACTTTTGGAAAGTGGAAAACCATGACCCTACTCCTTGTACATCCATCACTATATTAAAAGAAAATTGTTCCTAGAGTTCATCAAAAGTCTTATGGATGGTAATTTGGTAAGCTATTCGTCCTTAATGCGGCTCACAAACCAACAAATCTTAAACTAAACTCTTAGGGATGTATAACTCATTATTCTAAAAAATAAAATCATCTTGTACCACAAATATCCCTTGAACCTTTTCTTTAACTTTAAAAAAAGCGAGGCAAAATCTTCCACTCTATGGCAGAGATCCTTGATAAAGCTAAACCCTTTGATCCATTCTTCTAGTAAAGATAAAATACAATTCCTCCAAGAGATATTTTCAACTACAATATTTATTTTACAACTCTTATGCTTGTCTACAAAAGAAAACGATATAAAAACTCAACCCACCTAGCATGCCATTGGTTGAGTTTAGGTTACCTTTTTATATTTTTGAAGGAGTCATGATATATGTATATTAAAAAGTGCGATGGCCTTAAGTAATGATAGTATTGATCACAAGCCCTAACTATGGCCTATAATTCTTTGTCTTAAGTTCTATAGTTGGACAGAGAACTATTATGTTTCACTAAATTAGGGGATAAGCTTTTTTTTTCTTATAGTAAGATGGGTCTAATTTCTAGGGTTAGGGTTAGGGTTTAGTTTGAATACAAGGGATAAGGTGATTTTTGGTTTGGAAAGAAGGGTTTAGGGTTTCAAATTGTGGTTTAGGGTTTCTAATGTGGAAATTGAATTAGGCCTACAATTAGCTTCAAATTAGACTGGTGTATGAATGATAATATTGGCTCGAAAAATATGGATTAAAAAGAGTAGAAAAGATATTAATTAATCTCTAATTCACACGAACAAAGAGATTAAAAATTTTAAGCTAAATTGTTCATATATATTTGATTAACTTAAATTGAACTCACATAGAATTCAAATAGGCATTCAACTTAAATATTGATCTTCAACTTCATCATCAATAATCTTCACCTTCATGGCTGTATATAGCCCTTCTACCACTTAGCTAAAGGAATAATTCAAAAGATTCCAACATAAAATATTTTAACCTACTTTATGTTAATTTATAATTTATCTAATATCCAACTCTACTACTTAATTAATTAATTAAAAAATAGTAATATTATTGCTCGACCAAGTTGTAAGGATACTCCCCATGCACGTGGTAATGCATGTAACACCTCAAAACCTTAATTTTGTAATTCATAATAAAATAGGGGTTAGTATGGGAAATTAATTAAATATAACATTTTTAATAAAATAACGTGAGTAATTACGATAAAAAAAGAAGAGTAAAATGATATGGGATTAAATTAGAGAAGATTAGGGTAATTTATTTACTAAAATAAAATTTTGGATGATTTACCTAAATCCTCTAAATTAATATAAAAAGAAATTTAATTATTTATTTTTAGTAATTTTATTTATTTTAAAAAGCTCAAAAAGACAAAAGGGCCCTAAATACCCCTACCATATTATTTTCCATTTTTTTCTCCTCTTTTCCTCCATTTCCTTTTTTTATTTTTCTCTTCTCCCTTAGTAGGCCTTTTCTTGTTCAGCACAACCTTCCTCCCTTCCTCCCTTCCTCTTCTTTTTTGTGCAACCTATCCCCCTTCCTCCACCCTTTCTTTCCTTCCTTATTTCCCCCCGGTTAAGCTAGCTTAACCATTCCCTTTGCTTTCTTTCTTTCCTTTCTTCCTTGCGTGTGTGGACTGACATACTCCTTCTTTTCTCCCTGCTTGACCAACCTATCCCCTTCTCCTTCTTCTTCCTCCTCTTCTCCTTCCTTCACGCTACATGTCGCGCCTGCACCTACCATCGACCGTCCTCCCCTACGCTTGCACTACCCCAATTTGTTCCCCCTCTCTCCCCCATCCATTTCCTTTCCATTTGGATCCCCACCTACCCATCTACTGCCTCTCCCATCTGCCCCTTGCCCTTCCTTTTCTCTTCATTTGCAACTTGTGACCCTACCACTCATAGGCTTGTACTAGCCTACCACCACCAACCGACGAGTCTCTTTGTAACACCACAAAATTTAATAATGAAAATTTTCCTTTGGAGAGTTAAATGTGGAAGCTAAAACAATAAAACAATGGGTGTTAATGCCACAATTAGTGCAAGTTCAGTTTCCTCTACGATTGTCATACCAAGTGCTAAAGCTACAATTATTACTCTACTTAAATTAACAATATGATTATAGAAATTAGAACAAAGAGAATGTTAGATAAATACCGTGATAATTAAAGTCAACATCAGTAGTTTACAAAACTCAAGAGAGAAATTATAGGAGGATATAAGGTTCCAAATACGACTAGAAATAAGATAGCAATAGAGACACCGAATAGCACTATGCTCTAAAATCCAAACTACTAGCATTTGATTGAACTTGGAGGCTAACCTGCAAAGTTCACTGCCTATTGAATAGGCAGGGGTCCACTAGAATTAACCCTTTAGTACTACGGTACTAAGAAACCCTCTATACCAAACTAATATGATAAAAAAAACATAGAACACATGCAAGACATACAACTAATGTGGTATAAGACATATACATATACATATGAAGACTGAGATATAATAATTATTCAAAAAATAAAATTCCATCAAGGTCATGTGCTACTCATATTTATTTATTTGAAATAATTAAACTTACTAAAGAACATCCTAGAGATACTCTTTGAAGCAATAATTAAGATCAAACTCTGCACCACAATTTTAACCTTCATAATATAATTCATGTCTTAGCATAAATCCTAACCAATTATATACATCACTCATATGTTCATAGGCATAATATATTAAGACCTATATCATTCCTGGTATACTTATAGGTATAGCATAACAAAATACATGACATCATAGGTCTGCTTACAAACATAGTACCAAGACAAGGAGGTATGAAGGTAGGTAGGCACAAAAGCTGATACTAAAACCACAGGTAGGTATAAGGCCTACTACCAAAACCATAGGTAGGTATAAAGGCTGCTATTAAAACCATATATAAGCACGAAGGCTGCTATCGAAACCACAGAAAACTATACAAAGGCTAATACTAAAACCACAGGTAGGCACAAAGTCTATAACCGAAACCAAGGAAAACCGTAGGTTGGCACAGAGGCTACTATTGAGTAATCCAATAATCTAATAATCATTATTTTAGTCCAATCATATTATTTTCATTTTGATATACTTTCTCGAGCAGAGATCAATTGGCCAGGAGACACAAAGGTACTCTAGTCATACTTGTGCACTAAGGCAACACAAAATCCTATCGACTATCAACTCAAGGATGCAAAGGTACCCTAGTCGTAGTGGTATATAAAGGTAGCTCAATACCCTAAAGACAAGGAAACCTAATCCATAAATATACATAGCCTCTATTAGTCTGTAGAATAAAATAGAGTAAGATGTAGGGTTTGACTGGGGTACTAAGGCACACCAGCGAAAATCCATAGTATCAACCATTGGCTAAACCACATCCTTAGGGTAGTGACCCTTGAGAAGCCACCGTTCTCTATCTCGAGGTCTTTCACTTTAAGTATTAGTATTTTATTAAGGTGACCAAGAAAATGCATACAATACAGATAAGTCCAATTTCCATACTTAATCGTTTTTGCTTATTTCCAATCATTTGAGACAACCATAATCAAGGTCAATATTAAAGCTAACATTAAAATATACCAAGGTCATCCTAGCTCAATTATTCACATCTGGATCCTTCAAGTTGAAAAAGACCAAAACACCCCTAATACCAAAATTTCCATATTATCATCTATTTATATACTGATTAAATTTTAATTATTCATTTTGTCATGAAAAGGCTAAAACACCATAAATAAATTATTTCTTATGCAATTTAAATTATCAGATATGCCAAATGACTATTTTACCCTTATACATAATTCTACACATAAAATTCTGTTATGCACTTTTAATCCATCCAAAACACATGCTCACATACTCAACAATAGCTAATACATATTAGACATGATTTTTAGGATAAAAATCATAACACACTCAAAATGACCAAATTACCCTTAGGGCACTTATCCGTATTAAATATACCAAAATTATGTTTCAAGCATTCTCAACTTATTATTTTTTTACATAATTATCATACAAAATATTTTCCCATCATTAGAATCATTTGAATCATATTTTCGTCCCCAAAATATTTTAAATCGGATAACATGCTCACTTTTCTATTTTTTTGATCACAATTAATAATACATAATTATATCGTAACGAATTATACTTAACACATTTCACACATAAAAACCTTATTCTACTATCATATAATATTTATTATTTTAGTAGAGTACAACAGTTACCTAAATTCTACCAAAATGTAAAGTTATCGAATCCTGCTAATCAACCATTCGTACGTAAAAATAATACCGCAATTACCAAATTAATATCTATCACCTAAAATAATAATTATAAAAATAAAAAAAATTATTTTTTAAAAAATTATCAAAATACCCTTACATTTAAAATAGTTACCAAAAATCTTATAGAAAAATAAAACTCACTCTGCCTATACACGTGAGCCATGTACAGGTAAAGGAAAGAGGTAGTGGGGTGTTATATGGTGTTATGTAGTCTTGTGGGCGGTCTGGCTAGTCTTGGATTGGTGAGGGTTGGAAGTGGATGGTGATGGTTGTTGGTGGTGGCATTGATCTGTGGTCGGTAGTAGCTGTAGGGGTGGTGGTGTTACTTCTCTTGCACGGTTTGTTATGGCTGCGCTTCATGGTTGTTGGGCTAGTTTGGTGTCCTTTTAGGTAAGGATGTGGTTAAGGCCCAATATGTGTATTATGTGTTTATGTGTGTTGGTTATATGTATGTATCTTGTGCTGTTATGGATAATACACTTATATGTAGCTTAATAAGCATGGAGCTAAGGTAATTTGTATATATTTTGATGGCATGTGTAATATGGAGATGTTACTTGTACTTGTGTTGTGTTTATGTATAGTTTCCTATATGACATGTATGCTTAGTGTCCCTAAGAAGTAAGATGAGGTTGCGGGAAAAATGAAAGAAGTAACGAGAGTGGAGTAGTAAGAGGGAAGTGAGTGTGGCCTATGTATCTCATGACTTATGGTTAGACAAATAAAAGGATAATATAAGTTAAATAAGAGGATAGACTAAATCTTACATGTGGAGTGTAAGGCTTGCATGGGATGGTTAGTCTTTGCATGGGGATAACCTTTACATGGGAAATGTTGACTTGAGGGTTAAGGAAGGTGAGGGAAGAGTAGTTGGTGCAGGTAGGAGGTGTTGTATTTGATGACTATGACACATTTGATGCATTGGGCTAGGTTGAGTGATGGATTTTTGGACTTATCATAGGGCGCAAGAGTAAGTGTTGTACAAACTCATCTTTTCCTACTAATGATACTATTTTCCACTCAAGGGCTTTAACACTGTAGTAGTTTTTTGTTTATGTAATAACTCTAAAATCACATACTTTGATTTCTTTTAATTATGAAATATTCAAATCATTATATTTTATGCCCTCATTGATTTAATGTTTTTTTGTATTTTCTAGCCTTATAGTTAGTCCGAGACTAGCAAAGGGTTAGACTTGTGATGATCATGATGGTAACACCCCCTTGTCTTAGTGTATGGTTTTTGATTAAATGAAAATTTTCAACTATGAATTTTGAGGGGTGTTACAATGCATTCCATGCATGCCATGCACATGCATATAGACACTTAGTTGCTTCTTTGGTATTTTTCTAGTAACATAACCGTCTATTTGTCTTCAATTTTGTGGGACATTCTTTCCAAATGAAGAATAATTGGTTGCATAATTATGAAAGACAATTCTTGAATATTTTCTCCTACATCATTCTCCCCTTATTGATTTTAATTTTTCCTCAAATATACACAGCCATAATAAGGGATAATGTCTCCGACATTGAATGTACTCAATACCCCACCATAAAAATCTAGTAAATCAATCTCATGAGCACTTCTAAAAACTTTCGAAGTACTTTAAAGGTATGTCCACCTTTAGCATGAGCCTTTATTTACTTAGATTAGGAATTATCTCCTTCCTCAAGTGTAACCATGTGAAATCTTTGATTAAAAATATGATAACTCACATACATGTTTGCTGTTGTCTTGCATACTTCATTTGCCTTATCAATATTGTGCTTGATTTGTTGATGAAGTTTTTGAAGGAACTCTAGCCTCTCTTTTGCATCATAACTCTTCACTTCACCTTTATTCAATGGTAACATATCAATCAGTATATATGGATTAATACCATATATTATCTCATATGGATTAGAACATGTAGTAGTAGAAGGACATAGGTTGTAAGCAAACTCCGCATGTGCTAACTTGACATCCCAATCCTTAGCACTCTTACTTACCAATCCCCTCAGCAAAGTGCCAAATGTTCTATTAGTAACTTGTGTTTTTCGATCAATTTGATGATGATGTGATGTGCTAAATAGAAGTTTTGTTTCTAGCACGTGCCATAACCTGTTCCAAAAATAAGGTAGGAACTTCACATCTCTATATTAAACAATACTCCTTAGAATTTCATGCAACCTCAAGATCTCCTTAAAATAAAAATTTACAATATGGGTAGCATCATCAGTCTTGTGACATGGAATAAAATAATACATCTTGGAAAATTGATCCACTACAACCATATTAGAATATTTTCCTCATTTTTCCCTAAGCAATCCCAAAATAAAATCCATACTAACACCTTCCCATTGATGTGTAAGCATAGGTCTCCTCTGAAACGTAGCACACCTAACAACTATGGCTGTTACTCCTTTTTACATTTTCAACTAAAAGGAATGTTCTTGTAGCAACTACAAAGTCTTATGAAATTCAAAATATCCTATAATTCCTATTTTATACACCTCTTTGATTAATAACTCACGAACTAAAGTCTTTGGCACACAATTTTTTGAGCTTGAATAAGAACCCACCTTGAACAACATAAGCTCTAGAACTTCCTTATTTCTTTCAACCTTCAAAGATCATGGCAAAATCATCATCCATTTCATATTGACTATTTAACATCTCGAACCTCTAAAGCTTTATATCCATCATGGTAGGTACTATGTTCCTCCTTGATAATGAATCCACCACAAGATTTTCATTTCCATCCACATGTCCTATAGAAAACACAAATGTCCGCAATAAGCTTATCCACTTAGAATGTCTCAGACTCACCCTCCTTTAACTATGTAAATACTTCAAAATCTCATGATCTGAATGAAGTACAAAAGTCTTGGGTCACAAGTAATGACTCCACGTATCCAAAAAACAAACAATAGCATAAAACTCTTTACCTTAAGTTGAAGAGTTGAGTCTTGCACCATTTAACTTCTCACTAAATAAAGCAATTGGCTTCCTTTCTTATAAAGACATACACCCAATGCCTATGCCACTAGCATCAAAGGTTACTTCTAATATTTATCAAAATAAGGTAAAGATAATACCTACACATTTGAGATCTTTATCTTTATGTCTTTCAAAGCCTTTGTTGCTTGATCATTCCATTGGAACACTCCTTTATTCATCAACTATGTGATAGGTGCTGTAATGGTAGAAAAGTCATTTAGGAACCTCCTATAGAAAGAGGCCAACTTATGGAAACTTTGAACATTATGGACATTAGTAGGAATGGGCCATGTTTGTATAGCTTCTACCTTTGAAGCATCAGCTCTAATACCATCTCCCCTAAAAATATAACCAAGAAAAATCACCCTCTCCATCATGAAATCACACTTCTCCATCTTACTATAGAGATTCATCTCTCAAAGGTGGTCAAATATCCTCTTCAAATGCTGTATATGCTTGAACTCACTCTTACTATATACCTAGATATCATCCAACAAAGACTCAAAGGAATGGTCTAAGTACCATGATCATCATTCTCATGAAAGAATTTGGAGTGTTATATAACCCAAATGGCATCCCCAACAACTCATACAACTCATAATTAGTCTTTAAAGCTTTTTTCCTATCATCCCCTTCCCTTATCCTTATTTGATGATAACCATTTTGAAGATAAATCTTTGAGAATACCTTCACGCCATGTAACTCACCTAACATGTCATTGGAAATTTGTACTTGATTGTGATGTTGTTTATTTCCCTTGAATCAATATATATTCTCCACATACCATCCTTCTTAGGCACCAACAAAGCTCGAACTCCATAGGGAGTCATACTCTCCCAAATAAAACCTTGGTCTAACAACTCTTGCACTTGTTTTTATAGCTGCTTAGGCCAATATGGATTGTATCTATAAGCTAGATTATTAGGTTGTGGAACTCCAGGCATAAGATAAATAGTTTGCTCAATACCTCTCAAAGGAGTTAGCCTACTTGGCAACTCTTTGAAAAACATATCGGCATACTCTTCTGATTTATGATGGCTTCATTCATCTCACAGTCCTTAAGGATCAACAACTCCATGTTACTATTTTTTCTTTCCCTTCTACACTCGATATCCTCCTTATTTTTTTCTTACCTTTCATTTCTCAAACTGAATCCTCCCTATCTAGATTAGGTTTTAGCCAAAACTTCCTTGGATATTTACATACCACATACTCATTAAGGGCTCCTTCATGCATAGGCTTCCTTTACAATTTTCATGGCCTCCCTAAAAACATGTGACAAGCATTCATAGGTATAATATTACATAAAACATCTTCAAAACAATTTTTAATCTTAAAGGAGATAAGAGTCTGTTTGGTTACCCTTAAACCTTTGTCTTTATTAAGGCATTTGAGTGAATATGGTATTAGATTATCCTTATTATCCAGCCCAAAAGTTTTCACCATCTTCTCACTTGCATCATTAGTGCACGAGCCACTATCAATGATGAATTCACATACTTTATCACCTACTCAACACTTACCTTGAAAATCTTCTCCCATTGAGTAAGTAAAGGCTTTATTACACTTGTAGGGCCCTTTACAACATATATTAATCCACTTTTCCTTCCTCCAAAGCATCCATTATGCTTTTACTTACTTCCTCCAGGTCTTTATCAAGGGCTTCATTCTCTTGACGTGCCTCCATATTTGCGATCTCCTTCAAAGTCAATTCCCTTTTGTTGGGACAATCCCGAGGAAAGTGGACATAACCTATACACTTGAAGCACTTTTTGTTCACCTTATCGGCCACTTGATCCTAGCCTTTTCTTCACAAGTGAAGTTCCTAACGTTGTATTGGTTTGAGGCATGAGAAATTGGTGGCTTTGACACACCCTTGAAATTCAAACCATATGGAGCATTAGTTGACTCGCTTGTTTTCTGTGTCCCCTCAACTATTTCTCAATCGTGATGGCTAACATGGCTTGGTCCTCAAACACTTTATAATGATACACCTCTACCTTATCCTAAATATTCATATTTAAAACCTTGATGAATCATACACATATTCTCATTATTGGAAATTAGATACAAGAGCTAACCTTTCAAACTCCCGAGTATATTCTTCAACTCCAAGTAACCATTGCCTTAACGTAGTCATTTTATAAAATTTTCACGCTCGTATTCCGGAAGGACAAATTTCTTCTTCAAAATTTTCTTTAATTTTTCTCATGACCTAATCTTCAAATTTCTTTTTGTATTCCATCTCACTTTTTTTAATTATCATACCACACTCTAGCAATTTTTTTAAACTTTAATATTACTATTCATCACCACTTCTCATCATAAATATCCTTATACTCAAAAGTAGATTCAACTATTAGCAACCATTTGAGAAAAGATTCCGAGTCAAGATTACCTTTAGGGTTAGGAAAATTTAAGAGGATTCCTTTTTCCACATCATCATAAGTTTTTCTCAAGGCATCACGTGGCCTTACATAATTCCCCATGCTCTCTTCTTCTTCTTCTTCTTCTTCTTCTTCCACCCGGTTTTGTGCCCTTCTTATGTAGTATTCCTCTACTTGTTTGCTTTAGTTTTTTTATGCGCGTAGGACTCATGGGCTTATAATAATTCTATTATCCTCATATGCAAGTTTACCTCGTTGATTTAGTCCATCAAGTCTTAAGAATATTGGTTCTCCATCCTTCCTCTTTACCGACAGAATATTACTCTCCCAAATATGCCCTTAAGTTCTCAGCCCTTTTGTATTTTGATGAATTCTTGGAGGTTATAGAAGATAAGACACTCTCATAGAGAATCTTAAAGAGTCATGAAAGAAAGGTTGATGAATAATTGGTATGTTTCTAACAAAGCAATTGAAATACCCCAAAAATCCTAATTTAGAAATTATAACAAAATAATTATTTATTAGGAATAAAATTAAGAAAATAAATTACTTTATTAAATAAAGAGAAAATTAATTGAGGAAAATAAGGAGAAAATAATAAATAAGTTATTTAGAAAATTTTAGATATTTTACTAATTAAAATGGAAGTTAAGGACAATTTATCCAAAATAGCCTAATTAACTTAAAAATGAATTTAATTACTATACTTAAAATAATTATTATTAACATTAAATATCTAAATTAAATATATAAACAAATAAAGAACCAAATACCCCCAACCCAACCATTTTATCATTTTTCCATTTTCCAATTTTTCCTTTCTCCTTCTTTTCCTTTTTCTCTCTTCCTCCTTTACATTTTTTTTTCATTCTTTCTCCCCCCGGTTTGGGCTAGCCCGTCGGCCCAGACCTCATTTTTCCTCCCTGGCCCGTCTCGTACGCCTTCTCCTCACCCCAAGCCGGTCGGTCCTTTTCTTTTTTTTTTTCTTTTCCCCCTGGACTAACCGGTCCAATCCTCTTCTTCCCCGACCTACACCCCGACCTACAAATTGACCTGCAACATGATCTTCGCTGGCAGCCACCAGTGCCGACCGTCCTCCCCTGTCATTTTCTTTCCTCATTTTGACCCCAACAATCCCTACAGCTCCTTCCCCGCATGCCCATCTTCTTTCCTCCTTCTCCCCCTTCCCGACCTAACCTGCCATGGCAGGACCTGCACCGCCTGCCACCGGCTAGCCACCTGCACACCTGCCCCGCATGGCTCCATCTTCCCTTGTCGTTTTCCCCTCCTAATTGCTTATAAATACCCCCATTGGTAGCCATGATTAGCTCCCTTTTCGATTTTTTCCCCGAAATCCTACCTCTCTACCGCCTAAAAAAGACGGGCTTTCCGCCGCCACCGCTGCCCACTGTTATCATCCCTGCAACTCCCTCGACAAAACCAAGCCACCACCACCCTCCTCCTTTCCCTCCACGTGCCGCCTTAGCCGTGCAAATTTCCTATCCAGAAACCACCACCTCCAGCCTTCGCCGCCCTTGCGCCGCCTTTC
Organism: Tamarix austromongolica; assembly: GCA_039764185.1. Lineage (NCBI taxonomy): Eukaryota > Viridiplantae > Streptophyta > Magnoliopsida > Caryophyllales > Tamaricaceae > Tamarix > Tamarix austromongolica. The sequence goes on along the minus strand of CM077811.1, from coordinate 87,077,555 downwards.
CACCGCCAACCCAGCCACCACCAGAGCCTCCTCCACCCTCAAAAATGCCCAGCAAACCTCCCTCTACCTGCCCATACCCTCCTTACCCCTTACGTCCTTCTCCACCAACCTCCACCATCTTCCACCACCCTTCAACACCTTCGGCCGCCGCGTTAGCCACCGCGCGCCGCCGCCCCTGCCACGTTACCACCCTCATTCCACTCCTCTTCACCTGCTGCTTCTCCCCCCACCTCAAACTTCTCTTTTCCTCCTGCCATCGAGCCCCCACCTTGATCTTTTCCCTTCTCTTCCTCCTCCACTGTCGCCGCCGTCGCCGCCACACGCCGCCGCTGGACCACCACCGACCTTCGGTGGTTTCTGACTTACCCGAACCCTACCGAACCCTAATATTTCCTTTCTATAACTGTTATTGATTTCTAACTACTATTAATGATATTATACTTAATATTATCATTATTATCATTACTTTCATTACTACTATTATTATCATTATTAGTATTATTAGTATTATTATTATTATCATTATTCTATTACTGCTGCTAATGATATTATCATTATTATTATTACTAACAACTTAGTGTTAATATAGTTACCTCCTTTGTTATTATTATTATTGCCATTACTATTATTACTATTACTCAACCTAACCTTATGAGTTTCCTAACCAATAATACAATTATCATTAACAATGGTCTAAGACTTTAGGGTTAATGTGATTAAGACTTCCCTCATTTACTATTATTGCCACTATTAACCTCACTATTATTTTTACTAATAATACTAATGCTAGCCATGGTTTATTTTGTCTTTATCTTTACTATCATTATTATTATTCCTATTATTGTGACCAAAAACATTGAAACCCTTATATTATTACTATTAAAGAATATACAACTTTCTCATTATCATCTTTCGGAATATTTTACTTGTTGGTATTGTAATTAGTACATTATTATCTTAACCCTAACAATATTATTAGACTTAGCCTTAAAAACACTAGGGTTATCTCATTATAAACATTAGTGTCACTACTATTAGTTTTATTAATATTATTATTATCACTATTTTTCTATAGTTAGCATGAACATTATTATTATAAGAATAGGGCTAACGGGTCTAATAACATAAGTGTAACAATAAGTATTAAAAATAAACATATTTTGACTAGTAATATTTAGTATACTAATTTTAAGGTAAAAACCCTAGTTTTCGTTTAATACTCTCTTTAATAACAATAGGACTAATCTTAAACTAGAATAAGGGATGATGGTACTTTTGAGGGAAACTAATACTTAGTATTTTCCCCTTTTATAGGTGATCCTAACCAAAGCCCTAAGGAGTTAGAGGAGTATGCTCCAAGCCCGGCGTCACCTTAGGTAAGGACGAAGCTATGGCCTTGTGCTATGTGTGATGTGATGTGTTGATGAATGATGAGTATGCCATATTAATGTGTATTATGCATGTGTTATGAATAACCTATTTTGTGTAGCACAGCGTGGATAATGAGGTATGGTGTGTGTGCCTTATATTATGCGAGCATGACGTGTTCCATGTTTGATGATTGAGGATGTAACAAGATATGGCCCTCTAGGACATGCATGCTAGGGTTTTGTTAGCAGGAAATGATAACAAGAGAACAACGGGGAAGTGGTCATTTGGGAAGTTGCATGGGGGGACTAGATCTTGCATGGGGGAAATTATTACGTGTGAAAAGTTGAATTGGGATGTAAGTAAGAGTTGGGAGAGTCTTGGAGTGATTGGAGAGTCGGTATGAGAAATAGTACGTAAGTTGGTGTGTAAGAGAACCGATTAGGGTTTTGTGAGAAAGTGGGTGTTTGGGGAGTCTGCATGGAGTGATTAAATTCTACATGGGGATGAATCTTACATGAGGAAATTGATTTAGGAAGTAAATAAGATAATGTCAAAGGTATGGGTCCATTGGAAACTGGGGTGCAAAATTTTACGTGGGTCGATGTAAGGGTGTCTAAGGGACCCAATTAGGGTTTTGGGAGACAATGAGGAATTTGAAGGGTACAAGGGTAAAAAATGATCAAGGAAGGATGGAGTATGGGGTTAAGAGTGAGAATTCACTTATATAAAGGATGAGTATGGGCTTCTAAATGAGAGAAGAGATTTTTGGGGTGAAAGAGGAAGGTTACTTGTTGAGGGAGTAAAGTGCTAGTGTTTGGCGCGACCAACTAGGGTTGGCGTGGTCAACTAGGGTTCTGTCGGTCACACGTGAACTTGGGAGATAAAGTAATACATTTGGGTAACTTACTAATAAAAATGAGGTGTGAGATAGAGAATAAAGTAACGTTTGGGTAAGTAAGAAGGAGTTGGGCCACATAGGTCCGATTAGGGTCTTCGAGGAGGAACAATAGAGAGATGAGGACATGCGGAGTCAATATCATATGTGTTGGGATGGCCTAGATTCTTGGAGATTGTTCCTTACTATATGCCACTATGCCTAAGTCTACGAGGGATGGATGCCGGGTGAGAAGAGGTACGAGTCTCAAAATATGGGTCGATCCCTCAGGAGGGAAAATAAGTAGAGTGTCAACTACATGCATGTCAAGGGTGTGATGTGATTCAATAAGACACGGATAAGACATTAATTACGTAAAGCAAAAGATTGTTGACCAGACCCAGTCCGGTCCACCGGTTAGAATAGTGGCAAGAGGCGTTCTGCCCTGGATGTTTATTTCCGATCCACTGGCTATAATAGTGGTCAGAGGCGTTCTGCCCAGAGTGTTTATTTCGGTCCACCGGCTATAATAGTGGGGGATTCGGGCTCGACAGGCCCAAACGAATAAGTTAATCCATGGGAAAATACTAAGTACTTACAGCGAAACACCATGTGATTCGGGGCCAGTCCGGTCCACTGGTTAGAATAGTGACCAGAGGCATTCCGCCCTTGGTGTTGATTCCGGTCCACCGGCTATAATAGTGGTCAGAGGCGTTCTTCCTGTGTGTTTATTTCCCGTCCACCGGCTATAATAGTGGGGCTCTCGTATTCACATGGACTAATGAAGAATGCGTTGAATGAATATGAATGAAGTAATCCATGGGAACATACTAAGTACTTACAGCGAAACACCATGTAAGTCTGGGCCAGTCCGGTCCACCGGTTAGAATAGTGGCCAGAGGCGTTCCGCCCTGGGTGTTGATTCTGGTCCACCGGCTATAATAGTGGTGAGAGGCGTTTTGCCCTGAGTGTTGATTTCCGGTCCACCGGCTATAATAGTGGGGCTCCCGCGCTTACATGGACTATTAAAGAATATGCATGAAATGGACATATTATTAACGAGGATAAGTAATAAGTCATCGAAAAGTACTCAGGCCTTATCTTGTGTGTTATCGCATGTTACTTATATGATTGTGCTATGTGGTACGATTGTATGCTTGGCCTTAGCGCACCTGCGCCCATACTCAGTATTGGACCCGTACTAATACTACCTTGATTGAATGGGTCCTGTGATGATCCAGCAATGGTGGGGAGCAGACCTCCTATGCAGGTTTGATCGATTACTATTTTGGGGTGGAAGGCTTGACTTGAGTGAGTAGGCGATCCGAATATTTATTCTTTGAGATTTTTTTTGTTTAATTGTATTCATCTTTCGAAGTTACAAGTGTTGTATTTAAATTTCCAAGGATTTTATAATTGACTTTTAATTTCTCATAATGCTATTGTGCTTTTAAAATTCAGATTTAATTGTTGACAGGTTTTAGCCTTGCATCTAATATGAGATAGATGGTTGACATTTATCTTGTATTAGATGTGGCGGTAACATTTCCCAAAATTCGCTCCTAGCTCCCGCTTTAATCTTTCAATTTTTTTTTTCAGGAGTGAAATTTGGGGGTGTTACAACAATCCATTTGTCTTCAAATTTCTAGGAGACACTTTCTAAATGATGAATAATTGGCTCCGTAATTATGAAAGAAAATTCTTGAGTGTTTTCTCCTACATCAACTACTTTATGCTCTCATTATCCTTAAGAAAAATCAAATTCTTGTTCATCTCCTTATAGATTCAACTCCTCCAAGTTAAAAAATGTCATAAATCCTTTTTTTGACATTTTTTTCATAGTGTATAACAACTTGACAAATAGAACAACACAAATTTGCCCCGTACTTGGCTCTCATCTTGTCTCCCTTTTCCTTTAACATCAAATAGCTTAGGATTTTGGGTTGATTCAAGGGGAAAATGAAATCTTTTGTCGATGGAATGCTTGCTTTTGGTGCAAAATCTTGAAAAAGTAAGAAAACTATAAATGGTTAAATATTCCATTATCTAATAAGTACATATAAGCCTTTTAAGTAACCATGTATAATTATGTGAAAGTGTTGCTAAGTTTTAAAAATCATGCTCATAAATATATCATGCTAATTTACTCTTCATTTTTATGGCTCAAGGATGTAAAAGGATACTTATACACATAGCTTCATTCTCGTTAAAAGTGTTTGTTGATTCTTGGCTTAGTGGTTTGAAATGTTTGGTGATAATGTGCCAAGTTTTTTCTATATAAGCCATAAGAAGGTGGTTACTTTTGTTAAATACCTATATGGCTTACATAGCCTTAATCATTATCTAATTATCTTTCTCTAATATAATTTTCTTTTAGCACATTCTAACGTAGAGAAATTAATTAGTAAGATTGCATCACTTGTGAGGAATTCTCCTACATCAATGAGTTCTTTGTCAGTATTTGGTTCAGCCCCAACTAGATTTGGTGAATGTTCATCTACTCATCACCATTAGCCTATGAAAAAAAAAGATAATATAAAAAAAGCCATCATATTACTCTTCTATTGAAGACATAGCTTGACATATATCCATAAAATCATCATAGTTCATTATCTTTAGGTGAATTGGGTAGAAGAAAGACCAAAGCACCTTTACTAAAGGATCCCACTAATATGGATTGGGTTTTCTCAACTACTAATTTCCACTATTTCTCACATGACACCAAAAGTAGAATACTCTAATGTCCACTCACTTATGCTCCAAATAGCCACTATCTAGAAAGATCTTCTCAATATCCCTCAAATAACATTCTATACCATCTAAGTCCTCTTACACCATAAAGATTGGTGGGTGATGATGATTAAACCAATGAAGACACTCCTATACTAGTCATGGTTCTTGTTTTGGATTCTCCTTAAGATAAATCTAATGGTCCATGTAATCCCCAACCATCTCAAAGAAATGCAAGAGTTATTGGTTTGTGTGGCCATCAACATCGGAAATTAAAACCGAGGTAGAACTGGTCCAACTACCTGCTACAAAGTTAGTACACATATAGGTAGCAAGTAACACAATCGGCCAAAGAAGTTAGTTCTACTAGAATATAAAGGCCAACACTTAACCCAAACAAACACTCATTTAGTTTCTACATCTAATTCTAAAATCTTAAATATGGTTGAAGGAATTCTTTTCTGTGAAGCAACATCAGGATTTAAAACCATAGGCTTTAGTACAACCTTATAAAAACTCCAATATTTTAACATCAAAATTCCATTTAAAGGAAATGTGGAAATGTATTAAATAATCAAGGAATGTTATCACAACATCATCAATGGGAAGGTATGATAATCATCTAACACATGTTTTATGGAAGGAAAAATTGAATAAGAACAATGGGATCTAAGCTCTTATGGAAGGAAAAATAGTATTGATAAAAAGGTGAGAGTAATACAAATTATTATGAGGCTTATAAAATCAATATAAAAGTAAGAAAGCTAAGAGTTTAAATAACTAGAAATAATAAAAATCTATCCTAGACAGTTAGAAAAAATAATATAAATCGGTTATCCTGACTCTTAATTAAACTAAAATATAAAATGTCAATATCTAAAAATTGGTTAGTTATTAGCGTGCTATATTACCATCAATATACATTAGCTGAGAATCATAGTCCTAAAATCTTCCTCTACTCACCATACACGAAGTTGGGTCATTATAGTGACCACAAAATTTTAGTATTAATATGTTGATGTACTAGCAAAATAAACTACCTAAAACATTATAAGGGTTCGTACTATAGATTGAGGTCACATAGTGTTATAATAATAAGAAAACTTAAAATACGTTAATGCTCATAATTTTAGAATATGAAGACATGCTTACATAGAAATAAAAGAAGAATAATAATATAGATCATGTTTTAGATTCACATAACAAATGCTATATTATATTTCTTTCTTTAGTGACAAGATGCTTTCTAGTTATGAAGATTTTCTATTTGGCCACACCTAGTTCTGCACCATAAATAAACAGTGTGGCAACATATGACACATAATGTGATAACACAAATACTACATAGGGTCATAACATATAGAAGAGGCTTTTCTTTGGGGATATAACACCTACCAAACATCATGTCCACCATCCATGATAGCTAACATAAATTGAGATACCACATTTACCATATTGGGTAAGGATAAATTGAAGTGATTTTTCTCTAGTGATATAATATAGAACATAAATTGAGTACACCTACTACAAGGGCTACATAAGTTGGGATACCAAACTTACCTAATTGCTTGGCATAAGAAGTGCTAGGGGTCCTTGTATTGTAATACTTTATGCAACCTTGCTAGACGCTCATGCCATGCCTGTATGCCATGCTATTATCCTACCCTCAAATATATGTGCATGCCTTCAACATAATACAACCAAATAGAGAAGAAAATAGGTATTGAGTGTAGAGATTAAAATATTAGGTGACTAGCTCACTAACTCTTGATTATCTACCATGGGAGTTAGGGATAAAAACATGAAAAAAATATAATTTCCATTATTAATAATTTACCAAGTGACATCATAATTAATAATTTTCCATCATAAAAAATTAGATGCTTCCTAGAAATAATATAAATGATAATAAAGGAATACAAGATACCAATTATGTATATAAAGGTGACAATAAATTTAGCCATAAAAGGTATCTAAGCCATATCAATATATTCATCATTTTTATTCTTATTAAATTATGGTTATAAATAGTTGACATATTGTTAAAATGTTATAATTTTATTGAAAAGTTGTGAGAGAAGTTCACAAGTAATATCATCAAATAATAAATAAGTAAGGTAAATTCAGACAGAAGTCAATTGATTTATAGGACGAGATGAGAAGTATGGAATCACTACACCTGAGGAAAACATAATATGATAGAACTATCCTAACCTATTGGTCTAAATGTTTGAATATTCATAGAAACCAATCTATGGGTTTTGCCAAACTAGTCGATCTATTAAAGTAAAGGCCAAAAAATACTATAAGCACAAAAGAAACTATCAATACATTAGGTAAACGAATGATATTTCATTGAAATTAGTCAATTTGTTCTTCATATCACTAACTATTTAAGAAATAGGTCAATCACGGCTATCGAACCCCAAATTTTTCACAAAATTGATTGATTGGCTATAGCATACTAGTAAACTAATCTTGGTAAAAGAAGATCGTGACTTAATATCCACATCAAAAAACATTAGTTTAACTTTTTCCATTCACTCTAGCCATGTTCTTAAGATATAAAACATATAAAATGAGATAGTCCATATACAAGCTTGTATTAACCCATTAGAGATCATACTAAATAAGATCATGTTTAAATTTTAAGATGCTCGATATATTATTGAAATACTTAAAAGTTCTCAAAAACTTTAGAAATCAAAATATTTCCATAAGCTAAAATCCAAGAAATTTACATATCACATACACATAAAAAACATTAAAAAAAATATGAAACCTAAATAAGAAATATGGCTTCTTAGTCATATTATAGATAAGGATGGCATACCTCCATGCTAAAAATCTAGCATAAAATTCTCATTACTTGATGGATGATACCAAGGTCTCAATGTACTAAAATAATATAACAAAAAAAATATTATTTAAAAATGATATAAAAAATACATAATAAAAAAAATGGGCATATATCACACTATCTTTTTCTCAAAATAGAATTTGAAGGAGTATGAAGGTAGGATCTTAAATATTTATTAAAATATCATTCCTTTATTTTCTTAAAGAAAACACGTTAGAGATAAGGATAAGATTAAGAAAAGAAAGAAGAGATAATAGCTAACTAATAGATGAGTAGATATTAGACAAGCCTCTACTTGGAGTGGAAATTCCCATGACATGATAATTTTTCATAAAGATAAAGGAGAGAATGAGCAATTGTGGAATGAAGGTGAGAAAATGAATAACGTCTGATTTTAAAGAATGTTAGGGTTAAAATCTCTATGGCAAAAAAATAAAATTCTAACTTGGTTAAGTGTGGACAACTAAGTGTAATAAAAATGTATGATAAGGTGAGAGAGGTAGAGTATAGCCAAGGGGAGCATAAAAGAGGGTTATTAACTAAATCACAATGATTTATAAATTCAACTGAGTATCCATGACTGAGGAAAGTGAGGGAGGGTGAGAAATACTTTAAAGATACTTTTAAGGAATTTTTAGCTAAATATAATATAAAATGATCAAAATAATATAAAAATAATACCACAACCCAAAAATATACCTATTAGCACTAATTAATCGTAATTAGAATTTTTTTATAAATATTGTAAATAGATTACAAGCAAAATTAAGAAAAGGATCTAAAATTGTAGGACTACCAATCAATCAATTTACGTAACCAAGTACATTGTTTTATCAATATAAAAAGTGTTAATTTGAAAGCATCTCGGTAGAGTGTTATTGCTCAAATTCACATTTATTTATTATAATTTCAAGCCCATTTCAAAATTAAAACTAATTTATCTCATATCAACATTATTGTAAATGCATTTTGAATGACAATAATACATATTACATTTGATGTTATAGTGCACTATTCTAGGGGTTCAGTGGAAACCTTATGGATGATTTCTTATTAAGAGGGCAGAAAATTTCTTAATTTAGGGCTAATTGTGGAAGTGTTTTGGGACACATTCTATCCCACTCAACTCTACATAAATAACTACAATAGGTTTATTGCTCTTGGCTCTTGTGTCATAAATTTATAGGAGGACTGTATGATGGTTTTATATCTAGCTTTTTTTTAGTCTAGAGGTTGAAAAAGGTAAAATGTATTTAGGTAATGCATGTTGACTATTTCATGTATAATCTTAAGATTAGATACCATAATATTTTCGTTATACTCACCCTTATTGATATGGTCATTTTATATAAGCAAGCTTTAGAGGATTCCTACATGATTAAATCTACAAGTTCCTAGCTAAAATCATAGTGATGGATAGAAATTTTCTTTCGAAAACATTACTATCATTACAATCATTACAAAGTATACCATGTATGAGTGAGTTGCTTTAAGAATAATGTGTTTGGTCATTATTGTGGTATGTTAGGTTATAGCTCCTTTGAGTGTTAATTCATAAATGGTAATGGTTAGAAGCATCAATCTAGAGCTAATTACGTTTAATATATGCAATACTAGGTGGCTTAGAAAGTATCTCCATCATCAACTAGTATTTTTTTACCGTGCTAGTTAGTTGAGAGCTTAGGATTCCCATACATTTGTGCCTATTGAAGGATGATTAAGTGTTCCTAGGTAACTTTTAGGCTGCTACTAGGACATGGTTTCTCAGTATAATCTCAGCCCTAGGAAAATGTTGTTACTAATTCCTTGATCATTTCTCTTTTTTCTCTTACTGCTTTTTTATTCTTTTCCATCCTACTCCTTTATATCAAATTTATTTCTTTGTAGTGTTTCCTTCTCCTGTTTTGTGAGTATTGCTTCATATTTTTTTCTTTTGTTGTTGAGAGATAAGGTCGAGTAATAATTATGTTAAGTTTCATATATTCTTTATAGAGTTAGAGTTGTAAGATTTTGATGTTACTATTTACATTAACATGTCGGGGAAGTGTTAAGGACTAATAGATTATTCATAACAGCTTGTGGTTTTATAAGGATTGAAGAGTGGTAGGATCTCTTATCACAAAGTAAGTCGTGAACTTTAGTGAAGGTTTTGTATTCTATAATCTTGGTATCTTTTGAAAGGAATCCACTCTTCTTACGTAATATTTGAGATGTGGAGGCTTAAAAGACATCACTAGATTAGGTTATAATTATTTGTGAGTATTAATATGCGTTCCCCATGAAGATTCTTATTATTCTACTTGCTTAAGATGCCAAGTTCACCTTTGACTTGTTGTGAGGGAATAAACAATTATCAAAGGCTCTAAACCACATAAGATCCTTAGAGATGAAGAAGCATAAGAAATATTTAGAGGATTTAATTGAATGGGGCTGTATTCAACCAATTCTATAACGTTAAGGACCATTAATTAACTTCATTAAGAAGATGGATGAGATTCTAAGGATGTGGATCAATTACGTAGGATTAAATTAAATTACAATATAGAACCATCATTGTTCGCCTCGTGTTGATGACCTTTCTGATCAACTCAAGGGGGATATGGTGTTTTCAAAGATGTATAATTAAGCTATAATCAATGGAACATTTATCATTGAATGAGGTATTCTAAAGAGTGTATTATAAGTAATATAGCAATTATGAGTTCATAGTTATGTCTTTTGGACTCATGAATACTTCAACAATAGTCATTCATAACATGAACTTTAATATATAGTTGTAAAAGTTCATTATGGTGTTCATTGATGATATCATCATCTATTTTAGTGGGAAGGAGAAGCATAAGTAACTTCCAATGAAGATTTTATCATTGTTGATAATGCATTAATTGTATGGCAATCCCTCCAAGAGTGAGTTTTTGTTGGATTGAGTTTTTTTTTCAAGCATGTGATTTTGATTGATAATATTTTAGTGAATCTTTTTATAATAATAGAAATTAAAGACTGGTTAACACAAACATAAGTTAAGGAGGTGTAATGAATTTTGATTTTAGATGAATATTAGAAGATATTTATCAAATATTCCTCCAAGATAACTCACCCATAAATAATTTTGCTTAAGAAAATACATCTTTAAAGCTTTATGAGGTGTAATGGATTTTGGTTTTAGATGAATATAAGAAGATATTTATCAAATATTCCTCCAAGATAACTCACCCATAAATAATATTTCCTAAGAAAATACATCTTTAAAGCTTTATGAGAAGTTTAATGGGGCTAAGACTTGAAGAGAGATTTAACTACAATAATAGTAGTCTCATAATCCTTTAGATTAGAGGGTTTTGAAGTGAATAGAGATGCTTCAAAGTATGATCTAGGGTGTGTGCTATTTTGGAGGTCGTGGATTATGATTTTTGATATTTGAATCACATATGTAAAACTTCCTCATGTATTCCTTATAAATTTGTATAGAGGTGTTTGCCTTACATATTTAGAGGCATTGTCTCCACAATTTTTAACCCAAGAATCAAGCTCACTAGAAAAGCCTAAAAATTATTGTCTCCCTAAAGGAGTTGAATTTAAATAATCACAAATGTTTGGTTTTGGTTAATGGCTATGAAATAGAATTACCCTACCAGGGGGTAAAGCTAATTTGGTGGCAAATGCTTGTTATTATAAGGAGTCCCATTCCTTGAACATGATTGTATGGTGAGACCATTTTTGTCATGATCTCTAAGAAATGGTCATTGAGTTGATTAATGGATGTAGTTTTGAGACAAGGATAACTACCTTTTCTATAACACCCTCAAATTTAGAACTTAGAAATTTCATTTTTACCATAATAATTAAAAAATATATTAGGTTTTAAGCCATAACAAACATAAAAAGATGTATGGTCAATACTTAATTGTGTCTTTTGATAAGCCAAAATAACTCAAACTTCAAGGTTAGTTTTTATTAGTACCAAATCCAAGATTGAGATAAAAAAAAAATGAAAGTCACAAAATTAATATAAATAGAGAGAGATTTCAAATACATTAGAAGAAGAATCATACCTTGTTATAGCTATGATTTTTTAGGGTATTAGGTGCTTTTATTTGTTATTTTGTGCACACTAAGAATTTTTAAGTTTGGAGAAGTTAAGCTTGTCATAGGGATATTTTGAAAAAAATAGGGAGCCCATGTTTATGAATAGGGATCATGTGTGTTTATACCTTCGTTAAGGATTTTATTTGGGTGAATGTTGATACTAGATAAAATAGCACAAGGACCCTTGTTTGTTAAAAAAAATCATGTTCTTTTTTTATTCTATGAAACAAGATGCATTTTCTCATAAGATTTTATCTAACATAAAAATTTTGTGATAAAACCCTAGTTGTCATGTTGAATGTGCAATCTGCTTCTCTTTATTTATGTTCCCTTTGAGTAGGGTAATTAGACATTACATAAACTTGTTGAATGATTTGCTAAATTGTCTTATAATTAAATAATTCATCAAATAAGTATCTTTGAGTTTATTCTTCCTCTTAAGCCTTGTGATTCTTTTCTTAGTTATTTCAAATATCTCATTCATTCAAATTAATGACCAGATCTAATGTTAATATGGTGTAATTGATGTTGATGACCAGATCAAAATTGTTGTAGTGTCATCCCATGTATGTAATAGCTTTGTATGCTTCGAATAATTGTACACTTAGGGTGATTTAACATCTTCTCCTTGCAAATATATAACATACCTGCAATAATATCTTGAATTGTTTTCAATTCCAAGCATTGACATATTATCAAGAACATTTAATATGATTGGCTCCAATATTAAGAAAGCTAATTCTTCCTTAACTTTAGAATCAATAGGAATATGAGAATCATTAGATGCTCCTACATCATTCTCCCCAAGTTGAAAAGAATTTGCCCTCAAAATTTCATCAGAATAATAAGGAGACAAGTCACCAATATTAAAAGTCCTTGAAATTCTACCATAATGATATGGAAGTTCAAGTTCATAAGCATTATTCCCCAACTTTCTTATTTTTTTAAATGGTCCATCATCTCTTAGCATAAGTTTATTTTTACATAAATTAGGAAACCTTTCTTTACGCAAATGTAACCAAACTAAGTCACCAGAAGAAAAAACATGTGGGTTTCTATGCTTATTCGCTTAAGATTTAGACTAGGCATTATATTTTTTTAATGTTAGTTTTTATTTTCTAATAAAGTTGTTGAAAAAAATTTAACTCTTTCCTCAACTTCATAATTTTGTAATTCACATTTTTTTAAAGGAATCATATTAATAGGCATGTGTGGGTTCACTCCATATGCCATCTCAAAGGGCTAGTTTGAGTAGTACTAGATGGGCTACCATTATAAGCAAACTCTACACGAGCTAACTTAACATCTCAATCTTTAGTACTGTTATTAACTAAACCTCTTAATAATGTACCAAGAGTTCGATTAGTTACCTCAGTTTGACCGTCAGTTTGTAGATGATGTAAAGTGGTAAATAACAATTTAGTACCAAGCATATGCCATAAAGTTTTCCAAAAATAACTCATAAACTTGACATCCCAATATGAAACTATGCTTTTAGGCGCACATGAAGTTTAACAACCTCTCTAAAATACAAGACAGCAACATGCGTGGTATCATTGGTTTTATTACATGGAATAAAAAGAGCCATTATAGAAAATCTATCTACCACCACAAGAATAGAATTTTTACCACGTTGTCTTCTTAGTAACCCAAGGATAAAGTCCATACTAATTACTTCCCATGGTTTATCAGGAATGGGTAATGGTGTGCATAAGTCTTTATGAAAGTAACTCTTACATTTTTGACTTGTAGAACATTTACTTATCATGGCTTGCATATGTTTAACCATTTGTGGCCAATAGAAATATTCTTGCAATAGTTCAATAGTCTTATGTATACCAAAATGTCACGTAATGCTACCATCATGCATTTCTTTGATCAACAAGTCTCGAATACAAGATCTAGGAATATAAATTTTATTTAGTCTAAATAAAAATCCATCTTGTATGAAATAATTACCATGGTATCCCCTTTCTTTACATGCACTAAATATGTCCTTAAAATCTTCATCTTCAGGATATCATTCTTTTAACATTTCAAAACCTAAGATTTTTACAGCCATCATAACAAGCAATGTAGATCTATGAGAAAGAGCATTAGCTACTACATTTTCTTTTCCATCTAAATGTTTGATAGAGAACACAACGGATTGTAATAATCTCACCCACTTTGTATGTCTCGGGTTAACTTTCTTTTGACTATGTAAGTATTTTAAACTTTCATGATCCAAATGTAGCAGAAAGGGTTTTGGTCTTAGATAATGACTTCATGTCTCTAGACTCTATTTGATGGAAAAAAATTACTTGTCATAACTTGAATAGTTAAGTTTGGCTCCATTCAACTTTTCAGAGAAGAATGCTATAAGTTTCCTTTCCTAAGAAAGTACTCCTCCTATTCTAACTCCATTAGACTCACAAGTTACTTCAAAACGAAGATTAAAGTTGGGTAAGGATAGAACAAGGGAATTTCAAAGTTTAATTTTAAGGGTTTCAAAGGCTCTAGTAGCTTCTTGTCCCTAATAAAATTCACCCATTTTCATGAGTTGAGTAATAGGTGTAGCTATAGTAGAAAAATCCTTAATGAATCTTCTATAGAAGATAGCTAATCCATGAAAACTTCTAACATCATTAACATTTTTTTGGGATAGGCCATTCTTATATAGCCCTAATCTTATTAGCATCTACTTTAATATCCTCTCCACTGATAATATAACCTAGGAAAAATACACTTAGAAGCTTAAAATCACATTTCCCAAGTTTTCCATATAGTTTAGCTTTCCTTAGCTTATCAAATAATTTCCTCAAATGTATTAGGAGATCAAAAAATGTTTGCTATACACAATAATATCATCCAAATATACAACAATGAAATCACCAAGGAAAAGCTGGAGAACTTCATTCATAAGTATCATAAATGAGCTAGGTGCATTACATAACCCAAAAGGCATAACCATCCACTCATAGAGACCATATTTAGTTTTAAAAGTAGTTTTCCACTCGTCTCTATCTCTAATCCTTAATTGATGATAACCACTTCTCAAATCATTTTTGGAAAATACTTGTGCACCACAAAGTTCGTCAAGCATATCATCTAACCTAGGTATACGAAAATGATATTTGATAGTAATGTTATTTACTACCCTAGAATCTATTTACATATGCCAAGTATCATTCTTTTTAGGCACTAGTAAAGTAGAAGCACTATAAGCACTCATACTTTCTCTCACAAATCCTTTATCTATAAGACTTTAGATTTGTTTCTGTAATTCCTTAGCTTCCTCTAGATTACATCTATATGTAGGTTTATTTGTAAGTGGCATTCTAGGAACAAGATCAATGGCATGTTCTATACCTCTTTTAGGTGATAATCTAGGAGGTAAATCATTAGGAAATATATCATTATATTCTTCAAGTAGCTTAACTAGATTATGATTCTCAATTTGTTGCTTATCAGGTTTAGAATCTTTTTAAACTAAAGAATAACAAATTCCTTCTTCTTCTATGCATTTTTCCATAGCCTTTTCATGTAAAAATAACCTCTTTTGTCATCACTCAAAGGTATGTGATCACATAAAGAAGGTGTTAATCTATATAATTGATTTTCCTTTTTCACCACATATTCATTAGTTACACTATCATGAGTTACTTTTATATCATAATGCCATGGTATTCCTAAAAGTAATCCATAAGCATACATAGGCATAACATCACATAGAAATTCATCACGGTAATCTCTAATGGAAATTGTGATTAAGGTTCTTTTGTTTACTTTAGCTCCCTTGTCATTGTTAGCCATTGTATATAATATGGTTTGGGATGATTAGTAGTCTCTAAACCGAGGTTATTAACCATTGCTTCACTAGTAACATTTGTACATGAACCACTATTAATAACGAGTCTAAAAACCATGTCACCTTTTTTACACTTAGTCTTAGAAATTTTATCTCTTTGATTAGGTGTCATAGTAGGTTGGATTTTTAACACTCTTCGAATTATGAAACATGGATCTCCTTCTTCTTCATCCATGGTTAAGATTTTGTTAGGAGATTCAATTTCTAAATTATCATCATCACTACATGGTTCCATGTTTTCTATTTCATGCAAGGTTAAGTATCTTTGGTCAAGACAATCTCTAGCAAAGTGCCCATTTCCTTTACATTTAAAACATTATTTAATTGTCATTTCAACTACCTTATTTTTACCTTTATCATCTCTATTATTGTTTTTAGCATATGAAGATGTTGATTTAGGTGTAAAGGTGTTAGAATAAGGTTTATTTGAAGTTGAAACATTAGACTTAACATAGGCTTTAGTTGATTTAGTTTTTCTTTCAAATTTTAAAGCCAACATAATTATGTCATCAAGAGAATCTTAAGAATGCATGTCAAATTTATCTCTTATCAAGTTATTCAAGCTACCTAAGTGTCTAGAATATTATTTTTCTTTTCCTTATTGAACATCACAAATAAAGGCTAGTTTTTCAAATTTTCTAGTGTATTCATATACACAAAATAAGCCTTGCCTTAGAGTTTTCACTTTAACATACAAATATTGCTCATACTCTCCAAGCACAAATATTTTTCTTATTGGTTTCTTAAGTTTTTCCCAAAATTTTATTTTTGACTTCTCTTGTGTTTCTCTTATTCTTTTTAAATTATCATACCGAATTCTAGAAAACTTTTTGAACTTAAGAGTAACTAGCTTGAATTTTCTCCCATCATCATACTCTCTAAATTCAAAGATAGATTCAATTTTATATAGCCACTCACAGAATAATTGCACATTCAAATCACCATAAAATTCAGGAAGGTCAAGTTTAATACCTTGATCTTCATTGTAAGCATGTCTTACGTGGAATGTATGTGGTCTTCTTTGGTTGCTTGAGCTAAAAGAACTTATCTCATCCACTCTATCTTTAATGTGATGCACATTTGAATATCCAAGTCCACCTTTTGCATGGAATGTAGGGTTCATTTTCCTTCCACACCTTTGTCCATGGTCGATGTGCCTCTTGATCGGCTAGTTTGGCTTCCACACCTTGTAGTTGTTGTAGAATTGCTGTTGGATTATGTAGTTGAGCATCCATTTGTGTGGTTAGACTCTTTATAGACTCTACCCAGGAACAAACCTCTTCACTTGCCATAGTGAAGAATGACACACTTTTTTTTCTTTGCACAAAAGAATTTCTACAAATGTGTATGTGCTGGAATTTCCCTACAAAAAATCAAAATAAAAATACTTTCCCAACTCGCAAGAAATTTGGGGATCAATACTTGCTGTCTTGATCACACACAAATTTAGGGAAATGTAGCCACACTATCATAGCCTGCAAATAGGGAGAAAGATGGTTGGAAGGTTGGTCTCCTTTGTGACAAAAAATCAATCACATAAAATAATGAGAGGGCCGTCGAATTTCTTTAAAACACGAAGATCTTCAAGTTGAAGA
Source organism: Tamarix austromongolica (assembly GCA_039764185.1). Lineage (NCBI taxonomy): Eukaryota > Viridiplantae > Streptophyta > Magnoliopsida > Caryophyllales > Tamaricaceae > Tamarix > Tamarix austromongolica. The sequence goes on along the minus strand of CM077811.1, from coordinate 87,060,189 downwards.
TTTTATTGCCATGAACCATAGAAGATGTGAAGAAGAAAAAGAAGAAGAGTATGGATTAGAATTGGAGAGGAAATGGACTAAACTGAGGCATACAAAACAAACATTTTTTCAAAACTTACGAACCTGACTATATGGTACCAGGGTCAGGTGTTTATCCTACCAAATTTGGTACTTGGTGAAATATAGATGGGAAGATAACCTTCTAGAAAAATGGAGAAAGGAAAGGGAAAGAAAAGGATTGGCAGAAGTCAGGCTTATGGCTGGGAATTAATAAAGAAACTAATTGAAGATTGAAAGGAAGAAAAGAAAGAAGGATGGCGTCGATGAGAGGTAGAAGATCTTCTCTTATTATTTTATGTGGAACAAATTTCTTCCCCGGTTGAAGATCGAAAGAACTTCAATAAGAATGGTGCAAGAACTTCAACCTTCAACCAAGATTGATCTTGAAGACTCAAGAATGGGTAAAGATGCAAGAAAAGGGGAAAGAATATAGCCTATTCTCGGTGGTTTCTTGAAGAACTTGGACTCAGAAGTGAAATTGCTAATTCATGCACTGAATGACTACAAGAAAGGAAGGAATTTCGAGCTCTAATACCAAATTTTGATGTGGATCAAGGTGGAGGGAAACATTGGATCGATTATTCCATGAGTTGCAGAATCAAGCCGATTGAAACTTGAAGAAGAAAGCTTGGTTTAGTGCAGGTTATACTCGATGAAAGTTGCAAATGTGTTGCAGGTTACTTTAAATGATATAAATCATTCAAAGGCTCAAATGACGAAGGTTAAAACCCAGGTTTTCCTTGATAGAAAGAGACTTGAAAGGGAGGATAAATGCAGGCCTAGCTGTTTAAATTCTCTGCTAAAAAAAATTCTATTATTTCATACTGCATTGGGCATGTACAAGGATGTATATATAGGGGAGGGAGGCCGACGATTACAAGCCTTTAACTTGTCGAGTTCCCTCATTAATTAGAGCCCATTTAACTCACTTGAATTAAGTCCATATAAGACCTAAGCTTAATCATAATATCATCATCTAAATGATACTAATGACTAACATTACAAAGCCACACAATCAACTATGGTACATACATGAAATTACATCAAAACCCTAGCTTACATAAAATACACTTATGGTTTACAACAAGTTGAATGTAACTAATGATAATCATCACCATATCTTATTGAAGTGTGATCCCATGTATGCCATAGCTTTGTATGCTTGTACACTTAAAGTGTGTTAACATCTTCTCCTTGTAAATATGTAACATACCTGCAAGAATATCTCGAATTGTTTTCAATACCAAGTATAGACATATTATCAAGAGCATTTAATATGGTTGTCTCTAATATTAATAAAGCTAATTCTTCATTACTTTGAGAATCAATAGCAATATACGAATCATTATACGCTCCTACATCAAAGACACAAGCATGTATTTTTTGTTCCATTTCTAATTACCAACTTATGTGAGAATATTAGGATAGAATAAAAGGGATGAGGATCAAGAGAAAATGAAAGACATAGATAAGAAGATAGAGGTTGGATTAAGGAAGGATAAATGTAACATTGCTAACTTTGGGTGATTGCATCACACTAGCATTAAACTTACGTACTTTACTCACTTGTGTACTACCCAAAAACCTAATACATATTGGTGATGTGATATCCTCAACCTAATGTTATAGTATTATAAGCTAAAATTAACACTAAAGTACAAGGAAACAAACCTCATCCTAGTATAAAATGTGGAGACCTTAGCAAATATTTTATCTAGTCTTAGACATTACGTGTTTGAAAAACACTAACCCCTCATGTAACTCTAATTTTAGATGGGATAAATAAAAAAGGGGTAATTCTATGAGCTAATGTGTGTAACTTAATGAAAGGCCTAATAGCATAAGTTTTCAATAGATAGAACCATTATAAATATATCTTAGTGATAATTAATTCATGTATCTATGACACGCAAGATAACTATCATGTCACTAGGCAATCATCATTTTCAGATTTATGGCTAAAATGTTTAAGGATAGCTTATTTACCAAAACATCTATAGGTCTTAGGTAATGAAAGGCATGAAATACGAGATGTTAAAGAGTGAAGAATTCATCATAGTGAAATATTGTTTAAGTTTGGAATTATGTTAGCACTACAAGAGTTAGGTTGACAAGAATAAGTAAATATTGTGTTCTATTAATTTTCTAGGGCAATAATAATTTTCACATATCCTAAATATCCATCAAAAAAAATAATAATAATAAGAGTGTACTAAGAGCTCCAACATTTGGTTCATGAAAGGTATGGTAAATGGTCCTTCATAGTATTTGTATTCAATTTTGATAATTAACACAAACTCTCTATCCATTTTGTACCTTAGTGGTGAAAATTTATCCTTTATTATCTTTAAATACTTTGATTACTATCTTCTTAGATCCTACATATAATAGGCTCGCCCAACTTCTATAATAAATGCGGTAAATAATTCATATATATCAGACTTTTAGAACTTCTTTCTTTATCATCTTTATTATTATTAGTTTAAGACCATGTTTTACCTACCTAGAAGGTTTACAAAAATCCCCCATAAATATTTTACACACACAAACATAGGGGCTTATCTCCTTAATATCAGTGACAATCCATCACATTATAATTTTATAATCTTTTAGAAATATAATAAGTTTTTCTTCCTATAAATATTTGAGGTCACGAGCTATGATAACAAGAAAGTTTGATTATATCCTAAGATATAATAATTAAGATAATTAGGTATGTAAGGGTTTTAATTCTACTTCTAGAGCCTTTTTTATTGAAGATAATGCTTTGTTTACCACAAAAATCAATTCTATATGTCTCCTTATATGAATAGGCTGAGCTTCCAGAGCATAACCACATTCCTCTATTTCTGTATTTATTTAAAAGTTTTATTTTAACTCCTTATAAACACATAATTAGGGGAGATGTGTCATATTTATTTCACTCATGCTATTCATTGATAATATTGTGTATCACTGATTTTATTATGCTTTAATTGAGAATGTACATATCTTGTGGTGAACTTTCACATCATAAGCATTTAGTTTCTTATGCACACATGATTTAATTGGATATCTTAATTATGGAATCCCTTTCCTTTTGTTAATGACAAAAGGGGAAGAAAGGGTGGAAAGATGCTCCATTCCAACTTCTTCTATCATTATATTTCACATCATTTAATTAGTACTTGAGTGATTTTATTGCAAATTAGTAAATATATGATCCGTATGGTTATAGAAAATCCATTAACTTTCACTAGCACATTTCTATACCTCATGTCCTATGATATTTATATCTTTTTATTTGTTATCATCAGAAAAGGGACATTGTTTACCTCATAGGTTAATCAACTGTTGTTTGGATGATAACAAACTCAATTATAAATTTAACTTATCTTGTTAAATGCACATGTGTATCATAGTAAAAGTAAAGGAGTGCTAAAGATATTATGTTTACAAATTATATCCAAAGTTCAAGAAAAAGATCCACTAGGAAGATAAAATAAGACTTTAGAGTTAAGAACTTCAATTTTATATGTGTAATACACAAACCATGAACGTATATGCAAGTACCCTCAAGATACCTATACTCAAGTTTTAGAGAGTATGTAATAGTTTTAAGTTTTTTTTTTGGATATATGATTTAATAATTAAGTAGTTTGATATTTTATACATTTGATAGTTCTAATCCTATTCAAAAATAATTTTTAAAGATATTAAAGTGATTTCATGAATAAAAAATATTTTCAAGTATTTGTGGATAAGTTTTATTAAATTAATTTAATTATAAATATTTTTCCATATGATCTGACTTGAAAATTTCACCATCAATTCCATAGAAATTATTTTCTGATGAATAATATTGCTTTGGAAATATTAATATTTCTAATGTATATGAAAAAAAAGATGGCATAGAATTTCTAGCTCTATAGCTTAAGTTATGTTGTTTTTTATAATGGTATGTAATGAGAAAATAGAGTCCATCTATCGACTATTTTCTGAAAACCACTAGACTAGTATGTAAAACAAGTTGACTAGTTTGAATACCGATCAAATGGTATGGGCTTTTCTTAGATTTTTGCTTGTAGGAGTTCTACCATTTGATTACTTTCTATACCTAATGGTTAGTGCCAATTTATCTCATATTTTAATACTATAAATTAAATTTTTTGGACTTCAATAAACATCAATCAAGCTAGCACAACTCTTATAAAATTATCATTTTCACATCTTACGAATAATCAAAGAGAACTTTAATTTTACAATTTCAAATGCAAATCAAAATTTTATAGTGTCAATTTGTGTTTCATATTTATCTAGAGCACTCACTCACTTATAATTATTATTTCTATAACTAGATAAAAATCTTCACTAGTGATGAATCACTTTCATATGTTATCTAGTGAAGATTTTTCTTGTATTCATTCAAACTCATCATCTCAAATGCTTGTGATGAGTATTGTATTACCTATCATTCCTAAGTAAGGTCCTTGATATTGAAGTCTCTTAAACCTAGAAAGGATATTTAGGAAATGTGTAAGTCATGTTCTATAAGGTTATTGAGATTATAGGCTTATAAACCAAGAAAGGAGTGATCTTCATCAAACATCCACTATAAATATAGGGAGATTCAAATCCAAAAGGAAAAATCTTTTGGTAGTGGATGTAGAGAACCTTAGTAGAGTTTGTTGAATTACTATAAATCACATATTTTTTAATTACCATCGTTTTACTTATTTATCACAAAATTTAAATTTGGCATAATTATTATACGATACTCTATTCATCTCCTCTAGAGTATCCATCCAAGCTTTTAATTGGAATAAAAGATTGGGGCTTCATCAAATTGATCTAACAATGAAAACCTTAAGATCCTCATGAATAGAAAACTTCATAAGTGAAGGCGTAGAACCTTTAAAGCGTCCACAGTTCATTGGCAAGAAATTTGTCTTTTGAAAATGGTGATTAGAAGCTTCCACTACTACGAAAACGAAAAAAAATAACTGGGCAATAATAATAACGGTGGTTCGAAAACCGTTGTTAAATGCGTGAAAATTAATGGGCGGGAGAGTTTTGATAACGGTTCTATTTAAAAACCGTTATTAAAAGGGCAACGTTAAAATTTGTAAGGATGTTTTAATAATGGTTTTACTTAAACCGTTATTAAAAGAGGTTTTAATAATGGTTCATATTATAACCTTTGTCAAAAGTTCGAAGGTTTTAATAATGATTCCTGGAAGAACTGTTATTAAAAGATTTTTTAATAAAGGTTCTCTCAGGAACCGTTATTAAAACTCCAAAATCAAACTTTTATTTTGCTCAGTTCTATTTAGTGCCAAAGTTTTCAGACTCTCTACACCTTCGTTCTCATGCTCTCCTTCTCCTTGCAAACCCTCGCACCACCACACCGTGCACCACCACTCCGGCTCCTCTCAAGTAAAAAAAACCCTCGCACCGCCAACTCTCCACCACGCCTATGCCATTGTCGGCTCTGTATGTCCGTGCTGTCATTGTTCCGAAGCTAGCTAGCCAACACTTGGACCTTCATCCTTCGTCGTGTTTGAATCCCTTACCTCTCTCAACATTCTCATAGTCGTGTTTGTAGCTAGCTCACTTTATGTATGTGTTTGTTCTTCCTCTCGTAATATTTTATCTACTTATATATATACATATATATATATATATAAATGCAGGCATGTTGCTACAGGGTTTCTTTTTTTTGTTATTGAAAGATTGTGGTTTGTTGTTCGAAAATGTGTTGTTGAATGTGTTGGCTGAAAATTTTGTTGTTCATTGTTAAATTTGTTGCGTTATTGCTATATATTAACAAATGCATGTGTTGGCAGAGACCTTTACATATATATATAATATGAATGTGAGTGTAGAATTATATACATTTTCACTCATAAAAACTATATATATATATTATATGATATAGGAAATGTCATATAATGAAATGCAAATATATTTTACATATGCATATGTTAATGATTGCTATTTGATGAGGATTAAATAGATATAGAGAATAAGGAATATATAAAAGTGAATAATTAAATAGAGAGAAATAATTGTGTATGATAATAATAATAATAATAATATTAATACTAATAATAATTAATAATATGATTTATATATTATGCTTTAATTACATTTAGTTAAGTTTAGGGATTAGGGTTTTATGAGGTTTAGGGTTAGGTTTTATTATAATAAATTATGGTTAATTAGCTAGGGTTAGGGTTAGGGTTTATCGTTAATTATGGTTAACTATGGTTAATTAGGGTTAGGGTTAGTATTAATATCTTTTTGGAAATGTGTTAGCATGATTCGTATATATATATATATACATATAGAATAGCATGATACATTTAAGATTAATTCTTTCTAAGCATGATTTGTATCAATAATATAATGGTACATTATTATGCTCAATACATAATATTCTAACATAATTTATTTATTTATTTTTTGTAGACATATGGCCAACAAAAATATTGATAGGGACAACAGTGATGATGAAGGGAAGAGAGGACCTACGATTATGAGAATTATCATAGACATGAGGAATAGAGGAGAAGTAGTCGAGTTGGGATAGAATACTTACAATCTTCCCATCGGCCCTTACGCAAATATGTTCTTGACCTACATTTCACTTGTGACTCGTAACTGTGTTCCTATCTCCTATAATAATTGGAAGAAGGTTCCAAAGGATCATAAGGAGCATATTTGGTAGGAAATCATGGTAAATATGCTATTTTATGTAATCATTTTTTATGTCAAATGATATTAATTATATTACATTAACATTGGTATACATCTACATGTATTATTTTGCAAAGAGTGTTCAATGTCCCAAAGAGTAGGAAGAAATGGTTTCTTAGACATTGTGGGGAGCGTCTAAGAGCCTTTAGGTCATATTTAGCTCATAGAAAAATGTATAAAAAGAGGGATGGTTCTCTATGACAAAACCCACCCAAATGATACGGTTTCATCGATCAAGAAAGTTGGAACCAATTCATTGCTTATCGTTTTACGGGGGATGTTAAGGTACTTGTTAGATAACAATTAAACATTTTGTATCAATCCTAGTATTATGCTTCATATTGAAATAACCATGTCATTATGTTTTGACTTGTCACATAGGAAAAAAGTACCTAAAATAAAGAGATTGCGAAGCAAAATAAATACCGGCATAATATGGCTTGCAAAAGCTATGTGGGCCTTGAAGAGGAGGTTGTATGCATTTTGTGATTATCGATTTACATGTAAATGTCAAATTTTATAATAATATTCTTAATTAAGAACATTTTTTGATTTGTAGCTCCTAGCCCAAGACTTAGATCCATGTACCTCGTCCATCAATATTGGTACATTATGGAAGAAGGCTAGAGCAGCAAGAGATGGATACGTTAATGAATATGTTGATGTTGCAGCCAAAAAAATTTGTAAGTTTGTAGATATCTAGAACCTTAGTTAGTTTTCTTTTAGAAAACTATTATATTATGCTTATTCCTATAAGTTAAATTTACATATATTATAAACATTACCAGACAAACTTGAAACGTCGGATAGTGAGGAGGTGGACCAATATAACATTGTGTCCCAGGCTACAGGAATTGTAGAACACCTTGGAATACACAAGGGCCTTGGATTGGGTGTTACGAGAATGAGCATATGTGGTCGATCTCGTGGTTCTCGTAGCACTAATGAGAAAGTCATCATCCTCACCCAAAAATTGAACGTGGCATTTGAACGGATGGCAATAATGGAGCAAGAGTTGTCATTGATTATTTCTCAAGGGTATAGGCCATTCAATTTAGTAGACCATGATCAGCTTCACATACCTAATTTAAATAGCGTTAGAGATAGTTGTGAAGCTGATGCACGTCTTTCTACTCTTCCCAAGGTAAGCATTATAAACTATGAATTGTTATTAAAAGTATTCGGTGTAATAAATTATTAATAATGTGTAATATTTTTGTTTAGGGTTTGCATAAATGTGACTTATTAGCGAATGACCTTTCAACAAATCTGGCGAAAGGAAGGGTTTGCATCAGTCACAATACCGAAATGCAAATAATCTACGGGTACAATTTAGTCCTAAATACAAGGCCAGTGAGTATTGAAACTCCAATCATTGGCAGTGCACACTTGCCTTGTTATAAAGAGGGCGATGAGCCAACCATAGTACTAGAAGCTCATGGAAGCTTCGTGGCTTGGACTGCGGATCAAATAAGTCTCACTACTTAAGAGGTATTAACATTTGACATCTTCATTAGACCTTGTTTAGTAGTTACACTATTCATACATTTTTCATATATATATTTATATGCTCAATATATACTTTGTTTAATATTATCAATTAAGGAATCAAAAAATAAGACTACTTCTGCTAGTAAAACCAAGAGCGGTACTCGCAGAACGAGCAACACAAAATAGGGCGCTGCTAAAGGAAAGAGAGCTAAATCTTAAAAATTAGTTTCCCCACAAAAGATTCCTTCTTCAGATCATCAAAGCCAACCTCCACCAGCATTAGCTTTATTATATTTTTATGCCCAAAACTACCTTAGGGAAAATTATATTTTCATTGATTGTCATCCTGAGTATGTTGGGAGGGACGATGCTACTTACATGGTATTGACAGCTGACATAAGCGACATTTATAATCAAGAATGGATGTCCACCATAAGTTTCACCGTCTTTGTCACGTAAGTATTATTTCATTTTTAAATTTTAATACTCTTCACTTATACTAGTGGAATTTTTATGACCTCTTATATGAGTGATTAGTTATTAAAAAATATGCATTGTTTTTTTCGTCCATAGGTTGGTAGCTACTCGAGCTGCGATGGAGGGAGTGTTGTCCTCTATTGTGTTTCTCTGCCCATAATACATAGCTGACTATAGTACAATAAGAGAGGGTAGTCACATAAACTATTTAGTGGATCGCATTTTGATTGAGGGACACAATAAGCTCTATCTCATTCCTCACCTCGCAACTGAACATTGGGTTCTGCAGGCCGTCCGACCTGGTCTTAATAAAGTCTATGTGTTTGATTCCCTTCGAACCTATGATGTGCCTTTTGAAGTTGCTCGTCGTAGTGGGAAGGAATTTATCGACATGTTAGTATTCTTTTCACTTCTCACTTCATTAGCTTATTTATACATATATTCGCCTAGCTTTCATTATTTGAGGTATATATGCATACTTACAATATTGTGTATCCAACTCTATTTATTAGGGAACTATGGATAGCGTTGATAGATGAGATTTATATGTTATTTTTCTAAGTAAAAATGTCATTTATTCCTCATTACTTTTATAACATGTAATCTTTTCTCGAGTTTTTCTCTTTTGGATAGATTTTGCAGGAAAAGATAAAAATGAAGAAATTCAAAGGAGAAATCGATGGAAAGAGAAAAGGCAACAAAGAACACATCAATAGATATGGAATCAATGGAAGAAAAGACTGGAAATGAAGAATATATATCAAAGGGAAGATTGTGTTGAAATTTCATGAAGAAATAATGAAGGAACAAGAAACACGGCCCCCCCGTGTTTCCTAAACACGGCCCGTGTTTTTCTATCAGCACACAAATTTCAGCACTTAAAATTCAGCATTTGGCCGAGAGTTCAAGGAAAAACAAGGGGGTCCCGTGTTTCCTAAACACGGACCGTGTTTTTCTCAAATTCTGTAACCGTTCGCGCAACGTTTCCCCGATATATTTCTAAAGTTTGAACATTCGAAAAGGTGGTTCGGGGGAGTTCGAGAATGGGATTATCTCTTTCTCTCTATACTCTCTAGATACCACATGTAATTTGTAATTCCAATTCTTTTTCTCTCCATTGTATTCAATTGAACAATCAACAATCTGCAATTCAATTCGATAAGTTCTTCTCCATTCCTCTTTTAATTGCAAGTTTTGATTTTTGATTGAATGCAATTCAATTCTCTTTGCCGCATTATTATTTTTCTTGTGTTTAGTGTTTCATTGTTAATTTATTTATAAGCATTGATGTTAATTATAGATTATTGCATTTAATTGTGTGTTACTGCAATTATGTAGATAATATAAGGTAGGAGGATTTGATGACGGAATTAGGGTTTTGGATTTTGAATTCATGATTCTAGATGGAATTTAATTGAATTGATGGACGGAATTGAATGATCTCGCATCATAGATTAAGAATTTAAACTAATTAGACTGATCACCTATCTAGTTTAGATCTTAATCTACGCTAGGATAACGGAATTAATACGTAATTGTTAATTAACGTTTCCATAGTAGCAAAAGATTAATTATTAATCTTGTCCATTAATTCGTATGATTGCATGATCCGAGCTTATGTGATTATGGTCATAGTTGACTGCTTTCCATTCGTAATGCTGCCATTAATTGAATCTAGTGTTCTTAACCTAGGTTATTAATTGGTTAGGTGATAAATTGAGAGCTTATTCAATTTATTAAAATTGAGAGAAAGCAAAGAGATGAATTATTATGAGTTTCTACAAGTCAACGTTAAATCATTTAGAATATTTCGTTTCTCCATGATTATTTGATATCCTAATTCCATAATCAATACTTCCTATCCTTATTCATTAATTAGTGAGTACAATGTTTTATTATTTATCCATAGTTTAGATATTGATGATAGAATTGTATGTTATTACATAACCGGGGTTTTAACATCGATTATGGAATTATTGATTATATACCATTCCTTGTGGGTTCGACTCCTTCTTGCCATATACTACATATTTGGGAATTAGGATTTATTTATTAAATTTGTTGTGCATACGACAGTGCATCAAGCGTATCAAAGGAGAGGTGGGAATGGTGTCCCAGACCCAAAGAATGTTCAATACGAGCATGTCATAGTAAGTAGGAAGACAACTATTTCATATTTTATTTTAATTAAAATTAATATCTAATAGTTAGAGAGTTAACTGAATTCATTTGACAGTGTACACAATAGTGAAATGACAATGATTATGGATACTATGTATGTAGAGCAATGGATCTGATAGTCCAAAATAGATCGGTCATCATAGATCCAAGCTATGTATGTTTTCTTTTCGATATTTTTCCATTAATGAATCACGACATATATGTTTGGTACTTGACGTAAGTGCTAATTGTATATTAATCAAAACTTGGGATTTGTAGTTTTTCACCGATAATTATGCATAAGGCCAGCAATACAATGTTGAAGAAATTGATGAAGTGAGAGAGCAATGGGCCAAGCATGTGCACTCATTCATTCGGTATTAGGTAGAGATCTATATATTCTACATGCATGTAAAGGCTTGTATTTTGTCTATATCTTTAAGTCTTCTAAGCTAGATTTATGAACATTTTACTTTGGGGTGTAGAGCTACCAAGTTTTGGTATGCCTACTAATTTTGATTCTTGAGTATATATGTCTGGTGTATTAGGACATGCATATTAACAAGGGATTGATTGAAATTATGGTGTGATTGCAGATTTGTTATCAATTGATGTTGTTTTATAATGCAGATTTGGTAATTATTTGAACATACAACTATGTATGGGGGTAGGAACAAAACTACAAAATCTTTTTTAAAAAAAAAACTAGAGTTTTCATAACGGTTCTTATGAAAATTGTTATTAAAACCTTGTTTTAATAATGGTTCTGATGAAAACCGTTATTAAACATAGGTTTTAATAACGATTTTCATCAGAACCGTTATTAAAAATGGATATTTAATCTCAAATTTATGCTCATTTAATACGTATTAGGGTTTAATAACGGTTTTTGTATAACCGTGATTAAAACCCTCTTTTTTAACAACGGTTTTTCCTAAAAACCGTTCTTAAACATAAAGTTTATACTCATATTGGCGGGTTTTTTTTATATTTTTGATACGGATGATGAACCGTTATTAAAGATTTAATAATGGACATTTTAATAATGGTTGAAAACCGTTAGTAAAACTATAAAATAACCATTATTAAAACTCCTTTTTGGGGTAGTGTTCTTAAATGCACAAAATAGAGGCTTTTCGTTCATCATTCAATATGGTCGAAACCAATATTAAATATTCCACCATTAATGGATTAATTGATAAACTGATTGAAGAATGGACTGAGAAAAACATAAAAAAGGTTCACCTTAAATGATAAAGCTATATTGATACTCCAATTTGGGCTTGGAGAAAATCTATTCAAGCACATCCTAGAATGCACCACTTCTAATGAGATTTGGGATATATTAAATATCAATTATGTTGGTAAAGAGGAAGAAGAAATTTCACATCTTTGTTTCTTCCCTATAAATGATGGCATTTCAAGTAAAAAGAATGAGATAACCAATTTCTCAACTAACTCTATAATTAATTTGTTTGATATTGATGATCAATCCTTAAACCATTTTATTCTTTTGGATTGTCAAAATTTTGATTTGAATAAAATGTTTTACCATTTATTATCAAAGAATGTAAAATTGAAGAATTAAAATAAAGAGTTTGCATCTATAGTTAAAGGCTTCACAATTGATCTCGATGCAAAATTCGGTATGATTGCAATTCATTTTTTAATAAACTATAAAAATCTTAGAAACAAGCTCCATTAATAAAAAAAAATAAGGCTTCATTTTCCTTTTTCAAACATAATTTGGATTTTAAGGGATTGTATATTGATAATTTATAAAGGACTAACCCCTATGGACCCAAAAGAAATGTGTACCAAAATAATGTATCTAAAAATTTATTATAGGGGAGAAGAAGAAGAGGATGATGATCTTGAAGGATCAAATAAAAATCATATCAAATAAGTCTCTTCTACGTCTTCGTAACAGAAAGCGGAATACATGTGAACTTTTTTAACTCCAATTCAGTATTCTCTCTCTTTTTATTACAATATATTTATGGTGAAATATTTTATGAGTAGATGACAAACATGTTTGCTAACCAGTTGTAGCTAAACATGACTTACCAAAATTAAGAACTATTCACTTTTAAAATATCATTGTTAAATGCTTGATAGTTATGTTAAAATCATGTTTGAATAGACAAGATAAATTATGACTTGATTATGAAATTGCCTATATAATTGTTGATTTATTTGAATTCATGAATTGATTATCTTTTATGAAAATAAAAAAGTGTTTATAACCTAAAGAGACTAATCGACTAGTGCTAAAACCAACTGATGTATTAAAGGAACTAGTCGATGTGTCCCCTTTGAGCCGATCAATGAGTGTCGAGCTTTAGATTTCAAATTAGGGCAATAATAGATGAGGTGTTTCTCAAATCTATCAACAAGTTTCTCTACAGTATATAAGCATTTTTTACTGAAGAATAAATTCACTTTCTTTACTTTCCTTTAATATGTCCATTGAACCAAAACTATTTTGATGTAATTATCTTCTTAATTCAAATTCATTTTACCCACCAAATCTTAAAAAATTCACCTCTCCAAGGAATATAATCTTAACCACCATTTTTTTCATCTATTTCTAAGCAACAAAATGGATGAGTACCTATAAGGAAAATAAGTAGTCACATGTGCCCACTAATCATCCTCAAGATGTTGCATCAACATTGATGTTTGAATCAATCAATTCTATTTATCTTTTATGCAACTTCTACATGACTCTCACATGTGCCCACTAATCATCCTCAAGAGTCCTCACTATTATGAGCTAGACAAACCCTTCTAGAACAACCTACCCTTTGATAAAGACAATCTAGTGATAACTTGTCTTGAAAGAAAGGTTGATATGCACTTGAATAAGACTAGATTAGTTCAGGTTCTTGGGATTGCATGGGAAAAAAATAATTAAGGAAATAAAGCATTAAGTCTAAAGTTGGTTCCAAAATTATCAAGATTCCCTCTATGTATAATCTCTTTGATCTTCACATTTATCCACTTTTCAAGATTTTTAATACTATCTACTCTGATCTTATTCAACATTCCTATTATAATTTGATTATTTCTACAAATGGTTCCACCATTACCATAAAATTCAATGTTCCCTTTTAGGTCAATAAGACTAGATGTGTTAGAAGTCTAAGTATTTAAGTTATCACCTCTTATGAGGGTTATATATAAGAATTATATAAGCATGAGGACACATGACATGTTTATGTAAAGTCAAACTGAGTGCCATTATTTGATTTGAGGAACCATTAGTTCTCACTGTCTATAACCCTAAAAGAGAGCATTACACTATTTTATTCACATGGTGTTGTTCCCTTGTGCGACATCTGGGTTGATATAACTCTTAGATATTTATATGAGGTTAACCGCATCATATGAAGGTTTCCCATATACTTCATGATTCACATATCACAAAACATGGCACATGTGTTGAGTCATATAAACTCTTTTTTTTTGGATATGGTTCTCTCATCATAAGTATTTTAGATGATTTCTAGGTCTTATTTGGACATTTCAATTTTATTCCTCTATATTTCAAGAATGGATTCCATATCTTTGATAAGAAGAACTCATAAATAATATAATATGTGCTAAGCAAAGACAATTAGTGTCTCATTCTTACTATGAAGGATAGAGCTTCATTGATATGCATTATTATGATATCAACTACTCATGTTCCCTATGCTCATGATATATACAATTAGGATATTTTTCCTACTACTTATGATCCACTCACTACATATCCTATAGTATAACTTATTATATCATATACTTAGTTCATATCAAATACTCTCCTCCATCAACTCCTTAAAGTAGAGATATAGATTCGGTTTGTAAGATTTGCTTACTAGAGGCTTTTACATGGTTAGCTATAGATTACACACAAGCTAGATCATGGTATTAGGTTTTCTAGTCTTGAGAAAGGTGTTCATTTGAGACATTCTACTACCTCTATTGAGGGTTCCTTGGGTCTATAGACTCAAGCGTTTGCTCCAATAGTTGCAATAACATAAAATTAGGCACAAGATGCATCTACATTTCCACAATCTTCTATATTTTAGCATGACATGCCTCCTTCTATTGGCACTACTAGTGATCAAGGTGTCAAGGTTAATAGCACTAAGGAAACTATACTTCCACTCGATAGTAAGGGTTTAAAGTGTGCACTAGGCAATCAAGATGGTTTTAATCATAATTTAGATAATGTAGGTGTAGAGAACTTAGAGGACACATTGTTATATGATTCTCTTTACTAAAATATAAATGTTATTGTGATTAATATCACGAATATTCCTCAGCTATCTAGATCCACACCTTTTAAGCGTTACCTTACATCTACTTCTAGTCATGATCTAGGTACTACTAGTGTTGATTACAACTGATGCACTGTCGTATACACAACAAATTTAATAAATAAATCCTAATTTCCAAATACGTAGTATATGGCAAGAAGGAGTCGAACCCACAAGGAATGGAATATAATCAATAATTCTGTAATCGATGTTAAAACCCCGGTTATGCAATAACATATAATTCTATCATCAATATCTAAACTATGGATAAATAATAAAACATTGTACTCACTAATTAACTAATAAGGACAGGAAGGCATTGATTATGGAATTAGGATATCAAATAATCATGGAGAAATGAAAGATTCTAAATGATTTAACGTTGACTTGTAGAAACTCATAATAATTCATCTCTTTGCTTTCTCTCAATTTTAATAAATTGAATAAGCTCTCAATTTATCACCTAACCAATTAATAACCTAGGTTAAGAACACTAGATTCAATTAATGGCAGCATTACGAATGGAAAGCAGTCAACTACGACCATAATCACACAAGCTCGGATCATGCAATCGAACGAATTAATGGACAAGATTAATAATTAATCTTTTGCTACTCTAGAAACATTAATTAACAATTACGTGTTAATTCCGTTATCCTAGCGTAGATTAAGATCTAAACTAGATAGGTGATCAGTCTAATTAGTTTAAATTCTTAATCTATGATGTGAGATCATTCAATTCCGTCCATCAATTCAATTAAATTCCATCTAGAATCATGAATTCAAAATCCAAAACCCTAATTCCATCATCAAATCCTCCTACCTTATATTATCTACATAATTGCAGTAACACACAATTAAATGCAATAATCTATAATTAACATCAATGCTTATAAATAAATTAACAATGAAACACTAAAAACAAGAAAAATAATAATGCAGCAAAGAGAATTGAATTGCATTCAATCAAAAATCAAAACTTGCAATTAAAAGAGGAATGGAGAAGAACTTATCGAATTGAATTGCAGATTGTTGATTGTTCAATTGAATACAATGGAGAGAAAAAGAATTGGAATTACAAATTACATGTGGTATCTAGAGAGGATAGAGAGAAAGAGAAAATCCCATTCTCGAACTCCCCCGAACCACCTTTTCGAATGTTCAAACTTTAGAAATATATCGGGGAAACGTTGCGCGAACGGTTATAGAATTTGAGAAAAACACGGTCCGTGTTTAGGAAACACGGGACCCCCGTGTTTTTCCTTGAACTCTCGGCCAAATGCTGAATTTTAAGTGCTGAAATTTGTGTGCTGATAGAAAAACACGGGCCGTGTTTAGGAAACACGGGGGGGGCGTGTTTCTTGTTCCTTCATTATTTCTTCATGAAATTTCAACACAATCTTCCCTTTGATATATATTATTCATTTCCAGTCTTTTCTTCCATTGATTCCATATCTATTGATGTGTTCTTTGTTGCCTTTTCTCTTTCCATTGATTTCTCCTTTGAATTTCTTCATTTTTATCTTTTCCTGCAAAATCTATCCAAAAGAGAAAAACTCGAGAGAAGATTACATGTTATAAAAGTAATGAGGAATAAATGACATTTTTACTTAGCAAAATAACATATAAATCTCATCTATCAAATACCCCCATGCTTAAATCGTTGCTTGTCCTCAAGCAACATCATGTCTTGCACAAACGAAACATCAAGGATTACAAATGAGATAAGTTCTAAACTACAAGAACTATAAGATTCAATTTATTCATTCATAGAGTTTAACAATGCATTGGGACTTAAAACACTTATAAATCATAAAATCACAATGTTGAAAATATTTTAGATCACACATCTAACACACCTTATAAACAGTCTTATCAAATGCTTAAGTGGTTAGGGAATGAGAGTTAATATAGTTAGTATCTCACCATGCAAATTTAGATTAAGATTAATGAAATTTAAATTGGTAGATTCTTACTTTCGGTATGTGAAAACGCTCACTCTTATGTGTATAAGGTATGATGTGTTTACTCTCAAATATTCTCCAAATGATAATGATCGCCCATATGTTTGCCATTATTCTCAATTCTCCACCGCTAAAAAGAACTAAAGTATATCATAATCAAAAGGTCTTGAAATTTTGTTGTCATGGGGCTAGGGTTCTAAGGTGGGATAGAATTTTGGTATTGTAGCTAGACTCTACCAACTAGAGAAGCAATTTCTTTATTTCAATTAAATCAAAATATCTCCTCTTCTCCTTTACTTTACTTCTTCCTTTTCTCTTTTTTTTTTTATAATTTGAAACCCTTCCATTCAACCAAATAACATCAAAAGACATGAAATTTTATTCTCTTCTTCTTCTTCTTCTTCGTCTTCTTCTTCATCTTCTTTTTCTTCTTCTTCTTCTTTTTTCTTTCATTTTTTTTAGAAGAAAAATCTTAGCTACTTCCTCCATTTTTTTTATATCCACACCCCCATACTTAGATTTCACCTTATTAACAAAACAAAAGTTCTCCTTAAAAATATTTTTTCTCCACTAGTCATAGAGTAAGGAAAGAAAATATATATAGAGATTAGTTGTTAATAAAGGTTAGATCAATAGAATAAGGCTTTAGACTCAAAGGGTTTATGCAATGGATAACAATTTTCAAGGTGAGCTATTTGGTATTGTAGCTAACAAAGAAAGAAGAGTGCCTTTATCATTTTCAAATATCCTAAAGTTCTATGCAGTCTTGAAGAGAACTAATGGCAAATTCTAGTTTCACATATCATTGGAGAACACACACAAAAGAAAAAAAATATATTTTGGATAAGCAATGTATCCAAGGTTTAGGCTCAAGCGCTCACAATGTTATATCCACCAATTTTTGAATTTCATTTCATCTTATTCATAATTAATGCATGGATTGATTCCTAACCATTCTAACTTTCCTTCCTTCATCACTATCACAATCTCAATTTTTTTTATAAGGAAGATGGTGATCAAATCAGTATTATGATTCAAAAATAGCCTTTATAAAACAATTTAGTCCCATTACTTTGGTTACCTAATGAATGAATAAATCAAATCTAACACTTCTTGTCTAGACACAAAAAAAAAACACAAGATCACATAATTAGAAAACAAGGCACATGTATGTAAACACATTACTATATATATAGAAACAACATCAAAAACAGAAATAAAGATTACAGTTGCCATTCCCCGGCAACGGCGCCAAAATTTGATGCACTGTCGTATGCACAACAAATTTAATAAATAAATCCTAATTTCCAAATACGTAGTATATGGCAAGAAGGAGTCGAACCCACAAGGAATGGAATATAATCAATAATTCTGTAATCGATGTTAAAACCCCGGTTATGCAATAACATATAATTCTATCATCAATATCTAAACTATGGATAAATAATAAAACATTGTACTCACTAATTAACTAATAAGGACAGGAAGGCATTGATTATGGAATTAGGATATCAAATAATCATGGAGAAACGAAAGATTCTAAATGATTTAACGTTGACTTGTAGAAACTCATAATAATTCATCTCTTTGCTTTCTCTCAATTTTAATAAATTGAATAAGCTCTCAATTTATCACCTAACCAATTAATAACCTAGGTTAAGAACACTAGATTCAATTAATGGCAGCATTACGAATGGAAAGCAGTCAACTACGACCATAATCACACAAGCTCGGATCATGCAATCGAACGAATTAATGGACAAGATTAATAATTAATCTTTTGCTACTCTAGAAACATTAATTAACAATTACGTGTTAATTCCGTTATCCTAGCGTAGATTAAGATCTAAACTAGATAGGTGATCAGTCTAATTAGTTTAAATTCTTAATCTATGATGCGAGATCATTCAATTCCGTCCATCAATTCAATTAAATTCCATCTAGAATCATGAATTCAAAATCCAAAACCCTAATTCCATCATCAAATCCTCCTACCTTATATTATCTACATAATTGTAGTAACACACAATTAAATGCAATAATCTATAATTAACATCAATGCTTATAAATAAATTAACAATGAAACACTAAACACAAGAAAAATAATAATGCAGCAAAGAGAATTGAATTGCATTCAATCAAAAATCAAAACTTGCAATTAAAAGAGGAATGGAGAAGAACTTATCGAATTGAATTGCAGATTGTTGATTGTTCAATTGAATACAATGGAGAGAAAAAGAATTGGAATTACAAATTACATGTGGTATCTAGAGAGGATAGAGAGAAAGAGAAAATCCCATTCTCGAACTCCCCCGAACCACCTTTTCGAATGTTCAAACTTTAGAAATATATCGGGGAAACGTTGCGCGAACGGTTATAGAATTTGAGAAAAACACGGTCCGTGTTTAGGAAACACGGGACCCCCGTGTTTTTCCTTGAACTCTCGGCCAAATGCTGAATTTTAAGTGCTGAAATTTGTGTGCTGATAGAAAAACACGGGCCGTGTTTAGGAAACACGGGGGGGCCGTGTTTCTTGTTCCTTCATTATTTCTTCATGAAATTTCAACACAATCTTCCCTTTGATATATATTCTTCATTTCCAGTCTTTTCTTCCATTGATTCCATATCTATTGATGTGTTCTTTGTTGCCTTTTCTCTTTCCATCGATTTCTCCTTTGAATTTCTTCATTTTTATCTTTTCCTGCAAAATCTATCCAAAAGAGAAAAACTCGAGAAAATATTACATGTTATAAAAGTAATGAGGAATAAATGACATTTTTACTTAGCAAAATAACATATAAATCTCATCTATCAACAACTCTACATTATGCATTGTTATATTAGTGTGTGGGGCATATTACTTCTTTTGATGATTTATTTTTTGAGTTGTACTCATGCTCTTGTTAATAGCATTACATGATCTTTGTTGTCATAGCTTCATAAAACACATTTTTCTATATTAATTTACCCATATCTTAGGAAGTATTACTCTTAAGTATGTTTATCTCGTATCACATTAACTTAATTTAATTTATTTAATTTCTTCATGCCCTAATGAATTGATGAATAATGATAATATTCACTAATGCACACATAATGTGCTTATGCATCTGCCACACATTCATGCTTCTTGATGATTTATCTGACATATGAATAACTTAACTCATCTAATGATATCTCTCATGTAATTTTGATTTCAATGCTATATTTTGAGAAATTACTTGAAATATTATGTCAATGAGACAATGCTTCACAAAAATATGTTTTCAAAAGCAAGAATTTTCATCATCATAATACTTATACTTTCTTATGATCAAATTGCCTTTATAAGTACTAACTCCATTAGAAAAGGAAGGTTTCTCTATTACACTTTGGTATAGGTTGCAGGTTGGATGGTATCTCTAAACTACACATTGGATATAATGTTGATATTCCAAAATAACCATTTAACATGTGAAATATGTGAAAAAATCTAGGACAATAGTTCTACCTTACATAAAGTTGTTATCCATATCTAGTAAAGTCTAACCAAACAACTTAACTTGCGTTAAACTATTTTATCTTATCTAGGTTATTCACGCTGAAGCCTAAACAAGTATAGCTTATATGTTTAAGGGGATATTTTATAATTTTCTCATTTGAACCATCTTATTTCTCACTAGGGATACTCGCTTGTGAGCATAATATAATTCCTAAGTTCTCTAGATTCGATGCCTTCTTTCTTTTATGACTGATTGGAACATCTTATACTACTTATCATTGTTAATATCATGTCTTACTTTGTTAAATATTTCTAAGAATACTAATTTTTATTCACTATTTAAAATTATGTATATCTATGCTGACTTGATATATATGAGACCTTGGTGTTTTTGTAGGTTAAAATCAAATATACATGATCATAAATTATATCTTCTCATAAGTGATATGCCTTGAGTTTTTTTATTTTCTCAACTCACCCTCTTTTACGGTTATCTAAAATATCTTACATGATGAGTATTTGCATGATATTCCAGACTATAAGTACCATATGTTGTATCTTATTGGTCACTCTAGATAATCTAGCATATTTATGTAAGGGTTTGGATATGGTGAACTTAGACTTATAGGTTCATCTCACATGACTCCATGATTTACATGAATAGATATTTGGTATGAGTTATACACTGTCCACCTTAATTTTGAAATTCCATTACAACCTTGGCTCTTAAGTGTGACTTACCTTTAAATTATTTGATGTAGGCACTTCACAAAGATCCATTTATATAAAAAAATGAGCTTAATTCTATTTTCTTACAACTTTTAGTATGCTTTATTTTGGACTTATGTGATATGTGAACCTCTTGTTATATCTAATTAACAATTTCATGAATATGTTTTTTTTAGAATCATCATTCTAGTCCATGCTTTCACTTTCATATATGGGAATAAGACATGGTTTGACTTATGCTCAATATTTTCATAAATCTTTTATATCATATGAGCGTACATGACAATTTTAATAAGTTTTCTATAAGTTTATCTTGATTATCAACCTTGATTCTTTTCTTGAAAAATTCAAATCTCTTAAGTTATACTTGTTCGGAAAACTAAATTCTTAATGTACACATCTTCTCCCTCCTTATCCTTTTCAATTATAGATTGAGAAGTAATTTTTGGATGGCATTATAATTAATTCTTATAACTTAATTGCCATTAAAGTGTGAATGCAGATGTTTATTTATAATAATTTGATATTGAATTCCACTCATAAATATTCCATGGAATGTGAAGTGCTTAGGACATGTTTCCTTTGTAAGAATTGCATCTAAAAAGCATCTTTTTTGATGAATAAATGCTCATCCTTGATACAAATGGAAGGCCTTTTATGTCTTGAAATTGATACAATTATCAAGCTCACCAATTCACAATTTATTATTTTTCATATTTTGGTTCTTATGTGTGTGCTTCATCCTATTTCTTTGGTGTCGATCAAATTGGAAGAGGAGCACAGGATCGAATCACTTCTTTGTTTTGATTGTCCACATGTTGAAGTTGAAGAGCAATAAATTAGTTTATGGAAGCTTAAACTCAATTATATGTAGGCTTCAATGGTAAGATAAACTTTGATTATTAGAACACATTCAAAGGGGTCTAAAGAGCAAGGAATGCCCGACACTTTCCTATCTAGATATTTTTCCAAAAGAGAGAAAAACACAACCTATTAAACTTGAGAATTTGTGTCCAAGTGATTTCTATTATTCAGCTATGCATATGCATGTACTTAAAGGACTAAAAGGAAGAGTAGCCGACTAAAAGGACATAACCCCAGCCGATTATTTCCTTAATTCAAGCTAGATTTAACTCACTTTAATTAAGCCTATATAATACTTAATCTCAATCATAATATAATCATTTATATGATATTAATGACTAACGTTACAAATCCCTACAATCAACTATGGTACATATATAAAATTACAACAAAAACCTAGCTTAAACCCTAGCTTAAGTGAAATATACTTTAGGGTTTACAACAAGATTAATATAACTAATGATATCACCAACTATATGTTGTTGTAGTGTTATCTCATTTATGCCATAGCCTTGCATGCTTTGAATGCTTGTACACTTTAGGTCTCTTCTTGTATGTTGACTTCTTCACCTTGAAAATATGTAATATACCTGGAAGAATATCTTGAATTTTTTTCAATATCAAGTATAGAAATATTATCAAGAACATTTAAAATGATTGGCTCTAATATTAAGAATGATAATTCTTCCTTACCTTGAGAATCATTAGAAATGTGAGATACATTAGATGCACTTTCATTATTCTCTACCCTTTTTCCTCTCATCAATTCATTAATATGAAATGGAAATAATTTTAAAAATATGGGGAAATAGGGGAAGGAGACACTTCCTTACTTGAGTAGATTAATGCATAGATAATATGCGGCCCAAATATGCTTGTTTCAGTGTTACTTTTGTATACCAATTGTAGCACTAAATTTCTCATATGTTGCTTAATCAAATACTTGCAACTATGATACTCTTTTGCACATCGTTTATGGTTCTTAATTTTATGCAACTCTTTGTTAACATGTGATTCTATTAGCTATGCCTTGGTAGTTTATCATGTTAATGACTATTGAGTGATGTCATGCCCTTATATGATGTGATTATATATATCCACTCTTATGATAATATAATGTGAGCTCTTCCTTGGATACTTTTGTACACATCTTACACACACAAACTTGTCTATTTATTAGCTAGATTGATATATGTAACTCTAAAATTAATTAATCACATGACTTCATTACTAGATTCACATACAATATCTAATGTACATGATCATTTCCATCTCTCAACATCATATTCAAATGTATCCTTATTGTGCTTAAATTTATTACTTATTACAAATGAGTGATACACTTGCATTACATTGATGTGCTTGTCTTGATCTCCAAATCATCATATTAATGATAAGTTACTTATTAATTGAATCATTCATCGTATTTTTTTTATTGTGCTTTATGTGTACCATATAAAAGGAAAATATGTGATAAGGTATTGTGTCATAAATTTCAAGATGAAATAATCATTGTTATCTTATGTTGATCTCTATTCCTGTTGAGGGAAACTCTGGCATAGTTGAATAATCCTTGTCCCACTCACACTCTTGTGTGTTGACTTTGTTGAATTTATGTAACTTGAAATTTATTTTTATATATTTATGTTACTTAAGTATCTTTATGACTCATTAAATACTCCATGCCTTATTGCTATATATATTTCAATTACGAAATCTCAAGAGCTTTAGTGACATCATATCTATGATATTCCTATGAATCTTGATACTCATATTTCTTGTTCCACTACTTATGGTGTATAAGATAATATTATTTTTTGGCAATTAATAATGAAATTTCATTAATACTAGAAAGGAATCAGTACATTAATAGCAACTAAAATACACAAAGCTCAGGGAAGACTATCACAGTTATGCATAAAGCTCTTATAACCCTCCTTCATGTCATACAAGTGCAATATAATAAGGAGTCTCCTAATAATTTCCTTCACCATATATCTTGGATTTTGGGAGAATCCTTTGAACATAGAAGAATTCTTGCCTTACAAAATAACATAAATCACAGCTCTAAAGATCACCTTCAAACCTTCAACCTTTCCATTGTGGCTCTTTGTGGCCTAGATCATGCGCTAGATCTAGGTATCCCAACTTTTTCCTTGGTAATCCATCCCAATCCAATTAGAAATCAGCTTCCATTTATTTGAAGCAAGTTCACAATGCACAAACAGGTGGTCAATGATTTCAATATCCCGAGCACAAATGATTCTGTGGCAGGAAACCAAAGTAAGCTTAGTCTGTCCCTGATAAGCAAGCTTCTGTTGCAGGCAACCAAAGTAACAAATGAGCAACGAGGCATACCAACATGATTCCAAATAAGAGAATACCAATATTTCTTCTCCTCTCTATATCTCAGCACATAGGTTTTATGAATCTTATACTTATTAGTACTATAATGGCCATTAATAATATACTATAACAACGCAGGTCTATTCATCATGATAATTTTAAACAACTAAGAGTGATATGAACTAGTAATAATAGTGGAGATGTTATTATTCTTGATATAAACACCATACACCCATCTAATCCACATGCTCTCTTCCTTGTGCATAATTTGCCACATCTTTCTTCCCAAGGCATCTTGGTTCCAGGCCTTTAAGTCAATCAAGCCAAGACAACATTCATTCTTTAGTAGACGCTCTATTTTCCAAGCCACCATAAATTTATATCCCTCTAGAGACCCAGACCAAAGGAAACTCCTGTATATGTGCTTAATATGAGAGATCACTACTATAGGAATAGGGAAGATTTGAGCCTAGAATCTTCTAATCCCTTGTAGCACATATGAAATCAATTGGAATCTACTTACTTAACTAAGATATCTTATTCTAATTCCTTATATTATGAAGGAGATTATCAATGAGAGCCTGATACTGTTGAATCCCATATAAACTATATCTGGAGGGAGGCCTAAATATTTAATTGGAAAAGACGCTTCAGGGCAGCAAAGATGCAAAGAATATCCTCCTTCATCCTGCCATATATTCTAGCATAGAAAAGAGAGCTATTGTTGAGGTTCAGAGTCAAACCAAAATAGTTTGAGAAATAGGCAAGAGCCTCTTTAAGATGCTTTACAGACTTTACATCACCTTTACAAAAGAGAAGGAGGTCATCTGCAAAGCATAAGTCAATGAGCTTCATACTTCTATAACTAGGGTGACCCTAGAGTCAAGACAATTCCATAGGCGTCTCAACCTTAATTGTATGTAAATATTCCATGCAGATAACAAAGAGATAGGGAGGAATTAGGTCTTCTTGCCTTAGCACTTTTCTACTCTAAAAAGACTTAGTAAGAACACCATTAACATTGATAGATATTTTAATAGTAGAAATACATTGAATAATCATATCAATAAAAGTCCAAGGGAAGTGCATAAATTTTAAGACCTATTTGATGAAAATCCATTCAATAGAATCATATGCCTTTGGAGGTCCAGGTGAAGTAGAATCCTAGGGTTGATGTTTTTCCTTGTGTACTGCTACATAATATCAGCATCCATAAACACATTTTCATACAAAATTTGACCTTTAACAAAAGTATCCTAAGACGAATTAATAATATCAGATAAATCCCCTTACATTCTGTTAGCTAGAACCTTCAAAAAAAATTTATAAAGGATATACAACAAGTAATTGGCCTAAAATCTTTCACTTTGTTTGCTCTATGGACCTTAGGAATTATATTAATGGTAGTGTTATTTACCTGCTTCAACAAGTATCTTGTCTACCAAAAGTATTGGACAATAGCCACAACATACCCACCAATGATGTCCCAATCTTTCTTGTAAAAAGAAGCAATAAAGCCATCAAGGCTCGGAGACTTAAAATCTCCCATAAAAAAACAACATGCTTGATTTTAGTATTTGAAGGAACAATAATAATAAAATCGGCAGAATTTGGAAAGAGCAAAGGACCTTCATTACATACTTGTTTACTAATCTCTTGTAGGGAACTAGATGCATTACCAAGAAACCTTTTGTAAAACTCCACAATTTACTCTTGAATCTCATGATCACTAATAAGGTCCTAGTTAGAATCACTAACAAGTTTGCGGATTTTACTCCTATTGTTCCTCACTTGAAAATTTTCATAGAAACATTTAGTATTTTGGTCACATAACTAAACATACTGAATATGGGCTTTCTATTTGAAATAATGCTCCTCCTCTCTAGCTCTTCTATGCCATTCCATTCCAACTTCCCTTTCTTTGTTAATGAGAAAATTATTCAATGGGTCAAGCATCGTGTGACCCTTGCATTCCTACAAGGCAAGCCAAGCTTGATGTGCCTCAATAGACACAAGCCCATTTTCCTTGTTAAACTATCTGAGACTCTGCTTAAGGATCTTAAGTTTAGACATCACCTTATAGGTGTGGATGCCATCAATATGGGTACCCCATCAATCCTTAACAATTTGCATGTAATTATCTCTGTCACCTCAGAAATTATTAAACTTCAAAGGTTTCACCCTAACTGGCAGATGAATACTAAGATTCAAGATAAGAGGATTAAGATATGAGGTTGGATTATGAAGATTACCCACAAATCCCTTAGGATAAGATTCCAACCACAAATCATTTCCAAGAATTCTGTCTAATTTGTAGTAGATTCTCTAAGCAAGGTTTTGTTGGTTACACCAATTGAAAAGGCTACCATTAAACTAAATATCATCAAGACCACATCCATAGAGGCAATTAACAAATTCCTCAACATCCCCTATATCCAGCTTCCCCCTTTTTTCTCTTCAGCCCTGCACACCACATTGAAATCACCAAGGAAAATCTATGGTGATCTTACCTAGTGCCCAATTTTCTTCATCTAGCCCCAAATTTATTGTCTCTGCCAAACTATGTTATGTGTATAAGCCATAGTTATGTAGAACTCAGATTTAAGGGATTTATTGATAA
Organism: Tamarix austromongolica; assembly: GCA_039764185.1. NCBI lineage: Eukaryota > Viridiplantae > Streptophyta > Magnoliopsida > Caryophyllales > Tamaricaceae > Tamarix > Tamarix austromongolica. The sequence continues at coordinate 87,032,952 of CM077811.1, read as the reverse complement.
TAGAAAAATGGATCCCCTACTCCATGGCCTCTAATAAAGTAATGTGATAAATATGATCATCTCACATAATCCACACATGCCCATTCCTATGATAAGAATAATTATTTATCTTATTCCACTATATTCTAAGATTTATTCAAATGATCTCACCTTTATCTTGCTTTACACTGGTTTCAACAATGCCTAAAACAACAATATTCTAGTTATACACAAGATTCCTCACTTCCTTGTGCTTGAGGGTTTTATTTTACCCTCTAATATTCTAGGATGCAATATTCATAGAACCCTTAGTAAGGCCCCCAATCCTACCCCTATCCACATCACCTAATATCAATTGTTTAATCAATTCTCTTTCAATTCTCTTTTCCTTCACCAACTACCAAGCCAATTCTTTTGATAACAATTGAAATAGGATCCTTATTAATAGCCCCACCCTAAGGAGGGGTATGAATTAGATTCTCACATGTGTTCATCACCTTTATGCCAGGATCTATAGGCATATTATGAGGTAAAACACTATTTGCATGAATAAGTTGTTTAGTTTTCTCCATCAAAATAGGATCATTAGAATGATCATTACAAATAATTTTAGATTTTGGCTAATCCTTCTTGACCTTGGTTTATTTGACTATCTTAGCATGTGGTTTTGATTTACATGAATTAAAATCATAACCCATTTTGCCACAATGAATGCAGAATGATGGTTTTTATTCAAACATACATGTTGTCCCATCAGGCATTAGGAGGTCCATAGTTTCATGTAAAGGTTTACTCACATTCACTTCCACTAGAAATCTTGGATAAGAATTATTTCCCTAGTTGTAGTAATAGAATCAATATAGATAGGCTTCCTAATGAGGCTACCAATCCTACTGTGAGAATTCATAGCCCATAGGTGGATGGGAAGCCTAGAAAGTGAAAGCCACAATGGCATAACATGCCAATCACATTTAGACATTTGAACATCAAGACTCCATTTCATTAGCATCATAAGTCTAACACCAAATGTCTAGTATGGTCAAGCAAGCACCCTTTGCATATCCTCTATATTCTAGAGTTAAAACAAAAAGTAACTAAAGTCATGGCTCAGCACTTCAGAAGATTTAACTAGTGAGGATCATTATTTTGAGAAAAATCGCAGCATTTTGAGTGTGTGAAGGCGTTTATCCAGCTACAAAACCAATCAAAGTATTTTGCCAATGATTTTCCTCCTCCTTCATATCACTCTCATTCATTTGTGCTTTTGGAACACCATAACTAATAATAGGAAATATATACACTAAGGCAGCTCCAAATTGAGGTTGGCAATTCAATAAAAGAGTATCCCATCAACTACATTTACTCCCTAAATCAACAATATCCATTGAATCTATTTTACTAGAGTTACTCAAATCATCATCCTGATTGGGCATGATATCCAAGATACGTAAGGGATCCACACATATAGGTTTGATGATTGGGAGCATTCCGGTCCCTATTGTGTAAAGCCATCAATACATATTAGGTTCTTTTTTGTTTCTAGTAGAATGCCTAATCCCTGAGTTCTTAACCTCCACTATCCTATTAACCATCATCACATCACTATTATTCATGTTGTCTTTGGACAGAGAACAAATGGTAGGAGATGAGTGTGCCGAGATGATTTGCCTTATTTTCACTTGCTTCTTCTTCCCCATGTCCAGTGATGATCAAGACAATACTTTGAGCACAATCAAGGGAGGGAGGTGCAAGAGATGCTTTCTTTCCCTATCTTTGATCAGGATAATAATATTTTAAGTGATCATATTGTGATCTTCTTCTTATTGCTGATATATGCATAAATTTAGGAGGAGCATACATGTTTTACTTGATCACTTGTGTTATTACCTATGGCACATCCTAAGGGGGAGATATGTCATATTCTTTCACTCATTCTATTGATTGATGATATTGGTTATGACTAATTTTATATTGCTTTAATTGAGAATGTGCCTATCTTGTGGGAGACTTTTACTCCATCTTCATTTAATTTCTTATACACTTATCTTTTCATTAGATATTTTCTATATGAAACCCCTTTCCTATTGTTGATGACAAATAAGGTAGAAAGGGTGGAAAGATGCTACATCCAAAGTTATTTTATCATTATATTTCCATTTATAAGATACTTGTGTGATATTATTATGAAAAAGAAAATATAAGATCCATAAGATTGTAGGAAATGTATTGACTTTCACCTTAACATTTATATACATTATATCTCATGATATTTATATTTTTTTGTTTGTCATCATCAAATAGGGGGAGATTGTTGCCCTCATAGATTAATCAAAATTTTTTATGACAACAAACTTAATTATAAATTTGGCTTATCTTTTTAAGTGTGCAAGTTTATCATTTCAAAGAGTGAAGTACTCAACACTTAACTAAGTGATAGAGCAGTAATGATATTATGTTTATAAATTATATCCCAAGTACACAAAAAAATATCAACAAGGAGAACAAAATAAGACTCTAGCTTCATGTACTTCAATTTCATATATGTAATACAAAAACCATGAATGGATGTGTAAGTGTACTTAAGATACCAAGACTTAGCTCCAAAGAGTATGTTACAGACTTAGCTTTTATGTACATATGATTTATAGAGTGATTCACTATATATTTCAATAATTGATTTTTCTAATCCTATTTAAATTTCATTTCTAAAGATCACAAAGTTATTTCATGCATAAAAAAATAATTCTAAGTATTTGTGCAAAATGTTGTCTTAAATTAATTTTTTTAAATAGTTTTCTTTATGATTGGATTTGAAAAATTCACCATAAATTGAATAATAATTATTTTTGTATTGATGATAAAGCTTTGGAAACTTTATGATGTCAAATTTACAGAAAAAAATATGGCATATGATTTTGAGCTCTGTTACTTTTCCCTTAGGAATTCAAATTTTGGAGCACTTTTTCCCCCAATGGCTTGTGCCAAATTTTGATATATTTTAGCACTATAAGTAAAAGACTATAATAAACATCTATCTAGCCAGCATAAATTGAAATACCCAAAAATCATAATTTTAAGAATTATAAATAAGGATTTATTTTAGAAATTTATTAAATAAAATATTTTATTTAAAATAAGATGGAGTAAATAACGACAAATAAATATAAAATTTATAAATATTTTAATTGAAGAAAATTAGAGTGATTTTCTACTTAAAATTGAATTTAGGAAAAATCTTTCAAAAATCTTAAATTAACATAAAAGGAGAATTAAATATTATTTTATTAAATTATTATTATTTTTAAATATCAAAAAATACCAAAATATTCTAAATACCCTAACCAACTTATTCTTCCTTTTCCTTTTTCTTTTCTTTCCTTTTCCTTCTTCTTTTTCCTTTTCCTTTAATCCTCTCCTTTCTCCTTTTCTTTTTCTCTTCTTTTCCCCCGAATTGGGCCTATCTTCCCACGACCAAAACCTTTTCCTTTTCTTCCTCGTTTGGCATATCCCCACACGCTGCATTTCATTTTTTTACCTAGTCGCCTGCTCGACTCTTCTTTCTTTTTCTTTTCTTTCTTCCTGGAGCATCGGTCCAACCCTCCCTCATTCTTCCTCCTTCTTCTCCTTCCCCGTCGACCTACAACACCCTCCCCAAATCCCCAAGAATCTCATGGCCAACCACAACCGATTGACCAGCCGTTTCTCCCCTCTCTTCCCCGCCGATTCACCAGCCACTTTGACCGAACCACTCCTCCCCTCTTCTTGCATGATTTCCTTCTTCCCCTATCAATCACAGTCTACCACAATTTGATCTATATCAGCCTTCCATCGTCGGCCAGTGAGCCTTACCAACTTATATTATTCTCTCGTCACCACTCTGACTTTATCCCCTTCTTTAACCCTATAAATAACCCCTTACCAGCCCTAGAGTCAAGTTTTATTCCATCGGCCCAAAAATCCTCTCCTTTGCGCCACTACCCAATGAGGTGCTAGTCCCATCGCCGTCACCCATCGTCGCCATTCAAACCACCCACAACACCACTCCTTGAACCACCCTCCACCCTCAATTTACCTTGGACGAGCCACCCCGACACTATAAAGTCTCATTCCCAATCAACCACACTTTCACCTCCGCCGCCCTTCGCACCACCACTAACCACCACTCCCGCCGCAACCACTGCACCTTTACACTCCCAAAAACACCTTTAGACCTTCCTCTACCTCCTCATACCCTCCTTTCCCCCTTCCTCCCTCTCCTTCTCTCTTTATCCCTTTCCTCAACTCTCGGCCACCACAACCGCTGCCATGCACCACCACCTTTGGCCGCACCACCACCCTAATTCCACCCCTCTCCACTTGGGCACCCACCAACACCCCAACTTCCACCTTCATTATTCCTCGCCTATTCGCAGCACTCAACTATCTTTCTTTTCTTCCCTTTTTCTTGTCCCCGCCGCTAGCTATTATTCACCACCAACCCAAGGTTGTACCCTAAACCCTTTCAACCCTTAAAACCTAATTATTCAAGCTTTATTTTATTTAATTGTATTATATTACTATTATTCTATTATTATTATTATTATTATTATTATTATTTATATGTAGGGGTGAGACCCTATCATGTCACTATTTTGATTATTATTATTATTATTTTTGTAAAGGGTCGAAGCCCTTATTTCACAATTATTTTGAGTTATGCCATTATCATTATTACTATTTTTATTATTGTTATTATTATTATTTTTGTTATTGTTGTTGTTGTTGTTAGTAGTATCATTATTATTATTAGGATATAATCTTCAAACCTTATATTATCATCTTTTCCATTATTACTATTATTACTTTTATCCTTAACAATATTAGTATTTTGTTAGTGTTACTATTATTATATTATTAATTTATCTATAAGCCTAATCTTAGAATAAATTAAGAAATAATAGTATTTTTGTAGAGGGGAAACTAATCCTTAGTTTTTTTTCCTTTATATGTGATACCAGTCAAAACTTTAAGGAGGCGTAGAAGCATGCTCCAAGACCGGTATCATATTAGGTAAGGGCGTAGCTAAGGTTTTTGTGTGCTATATGTTGTATATACCTTGGATTGCCATGTATAACAATCTGTTCTACAACTGTGCTATTAGTTTAACTGTTTTTAATGCGTAGTGCAGTTTGTATTTGAGGTATGCTTATGTGCCTTCTTATTGTATGTGTTGATATGTGTATGTGGTGAAATGTGGTGAAATATGATGTAATTTTTTGTTACCCTTTAAGACATGAATGTGAAGATATTAATGTGGTATTGTGAGATAAAAAGATGAGAAAGAAAAATGGGAGAATAAGGTAACTAAGGGAAAATAAGTTAGCTAATGTAGCTAGGATTGACCTAAGATACAATGATCCATGAGTGGATATAATAAAAATTTATTTTTAATAAAATAAAAGAGTGAGAGAATCTAGGGTTTTTCATGGGAGAATTTAGGGTTTTGCATGGGAGTGTAGGGTTTTGCATGAAAAATATCCAAGGTTTGCACATGATGGTTAGGGAAATTTACATATGAAAAGGTGAATTGGGGTGTAAGGAAGGTAATGGAAGAGTTTTTTAGGTGTTTGGAGGATTTGGGTGAAAAATAATGCATAGGACAGTATAAGGGTACATAGGAGACCGAGATTGGGTTTGGGAGAAAACCCTAACATGAGAAGGTGGTAAAGGGAGAAATGAATGAGGGTGAGTGGAATACAAGATGAGGATGTAAATTATCATGTGAGGGATGATCATGATAAGCATGGAAAAATAAGAAGTGGAAGGTAAGAAATGGAGGGGTGACATTTGGAAATGAGGAAGCAAGGGTTTGGTGTGGCTAGTTAGGTTTTGATATGGTTACCTAGGGTTTTGTGATCGTAGGTGTACTCAAGGAGTAAAGCATGATGATGAGGGTTGAATCTAAGGGCGATGATGAGTAGGGTGTTAAAATAATTTGGGCTTGTGAAGTGGAGTAGGATGGGCCACATAGGCGTAAATTATGGTTTCTCAAGGAAACCCTATAGTGAGGTAGTGACTGGACTTGGAGGTGTAAGGTAGTGGGTCTTGGCCCACATACTTAGTAGTTAGACTTCAAGTGCGAGGTAGGGTAAGGAGGAAAGGTTGTTTGGGAAAGTTAGGAGGTGCAAAAGTCTTATGATATGGGATGGGGCCTTTTTGAGGATAAGCATAGAGAGAATTATTCATGCATATCTAGGGTGAAACTTTTGAATAAGACATTGCAATACATTAATCATGTAAAGTGGAAGACTATTGAGCCAACCCCAGATTGATCCACTGGCATATAATAGTGGTTAGGGCTTTCATCCCTATAAGTGACCGATCCACCAGTTATAATAGTGATTAGGTGCAATTTGTCCTATAAGTGACCGCTCCACCGGCTAGAATAGTGAGGGATCTCTAGCTCAATAAACAAAACCCTAAGTTTGTTAAGACACATAAAAGACACTAAGTACTTATAGTAGAGCACCCTGCAAGCAGGGGCTAGATTGATCCACCAGCATATAATAGTGTTTATGTTGTTTCATCCTATAACTGACCGATCCCCCAGCTATTATAGTGGTTAGGTGCATTTTTCCCTATAAGTGACCGATCCACAAACTTTAATAGTGGGGTTCTCGTACTTTCATCAATTGATAAAAGCATGGTGTGAAATGTGTACTGATTAGAGATTAATTAATTAATTAATCCGAACTACAAATGGGCCTTTATGTATTTATTAGAATGATCATATGCTATTATGTTATCCTATTTGGACTATGTGCTTTTGTGTGTGGCCTCACTGCATGGTTACCTTGCTTAGTATGTAGCTTACTAACCACCCATTTCATAGGTGCTAGTCATTCCCATGAGTAGAAGACCCTTCTGACTTTGTAAAGGTGGGTGATACTTATTTTGATGCCTTTGATGTTCATAAGGCATCATAAGGCATCAAGCAGGACTGAGTGCTGAGTATGGACATAGTACAAGGATTGAGAGTCGCGTGGTTGGATTTCCCTTTTATGAATTTTTAGTTTGTATAAAGTATCCTAGACGTAACTTTTACTAGTTGTAAAATTTATTTCCCTTTTTGGAATTTTGATAATGCACTCTAACTTATAGCTCTTTGACTTCACACTCTAAATTCTAAATTCTAATTGTTTAATTCTTATTTGGAGTCTTGTTCAAATTTGGTTTATGATGATGATTAAATATCTTTTAGCCTTGTGTTTAGTATGATAATGGTTGTGGGCCGGGCTCGTACCAATCATGACATTAACACTCCCAAAATTTACTGGTTTTAATTTCTTTGTTTCCAATTTAAAAAAAGAGTGAATTTTGGGGTGTTACATAAATCATCTAAAATTATCATTTTTATATCTTATAAAGAATCAAAACAAGTTTTGATTTGATGCTTTCAAATACAAATTGGAATTATATACTACTCTATTTTTTCTTTGTATTCATCTAATATTCTCATGCACTTATAATTATTATTTATATAGTTAGATAACAATCTTCACTAGTGATAACTCACTTTCATATGCTATCTATTTAAGATTTATATTGTATTCATTCGAACTCATCATCTCAAACACATATGAAGAGTGGCGTGTTGTTTAGAATTCATAAATGAGGTCCTTGATATTGTAATTTCATAATCCTAGAGAAGATATCAAGATAAAGTGCAACTTATTCCATAGAGGGTTATTGACATTGTTGGTTCATAAACAAATAGAGGAGTGACCATCATCAAACATCCACTATAACTATAGGGATATTCAAATCCAAAATGTGAAACATTTTGGTAGTGGCTGTAGAGAAACTTTATTGAGTTTTTTGAGATACTATAAATCACGTGTTTATTGCTTTCCATCATTCTACTTATTTCTCACAAATTTTTAATTTTGTATTATTGTTATAAAATATTCTTTTCACCCCCTCTAGAGTATCCATATATGCTTTCACATCACATGACCCTCATAACAACAAATTCCATATATTTGAGCCTACACTCCTCCTTCATCACCATAATTATAGGAGTTAGATGTCATATTAGGTATTAACATTTTAGCCTTAGTTTGGCTCTTATCTAATAATGCTACCCTAATAGTAGCATCTACCATAATATGATCCATAGGCATTAATATGATCTACATTGAAATTGTACTCTTAACCTTAATTTGCTTGGAAATAACAATCATGATGAACAATAAGAGTGTACGATTAGAACTAGATTGATACATGGACTTCCATTTTTATACATTTTTGGGAGGTTAGATATTCTGGATCAAGTTACACCACAAATCCCAATAAATATGTAAAGGAATTTCATATAGTATTATGTTGTCTAAAACTACTAATTGTAAGCATGGATTAACTTTAATTAAAATATTTTCCTTTTTTCTTTAAATAGTGCTTCTTAGGAGGGACTATATAATTTGCCTACTTGATCGATCAATATTAAGGGTAATATATAAAACTATTTGTTGAAAAGTAATTTATATCATCTAAGGCTACTAATATAAGAAAGGAAATATGTGGAATTAAGTAAGATAGAGGGAATTCCTTAAATGAGTATTGGGAAAGATTTAAGAAATTATGTAGAAGTTTACCTAACCAGCATATTAGTGAGAAATTATGAATATAATATTTCTATGGAGGTATAATTCCCATGGATTATAATATAATAGATGTTGTAAGTGGGGGGACCATTAGTAGATCAAATGCTAGCTAACGCTAAAATATTAATATTGAACATGGCTTCTAACACTAAATATTGTGTTACATACAATTATACTTCTCTATCTCATCACGTGAAGGAGACAAGTATAGTGAAGTTCGAGGAACAAATGACCAACTTCAAATCTTTAGTTGCCAAAATAGTTAAAAGGGAGTCCAAACTAAGATATGTGGGATTTTCTCATATGTGGATCATGCTATAGAAGCATGACCCACTTTGCAAGAAGAGAAATAAGTTAATTAGATGGGAAGACCTTAGGAAACCTAAGGTATCATCCTTATACTTTCACTTGTAACCTAATCTAGAGGAATCATCCCAACCTAAGGTGTGGAAACAATCAAAAACTACAAGGATATGACTAACCCTTCAGTCTTTCTTCCAGTCCTTAACACTAATCAAGACATCCATTTGTACAACCTTCTTTGTAACACCCCAACTTTTAGGAATGGAAAATTTCATTTAAATAGGTGTTACAAACATATTTGGTATAAGTAGGGATACCTCTACCATTCGCAGACCATGTGCTATGGATAAAATTATTACTCCATTTAAATTAATAACATGATTACAAGAAATAGAATAGAGAGGAAAAACAAATAATTATTGGGCTTAAAAAAACAACATTAGTGGTCACAAAACAAAATAAGAGAAAGTACACGAGGACATAGAGATCCAAATACACCAAATTCAAGATAACACAAGGGACACCATAAATTCCTACTCTCAACCTATATTACTTGCCCACAACTGAACTCTGTAGCTAAGTTATAAAGACCAATTACCATTAAATAGGTAAAAGCCCATTGATAGAACTGTTTAGTATAATAGTATTAAGAAACCCATTACATAGAAGCAATATGAAAAATCAACATAGAACACATATAAGGCATTACAATCATACATGTTATAAAACATTGAATTATACATATGTGTATACAATAATCATATATATAACCAAATACCACCAAGGCTATATACTACTCATACTCATTCATTAGAAGCAGAAATAAAGCTTACTATTCAAACATCCCAATGATATTCTTTGAATATAAATATGACCAACATCAATCCAATATATAATAATAATAATGGTCGCATATCTCATTATCAAATAAAAAAATCTCATTACATCACAAGTAGGCTAATAGGAACAAGGGGAATAAAATCTACAAAATCACAGATAGTCACAAAAGTTGCTACCAACTCACAAGTAGGCTTAAAGGCTACTTCCAAACAATAGATAGGCACAAAAGCTACTATCAAACTTCAAGTAGATATAAATGCTACTATAAAACAATAAGTAGACTCAAAGGCTATTGCTTAACCATAGGTATGCACAAGGGCTACTGCCAACCAATGTAATAATATAATAATAGTTATTTTTATTTTTATTTACTTGATGGAGTACATATCAAAATTAGAGATACTAAGGTACTCCAGTCATACTGGCTCCCAAAGTCGCATGGTATCCTATCCACTATCAATACAAATATAAAAAGGTTCCTTGGTCACACACATCAACCATGATAACACAATATCCTATCGACAACGACACATAATCGATAAGTATGAATACCCTCCATCAATATATATACCTCAATAAAGTAAAATATAGGGATTAGTTGGGGCACTAAGGTGCGCCAACAAAAATCTAAAATCTACTACGGAATAAACCACATCTTAAGGGTAGCAACCCCTAAAGAGATATCATTCTTGATCTCAAGATCTTTCACGTTAAATATTAGTATTTTATTAAAGTAACCATGAAATCATAATTGAACATATATATCCAGTTTCCATACTAAATAATATTTACTCATTTTCCATTTATTTAAGAGAGCCATAAACAATACATTACCAAGGTCAATCATAAAAATATACTAAAGCCATCCAATGCTTAATTATTCACATCTTCGCTCATTAGACAAAAAATAACCAAAATGCCCTAAGAACAAAATTACCACATTATTATCTTTTTAAACTACTAATTCAATTTTATTTATTAATTTTTCATGAAAATTCTAATATATAATGATTAAATATCATTTAAATAAATTATCACATATGCTAGTTCACCATTCTGTCCTTATTCATAACTTGACACATAAAACCCTATCACACATATCTAATACATCCACAATCATATAATCTCTTGCTCAATGATGGATAATATGTATTAAGTATGCTTGCCAAGATCAATATCATATTACACATAAAATGATCAAATTGTCCCTAGGGAACAAAACAATAATAATTATACCACAACTACGCTTAAGCATGGTCAATCTATCTTTTTACATGCACATTTCTTACATAATCATATCTTACCAGTGAAATCATTTTAGAAATGCATTCATACCAAAATATTTTACAAGATGACGTGCTTCATTTTCTTGATTTTCATGTTAATAGTAATATGCATATAATTATAATGTAACACAACATGTTAAGCATAGTTTGATGCACAAAACCCTAAATATAATGTTATACAATATGTATCATTTTTGTAGACTATAAAGGTTACCTATTTTCTAATAGAACATAATTGATTGATACTCTACTAAATCTATAAGGGCTTGCTAATCAAAATTTTTTTCCTGAAAATAATATAACAATTACCATATGATTATTTAAAAAATAATTTAATAATTATATTATTTAAATATTTATTATCTAAAATTACTAAAATACCCCTAATTCTTAAAAATAGGTACCAAAAATTATTTCTAAAAGATATTTCCTCAAGCTACCATACAACGTGAGTTTGGGGCACATGAGGGGGGGGGGGTGCATGCATTAGCTACGAAATGAGTTAGGTTGAGGAGAAAGGGTGTGGTAGAGAGGGTGGAGATGGTGGCGATGGTTGGTGGTAGTTATGACAGTAGATGTTTAAATGGTCATGGGTGGTGTGGTGGGATGAAGCCTGCTATAGGAGAGGAAATGATGGTAGATAGTGAAGGGAAGGGAAGGAAGGGTGAAAAAGAGGTGTTAGGTGACTCTGTTGGTTGTTAGGGAGGTGGTGTAGGAGACTAAAGGCTACGAAGGAAGGTATAGCAAGAAGGGCGATGGTTGTAGTATAAGGTACCAAATGAAAGGGAAAAGCAATGGTAGTTTTATTAGTTGCCTAGGGGTGTGCTATGGAATAAATGATCAAAGGGAGGGGTGGTTCTTTAATGGTTTTGTGGATAGAGGAGGAGAAGAAAGGAATTAGGGTTGCTGTCTGTGAGGTTGGTCAGATGATGGTGGACACTTTGCTACTGTAGGTTATCAATCAATACGTAGAAAGTAACCAAGGAAATGATGTGGTGGAGCACATGTAGAGCATAAGTAATGGTCGAGCATGGTGGTGAGTAGATTGCAAAAAATGAAGAGAACATGGGTAATGGCTGGGCATGGTTTGTAATACCCCAAAATCACGGCTTGAAATTTTTGTTTAAATTTTGCTTTGCGGAAGCAAAAATTAAAGAACGGTGGGTGTTACCACCACACTTGACATATGTCTAGTCTCCTCACCATCCTTAAGTCAAGTGCTAAGGCTTAAAACAAATCAACCCATCCAAAGATAAGAGAAGTATAATATGAAATCAAGATTTTTGCAAAAGACATATTATCCATGATAAATGATTGCTTAGGAAATTAAATAACTAACCATTTAGAAAATAACAACAGAGTACGCAAAAGTCATTAATGGTCTGCCTTACACTCTTACGGTTCAACAAATTACAAGGAAAAGGGGAAAAAAAGGGCGGGGTCCACTCGCTCCCTAAATCTACCTATTCCCTTGGGTGACGCTCCTTGTAGTCTTTTAGCCAACATTTGCCCCGGACGTACTCCTCTGAAAAGTGATAGCATCAGTACAACTTCCTCGTACTAAGTAAACCACAATGCCTTTGGAGAGGTAGCATACCCACGTAGCAAACATCATACAAGTATGTAATTCAAAGAGAACATATGCTCACATTCTAGGCCACGATTTTGAAATACACAACCACAACACATTTAACATTACGAGCTGGGTCAAAATCCCTATCAAAGGCATTTACGGCATGCTTATAATTTCATAATCATTTTAACTTACCAATGACCATACATTATGGCCTAATGGGAAGAATTAGTGATATTCCAAGCAATATCACCAAGGTTAAGTCATTCGTATTTCAATTATTACAAAAGTATTATGGTGGGTGTCTAATTGGGTTATAAAATTCATAGCAATTATCAAGTGGAATAGAATCTCATATCCATGTCAAAGATTTTCAAGGAGTGTCGTACCAAAATAAATCACTCGATTCTAGGGTAAAGCTCTCTAAGGAAGCCACATGACATAATAGTCACCCATACTAAACCTCAGAACTCAAGACCTTAAGTACGGGTACTCCCTATAGGGTGTATGGAATACCAATAGAGCAGAAGTGAGCCCCTTGACCCGAAGGCCCAAACTATGCACTTGGTGGCCAAGTCCGAGGCACGAGATTCCTTTCCAACTCGAGTCTCTTTCTTTGAATAATTATTGTCTTATGAAATTCCAGGTTATTACTTTCTTTCAGAATATCGAGATTCATAAAGTTCAACTTAGTCAACAATCAACAAACAATGTCACATCCGAAAGACCACAAGGTCGCAACCATTCCAAGCCAACACAACCTACAGTTAGGCATCATGCCATAACTTGAATAATTATTCGATTCAGTGTTCAAACAAATTGTCCAATTATTTCCAACAATATTTTAAGGCCAACACTTAATTTAACTAATCCACTTTGGAACACCTTTTTTCCTTAATGAGCAAAATACCCCTCAACCTATAACTTGCACATTTTCCTTCACTTTTATTATAAATTTTACTTACATAGACTATTTGTCGTGAATTTCTAGCATAAGATAACTAATGATACTTTACGTCCGATAATTTCTTCAGTACTACAAATGACCATATTATCCCTAACCATAAATAATACATAGTACACATAAACACTATTAGCATGCATTTTTAATATTTCATAGGTTCATACAATTTCCACAAATAAATCTCAAACATAATCATAGTATATAAAATTACATTTTACCTTAAACATACGCATCTCATTTTACTAGCATAAATCCAAGTTCTTTACCATTAGCATACACTTTTTCACATTTATGAATATCACTTTAGCATATAAAAAAATTACATGATAACATATATTAATTTTCACATCATTATATTCATGTATGAATGAACTACAACATGCTCCCTTATAAACTACATTTTACCTTAGACATATTCATCTCATTTTACTAGCATAATTCAAGTTCGTTATCATTAACATAACCTTTGTCAAATTTTTAGAATATTACTTAGGCATATGAAAAGATTGCACGATAACATATGTAAATTTACAAATCATGATATTCATGTAGAAAATAAATACATCATGCTCCCATATCCCACAAACATACAATAATTTGATAACTTCATCCTATCATGATTTAATCCTAAAAAACAAGCCTATCATTTTGACATAAAAATTCTACCATCTACGGATTAGTTGGATTTACCTTGAGCTAAGAAATATTAACACCAGAATCTTCCTCCACAAATAATCTAAGATAGGTGGAGGTTACCTAGACGTGAATACACCATCCAAACTACAAGCATTAATATTTATGCAAAATAAAATAATCAAAATACAACCTACATAAGCTAATACTTGAAAACGATTAGGAAATAAATGAGGTAGCCAGTGCATGAATTTAAGCACCAAACCTACCGAAGATAGAGTACTTACTTGGGGAAGAAAAATGGATGCTTGGGGGAGGTAGAACATAAGGCAAAAGATGGAATATTTCTGAGACTAAATTCGGTGGAGGGGAGGGGAGTTTGGGGTTGTACTTTCTTTTCTTTTGTTGCTGGAATTTAGGGAAGGAAAAGAGGGGCTGCAAGACCAAAATTTAGAGGGCTAAAAGGGCGAGGGAAGGAGGGTGATTTATGCAGATTGGGGATAAATAAAAAGGAGGGGAAGTTGGGGGAAACAGGGGCTGTGTGGGTTAGTGTAAAGGGGGCTACAAGTGGGCTGTTTTAGGGGGTTGATGGTGTCGACAGGTTTGCATGGGGAAGGAGGTTTGCAGGGGCAGGTTGAGGCATGGGGAAGGGAAGAAAATATAGGGGTATATGGATAGAAATATGGGGTAGGTGTGTTGCAAGATACTGGAAGATGTGATGGAGGATGGCTGGGGGTTAAGGGATGCATTTTTGCAGGTGGAGAGGGTTGGGAAAGGAAGGAAAATAGGTGGGTAAAATATGAGAAGATATAGGAGGGGTTCAGGTTGGGGAAAGGAGAGATGAGGCTACAAGTTGGGGGGAAATGGCTAGGTGTTGAAGGTGTGGCTGCAGGTTGGTGAGTGACGTGATGGAGTGTTGATGGGGTTGGATATTCTATTGCAGGTTGAAGTGGTATGGGAAAGGAGGAGAAATGGGTAGGTAGATGGCTAGAAGGTAGAGTAGGAGTGCAGGTTGGGGAAAGGAAAGATGAGGCTGTAAGTTAGAAGGGAAAGGATGGGTGTCAAAGGGTATGGAGCTGCAGGTTGGTGTGTGACGTGAGGGAGCTTGCAATGCAAGGAGGAGAAGGGCTAAGTTTGGGGAAGAGGGAAAGCTTCAAAAAGAGGAGGATAATGTTGGACAAGAAGAGACATATGCATGGAGAGGAGAGGTAAAGGTGACAGGATGCATGGCTGCATGGCTGCATGGGCTGCATGTTCTTCGACAGGTTGGGGGTGGCTTGGAAGGGTTTAAGTGGAAACAATGTGGGGGTTTGAATAGGAAAAGATTAGGAAAAGGCTCCTAAGGTATTAAGCTATAAAGTAAGGTTATTAGGAAAATAATTGCCACTTAAGCAAGGTTTAATTTCCTCCAAAAAGAAATCATGATACTATTATTATTATGATCAATATTATTATTATCATTATTTTATCACTTCCCTTATTTTATTTTATTTTCAATTATTGCTAACATTATTATTATTCTTACAATCCCCTTCTATTTTAATTACTCTCTTCTTATTATCGGTATTATTAACGAAATCAATTTTTAACTTCCTCTACCCTTTCTTACATTTAATCCGGTTTATTTTTTAAACTCAATATTTATGGATCTACTCGAGACAAAAAGGTGATCACTAAAAAAATAAATAAATAAACAAAACAAAAAATAAATAAATAATCTTATGGCTTACTTCGCCTACTAATCAAACTTTAAGTTTTACGTGTCTAATTTAAAGATTAACTAATACGGGGTATTACATGGTTCTATTGGGGAACCCACATAATATTAGAGGAGTAGGGAAAAGAAGAAGGGTGGTAGATGGTTAAGGAAGGGATGGTGATGAAAGATTACAATAGGATGGTAATGGGCATTTTTGTGAAGCCAAAAAAAAGCCAAGGAGAGGGAAGGTCTATAGGTTATTTTAGGTAGCTTGGAGAGGAAGGAGTGTATGCACATTTGTATTTATATGTAGAGAAGGGGGTGAGTGGGTTTTTTTTG
The DNA here is from genome assembly GCA_039764185.1 of Tamarix austromongolica. Lineage (NCBI taxonomy): Eukaryota > Viridiplantae > Streptophyta > Magnoliopsida > Caryophyllales > Tamaricaceae > Tamarix > Tamarix austromongolica. The sequence goes on along the minus strand of CM077811.1, from coordinate 87,016,694 downwards.
ATAGATGGTGAAGTGATAGTGATGGCGTAGTGGGTTCGACAGAGAGGTAATGTAATACCGCATCATAAAATCCTTCAAAATTTGTTAAAACTTATGTTGGTATAAAATAAATTAGTTTTGATGTGGGAAAGGGCTTGAAATTATAATAAGAATGTAAGTTTCAAGTGTATCAATGATACACTTAAAAATTAATAGTTTTTTTGTCGACAAACAAGTTAACATACCCACTAAATCTTGAACAACTACCCCAACAGTCATAAAAAATGGCTCAAATAACATTTTATTCCATTATTATTAATTACCATGTGATTTCACAAATTATATATTAATTCCATAATTAACCAATTAGGTTTTTGCAAATGATAACACTAAATACAACACAAGGCATAAAAGCCACCACATAATGGTTTAGAGATGACACAAAACTTAATCAATTTGAATTCCTAATATCATCTTAATGATTCTTATAAATTTAATGGTAATATGGTTATAATCATAATTTAAATGTTCTAATTACATGGAAGTGTTAACATAAAAAAACCTAGAATCAAAATAACAATTAACAACAAATCAGGCATAATATAGGCCAACTAGCTAGTCGATCCTTTGGAATAGTTGACAAGTTTGGTCATACCAAACCTAAACCAACAATAGCACCAAAGGACCAGTCAACTTATTGAACTCACCGATTGACTATTCATAGGAAACTAATTGATGGGTTTGGTATAAAAGAGACTAGAGCACTTTGTTAATGGGTCACTAGTCGATGGATTTGGAAAACAATTAACTCCTCATATGGACTAGTTAACTAGTTCATCAAACCAATCCAGTAATCTCCCAACTAGGCCATCAAAATTTCCAACCCATGTGACTTTCACACAACTTGTTGCTTGGTTCAATGAACCAATCAATTGTTCTAGGTAAAACAACAGCTATGCTTGCGATGCACACACCAAAATTTACCAAACATTACCATATAAATCCGAGCATGTTGTTATGTCATAAAGCACATAAAAGAGATAGAATGTACATATAGAGTCACTTAAATACATGGATGTTTAGGCATTTAAATGAAATGATAATCAAACTACTAAATCATGCATAAAATGAGAGAAACCAAAAAATGGTTCTATTGTTGGAAGAAACTCAATTTCATGCTCAAAATCTCGAATACAATTAGCCAATGCCCAACATAGAAACTTTCCAATAATAGGGAACCATAATAATTAACAAAAACTTCATTCATACTAAAGAGAAAAATGCCTTACTATGAAGCAATTATTCTAGCACAAAACTCCTAACTTGGTGATTTTCTACCAAGACTTTGATTCTTAAGAGAATCAATAGTAAAAACCATTAAAAATCCTTTTTAAAAACAACATTAAAATCTAAAACTCCATTAAAGTAAAAGAAATACAAAAGAAGAAGAAGAAGAAGAATAAGAAGAAGAAGAAGAAGAAGAAGAAAATCCCTCAATACATTCAATATCATGAAAATAATATGGTATACATTTTCAAGAAGGTGGAGCTAACAAATCCCTCGATACATTCAATAAAGAAAATTCTTAGATATGCAAATTTTTTTAAAAAATTTGTGCACTAAAAAGAGAAAATTAAGCAGGGATGAAAAAGGTGTTATAAGGGAAAATATGTTTACAATAATTCAAAGGAAACTCTGATATAAGTGTAAGGTTCCTAGTATTTTTACAAATCCTTATAAATTACAAACACGAGATATGAGAAATGCATTCTATAATTAGAAGCTTCTATAAATATATTGTATTTATCTATATTTAATAATCCAAGTCTTGGCTGTTTCAAAGTAGCTCATGTTATTTACAAATTAGTTTATATATATCATACATACCCTAAATGAGTAATTGATAATGTATTAGTGTAAGTAAATAAACTTGTCAACCAAGTTCATTTCTATGTGTAGATATGGAGGGTGATATATCGCCTAACCCTTCTCCTATTTTCTTATGAAGATCATTTCTGAAAACCTATAGAACTAAAATGATTGTGCATGATGGTTCTCTAATGATGGAAATTGATGTTTTTAATATTTAAGATTATATTAGATATCTTGATGCTGGTGAATGTTTTTTGGAAATTCATGTGATTAGTATCTTATCTAAACATGTTTATGAATTATCATATGATGATCTTATAGATTTTGTTTTTATAAGGCTAATAAAAACATCATCATATGAGGTAACAAAATAGACGAATGTGCTTTTAATTTAGGAGCTTACCCTTCTAACATATGGGAGCATATCTAGTTAACTATTGTTACTAATATATCCTTTCCCACTATATAAAGGTTTATATGTAGAGCTAAAACCCTTATCATGTCATCTCAAATATACAAGTTTAGGATAAAACTAGACTCTTGCTTTCATTATTTCTAGTAACCTTATATCACTATAAGAGGAAATAATTATTAGAATTATGAAAGAATATAATACTACACTACATCATTTTATTATTATCTTAAAACTAATAATATAACTCAACATGGAAAGTCAATGGCATCACCTCAAACCATTTTATGACCAATATCTACTAGAGGATTTTTAAAGTATGATCTTATGATTATGGGAAAACTATATTTATAAATATAAAAATGTTATTCCTTCGTTTATTCTCCCATATGTTTGATTAAATTTTTTATGTGCATATTGTATTACCCGATTTCTATAAACACTATTCTTAAGTTTATAATTGTGTATTAGTTGTAATAATCATTTTAGGATATTAGGTAAGATATATAATGTTTATATGTGCATTATTATTACTATTACATATTAGATAAAAAATTTAATTACGTCAAAATTTACGAGATAGTGCATATTAAATTTTTAACCTAGGTTGGATCTTAACCAGCATCCTCTTTATCAAGTAAAACTAATCTAATAACCAAATAAATTTTATCAGGATATTTTACCCTAATTATTCACCTATAAATTGCCCTAACCTATCCCTTAATCGATGCAAGATGTTTCTCAGCTCACCCTACTCCCTCTATATGGAACACCCTACTCAACGAGCAATCTTGCTACACAACACGTACACCATACCTCCCTCCCCCATGTTTTCCTCTCCTTTTTTCATTCCACATCTCCCTACATGCTACCCTCTTCTTAACCCTTTCACCTCTCCGTTTTTATTCTGCATTAATCTTGCCATATTCCACTCCTTCTCTTGAGCTACTTCATATAGAATTCACTCACCATTCTCCATCATTGTGCCACCATCCTTACCTTTTAAATTTTACACACACCCACCATCGACCACTTTTCCTTGAAACTAACCACCTTTCCTTAAAATAGACCAACACCACTATTCGCTCACCCTCATACATTGGCAAATACTACTGTTGCTACCCAATACATATGAACAACCTCACCAAAGTAAACCTATCTCCCTCATGCAACTTCTTCCTCTTCCTTATCTTCAGCCATTCCCACTGAATCCACCACCACACCACCTTATATTTCTATCATTCATCCCTCTTATCTTTCAATAAAAAACCACTGTTCCACCCCTTTTCTAATCAGTTAAACCAACTGAATCCATACCACTTTACCTTAGGCCAAATTTTCTATAGCTTCCCTCCTTATTGCACCATCTTCCACCAAAGCCCCTCCCTCTATCTTTGATCCCTTTTGTGCCACTTTCTTCTTCTCCCTCTAGTATACTTTTCCCTACAATTTCTCCCCCCCTTTCCATACATTTTTTCAATGGAAGACTCCCCCAAAATGGCACATAGAAGTATTCCCTTCCTCTCCAATTAATTACTCTAGTTTTTTTTTTCGATTCTCTTTTTATGTTTTGATTAGTTAGTGATCATTGAATTTTTTTAGTAATTTTAGATTATTTTTATGTAAAAAAATTTGATAATATATATGTGCGTAGATGTTAAATTCCTTGTTAACTCTTGAGAACCTAAGAGAATAATGTTCTTATTTAAGCTTAGATTTGGTAAATTCAATCACTCATAAGATGGTAGAAATTATGTTGGAGCATAATAGGATTCTTTAGGCACACAATCATGTCAAGGTTTTAATATTTTTATGTATTATGACATGCATGATAAAATGATGATATGTATAATTATTGAATGTTAAGTTGTGTGTATGGGAATATGTCCTATGATTTACATCCACACGTCTAATATTTTTCTTTTATTCTCATTCTCATCATGTTATGATTCCAATTCCATAGTAAAGGCTTTATGATGGCTATGTATGGTGATGACTCATATAGAAGCATATATGCTTGATGAGGGTTAGTTTATGATGAATTAAATTTGCATGACCTAGGATTAGAAATGTTACTCTAAATGTATTGTGATGATACTAATCCTATTTGAATGATGTATTATGCTTTAAATGTCTATGTATATGCTTCACGGAAGATGTAATATGTGTTATTTGCATGATTATGGTATTTTTACCACAACCTATTTAATGCCTGAAAAGTGAAAAATTTAGTTAATCAAAAATGTGTAAAGATTACCTACATGCTAAAATAATATGGAATATTTCCTTTCTACGTGATCTTGATAAATCTCTCATAATTATAATTTTGGTAGAGAAATGAATACAATGGTTAAAGTAGGGTCTTGAAGGGAATTTAGGTAATTTTATCCTAATATGTCGTTTAAACATAATTAAATTCTAGGATGGACTTAGAATTTTGATAGGTTGACCTTATATTTGACTTGATTTGTCATAGACATATTTCATTAGGGTTTAAATTAATAATTGGAAATAAAAGAGAATAAATTTAAATATGGATAACATAAATTGCTGTGACATATGTGATCACCTCATAAAATATTAATACCTAAAGTGAAAGACCTTGAGTTGGGAATGTTTTTCTCTTTAGGATTAGCTACCTTAGGGGTGAGGTGTTATTCCTTCTTTATTTTGGTTCACTAGTTTGTTGTTGTGCTCTACTAAAGGCCTTATTATACTATATAGGTGACCTACAAACCCTATAGTTTATATCAATAATTAAGGATTAGGTAAAAAAAGGTTGGGAGGGTAGTGTGTATCGCTTTTTTGCCTCTATAACAATGAGTACCATTTTTTCTATGGGATTGAGGTAAGGGTATTATATCACCAACGGGTATCAATATGACTAGATGTACCTTACATCCTAGGATTGATTGCATACCCCTAGAGTAAGTAAAAATAGAAATATCTATTACATACGAAAGTGAAAAGAAATAGACTTGTTGGTTTGGTAGATGCCTTTATGGCCTACCTTGGTATTATTTTAGATTTGTTGGTTCTATAGATGCCCTAGTGCCCGACCTTGGTATAATTCAATTTGTTAGTTTGGTAGATGTTTAAATGCCTTATACTAGAATTATTTTAGATTAATGGTTATGTAGTTACTTCAGTGCTCTAAAACTATGTTTGGAATGTATTTAAATAATTAAATATATCTTTTGTATATGAAATGATGAGATGATATCTTTTGTATACTTTTTGGATTTATGTGACTGTGTGAAATACGTGTATGCTACTCAGTATGAGAAAATTGTACCAATATTACTTTGTCAAATGATTATGTCAGAGTCATGGACTATCATGAAGTGTAAAAGAGTATGAAGGATAAATGGAGTCCTTGGGAAGAAGTCCATTTTTCAAAGTGGGCCTTCAGATCTAAGAGTTAGGGTAAGCTAATGCCATACCTTTGAGTGCCAGTTTTACATTATAATTGGTTTTCTTTTGGATTCTTATTTCCTTTGTTATATTTTGGTCATCTTGTTATACTAATATTATTTACCAATAACTTCTATCTATGTATGATATTTTATTTTTGATATTTTTCCTAGGTTATGGTTTTTTTTTAGCCCTACCATATGGCATAAGAAAGGTAAAGGAGCTAGAATTATAATAGGTGTGGAAATAACACCCATTAATATTATACTTAAAATAAAATTTGAAGTAGCTAAATTGGGGGTGTTATATAGATCTTTAGGGTAAAGATACGGGTTTCACATATATAATATATTGATCATATTTTTTTTTAAGTTTTAAATTATTTTCACACTTCCCCTATATATATTGGAATTAATATCATCAAACAATCAAATTTGTTTTCAGTATTTTACGTCATTCGGGCTTTTGTGTTATATTAAATTCATTAACTCATTTGTTACAGTCTAATTGAATGATTGAAGATTTCTCAATGATTTTTTTATTTCTCCAATGTTGCAACTTATTTCTTATGTGAAAGAAATGGGACAATTAATTGTAAGATATAAATTTGATTCACTTTTCATGTATATTTTTGTTAGATATATAAATTAATTTTGATGATAACTAATATAAGATAATGATTTTATTATCTAGCTTGATCTTCTAATTTATTTTAGTGTTAATAGGATGCTATGATAGTATAGTTAATCCGTAGTTGTTAATGTATATATTTGTAAGAATTAGATAAGTTGGTTGATTTTTCAAACAAGGATATTAATTTAATCTAGTTTAATATTCTTTTGAACTACATATTTTGTGCTAGAATAATTAAGATTATTGTTAGATGTTCCCTACTATTAACGTTGTGATTAATAGAATACAAAGATATTACCCTAGGATATTGATATGTGCATATTTTGTGGAATTATTTGATGTAGCTTGACCTAAATTTTTATATTTATTATGATAATTTAACTATTTTTCTAACACCATCTCTATTGGTCTTATTTTATAGAAAAAGATGCAATCAAGATAATTTGGCATATAACTAAGAAAAAGAATCAAAACATGAGGAGAAAAGTTTGGAGTCATAGAAATTTAGATTAACCATCACAAAAGACCTTAAAAAAGAGTCATGAAAAGAAAAATTAAAACAAGATAAAGAAGACATAGTACATATGTGGGGCATGTATTTTTGAAAATAAAACTCAAATTTTATTATTTACCATCGGACATGGGCCTTTCATTAGAGCAACGTGTATAGTATTATAAAAAAAATATTGATGTCTTTTATTTACTAATATGGATCATAGTTTTACTAAACTTTAGATCTTAGGCATAAGTCATTTTGTCTATATATGCAACTTATATAAGGTGAAATAGAATATAAAGAGCATTGGTGTTTTACTTTTAACTTTGTTTCTATTCTTTCCGAGCAATTAAGCTATTATGTAAAATTTAGTTAATTAATTATGGTGTAATTGAATGATTAGGGATCATATGATGTTTATGTTTTGGCAATCTCCAAAACACTTTCTTTCCTCTATTTCATTTAATTATTTGTTACTTCTTCTTTTGTTTAATGCAATTCTCATTGTTTATTTATTTGATTGAATTAGAAATATTATGTATTTTAATTTAATATATGTTTTTTTATTTATTATGATTAAAGTAATGATTTTATGTGTTTAGATTTTGCATTTTATGGTTTTTTCAATATGGTAGCCTAGATTAGTATAGGGTGTAAGGATATTTAAAGGTTATGAGATAATTAATTGTGAGTTGTGATTTAGATTTAGTTATTAAGTGTATTTTTTTAGATTAATAAATCAGTTTGAATTATTAGTGATCCAAGATTAAGACTTTATTATCTAGCCTGATCAGCTAACTAATTTTAGTGCTAATAAGATGCTATGATGGTATAGTTATTATCTAATTATCAACATATATATATATATATATATATCCACAAAGAGCATATAAGTTGATATATTAATTTAATCTAGTTGATTAATCTTTATAATTGTATAATTTATTCTAACTCTAATTACGGTCCTAGCTAGTTGGTCTCTCGTCATTAATGTAGTTATTAATTCAATATAGAGATCTTTTCCTAAGTTATTAAATATTTAAATAATAAATCATAAGTGTATATTAGTTTATTTACATAACGGGTATTAAGATGTGGACACTTGCGAGCTTCAATAGTTTAAGATTACAAAGATTACATGGTTATATTCTCTCATAATCAATTGGTATCCCAAAAGAGATTGTGTCCTATGACCTCTATTATCTTATTATAGGTATTCAGTTATTTTTTATAACTTTTATTTCCTTATTTTTATTAAAATTAGTTGGGTTGTTATGAAATTAACAACCATGAAGTTAATTACATAACCAACATTTAGAGATTAATTTATTGTATTTGTAAGAGTAACCCCGACATGCTACTTACTATTCGTTAGTGTACCATCGGATATTAGGTGAAAAACTTTGTATATTTAAAACAATGATGATTTGGAAAAAAAGTGGATATTTTGATTTCATAACAAATAATCCATTAGATATATGAAACTTTTAAACATGCCATAAATGAGAAATATATTTTAAAAAAAATATTTGATTGAAAAAAAAAATTAATCCAAATTGAACATTTAATGTAACACACCAAAATTTACTACTAAAAAATTTCATTTTACAATGCAAGCATAATTAAAATAACAAGAGAAGTTTCATAATACCAAATATGAGTTTGGAGATTAACTCCGGATTAAAATAACAAAATACTACAAAAGGGATACCGTGGATTAAAGATTCCAAAGCAAGTATTCGAATAAAAATATCATCCAGATAACATGACTCTTGGCCCAAACCACACTGTACAAAAAAAGTCACTCTTCCCTATACACTACATCAAAGGTAGTGAAATTATTAGCTGGATCCTTACAGATATGCACAAAGCCATTAGGTTCATTTGCTCGAGGGAATGAGTAGCACCCATGAAAATGATGATTGGTATGCTACGTAGATAGTAAGGTAACAATACAGTCAAAACCAAGAAAAAAATCATTACACACATTCACAAAGAAAAGTAGTATACATGTGAGATACAAGAATTAACACAAGATAATTACTTGTCCAGATTTTTTTTATTCCAATATATCATGGTCCATTCTTTTATAATTTTTGAGTTGGGAGACTCGACTATTTTCAACCTAAAACTCTCCTAGCCACTATTCTTACCAATAGAATGGTTAATAACATACAACCAAGGAAAAATACATCTAGGCACTATTCTTACAAGTAAAATGGTTAATAATATACATCCTCGGGGAAGAATGCTCCCGGCTAATGCTCTTGTTTGTTGAATGGACATATAAAATTGGACCTGACTCGTTTAGTATTCCACTTTATGAGATTAGTGTCTTATAAATGATTATAATCATTCTCATATCCTCAATATAATTTTTTCCAAATCCTCATTTTATCAACATACATCTAAAATATAATTATTTCCCGCATAAAATAATTCATTAGGCCCATAATACTCTCCCACAATTTATACTCCTCCATAAAAAAATACATCCTAGTGTAATACCATCGTATAATTATATATTTCAATACTCTCACTTCCTTTCTATCATATAATTCATATTAATATCTCATATCATCATGAACAAGGATTTTAATAATATAATAACAATGACATGATAACATACAAAATCATACAAGCATTTAACACCAAACCAGAAACATCAACTAGTATCCTTACTAATAAAGGATCTAATCACTTATCCTAATCCACTTCTTCCAAAACTTCATGAATATCAAGCAGGAATAATTAATGTGAAATAATTAGAACTAATTATATAATTAATGAAAGGTTAAGATATTGCAAAGGAAAATAATGGGAAAAAAACAAGCCTGCTTCAAAGAATTGGTTGTTGCCTAAAAAGGCAAGTAATGGCACAAACTACCATTGCTAGTGAGTGGCAAATGGGAAGGAGAGCCAAAAGGGGGGTAGGGAATGGTAAGGCTTGCTGGAAGGGGTTGTAGTGAATGGAAAATTTTTCCTATACTAGGGGTGTTTTTCGATGATTTTACAGAAGAGTAGGGGGAGGTTTTGGTTGGTTTTGCCGAGGGTTAGGAATGGGTGTTTTTCAATAGATTTTACCGAAGCTTGGTGGTAGGAATGGGTAGTTTTGTTGTAGTTATGGGGGTTTTTTGGAGATTTTTTGTAGCAGATGTGGGAGAGGGAATGGAAGGTTTTTCCAGTGGTTGTGGATGTGGTGCAATAAAGGCTGCTGAAGGTGGGTTTTTTTGGGCATTTTTTGGAAGTTTTTGTGACATTGAGAAGTGGGAAATGATGAGTGCGTTTGGGGTGTTTTTTGATAGAAAATTGGAGGAATAAGGAGGAACTATTTAGGGAATTAAATGAAAACAAAGAGGGAGAGGAGGGAAGTTATGATCAGGAAAAAAATTCAAACCCAACCCACAATTGCAGGAGTAGGGAATTGATGGGGTAAGGTTATTCTTGGTAAAGGAGGGTAAGGTGATCAGAATGGAGAGAGAAAAATAGATTTAAGTAAGATATGGAAAGAGGAAGGAAAGGGAAAAAAGGAAAAGAAAAGGTGTGGGTCTAGATTTATTTTTAGGTTTAATAATTATTCGAGATTAGATTTAAGTTAGGTAAAACATTAATAGCCTAAAATAAAAGTTTCAATTTGGCAAAGATTTAGAATTAAGGACTTAGAGTAAGATAGAAAAATAAATTCTTGAGGTTAGAATTAGGTTTCGATATTAATTACTCAGAATTAGCTTTAGCTAAATATTTGGGGGTATTACATCACTACCCCCTTAAAAGAGACTTCACCCCCAAAGTCAAGAAATTGAGGTTGGGGGAAGAAGAGAAAAAAAGGTGTAAGGAAGGTGATGTTGATGGTTAACTCTATCGGAGTTGACATTATATTACCGGGGACTACCCCCTTGAAAGAGAGAGAACCACAAAACTTTACACACTTGTACTAAAATGCTCTGGATACGTCTCATGCAGGGCCTTCTTGGTCTACTAGGGTGCCTCCTCTACTCCATGGTGTCTCTAAAGAATCTTCACGAGGGAACTGAGCTCTACTAGGTCCATTAGATCTTAGCGAAGAGAAACCAAAATGGCCTCTCTTTGTAAAACATGGATCATTGAGCTTGATCTCATCTGGTCTGATCACATATGATAGATATGCAATATACTTTCTCAATTGTGAAATGTGGAAGACATTATGAAATGTAGCTAACTCTAGTGGAAGCAGTAAGTGGTACGCAATGTTTCCAACCCTTTTAAGAGTCTCATATAGACTAATTTATCTCAGACTCATCTTAACCTTCTAAGCAAATGTCTGTACCCCTTTGGTAGACAAAACCCTCAACAAAACTCTATCCCTCAGCTAAAAAAAACCACTATGGTGCCTCTGATCTGCATAGCTATTCTTGTTACTCTACACTGCTCTCATACTATCATGGATCAATTGAACGTGCTAAGTCGTGTCCTCAATATTCTCTAGTCTAAATATAATAGTCTCTTTGATGTCGGTCCAACACAAACTTTTTTGGAAATTACGTCCATATAGTACCTCAAAGGGTGTCATCCCAGTGTTAGCATTATAACAATTATTGTATGAGAACTCAACCAAATGTATATTTTCTTCCTGACTACCTTGGAAGTCAAACAAGAAAGCTCGTAGCATATCCTTGAGTGTCAGTATTGTCCTCTTAATCTGCCCATCTATAGATGGGTGGATGGTGGTACTCATCCTCAATCTCATGCCCATACCTCTTGTAACTTCTTCTAGAAGTACAATAGGAATCTCAAATCGCAATGAGAGACTATGTCGGTAAGTGAACTGTGCCTACTCACCATAGACTACATAAACACATCAGCTAGCTGATCCATACTCTAAGTCGACTACATCGGCACAAATACCGCTAACTTAGTTAACCTGACAATGATGACACACATCATATCACAACCACTACGAGTCCATGTTATCCCACTTACAAAATCTATCCAGATGAAGTCCCACTTCCAACTTGGAATATCTAGAGGTTGGAGCAAACCTACAGGTCTTTGATGCTCAATCTTGAACTTCTAGCAAGTCAAACACCTAAATACTAACTCTACTACCACTTACTTTATGAGGCCACCACTAGATCCTCTTGTAGTCGTTATACAACTGATCACCTCCTAGTTGGACAGAGTACGGAGTATGGAGTGCAGTGACCTTCATCTATAATTTGGTGTTTTAGATCAATGCAACTCTAAGGTACACACCAATGACCTCAGTAGCAAATGATACCATCCTCAAGAATCTATAAACCCTTAGCTCTATCATCCTAAATATTCTATGAAATCTTATCAAGCTTTACATCCACAGACAATCTTGCTCAAATCTCATAAAAAACTGTTGGCATAATTGTTAAAGCACACATCTGTGTCTCCAAAAGCACCCTACTAGATCATCTCTATCCCCATCTCACTAAACTCCTCCAAGAAATGACTAGAAACAATGAATAAACCCAAAAAATATGATGGCCTCCTACTCAAGGCATTTGTAATGACATTAGCCTTACCTTTATGGTAGATTAACTTGATATCATAGTCCTTTAACAAATCTAGCCATCTCCTCTACTGCATATTTAGCTCCTTTTGAGTGAACATATACTTGAGACACTTATGGTTGATGCAGAATTTGCATTCATTCCCATATAGATAATGCATTTAAATTTTCAAGCAAAAACACTCTAGATCATGCGTTGGGTAGTTTTACTCATGCTGCTTTACTTGTCTAGAAGCGTAAGCCACTACCTTACCATTTTGCATCAATACACCGCACAACTTATGCTTTGATGCATCGTTGAAGATTTCAAACCCATCTGTAACTAATCGTAGAGTCAAAATTGGTGTCATAGTCAAACACTAATTCAACTCCTAGAATGTTCCCTCACATGCATCGTCCCACTATAATCTGGTTGTCCTCTTTAGAAGATTCATGAAATACCCAAAACCCTAATTTAAGAAATTATGGCAAAATTAGAATTTATTAGGAAAATTAATTAAATAAAATATTTTTATTAAAATAAGAGGGAATTAATTAAGTCAAATCTAGGAGAAATTAGTAAATAATTTAAATAGTAAAATTTGATTATTTTGCTAATTAAAATAGAATTTAGGAAAAATCTTTTAAAATCCACAAATTAACCTATAAAGAGAATTTAATTATTATTTTAATATTAATATTTTTTTAATATCCCAAAATACCAAAAATATGTTAATTAAGACAACCACCTTTTTCCTTTTTCTTTTTTTTTCTTTCCCCCCCTCTTTTTCCTTTCCTTTTCTTCCTTTTTCCCTTTTTTCCTCAACTTGGGCCAGCCTACTGGCCCCATTCCTCCCCTTGCCCCTACGCGGCCCACACCTATGTCTTTTTTTTTCTTTCTTCCTCTCTTGGCTAGTCCGACCTTTCCCCTTTCTTTCTTTTTTTTCTCTTGGACCGCCAGTCTAGCCCCTCCCTTACGTTGTCTTCTTCCTCGCGTGCCTGCAAGTCCCCAAATTGGCACTGAAATTTCAATAGATGACCACACCGCCTGACCAGCCATTCCTCCCCTCTCTTTCCCACTGACTCACCTATCATTTCAACAAGGCCGAACATCCCCTCTCTTACACTTGCCACTCCTTTTTCCCCTATCGAAAATGGCCTATGAAGGTAGACCTACGCCGGCAAACCATCACCGGTCACAACACCATAACCCTTATCCCTCTACTCTCCCACTCCCCTTTGTCGTTCTCCCTTTCAATTTACCTATATATAGCCTAGAAGGCTGCCATAATTGGCTTTTGGTTTTGGCAACCTAGAAATTCAACCCTTACGCCACCACTCGATTAGACCATCATTTCTCCAACATCGATTGTTGCCACTAGCCATTCCGGCCACCAGAACCTTTCCTGCACCACCCTCTATGCTACTGAGTCACCCCCTTCCTTGCCTTAACCTACACGAGCCACACCGGCCATGTAAAGTCCCCCTCCCAAATTACCCTTTTCGACCCTGTGTCGCCCCTTGTGCCACCATCGCCACCGATTCCGCCACCTATAAAACCACCTTTACCCCCCAAAACAACCAGGGAACCTTATTCTACCTCCCCAAACCTCCATTTTCCCCTACTTCCCTCTCTCCTAGCCTCCACATCCATCTCTCCACCTCCCTTTCTCCTCCACCACCGCCGCCGGCTCCACCACCAAGCCTAGGTGGTATTCCAATATCTTAAACCTTAAATCCTTTTTTATAGAAGTGTTAATGATTTTTAATATTAATAGTATTACATTTAACTATAATTATTACTATTATTATTATTATTATTATTATTATTATTATTATTATTATGTTCTCATTCTTATTCATGAGATATTTCTAATTAATGGTATTATTATGTACAAGACTACGACTTTGTTATTATTACCACCATTACTATCCTTATAATTATTATTGTTATTATTACTACTACTACTATTATCATCATTATTATTATCATTAATTTGCCAATAATGACATTAATACTAACTTCGGCTACTATAATACTATTACCCCTTTTCATGCTCAACATTATTATTATCATTGTTAGTATTGTTATTATTATTATTAATATTATTGTTATTATTATTATTATTATTGTTATCATTATTATTATTATTATTACAATTACCATTATTATTATCATCATTTCAAGCATTATTATCACTATAACTATTATTATTAATATAATGATTATTATTACTAATATTACTACTACTACCACTAGTGTTAGTAATATAAGTATTATTATGGCCATTACTTTTGTAATGTTTTAATCGCTAATATTATTAATATTTTTATTAGTATTTGGGGTCAATATTAGTATATAATAATAATAATAATAATAATAATAATAATAATAATAATAATAATAATAATAATAATAATAATAATAATATTAGTAATATTGAAACCCTTAATTTAATGCTATGAATATTACTATTACTTACTTTGGTTATTAGTGGCATGATTACTTATTTTGATAATAGTGACCCTACTTTTAATTATAAAACTACTCTAGTCATTATTAGCCTTAGTAATAGGCCATGATAGGGGTAAGATAGGAAATTATGGTAATTCTTGTAGAGAGAGATTAACCCATAGTATTTTCCAAATATAGGTGAAATAAGTCAAAACCCTCAAGAGGTGTAGGAGCATGCTCCAAGTCAGGCGACATTTTAAGTAAGGGTGTAGCTAAGGCCGCCTATGTTTTACGTGTCTTACTTGCCTTGGATGTCTTGTATAAATATATGTCGTGTTCTATAAGATATTATCTTAACTGTTTTATGTGTAGCGCGGCATGGAACAGAGTTATGTTCATGTGCTCTTTTATGGTATGTGCTAATATGGATATGCTACAAGTTGTGTCGTGATGTGATGTGGCCCTTTAGGACATGCATGCTAGGGTATTTGATGTGGTGATTTGGGTTGGAGGCATGAAGAAGAAAAATGGGAAAATAAGATAACCAAGGGGATGTAATTTGGCTAACGCAAGTAAGAATGACCTAAATAACCCATGCTCCATGAATGGTGAATGAAAGGTGGGATTTAAATAAAATGAAAGAGGGGGAGGTACTAGGCTTTGCGTGGAAATTTTATGGTTCGACACGATAGAGATCGAGGGTTTTACATTGGATTGTTAGGGTCCACATGGGGGAAAACTTTACATATAGAAAGTTACTTTGGGACGTGAGGAAGGCAATGGAAGAGTTGTTTGGGGGACTGGAGGCTCTGGTTGAAAAATAGTATGTGGGACAGTATAAGGGTCCGTAGGAAACTAGGATAGGGTTTGGGAGGAAACCCTAATTTGAGAAGGTGGAAAAACAAAAATGAAATAATAAAACAATAAATGAGGGTAAGTGAGGTATAAGGGGAGAGTTGAATCTAAGGATCATGACATGTGGGGTGTTAAAATTGTTTGGGTTGTGTGGGGTAGAGAAGGATGGGCCACATAGGCCCAAATTAGGGTTTTTCTAGAGAAAACCCTAGGGAGGACTATGATTGGGCTTAGTGGTATGAGTTAGTGGGCCTTGACCCATTTGCACCTAAATTAGGCTTTTGGTGTGTTTAATGGAATAAGGAAGGGATGTCGGGGTAGATAGGAGGTACCTGAGTCTCAAGATATGGAACGGGTCCCTCTTGGGAGGATAGAAGTAGAAGATTGGTGGCATGCATGTCAAGAGTGAAGAAAATCATTGAATAAGACACAAATAAGAGACTAATCATTTAAAGAGGAAGATTTTTGAGCGAGGCCCAGACCTATCCACTCATAAATAACATTGGCCAGGCGCCGGGGTTCCCTAAAGACCGATCCACAGGTCAATAATAGTGGCTAGGAGAATATTTCCCTACATGATTTCCAATCCACTGGATAAAATCGTTGGGGAATCCATGCTCAACAATCCAAATGTAATGAAGCTAAGATGTGGGAAATACACTAATTACTTATAGTGAAACACCATATGAGTTGGGGCCAGACTGGTCCACTAGCAAATAATAGTCGCCATGAGTGTTTTCCATTACAGATAGTCCACGGGCAAATAATAGTGATCAGGAGCGTTATATCTTGTACGTATTTTCGGTCCATCAGCTATAATAGTGGGGTTCTCGCACTTTCATTGATTAATAAAGAGTATGTGTGAAATGAGTACATCGTTAAGATATCTAAAGAACAAGTTTATCTGGAATATAACCGGCCTTATTACCTGTATTATTATATGTTGCCTATATGATCATGCTTGGGTTATGTACCTTATATATTTAGCCTTAGTTACATGGTTACCTTGCTCAGTATGTACCGTACTAATCACCCGTTTCATGGGTGCTGCTCATTCCCATGAGTAGAAGGCCCTTCTGACTTTGTACAACTTAGTGATTCTATCTTCGATGCCTACAACGCTTACGAGACATCGGGTGGGGCTGAGAGTTGAGCTTTGACCTAGCTTGGGGGTTGAGAATGACCTGATCAGAGTCTATCGTCCATCTTATCTTTCTTGTATCGTTATATTTAATTTATTATGATGTATGATGTTTCTGACGTTTGGAACTTTAAAACTGTACTTTTGGACTATACCTCTTGATTATCCCACTCTAATTTCCAGCACAGTTAACAACTCATTTCCTTTATGAATGTTTGTTTTAATTATCAACTCGTGTTTCATGTCTATCCTAATCAACCTTACAACTTGGTACTGGAAAGGTAGAAGTGAACCGGTGTGGTACTAAGTGTGGCAGTAGTATCCCCATAATTTACATTTTTTTGATTTCGCTTTGGCTAAACCTTTTCATTAAACAAAATTTTTTTGTTGTAAATTTTGGGGTATTACAATTCTCTAAGGGATGATCCATATTTAAGAAGTCCTGAACAAAGCATTTGTAGTACCTGGCTTACAAAACCACAAACCTCAAGGATGCTAATGAGGGCCTTCCACTTGGTCACTGACACTATCTTCGCCGGATCCACGGTGACTCCTCCAACTGGCACCACGTGTCTCAAAAATGCTACCTCCTAAAGCCAAAACTCACACTTAGGGAGTTTAGTAGAAAAATGATGCTCTCTAAGGAGTGATAATATCATGTGTAGGTGCTACTCATACTTCTCTCCACTCCGGGAGTACATGAAGATGTCATCTACTATAACCACCAAAAACTAATCAAGGAATGGTCGAAAATCCTCATCATCAAATCCATAAAGATGGAAAGTGCATTGGTGAACTTGAAGGGCATCACCTTGAACTCATATTGACCATAACATGTCATAAAGGCCATCTTCATTATATCTTCCTCGATGATGCATAACTGGTGATATCCTGATCTCAAGTCAATCTTCAAGAAGATCGAAGCAGCTAGAAGCTAGTCAAATAGATCGTCGATCCTCGGAAGTGGATAGTAGTTCGTCACCATAAACTAGTTCAAAATCCAATAATCAATGCATAGATGAAGGCTCTTGTCTTCTTCTCCACAAACAAAACTAGTGCTCCCTCTGGAGACACACACAGGTGAATGTACCCTTGCTAAACTAAATCCTCTAACTAGGCCTTCAAGTCCTTCAACATTACCGGTGTCAACTGATAGGGCACCTTCAAAACTTGCTTGCCCCCCATTACTAACTCAATATTAAAGTCTATCTCACACGTCGGTAGCATACCTGGGATCTCATCTAAAAACACATTAGGAAACTCCCTATCAATTGAAATATCCTCCATTGCGTACAAGTCTATGTTCATCTCCTAAACTCTACACAAATACATTGGGTAACCACTCTGCACTAAGGAAAATTTTGTATAACAAGATATGACCTTTGTCGTAGGCCTAGGCTTGCATCTTCGATAGGAGTCCCTAGCACCTTGACATCCTCGTAACACTACTTGCTCCTATGCATAGTCTATTATTTAGTATCTCCCTAACATGTCCATCCCCGTGATCATGTCAAAGTCCTGAATGTTCAACTCAAAAAAATCTAATAGCAAGTCTACACTACCTATCTCGAAGGCCGCATTCGAGTAGTGCCTAGTGCAATCCAATCTATTCCATTAAGGAAACATAAGAGATACAACTACAGTAGAAGATGGAGACAAGGTAGATATAACAATAAATGCCATGGACACAAAAGATAGAGATGCCCTTGAATCAAACAATATAGAAGCTGGTAATGAGAGGATGGAGAATTTACTAACAACAACGTCCAACTATAGATCAACCTTTTCTTAACTAATGATATTCAGGTGCCTGCCTGACTTTCCTCCTTTGTGTCCTCCATGATACCCTCAAAAACCTTGATTTTTTCCTCCCTTTTTAGGGAATGGGTGAGGGCCCTATGATATCCCCTGATCCTCCCTAGGTTGTCTGCTACTTGGGGAAGGTGCTCTCTATTGAAACTACTATGGCTGGTAGGCCTACTGCTAATAAGCCTGCTACTATTATACAAGTGGTCCCATATGTTGAAACTAACCTCCCTATTTCTACAACTAACCCTTTGCTGCTGACACTTAAAAGGTCGATGGCCTATCATACCATAAATTCAATAATGGAAAGGTTTACCCTTACACACTCGGCTTAGATGATCTCTGCCACACCGTCGATAGATAGAGTATCTAGGCAGATCCTGATGCTTGATAGGACCATTATGCCGACTCCTTGACTGGAATCCTAGGATTCTGCCTCCTTGAAACTAGTTCCTACCTCCAGAACCCTGCATCTCTAGATTCCTCTTACCTAGAATAGAAGCCTACTCTTATACCTGGTAAACCACGGTACCCGTCATCCTATAGATGCTGAAATGGAGCCCTTGTTCGAACTGGTACACTACCATCGACTCAATGGTTGCTATCCTTGGTGTGAACATTAGAAGCTTCGTGAACCAAGTATGGTATTGTCTCACTGTCATGCGTCCTACTTAGGGTAGAACTTAGTGTAGATCACCATCTTAAATTCCTTCTAGGACATCAGAGGTCCTCCTTGCACAAGAAAACCTATCCACTACTTGTTAGTTACTCCACAATGAAAGTATTCCACAATGCTCACCTTTAGAGCAAGTAGATAATACACGGCCTCGTACTTCCTATCCATTTCCCGAGTCCATCCCTCTAAGATGATAGGGTCCTCTTCATCGACGTAGAGTAGTGGGTGATATCTAGTAACCCTCCGAAGCCAATTTTTCTAATACCCTCCTATCAGTAATGTAGAGGTGGTGGTGACAACTGATGCTAAGGGACAGACAGGAGTTGATGCCTAACAATCTTGATGAATGCCTCTAAAGCCTCCTATATATGACTGATGCAATCATTAAGTGTCCTAAAAAATTAGCTATAATATAGATAACATGTCAGGAAAAATATTCCTAGCTAACTAACACATATTACAAATAATTACAATTAAAGGCCACCAAGATTACCCAGTCTTGATTCTTCATGAGTTAATCTAGGTTTTTGAAGAATTGGATTTTTCAAATATGAACTAGAACAATGAAATCAAATAAACGATCATTTGAAAAATATATTTTTTTAAAACAAAACATGGTAATTAAAAACAAAGTTCTGATGCCAACTTGTGAAACCCTAAGATTTATTACTGAAAAATTCCATTTTATAGCGAAAGCATAATTTAAATAACTAGGTGTTATCGCCATGATTGATATAAGTCGAGCTTACCATCCCAATCTTATTTTAAACACATGGCTAAATAATTTAAAATGCTCAATAGGATAAAAATAAAAATGAGAGAAGTTTTATAATACTAAATATGACGTTGGAGATTAACTTTAGATTACAATAACAAAATACCACAAAAGAAATTCCATGGTCTATAAAGGGTAAAAATATCATCCAAATAACATTACTCTTTACCCAAACACCAAGTACAGATAAAAGTCACTCTTCCCCACACACTACATCAAACTTAATGAAATCATTGGCTAGATCCTCACAAGCTTGCACAAAACCATCAGGGTTATCTACTCGTGGGAAGGAGCCACACCGATAAAAATGATAATTAGTATGTTATGTACTAAGTAAGGTAACAATATAGTAAAAACTAGGAAAAAATATCATTACGCATATTCACAACGGAAAGTAGTATACATGGGAGATACAAGAATCAACACAAGATAATTATAGTTTTGATTCGTATTATTAGAATATATAAGGATCCATTATTTTATTTATGTTGAGTTCACGGACCCCACTATTCTCAACTAGTGGAATTGTTATTCCACCCCAAGGTAAAATACTCCTTGCCACTATTCGTACTAGTGGAAAGGTTAATAACATACAACCGTGGAAAAATACATCTAGCCACTATTCTTATTGGTGGAATGGTTAATAATATAAATCCCCAAGGTGAATGCTCCCAACTAATGCTCTCATCAAGTGGAATAGACATATATAACAGCACCTGACTTATGTAGTATTCCACTTTACATGATTAGTGTCTTATCAATGAATATAATCATTCTTCATATTCATTTTAAATTAAGTTCAAGGAACCCACAATTCTCAACTGATGGAATGGTTATTATACCCTAGGGTAAAATGCTCATGGCTTATATTCTTATCGGTGGATCGGTTAATAAAATACACCCTGGGGCAAAATGTGCTCGGCTAATATTCTCTTCTAGTAGAATGGATATATGAAACTGGTCCTAACTCATGACCTTTCAATTTAAATTATTAATATCTTATTCATGATTGGTTAATGAGTAAGAAGAATAATTCATGAAAGTCATACATTAATATATATACACCAAGACTACTCTCAAAGATTAAGATGCTCATTTTTCCTTAAAACCCCTAAATTAGAAATTTAAGCATAACTTCCCCTATGTTGATCATTTACCACCAAATTTAGTATATGTTCCTCAAATAAAATTATCATTAACATATATGAAATTTGAGTTCTAAATTCCACATCTTCACATGTGATAATAGCCATATCTTAAAAGTTACTATTTATAAGGCTCCCAAACCCTAATTTTATAGGTAAGTCATAAATCTTTTTAGAAGCCTCATATAATTACCAAATTGAATATACATATTCAAAATACCCATATTAACAACATATACTAAATTCATGGCTTACCTCTAACATTTTACATAGGTGATACTAGCGTTATTGTTTGAAAGCTACTATTCCCAAATTAGGCTATTTCCTCAATGTGAAAAACTTATGACCTTCATTATCACTCTCAAATACTTCACATTATAATTTTAGCATATTTTAATCCATATAACATGTTAAAATACCAAAATTCCCATATTAATCCATAGTGACAAAAATACCCTTAAAAATAGCCGATAACGTTTATTTTATAAAAATTTCATATCCTCAATATTATTTTTTCCAAATACCCCTTGTATCAACATAAATTTTAAACATAATTATTTCTCACTTATAATAATTCATTAGGCCTATACTAATCTCTCACAGTTTATACTTATCCATAAAAAAGAATACATCCTAGCATAATATCATCGTATCAATATATCTTTCAATACTGTCACTTCCTTTCCATCATATAATTCATATCAATATATTATATCAGCATCAACATGAATTCTAGTAATATAATAATAATAATAATATAATAGACATAATCATACAAGAATTTAACACAAAATCCGAAACATCAACTAGTATCCTAATCCGCTTCTTCTATAACTACTAGAATATCACCTAACAACAATTAAAAAGACATAACTAGACTTATTGATATAATTAATGAAGGTTTAAGGTAATGGTAAGAAAAAATAATGGGGAAAAACGAACCGGGGTTCGAAAAACAGGTCTCTGGCTAAGAAGGCTAACAATGACACAAGTTGCCATCATTAGGGAGTGGGCAACGATAAAGAGGAATGAAAGGGTGTAAGGAATGGTAATGCTTGCTGGAAGGGGGTGTATTGAATGGAAATTTTTTCCAAATATGGGGGTGTAGTGAATGGCAGTTATTGCTAAAGCTAGTAGAGTTTTTGAGGATTTTGCCTAAAGGTAGGGGAAGTTTTGGTTGGTTTTGCCAATGGTTAGGAGAGGGTGTTTTTTAGTAGATTTTGCTAAAGTTTGGTGGGTAGGAACTGCAGGTCTTTCTGCAGCTTGGGGGCTCTTTTGCTGATTTTTACTATACCTTGGGTGATGGAATGGAAGGTTTTTCCTATAGTGGTGGATGTGGTGCAACAGGGCTACTGAAGGTAGGTTTTTAGGGGTATTTTTAGGTGGTTTTGGCAATGGAGAGGAGGGGGAAGGAGGAGTGTGTTTGGGAAGGTTTTTTGATAGAAAATTAGAGGAATAAGGAGGTTATTGTAGGGCATTAAATGAGGTATATGTATACATATTTACATACATGCGGAGTGGGATAGGATAAAGGTTATGATTCGGCAAAAATTTAAACCTAACCCACAATTGAAGGAGCTTGGAATTGATGGGGTAGGTGTATGCTTAGTGGAGGGAGGGTAAAGTGATCAGTGTGGATAGAGAAAAGAAAATTTAAATAAGATATGGGGAGGGGAAGGAAAAAAAAGGGAAAAGAAAAAGTGGCAGTTTAGATTAAATAATTATTCTAGATTAGATTTAAGTTAGGAAAAATATTAATAACCCAAAAATAAAAATTTGGATTAGGCTAAGATTTAAAATTAAGGAGTTAGGGTAAGATAAAAAAATGAATACCCGAGATTAGAATTAGGTTTCTATAACACTAACAAATTTTCGAACTTAAAATTTTCATTTTAAAAAGTTAATAGTGGAAGTCAAATCACAAATTGTAAGTATGTCACACCACATCCAACATAAAAGAGGTACTCCCTATGCCTAGTCCATGTCGGGTGCAAGGAAAAAGTGACCTTATACCTAGGAATTAGGTGTGGAAAGCACTTAATTCCACCAAAATACTGGGTACAAAAAAGAGAGAAGGGAATAAATAGTGAAAACAGATGATTAGGAGTCTAAACACGGAGATAGAGATATCAAGATAACCATACCCTTTATCAATACATTCAATGCTCACACAAGGCAAGCACATCAAGCTAACAATCATTAACCATATGCAAAACATAGAAGGTCTGCTAGTAGGAATGAGAAACACCTATAAAACTGGTGATCAATACACTACGTACTTAGTAAGGGAACAATACTATTAAAATAGGAATACTAAGAGCATATGCTTCCACACTAGATAATAAAGGAATATAAACAAGTAGATGAACATGTCTTAAGGCATATTATGATCTAGATCATTTTATTACTTATAGTCCATTTTCATTCTTTTATATGTGATGAGTGCAAGAACCCCACTATTCTTAAATCAGTGAAACGATTTGAAACTTCTTGGAGACAACACACCCGACCTAGTATTATTTTCTATAGAACAGAGGTGATAACATCTTCTTGGGGTAGAACGCTCCTTAGCCACTATTCTACCCAGTGGAACTAGATTAAATCACCATGGTCCTGACTCATGCATTCTTCCACTTGAAATAATTAGTGTCTTTTCAGTAGGTTGTAAAGATGTGTTTTTTATCACGATGAGTAGGCTTCCCACTATTCTCAACTGGTGATACATTTTGAAATTTCTTAGGGACAACACATCTGAGCCACTATTCTTTCGATGGAATAGAGATTACAAACATCATCTAACGACAGAACACTCCTGAGCCACTATTCTACTTGGTGGAACAAGAATACATATATATAGATTTAGCAAAAATAATCACTATGGCCCTACTCACATGCTCTTCCTTTTTAAGTGATTAGTATCTTATGTAAGATTGATTCTCAGGAATATAACACAAACAAAAAAATAAGCATATAATGTAGACCCAAACCTTTAAGTCTTGTCAAACCCTATTACACTTTCTTTTGTGTTCATTCTCCTATGTTGGTTGTTCCACTCATATTATATTACGACATCTCCTAAATTCTATCATTAGTATCACACCCAAAAATCACAACCTAATTTCCACTAGATTGATTTAGTAATCTCCTCCCTATGTATATATATTACACACTGAAGTATCCAAGTCTAAATCACATAAAATTGTCATGACATTTGATATGAAATATTCATCATTTCTAATTTTCAATAGTTATTCACTAATCCATGAATATGGGATAATAATTTTAACATCTCAAGATGACTAGTCCAAAATTTACTATTAAACATATATAAACCCCAAATTAATGATAATATTCCCATGAATTACTCAAGTTTCCCTTTAAGCATAATTGGCCCCTTTATTTTATAAAATATTTTACCTTCCATAGAAATTAATTTTCCAAGTCCCCATTAATTATCATACCTCATGAGAGACCTTAAGTCCATTTACCACAACTTATTCAACTAACATTTTATATCATAATACATAATTTCACAACTATGATATTATCATCATTCGATCCAAATTTCATACTATGAAAATATTTCCACAAGTATCATATTATCATCATTCAGCCATAGATATATCTCCACAAGTACAACATTAACATCACTTAACCCATATTTCATTTTATAAGATGAATTCTCACAAATATGATGTTATTGTAATAATCATCACATAATGGTATCTCTTACAAATCTTATTTTTCTTCAACATGACATTCATGTCATCCCAAATCATCAATATCCACATATGTTACTTATTATAGCAGCAATATCATGAAGACACATTCATTCATATAAGCAATTATCCTCAAAAGTCCTTAGCATCAAATATTATCCTTACCAACTAGGACATCGGCCTCTAAGCATGCAAAATCCTAGACTTCCTCCTCCAAAGCTACTAAAAAACCACCTATGAAAAATAATAAAATTACAGTTAGACTTGAAGAGTTAAATTGAAGGGGAAAATCAAGTTAAAGAGGGTAAAATTAGGTATAACCGTAGTCAAATAAGAGCTTAAGATGTGTAGATGTGTAGAGGAATGTGTGGTGGAGCTATGGTAAAAGTTTGGTGGTGTTTGGTTGAGGTTTGGGGATGACAATTGTAATCCCCCGAAATTTTCAAAAGCTTATATTTTAATAAATAAATTTTATTTGGGATAAGTTAGCCCTTAAATCTATTTAATTTAATTATTTTATGGATTTTTGAACATATAAGATTGGATAAAAATATTTAATAAATTAAAATGAATATTTTGTCATTTTATCACACCCTTATTATTTAAATAAATTTTCAAACCCTTATTTTACTTAAATTATCTTTTTTAAACCCTTATACTTTAATTATATTAAACTAAATTACTAAATCAATGTATTACCCAAAATATATTATGATATGAATCTTAAGAATTTATATATAACTAATTTTGATAATTTCTGTGAATTATTTACTTATAATTGTTTGTCTTATTTGGTGAATAAATAGGAGTGTAATGCAGTATATGAACTCTATGGATCTTTGGATGCAGCTGTTGGAATGTGCAGATTATGTAATTTTTGTTAATCAATTGTAATCCCATATGGAGCATTCGCCTTAGGCTGAACCGGCGAATCGAACGTTGTGCTCGATTAATCTTTCGATCCTTTCGTGAAACCCTAATAGGTTTCCATCTTATTATATTGCATTATCTTATAAATTAAATTATTCTTTTTTAATCCCAATTTTCATTCTCTCTTACCTTTTTCCCTTTTTCCTTCTCCTTTTCTTTCTTTTCTCTTTTCTTTCTTTTTCTTTTTCTTTAAGCTGTCGGCTGGCTGGTCTGCCTCTTCCCTCCTGTGCCTGGGCCACTAGCCCATTCTCGCCTCCTTTCCTTTTCTTTCCCTCGGCCTAGCTCCCTTCCTTTTTTTCTTTTTCCTTTCTTCCCTTCCCACGTCGCCCGTCTTGCCTCTTTTTTTTTCTTTCCCTTCTTCCCCAACGAGGTCGGCCCGCGATATTTCCCCCTTCCACTGGCTTGTTCGCCCGTCATATGCACCCAACCCCCTCCCTTTCTTCTTCTTCTTTTTCTTTCTTTCTCCTTCCTCCATCCCCGACAAGAATCTTAGCCATCCACCTGCAACTCCCTCTCCCCATTGCTTCCCCTATCTCTCTCTCTCTCCCTCTCGTCGTTTTCTCTACACCATCCCGGCCCCCACCATCCCTGTCTCCCTTCCCCCATACCTGACCATACCTCCCTTCTCCCTCTCCCTACCACCGCCATTCCTCTACCACCCTACCGCCACCCCTCGAGCACCTTATCCCCTCCTCTCTCTCCTTCTTCTTTTTCTTCTTCCCCTCTTATTCCATTCAGCCATTTTTCGAGCCCCATATTCCTTGGTCGAGCCTCCTTTTCCCCCTTTCTTCTCCTCCTCTCTCTCTCCTTATTTTTGTTTCGCTGCCCATCTCTGCCGCTATTGCCACCTCAACCACCACCTGCGCCACCCTCTGCCACCCTCTACCTCACCCCCAAACCATCACAACCCCCATTGAGCCACCTTACGACCTCCTTCTTCCTCCTATCCTCTTTTTCTCTTCTCTCCTACCCTTCTCGGCATCCACCCTATGCCACCTGAGCCACCAAACCAATCCTTGCAACCCCCTCTACCATCCCCAATCCTACTTTGGCCGAAGACACCACCCAAAAGCCTTCATTTTCCCTTTCCATTTTTCTTCCTCACCAGCCCCCATTCCGACTCCCTCCTCGGTCGCTACCTTCCCAGCCTTGCTGCCGCCGCTTCCACCGCCTTTAGCCACCTTCAACCCATCCTCTACCACCACCTACACCCCCTTTCCACGTTTGCACCATTCCCTTGCCCCAAATCCCTCCCCATCATGTCTTTTTCTTAGCCGCAAACCACTAACCAGAAAGTGCCCAATTTTCCCTTTTCTCACCACCTTCAAGCCCCCTCCTCCTTCTTTCTTTGCATGCAGCTCATGCTGCATGAGCAAGATGAGCTTCTGCCTTTGTTGATTAATTTGGGTAATCATTTTTAAGGTACAATATCATTTTGATTCAAATATTTGATTAATTAAGCATTATAAAGTTTTATACTTTGATTTTTATTATTTCTAACATAACAAACCTTGATAATATTTTTATGTATTGGTTTTGATAATCAAATCTTGAACCTTTAATCGGAATACTAGTACGGATCATTTTTACGAGAATCAAGGTAACCGTTAAATCTCACTTAAACGCATGGATTAACGTGTGTTAACACGTTAGGATTTAATATGTTATTATGCTTATTAGATGTTGTTTAATATCATATGCATAGTTTATTGTGATGTTTGATAAAAAGATGTATGTAGGTTATAAGTTATGTATGGAAATATTATTTAAGGTAACAGTTTGATGGTTAATGAAAATGTTAAGTATTATCCATATTGTATTATGGTATTATGATCTTTATTGCATGATTAATATTTTGTGAGTCTTAGGGGTATTTTAGTAATATATCTTATACAAGAATATGGCCTAATATATATATGGTTGCTAATAAGTATTGTATTAACTATAAAAGTTGTGGATGTGGTGTTAATATTAATCTTTTATGTAGTAATAATAATAACTTGATATAAGTGATCTACTAAGGGGTAAAATGGCAACTTTAAATTAAAAAGGGTATTATGGTAATTTTGGAGGCAATGGAAAAGTGGCAATTTGGTAATTAAAGCATAAAAGAGTAATTTTGGAATTAATGGATAAATTGGTAATTTTGGAAGTAGAAAGGGTAAAGTGGTAAATTGTAAATGAAAAAGGGCAAATTCGTAATTTTGGAATTAAGAGGAGTAAAATGGTAATTTTGTAATTAAAGGCAAAATAGTAATTTTGTAATAAAAGGGTAAAATGGTAATTTTGTAATTAAAGGGAAAAATTGCAATTTTTTAATTAAAGGGAAAAATTGTAATTTTTTAATTGAAAGGTAAAATGGTAATTTTGTAATAAAAGGGAAAAATGGTAATTTTGTAATAAAAGGGTGAAATGGTAATTTTATAATTAAAGGGGGAAGAGGGTAATTTTTAATTAAAGGATAAAATGGTAATTTTCTAATAAAAGGGAAAAATGGTAATTTTCTAATAAAAGGGTAAAATGGTAATTTTGTCATTAAAGGGTAAACTAGTAATTTTGTGATTGAAGGGAAAAATGGTAAGTTTGTGATTAAAGGAAAAAATGGTAATTTGGAAATTAAAAGATGTAAAATTGTAATTTCGTAATTAAGGATAAAATGCTAATTTTATAAGTAGAAGGGTGTTATGGTAATTTTTGGAAGTTAAGGGGTAAAATGGTAAATTTGAAAGTAAAGGGGTAAAATGGTAATTTTTTAAATAAAAGGGGTAAAAGTAGGAATTATAAAGGAATAAGTTGGAAATTATAATAATCGAGAAGGGTAAAATGATAATTTAATAATAGAGAAGGGTAAAATGGTAAATATGATAAATGTGAGGGGCAATTTGGTAATTTATCCAACTAACGGGGTAATTTGGTAATTAGGATATTGAACAGGGGTAATTTGGTAATTTTGTAACTAAAGGGCAATTTGTTAATTATAATAAAGCAAATGGGTAAATTGGTAATCTAACCAACCAAATGGGAAATATATTAAGTGTAACAATTACCAAGGGTAATTAGTAACCTAATAAGGGTAGGAGATAACTCAGTAACTTAAACCGAGTAAGGGTGTAGCTAAAGCCGAATGTGTGCTATATGTCTTACATGCCTTGGGTGTCCCATATAATTATATGCCATGTTCTATATGCTATTACTTTAACTGTTTCATCTATGGCATTGCTTGGAACCGAGGTGTGTTTATGTTCTCTTTTGGTATGTGCTGATATGGATATGCTCTGAGTTATGATGTGATGTGATGTGGCCCTCTAGGACATGCATGCTAGGATGATTATTATGGTGATGTGGGATGGAGGCATGATAAGAGTAATGGGAGAGAAGGATAACCAAGGGGAAGTAAGTTGGCTAATGTTTGTATAGGAGGAACTAGGGTTTGCATGAGATGGTTAGAGTCCCATGGGAGCAAACTTTATGCATGGAAAGTTGCCTCGGGGAATGAGGAAGGTAATAAAAGCGTTGTTTGAGTGTCTGGGGGCTTCGAGCGAAAAATAGTACGTAGGACAGTATAAGGGTGTGTACGAGACTAATCTAGGGTTGGGAGGAAACCCTAATGTGAGAAGGTGGAAAAAGAAAAAGAAAATAAAAAAATAATAAACGAGAATGAGTGGGGTAGAAAGTGAGGGTTGGATATAACGGTCGCGATGCGTGGACTATTGAAATATTTTGGATTGTATAAGGTAGAGAAGGATGGGCCACATAGGCCCGGATTAGGGTTTTGGAGAAACCCTAGAGTAAGGTGGTGAGTGGGCT
Source organism: Tamarix austromongolica (assembly GCA_039764185.1). Lineage (NCBI taxonomy): Eukaryota > Viridiplantae > Streptophyta > Magnoliopsida > Caryophyllales > Tamaricaceae > Tamarix > Tamarix austromongolica. Next base: position 86,987,082 of record CM077811.1, on the reverse strand, counting down.
TGACCCACACACTTAGGAGTCAGGTTCCCAGTGTTAGTAAGTGGGTTAAGGGAAGGATGTTTGGGTGAGTTAGGAGGCGTCGAGTCTCAAAATATGGGGGGAGCCCTCTTAGGAGGATAATTATAGCTGAAGTTAGCCATGGATGTCTAGGACGAAACTTGTTGATTAAGATACTATAAAATACTAATCATGTAAAGTGGAAGATTATTGAGTCGGGTCCAACTAATCCACCGGTTAGGAATAGTGGTTAGGTGCATTCTACCCTATAAGTGATTCATCCACCGGCAAGTAATAGTGGTGTGGACTTTGTCCCGCAAGTGACAGGGCCACGGTAATAATAGTGGGGGATCCCGAGCTCAATAAATCAAACCCTAATTTGTTAAGAGGAGTGAAAGACACTAAGTACTTACAGTGGAATACCATAAGAGTCGGAGCCAGACCGATCCACTTGCATAATAGTGGCCAGGAGCATTTTTCCCCAGATAGATCCACCAGCATATAATAGTGGTTAGATGTGTTCTGCCCTATAAATGACCTATCCATCGGCTATAATAGCGGGGTTCCCGCACTCTCATGGAGATTATAATCTAAGATGATTGATTAATAATGGATTGATGGCCTTAAGGACTTATAAGTATCGATTATTCAGTATGGCATTTTAATATTTGGTTGACTTATTAAATATGTGAATGGAGGAAAGTGAATGTTATGTGTACACCATTAATATCTGATTGACTTGTTGAATATGTGAATGTATGGATCTAAATATTATGTTTGCGCTTGTCGTTATGTATAGATAGAATAGAATAACATGTGTTACATTGTGTACCTACTTTTAAGTGTGTTTTTAAAGGGTTAATTAGTACCTTAGTACTAAAGGGTTCCATTCACAGGGCTCCTACCTATTCAATGGCAGTACCCCTTGCAGGTCGTATTCGGTATTACTCAAGTGGGCCATGGGAAAAGAGCGTAAGGAACTATCCAGAAATTTTAGGATTTTACTCCATCTCCTTTAAACCCACAATTTCTATGTATTTGTAGTCTTGAACCACCATTGGCAGATTATATTCTTGTAAAATGTTTACTTGCACTACTCTGATTTAAATATTTTTGAATTTCTCATAAATTGTGTTTTACTCTTTTAGTCTTAGCACTTGGTACTGGAATAGTAGGAGTGAACCGGTCTGGTACTATGTGTGGCGGTAATATCCCCAGAATTCACAGTTTATTAATTTCCTTCTGCTAATTTTCTTTTAATTAAATGAAATTTTTTAGTAGTGAATTTTGGGGGTGTTATAAAAATAGGGATAAAAATCCAAAGGAAAGAGTTTGCATTGCTATGCAGTAGGCGGTGCAGCTTTTGGTTGAGAGAAAATGGAATGCACAGCCAGGCAGTGCGAAATTGCATGGCCATGCGGAATTAGGATGAGAGGAATTTTTTTTGCACGATTAGATGGTGTAAGGATTGTATGGCTGTGTAGTAGGGGTTTTATGTAGTGCATGGCTGCATAGTAGATGGTGCACCGGTCATGCACTCTATAATGTTGCAGTACATGAGAGGGAGAAAGAGGGAAAAGAGGCAACGATCGATGGTGAGGGGGAAGGTTGGGGCAACCTTGCTGGTTAATGCACTAAACAAAGGGAGCGAGTGGTGGCTAAGGTGGTGCACGGTGGAGGAAGATGGTGGTGTGAAAGCAAAAATAGGGAAAGAAAAGGGAAGAAGAAGAAGAAAGGGAGAAGAAAGGAAGGAGAAGGGTGAGGGAGCTTGGAAGTGGCTCTTTGGCACAAAATATTAGTAGAGTGAGGCAAAACCAAAGAGAAGTAGGGAGACTATGAGGTATATTTATAACAAAAGAGAAGTAAGGAGAGTGTGAGGTATATATATATTTGCATGTGTGCTTGAGTGGTATGATTCGGGGAAGGAAGAAAAACAATAGGGGTGGTGTGAGATAGGGAGGATGGTGATGGTGTAACTGCAAGTTGATGGTGATGGCTATAGAGGATGGCTAGGGAAGTGTTGCATAAAGATGGAAAGGATAATAAGGATGTAGTGAGATGAGGCGATGCGCCTAGGGTGTAGGTCTACAAAGATGGGAGAAGGAGGAGAAGAAGGGGAAAGGTGATGGGTGATGGATAAAGGTGTGCAAAGGTTATGGGTGGTGGTGCAAGTGGGTGGTGCAAAAGTTGTAGCAAAGGGGTTGGCATGGGAAGGAGAAAAAGGAAAGAAAAGAAAAGGAAAAGAGAAAGGGTTGAGGGGATTAGTTTAGGATAACTTTAGATTAGTTAAAAATAATTAGGATTAGCAAAAATTTTAGCGGATTTAATTTTGATTTGCAAATTACAGTTTATCAAAGTTAAGGTTTCGAAATCGGTTAAAATATCGCGAATAAGGATAGATTAAGCCTAATATAGGATTTATTAGGATTAGAATCAAATTAGGTGCTAATGATGTGGGATGAGATTAATTAAATTTTTAGAGTATTATAGTTTCAATATTAATTACTCAAAATTAGGTTTAGCTAATATCTAATGATTTGATTTGAGTGTTAAATTACATTATATTCTATTAGTAATTCCAAATCTTGGATAATACTTAAATATTTAATCAAAGTTTGCTCACCATGTGCAATCTCATTTCAAGTCATACACTTACATACATGATCATATGAAATAAAATTTGATGAAAAATAATTAGTGTTTAGACTTTAAAGTATATATATATAATTTATCGGATTAGTTATTATTTTTATTATTCATATTGAACATTATATTTATTTGATTTTCTTATTAATTGGATTGGTTAATTGAATCAAAAAATATTACTAGATTAGTAATTTAATTTTTCAAACTCAATTGGATTATCAGATATTGTATAGCATAAACTGCCTTAATGATAATAGATAATTTTTTTTATTAAATAGACAATATATCATAAGTAAATCTGAGTTTAATTGTATAAAGGGATGCTATGAAGCGGACATGTTCAAACTTCTATGGCTAACATAAAAAATACTTTATGACAACATTATCTTGTCAATTCTTTATATCCCTTTAGTTAATATGTCATCAAACCTCTATTATTTCAATATTATTATTCAACTAGTGATTAGCTTCTTGTATTTATTATTAATAATTAGTTTCTTTTTTAATTTGAAACTAAATAAATAATTTGATAATTAAGCCCCCTAAATATTTTCTGCTTATTTATATATTTATGGTCTTATTTAAAATTTCGACTAGAACAATCACTATACTATTATTGTTTGAGCAAGTGCACTTCAACGATCCTACCAAAAAGTCATTGCACATCAATGACATTTCTAGCTTTCCTAGGAGATTAAGAATTAATATTTCAACCATCAAAATATATGTTAAGTTAATTGAGGTATATGTATACTATAGCTTTCTTAGTTACAATTTTAAAGGTCATTATAATAATATTATTAAATACACAAATAATTTAATAAAAAAATGAATCAACTTTTCAAGCTGAAATTATTTTGGAAGGTGATTTGTTTCCTTCACTTGAATGTGTTAGTACGAGTAAAAGAATACTTTCAAAAATGTTTTTGAATAACTTGACTCATAAGTAGTTATAAATGAATAAATATTTGGAATAGAATGCTACGATAATCGTACCATTCTTCTTTATTTTCCAAAGAAATTACGATACATGTGATCATGTGAGCTTTCTATTGATAAATTTTCTTGATATTTCTTACTAGGAAAATTTTTATGCAACCACACGAACTTAAATTGAAAATTTTGAAAATGATCCCTCAAATAAAATAAGCATCCCAAATTCTATTAATCATTTTCTAAATTATACTCATTATAATGTATTTGATTCTAGGTGAATGAACCTTACATAAAACAAGAATTTAAATGTTTAGGATATCACTTTTTATTCATATAAATATATAGATAAGCACACCACACACATATAGTTTTCATGTGTACTGTGCCTCTTATAAAATATGTGTGTGTGTGTGATAAAATTAGGTACTTAAAATAATCTATCTAACTTTATTTTGTGAAATATCCATTGTTAAGGGATGCGTATATAATTAGGGGACAAATTATCCTAGATTTTGATATACTTTGATCATTTTATATAACTAGGCCTAATCAAGTTTACTTTGGATAGTTTAGTAGTAATATAATCTCGGATCATTCTATAATATTGGGTTGTGTTGGGTTAAGAATAGATGAACACAAGTTATGATAAATTCAAATTATTTTACTTTGATTTATGTGTGGGTATGGTTCGAATAAGTTCTAATTGTTCTACCTTTCAAGTTAGCTTGTATCGGATTCATGTTATTTTAAATTGGAATCATATTTGTACCATATTTTTTCTTTTCAATGTGTATCATGTTTATTTATTTTAAGATTGGTCATAATAGTTTACTCTTACCTTTTTAGTTCAATTATATTGAACACAAACCCATATAATTTTTACCATTATTTTATCTTTATAGGTGTTGTGAATTTCTAATTGATATTTTATATTAAAAAGTCTTTTCAATTAAATTATTTACTATTACATTTTAAGCAGTAACTTTGAATTCATTTTCATTTTAAGCTAGATTATATCAAGTTTGAGTATTATTTTAATTTTTTTGTTATATTTTTATGTTATCTAGTCCTTACATAAAATGGACATATATTCACCATTAATAATAGATTTGGAAGACCACATGGGTACTCTAAAGGGGGTAAATAGAGTATTTAAAATAATATTGCCAAATTAAAATTTTGTAAGAAATAAGTAGAAGGATGACAAAGAGTAAACATGTAATTTATAGTGGTTCAAGAAACTCTACAAAGTTTCTCTACATCTACTATAAAAAAGGTTTAGTCTTTTGGCTTTAAATTTCTCTTTAGTTATCCTCTCTAGATTTATGAGACTACAATATCAATGATCTTCTTAGGAATGCTAGATAACATACCAAATTTTACTTGTGTTTGAGATGAAAAGTTTAAATGAAAATAATAAGAGTCTTCACTAGATAGCATATTAAATTAAGTAATCACTAGTAAAGATTTTTATCTAATTAGAGAAATATTAATTATAAGTGTATGAGAACTCTAGGTAAATATGAAGAATAAATTGAGTACTAGAGAATTTTAATTTAGATTTGAATGTGTTGATTCAAAACTCTCTTTGATTCTTTGTAAGATGTGAAAATGATGATTTTAGAAGAGTTTTGCTAGCTTGATTGATTTTCATTGAAGTCTAAAAACACTTATTTATAAGATTAAAAAATGAGAAAAATTGCCACTAACCGTTGGGTGTAAAAATTAGTCCCACACTCAAGCTACAATGGAAAAAAAATATCAAAAATATCTTGACCAGTAAATCGATTTTCAAACCTGGTGGCTGGTTTGGAAACAATTTGATGGGTTTAAAACCAATCAATTAGTCGACTAGTTTTTAGCACTACGCACCTTTACAAAAAAGATAATAACTTCAGCTATAAAGGTCTAAATTGAGTGCTAAATATTTTTTCTATGAAGTACACATCTTACACTATCCAGTTAGTACTATTAATATAAAAATATTGTCTACAAAATTAATGGAAATTTTTTAAAGTCAGATTGCATGTAAAAAACCTCAAAGTCAAATTAATTTAAGACAGCATTTTACACAAATAATTGGAAATATTTCTTATGTATGAAATCACTTTAAGATCTTTCAAAATTTTTTTTGAATAGGATTAGAAATATCAAATCATTTAAAATCATTTAAATATCTAAGTACTCAATATATAAATCATATATACATAAAATATATGACTATAACATAACCTTTGAAGCTTGAGTCTTGGAATCTTGAGCACACTTGCTGAGTCCTTTATGTTTTGTGTATTAAATATATAAAAGTACTTGAAGGTAGAGTCTTATTTTGACCTCCATATTAATTTTTGGTTTGTGCTTGGGATATGATTTATAAACTTGATCTCCTTAGCACTCCTTAACTTAATTATGAGTTGAGTAGTTCAAATTTCGCTATGATATATATATGCAAACTTCACAACATAAGTCAAATTTATAATTAAGTCTGTTATCATAAGAACAAAGGTTGATTGACCTATGTGGTCAATAATATTATTCACATCAGATTAACAAAATTTTAATAATGATAATAGAAATACAAAATCAATAAGAAAACTGTTATAATGATAACAAAAAAACATTAGTAATGATAGTAATAATAGTATTTATATAAGTGGTAATAATAATAATAATAATATCACATTAATTTTTTTAATCTTGGTTACATCATATCAAAACATATCATATTATATAAAACAATGATATTGTAGAATGTTCTCTAATCTAAAATATGTATATTGCTTCAACTTAGCTAGGTGATTGTTTTGCTACTATTGAATGAATAAAATGAGGGTGAAGGTGTGTTAATTCATGTTAGCCTATTGATGCTTAATGGATGGTAGGACACCATGTATTATATGGTGACTTTCTTTATTGATTTTCTCAAACAATCTTCTTTAGAAAGGTAGATATAGTAGCAAGTTACTCTTGTTGCATAAGTTTTCTTAAGGCCTATTATTTCATGCCTATATCAATAATATATAATAATAGTGATAGAAACAATAGGAAAATATTAATAATGGCATTAATTATGGTAAAGTAGTAATAACAAGTTATTCAAAAAAATCATTTAACTTGAAATAACATCACATAAGCAAAAAAGAAGTTGATCAGAAGAAGCAATCTTCTTTCTTTTATCTCTTTTGGAAGAATTTCCAACTTAAGTTACCAATTAGTGGTAAACATACTACTTTAGATCATTTGAGTATGTTTAGAGAAATGTATACATTTTTTTATCTTTTAATCATGAATGGAGGAAGTGAATATGATCACATAACATTACATAATGATGATTTTACTCAAATATTCTAGTAGATTATTTTTGGATTATGTTGGATTTTAAATAAGTATTGGATAAAGTTGGGTCTTTTTTATGTTTATAAATTTTGGGATCATTTGGGGTATTGGTCTGATGTTGCATTAGGTAAAATACGTATCGGACTCATAATTACTTGAATTCATATTCGCTATCAATTTGATATTCAATTGGATCGGATTTGTTTTATATTCCTAATTTCTTGTATTATTTGAAGTAAATTTTTATAAAGATTGAATGACTTTTGTAGGTTATCTCGGTTTGGGTCAACTTTTACAAACTTAATATACATTTGATGTGCGATAATTATAGCAAAACTAAATTTACATGAAAATTATCAGGAAAATGTACATATCTTTCATATAATTAAATCAACCATACAGCCATAAATAAATTACAATTTTCCCTAAGAAATTACAGATAATCTTGGGTAATTTTTGCGGAGTATAAAGTGGTATCAAAGTGAGGGGGCAGGAAGGAGTGTAATCTAACAGCCTTCCCACGGTCGCTGAATTTTTTTAGCGAGATATGACGCATTAGGTCCGGTGGCGAGGAGGGAAAGTGGTAGCAATCAGAAGATATGTTGGCACCAGAGGCCTTCCAGCACATACATCGTGGAAGGAAAAGAGGCCTATCCATCATAATGTGTATAGGGAAGAATGTGCGGCCGCTGGACTTCAAACTTTGCAAGTCTTAAGTGCTACTTATCAATCAGAAGTCTTTCTTTTTAATAGCCAGGCATGAAACGTCTAATGGCAAAGTAAAAAAAAAAAACTAATGATAATTCAATACCGTAAATGTGGGTTAAGAGTGCTCTTATTGTCAAACCCATCGTCATATTTGACGGGAGAACATCATGCGTTGGCAAATTTCCACATACAAGCTCCATTTATCATGTGGAATTATCGCACCCACATACCGTCTAGGGAGCTTTAACTCAACCCCATTAATACATTTGCACGAAACCGACCGCTAGTGGTCGTTGAAATCATACCACACGCCTTTTATGATCCACGAAATGTTTTTTTTTTTTTGCAAAACGAAAAAAAATTATAATTTTTTGTATTTAATTTAGATGAGATAATGAAATAAAAAATAAGTAAAGAATAAAATTACTAAATATTAACTATATAATTTTATTTTAGGAAAGTTTGAATATTTTTTATTTTAATTACTTTCTTAGAAACAAATAGAAACTTACTAAATTCTTTTAATCTTGTCGCTCTTTCTTGTTTATTTTTTTTCTCTTTTTTATGTCTGTTTGTCTATCTAGCTTCTATGTTTCACTTTATATATAGTTATTGTACATAGTAAGCATAATATAAAAAGAAACATGAACAAAAAATTTACCCTCGTCCCGGATCTAAAGAGGGATGGAAAATGTAATATTCTAAAAAGTTACTTAGCCTAATATCTTATTATTAATGCCCTAGTTTGATTCTAATCTCAATTCACCTTGTCTTAGCATTAACCCAATTACTTAATTCTAAACCTTTAACTAAATCCGAAACCTTGAAACGAATAAATCATTTACTGTAAAACATACTCAAAGTCGCTAATATTTCCATTAATCGTAACTATTTTGGTTCATCTAAAACTACCTAGAATAATCCCCAATCTTTTTCTATTTTTCCTTTTTCTTTTTCTTTTTCTTTTTCTATTTCTCCCATCTATCTAAGCCAAAACAATTGATTTGTTGCAACTTGCATCCCTCTCCACTTGCACATCACCTATCATTTTTATGTAGACATCCATTGATGTGGTTTTATCAAAGTAAATGGAAGGTTGGATCGAGGATTGTATGAGAAAATATCACCCACGAATTAATGCAAAAGAAATGATGTGTTAAGGATGATTATTAATGAAGAAATCGAAGGATAAAGATGAAGGCCTCGACAGATTTGAAGGTGTGTTCAATTCTATCTAGTTGAGTGTTGATGTTGAAGGATATTGCCCCGGGCTTCCTTGCTCCAAAAATACTCAAAAGATAGGACTAGACTTTAGTTAACTTTGCTCAAAGTTTGATGAAAAGATTATGATTCATTCTCATTCAATTCTCTTCATACAAAGCTGCGCACAGAGGCCTTATATAGAGGAAGGAAGTAGTCAGTGGTTAGCTATCCTAAACCAACCGATTATTCCCTCTTAATTGAGCCCATTAACCATGGTTAAATTAAGCCCATATTAACCTTAATCCAAAGCATAATATCATTGGTTAAATAATACTAAAGATTAATATTACAAAGCTATATAATTGACCAAGATACATACATAAAATTATATGAATACGCTAACTTACATAAAATACACTTAGGGTTAGGGTTTACAACAAGTTAATAAAAATAATGAATATCATCACTTTATCTTCTTGTTCTAATGTACCATCCCATGTATGTCATAGTCTTGCATACTTTGAATACTTGTACACATCATAGTGTATGAACATCTTCTTCTTGCAAATATGTAACATACCTACAAAAATAACCTAAATGTTTTTCAATATCAAGCATATAAGAATTATCAAGAATATTTAACATGATAGGCTCCAACATTAAGAAAGCTAAATCTTCCTTACCTTGAGAATTAATATGAACATGACAATCATTAGGTCCATTGGATGCTCCTGCATCATACATCAACTATCAACCTTCCTTCTTCTTCTTCTTCCTATGCTTACGCAAACACACTCACAACCATTGCCATCACCTACTATTTTTTCAAACACTCGACCATCATTTTCCTACACCACCCCTTATGCCCAAATTGCACCATCACTCATCGTACGTCTCCCCTTAATTTTCCTTTCTTTCCTGTTTGTACCAGCCACACACATGTGTATATATATATATAAAGCATTCCCCTTTCTTCCTCTTAGTTTAACCTATACTATGACATTTTTGTGTCCTGAAATATTACCTGAGCACCCCCTCTCCCTTTCTTCTTCCTATTTGTACCCTATATTTACTTGTGCACCACCATTTCCACAACCATGCGCCACCACAAGCACCCAAAACCATTGGGTTAACCACCCAAGGTCGCCCCAACCTTCCCCCGCACCGTTGTCGGCCATCACTATGTACTATTACCTCTATTTGCTTCTTCTTCTCCTCGCCTATGGCATTTTAAGGAAGGTAAGGCCTGAAGCATGACCCTGTAACACTAAAAATTCTTATTGTACACCTATACAACCGAGCACAACTTGCACATGCACCCTTGCGTGCCTACACACAACCTAAATGTACACCCATGTGCACCTATTTGACTTACGACCTATTAGCCTAGTGATAGAGCATGACTATGCCACTTTGCATTGCCTAGCCACACACAATATTCTCTCTCTACTAGGGTGTGCACCACCTACCATATAGTCGTGCAACCATCATTATTTAGCTGCGCACCTCAATTTTGACCTCCAATCCTTGTCCCAACATCACCAAAATTTTACCATAGCTCTACCACATATTCCTTTACATATCCATAGATATAAAGCTTCCATTTGACTTTGGTTATTTTCATTTTTACTCTATTTACCTTAATTTCTCTTTTGGTTATACTCTCCAAGCCTAAAAATTGATTTTTTTTATTATTCATATGTGATATTTTGATTAGAAGAAGAAATCTAGGATTTATGTCCTTAGAGCCCATTATCCTAGTTGATATGGAAACTATTTGATGTTTAGGGTTTTTATATTTCTTTTTTCATATATGGTTATGTGTGTTTTCAGGATATTGTTATTATATGTTTTCATACATGTTGATCATGATACTTTTTGATGATATTGTGATAGTATGGATATTATATTTGAAAGAAAGTAATAATGGGTAAGAGGTATAGTTATAATTTTATTGTGATAATAACATATGTGTGGAATCATACATCTTATGGCATGAAATATGGGCTAAATGAGTCTCGATATGAGGACATAAGAATTTTTATGAGGTATAGTGATGATTGGTAGATTTGAAAAATAATGTGTGTTAAAGGTACAAGATTATATAAAAAAGTTTATTATTTGTCCTTTAGGGTATTTTGGTCATTATGAGTTAAGAAGGCAATTTTGGTATTTTATGTGTTAGATGCATTAGAATAGAATAATGATATCATGAGAAATGCTAGGAAGTGTTACTATTTGTTTGTGGACCTTAACAAAATTAATGGTTAATTAAGGCATAATAACTTATAACAATAATGTTATTATTCCATGGGTAAAATCAAGAAGGTCTTAGAATTTTGGATATATTGCTAATAATTGGCCTTATGATGTTGTTTATTAAACTTGGTCATCAAGTGAATCTTATGAAAGGAATTATAACTACTTATCAAATTATGGTTTTTTGTAATTCTATGAATAGAACCTTGGATAAGATTATTAAGTAATGTGTATGGTGTGGGTGTTAGATTTTACACTATGGGTATGATCATACTGATGAGATTTGAGGATGAGATAATATAATTTGTGGTGGAATAATCAATATGGGAGAATGAATGCTAAAAGGTGTGTAATTAGGGTTGGAAAAGATTTAAGGACTATTTCTTGAATTATGTGTCTCTTTACATTAATATGTTTGATGCCTAAGAACTTATCTTGAATAAGATACAAAATACCAAACTATAAACGTACGCGAGTAGGGCTAAGGTGAAATATATATCTATCTGATTCCATTTGGGAGAATATTGGTTGGGGAGCATTATGCCTCGAGAAGGTGATGTTTTTAATCTCCGTTCCACCAGATAGCATTATGACTTAGGAGAATTAATATGTTTTAGTCCGCTCAACCTAGTTAAGAATAGTGGGGCCTCTAATCATTATGAAATGAAGATATAACAATATAATCTATGGAAAATATAGCAATGAATTAATGTGGAAGAATATGAGTAAGAACAAAGGTGTTGTTTTTATATGTCTCATTCCATAGAGATAAATAGTGGGAGCATTTTGCTCGAAGAAGGTGATCTTTTCAAATCTTTTCCACCAAATGATAATAGTTGTTCTAGTTTGTTATCCCTAGGAAGGTGCTTTAAACCGTTCCTCTAGTTTAAGAATTGTAGGATTCATGCACTAAACATATCTAAAAGAATGAAAATGGATTATATCTAATAAGAGACTTATATCATTTTTTGACTTATGTTAGGTTTTAATTATCTCCTTATATACTTATTATCTATTCTGAAAGCATATGTTATTTCCATCCTTATTTTGATAGTGTTGTTCCCCTACTCAGTAGGTGGCGTATCAATAACTAGTTTTGTGGTTGTTGGTCATTCTCATGAGGAAGAGACCCTGATTCTTATGTGTAGGTCTCAAAAGACCATCTAGATGATTATGCTATCCAAGATGCCTTGTGTAGGGATGAATGATTTCATCTATATGAAGGGTTGGGTGAAGAGTATTGTTAGTTGGTAGTTGTATTTAACTAATACCTTTTTGGATTCTTAATCCATAGTATCCCTCCTTTCGTATTTTTTATTTCAAATTAGAGTCAAACTCCTAACTCCTTATTATATTATAAATGTTCTTTTATTTCTAATTTTCTTGTCTTAATTTAAATAATTTAGCCTTGTGATTGATGTCAGGATAGTTAAATAAACCAAACTTATATCAATTATGGTGGTAACCTCCAATATTTTACTTATATGCTCCTTTGTGAAATAAAATTTTTAAGTAGTTAAAAAAATCGAGCTATTACAAGTTGGTATCAGAGCTTTTAGTTTTGATTAACATGTTTTAGTTTTCAAAATTAAGTTATCAACAATTCCTCATGTTATCTTTAATAGGTTATTTCATATTTCAGAAAAATTCAGTTTCCTTTCGAAGACCTAGATTAACTTGTGAGTAATTGAGGATGGGTAGCTTATGTGGCCTTGAAATGTGAATATGTGCATTATGTGTTAGTAAGTTAGGAAGGTTTTTCCTTAACAAATTTTCTATCTTACAGCTCATAAGTTGTTATGGTGCTCAAATGCTTCATTGGTTACTTATAAAAGATCTTTGAGGCATTCATTGTGTTCGTCCAACATCAACATCAATTGCTACCACAACCTCTGCATTACCCACAACCAATAGATGGTCTTAAGTGGAATAATCTAAAAGAGTTCATGTAGTTAACTTAATGAAGCATGATGGTGAGGCAGTACCACGCCTTTATATAGAGTTGTTGATGTTTGCATTAGAGATCACTACTAGTGAGTCGAATATGGTCTACTAATTTGAGAAGGGAATCCACTTTAGTATTTTGAGGATGATGGGTACTATGGCTTATTGGGACTTAGCCACACTATATAAAAATGCGCGTATCACTGCTACTTTAGAGCAAGAATAGGCTTCTAGTCTGGGTTAGAGGAAGCTGTAGTCATAGGGTTCTAGAGGTAAGATCTAGTAAGGAGGAGGAGGGCCTCTAGGGCTTCAACGGAAAGGTCAAAATTAGTCGGAGGTATATATTAGTACCAGGGTCATTTAAGATGTCAGAATAAACCTTGGGGTCGCTCAATGTGCTTCGTGTGTTGTTTTTGTGGTTAGGATCATCGAAGGTACATTTACTGGGATACTCTCCTTTTCGTATCATTTTTCATTAGTTGAGCCCCCGGTATTTTGAGTTTCATCCTCAGTAGAGTCGGTATCAAAAAAAAAGTACCACTAATTCTATAATAGTAGGATTTTCAGCAGTGAACCTACCAGCATGAGCTTCGGCAGAGAGCACGTGCCCCATCTAGTGGAGAGCCTAGAGAGAGTCAAGGGAGACCATAGTGGCCTCGTGCTTTTGCTTAGAATGGAGGAGATCAGTTTTAGGGTTTTGGAGGGTATTGTAGAGGATACTAGGGAGGAAAGTCAGGTGAATGCCTAAATGTCATCTGCCAGGTACAGGCTGACAGACAATTGGATGTGGTTACTGATACATTCTCAATCCTATTGCTACCAATTTATGTGTTGTTTGATTTAAGAGCATCTCTATTATTTGTATCCTCTTAATTTGTTGCTAGGGTTACACTAACTTCATCTTCTTTTGTATATATTTATATATATATATATATATATATATATTAAAACCTTTTGGGGATAGATTAGAATGTACAAGGCTCTACTAGGATATAGGCTTAAAGATAAGTAGAGTAGAATTCCTAAATGATCAGGTTGAGATGAACCTTAAGGATTTTAACATTATCCTTGAGATGGACATGTTAGGGAGGTATAAGGTAGTGATATATTTTTTACAAGATTGAGTTATGTTGCAGGGACCTTAGGTTGCTAGGGTTCCTTATTGAATATGCAAGTGTTGCTTTACGACGATGGTTGTATTTTCCCATACATTGTATTCTTTGGTGTAGAGTGGTTACCCTATATTCTTATGCGGAACTTAGGAGTTAAATAAGGATGTGTCATTGTTAGAGGGAATTATAATTTTTTAAGACTTTCAAGATGTATTTCCCAAGGAGATTATAGGTTTACTATTGATGGTAGAGATAGAATTACCCATTTAGTTGGTACTGGGGGTCAAACATATTTCTAAAGTGCTCTACCTTATGGTATCGCCAGAGTTGAGGGAGTTGCAGACTCAATTGGAGGAATTGTTGGTTAATGGGTCTATCTGGCCAAGTCTCTCTCTATGGGTAACGCCGATGTCTTTTGTAAAGAAGAAGGACAGGAGCCTTCGCTTGTGTATAGATTACCAAGAGTTTAATTAGTTAATGTTGAAGAACCGCTATCCACTTTCGAGGATCAACAAACTTTTAGATAAGCTTTATGGTGCTTCGAGCTTCCTAAGGGTTGACTAGAGGTGAGTTATCACCACTTATGCACCACCAAGATAGACATAATGAATATGGCCGTTAGGAGATAGTATGGGCACTGCGAGTTTACGATGATGCCTTTTGGGATCACTAAGGTGTGAGCCATCTTTATGGACTTGATACGAGGATTTTTCAATCATTCCTCTATTAATTTGTTGTTATTTTCATTAATTATATTTTGGTTTAATCTCATAGTAGAGAGAAGCATGAGCAAAACCTACAGACGATTTTTTTTACTCCTGAGAGAGCATAAGTTGTATGTTAAAGTCTCTAACTATGAGTTTTGGCTTCAAGAGGTTGCATTCTTGAGACATGTAGTATCAGTAGGAGAAGTTGTTATGGACTAGGAAAAAATTCTAGTAGTCATTGAGTGGAAAGCACCCACTAACATCCCTGAGGTATGAAGTTTATTGCATTTGGCCATCTAATACAAATTCTTTGTTTGGGATTTCTTGAAGGTAGCTTGTGCTTTAACAAACTTTCTAAAGAAGACAACAAAATTTAAGTGGGATGATGCCAATGAGAGAGAATTTTAGGAGTTGAAGCAGTAGTTGACAACAACACCGATTTTGGCTTTACTTTTAGATAATGATGAATTTGAGGTCCATAATGCCACATTGACGCATACACTGGGTTGTGTTTTGTTGTAGCATTGTAAGGTAATGGCTTACGCTTCTCATCAGTTAAAGAACCATTATCTAACATATGATCTAGAGTTGGCACCCATTGTTTTCGTGTTAAATATTTTGATGCATTATCTATATAGGACTAAGTGTAGATTCTACACTGACTATAAGATCCTCAAGTATATATTCACTCAGAAGGAGTTGAATATGAGGCAAAGGATATGGTTAGAGTTGCTTAAGGACTATGATATCAAGTTGACATACCATAGGGATAAGACCAACTGAGTTATAGATTCCTTGAGTAGGAAGAATCACATTCTTTGGGTTCTATTGTGGTGTCTAGTAATTTTCTAGAGGAGTTCAGTGAGACGGGGAAATAGATGATTTAGTAGAGTGACTTAGAGATTTGGATGTGTGCTTTGATGATTATGTTTATGGTTTTTGATGAGATTTGAGTAGGATAGCCTAGGGATTTTAAGCTTAAAATGATTTAGCAAAATATTTAGAAAGGTAAAGCTAAGGGTTTTCACATTTATAAGGATGTCAGCATTCGCTATAAAGTTTGTTGGTGTGTGCCTTAGAGTTAAGCTGATCTAAAGTGCCAAATTTTGGAGGAAGGTCACTATACTACTTTTTCTTCCCACCGAGGAGGGGCTAAGTTGTATAAGGATTAAAAGAGGATCTAATTTTAGCCTTATATGAAGTGGGAGGTAGTAGAGTTCTTGTTGAGGTGTTTGACTTATAAGAAGGTCAAGATTGAGCATCAAAGACCTAAAGGGTTTGTTCACCCTCTAGATATATGCAGATTGAAGTGGGATTCCATCTTGAAGCATTTTTTGAGTGGGATAAAAAAGATTCTTAGTGGTTGTGACACAATTTGGGTTATGGTTGATAGGTTGACTAAATCTGTTGTTTTTGTACCAATGAAGCCGACTTGGAGTATGTATTAGTTGACTGATGCATATTTGAGGTTTGTGGTGAGTAGGCATGATACCCATATCGACATAGTCTTTGATCATGATTCGAAATTCCTCTTGCACTTCTAACAGAAGATTAAGGATGAGTATCACCTTTCATCTAGCTATAAACGGATAAATCGAGAGGACTATTCAAACTCCAAAGGATATGCTTTGAGCTTGTGTTTTGGATTTCTAAGGTAGTTGGGAAGTTTTTATTTATTTGGTTATGTTCTCATACAATAATAGTTATCATAATAGTATAGGGATGGCACGCTTTAAGGCATTGTATGAACATAAATGTCGAACATCTTTATGTTAGAGTGATATTAGCGAGATTGTTGTACTTGGACACATATTAATTGATGAGATGACTCGACAAGTTTGATTGATTCAAGACAAGATGTGAGTAGTTAATAGTTATTAGAAGAGCTACATAAACTAGATATGTCGTATTAATGGTTTTGAGCCAAGGGGACAAAGTTCTGTTAAGAGTTTCACTTACTAAGGGAGTATAGAGCTTTGTTATAAGGGTAAGTTGGGCCAAAGGTATATTAGTCCATAATAGGTTCTTGATAGGGTTACTGTCTAGCACTTCCACTAGGGTTGGCTCGATTTCATAATATCTTCCACATATGTTTGGTGAGGAAGTACATTGTAGATCTATTGCATGTGATGAGACCAAATGAGATCGTGCTCGACAATTCATTGTCATATTAGGAGAGGCCTTTGAGGATTCTCAACATCAAGAGTCAATGGACCCAATTGAGTTCAGTTCCACTAGTGAAGATAATTTATAGCCATCATGGAGTAGAAGAAGCAACTTGAGAGAACAAGAAGGATATGCATGAGGTATATCCTGAGCGTTTTATCTCAGGTGTGTTAGAATTTAAGGTTTTCTTTCTTTGAAGAGGATAGGCCCTAATAATATAGTAGCAACTCTAATATGACTGACCACATATATCATTTTTTTTACATCCTTTTTTCCCTTCTTTGATATCCTAGACTTGGTGACTTCGAGAATGAAGTCTCTTTTAAGGGGGTAGTGATGTAATACCTTGAAGAATTTATTATCTCTATTTATTACTATTAACGCCCTAATTTTATTCTAACCTCAAGAAATCTTGTTTCAGCCTTCACTTGATTTTTTTAATTCAAAAACTTTAACTGAATCCAAAAACCTTACTTGAATAAGTCATGTTTTGTAAACCTAACTCAAACCCACTAAAGTTTCTACTAATCCTAACTATTTTAGCAAATCTAAAACCTCCTAGACTAATCCCTAATATTTTTCTCTTTTTCCTTTTTCATTCTCCTTTTCTTTTCTTTCTTCTCTTTCTCTTGTCAACCTAAGCCGAAACAATTGATTTACCAAAACTTGAACATACAACGTGCATCTCTCTAGAATTATAAGATCACCCATCATCATTCTGTGAACATCCATCATCCATTAACGTTCCTTCTTCTTCTTCTTCTTCTTATCCTTATGCAATATACACTCATAACTATCCCCATCACTAGCTATTTTCTCAACATTCAACTATCTTTTTCCTACACCACCCCTTATGCCAGACCTACACCATCACTCATTGTATGTCTCCCATGATTTTCCTTTCTTTCATGTTCACATCATCCATGCACAAATGTGTGTGTGTGTGTGTGTGTATACATGCGAAATAAATAAATAAATATACATACCATACTTTCATTTATTCCTTTTTATTTAGCATCCATAATTCCTTTTTTCTGTCCAAAAATACTACCCAAGCACCCCCTCTTCCTTCTCTTTTTCTCTCCTTCTTCCTATAGTGTGTGCCTTGAAATTACTCGCACAACTCTAATTTCACCAAGACCACCACCATGTGCTATCACAAGCCGGTTGAAGTTGGTAGGCCAACAACCCAAGGTCACCACAACCTTCTCCAACATCTTCACCAACCACCCATCTTTTCCCTTCTTCTTCTCCTCACCTGTCATGTTTTAAGCAATACACGGTCTATGCACGACCTTAATTAGGGTAATGTAACATTGAAATTTCCTATCACACACCTATGAAACCTAGAAAAGTCTACGTATGCACCCTTGCATACCAACATCTGGCCAAAATGCATGCCCGTGCGCACTTATTTGAAGCATCACAAAGGATTTTGTTGTTTTCCATAGGTGGTATTCTTCAAAAATGGAGGCCGAAATCTAGGACTTATGTTCTTTGAGCCCGGTGTCATAGTTAGCAAGCATACTATTAGATGTTTTGGGATTTTGTGTTATTTGTTGGTATGGTTATGTTTGATTTCATGATATCACTATTATATGTTTTAATACAAGTCGATCATAATACTTTGTGATGATATTGTGATGGTATGGCTATTATGTTTTTAAAGAAAGTAAGAATGGGTAAGAGGAATAGTTATGATTTTTTTGTGATGAGGACATATATATGGAAATATATATCTTATGGCAAAAATATAGGCTAAATAATGTACGATGATGATTTATAGATTTTAAAAATAATGTGTGTAAAACAAACAAGATTTTATACGGAAAAAGGGTTATTATTTATCCTTAAGGGTATTTTAGTGATTATGCAATAATAAGGTAACTTTAGTACTTTATGTATTAGAGGGATTAGACTATGATAATGATATGATGAGAAATACTTGGAAGTGTTATTGCTTGAGGTCGTTCAATTAAATTAATGGTTAACTACTTCATAAAAGCTTATAATGATAATATTATCATTCCACGAGTAAAATCAAGGGGTTATTCAGATTTTGGATGTATTGCTGATTATTAGCTATATGAGGTTGATTATTGAACTTAGTAATCATGTGAATCTTATGGGTGGAACTATAACTACTTATTAAATAAAGATTTTTAGTAATTCTATGAATATAAACTTGGATAAAAGTTTTAGACTATGCACTATGGGTATGATGATAATGATGAGAATCGGGGATGAGATAATATAATTTCTGCTAGAATAATTATTTGGGATAATGACTCTTAATAGGTGTGTAATTAGGGCTTGAATAGATTTAAGGACTATCATCTAAGTTATGTGTCTATCAGCCTTAAGTTGTTTGATGCTTGAGAATTTATCTTAAATAAGATAATAATTACTTAATGTACAAGAGCATGTGTATAGGGAAAAGGCATATATATCCCATTCCATATAAGAGAATAATGACTAGGGAGCATTCTACTTTGATAAGGTGATGTTGTTTTCTTTGTTTTATGAGATAGAATAATGGCTTAGGAGCGCTTTATCTCTAGAAGGCGCTTTAGTCCATTCTATTGGATTACAAATAGTGTGGCCCCTTCTCATCATGAGATGAAGATATAACTATATAACCCATAGAAAAGATAATAATAATTTAATGTAGAAGAATACTTGAGTCAGGACCAAGGTGTTATTTTTATATATCCTATTCTATTTGAGAGAATAGTAGCTTAGGACTATTTTATCCCAAGAAGGTAATGTTTTTAGATCCATTCCACCAGATTATAATAGAAGCTCAGGTGTGTTGTTCTTTATAAGCTACGTTAGACTATTCGAACGATTTAAGAATAGTGGGGTTCATACACTCAATGTATATAAAAGAATAAAAATGGGTTATATCTAATAAGAGACCTGGATTATTATTTGTCTTTTCAGATGTTTCAATTATCTACTAGTGTACTTATTATCAATTGTGAAAGAACATGTTATTTGCATCTCCTTTTTTATTGTATTGTTCCCTTACTTTGTACATAGCATATTGATCATTCATTTTATGAGTGCTGCGCATATCCACGAAAAAGATACCTTGATTCTTATATGTAGGTCTCAAAAGATCATCTAAATGATTATGCTATCCAAGATACTTTATGTGGGGATAAGTAACTTCATCTTTGTTAGTGATTAGGTGAAGAGTAATTTTATACAGTATATATATTTAATCGGATATTTTTTGGATTCTTAATCTATGGTATCCCTCCTTTTGAATTTTGTATTGTGAATCGGAGTCAAACTCCTAACTTCTTATGGTATTATAAATGTTTAATCTATTTCTAATTTTCTTGTGTTACATTAAATGATTTAGGCTTGTGATTGATGTAAGGATGGTTGAATAATCCAAATGTATGTCAATTACAATGATAACCCCTAATATTTACATATATGCTTCTGTTGTAAAACAAAAATTTTCAACAGCATAGACAATCGTATTCCATGAGAGCTCAATTAGTCGAGTTAAAAATCTTATATTATTTCCTTAACTAAAATGTCTTTTTCTAAATAAGTCAGAAATATGTTCAATTTTCCTAAAACAAACTATGAGATGTTGCAAAAGAATAAAAAACAATTTGATATATATAGATTTTTATTTATTTTTTTATAATTTTCATATATCTAACAATAACCAAAATTATCCTAAAATACTAGAGGATTTTCTAAAAATGCAAAATAAAATGTAAAATTTTATAAGAAGTTTGAAAATTAGGGAGAAATAATAATACAATTATTTTTGTTGGTTGTGATACTTGTGGCATTGCAGTTGAATCACTGGATTGTATCATGGTACAATGCCCTACAACAATTGAGTGCTGAAGAAAAATGCTGAATTGGCTCAGGTGGTGTCATTGGAGCACATATTGGATGAATTTATTAGCATGGCTTATCAAGCACACCAAATGAAGACAGGGGAAAGATGGTCTATTGAGAATTGTAGCTACTGCAATGATATATGAATTATGGTATTATAAGAACAAAGCTATATTTCGAGGGAGGAAATTGCAAGCCATTGAAATAGTCAGGAAAATTGTGACCTATGTGCATACAAGAACTCTGAATAGCAAAAGATATAGTAAGTTTAGAAAAATCTTAGAGGTGTTGGATAGATGATCTTTTATCCTAGTTTTCCCTTGGTATCTCTCTCGATGTACTACATACGCTCAGTTTTGATTATTAATTAAGCGTATTAATTTCCAAAAAAAATAATGCAGTTATAAAAATGGAAAAAAAGAAAATATAAATTATTAAATATTTAATAATTTGTTTTAAATTTAAAAAAAATATAGTTTTTTAAGAAATATAATTTCAAGAATAGAGAGGTATGTGCTATAAAATCTAATTATTCCAATAATTTTTGGTTTTCAAAAATGAAATATTTTGTTAAAAAGTCTGGGGAAGCTAAAAACCCTCCTAGGAAAAACAAGGATCTACTGTTGTACATGTTATAGGATAGATGTTCGTTTCCTACCTCATTGTAGATATAAGGCTAAAAGCAACCAAAAAATTTGAACAAATGAGTGTACGACGTTGTAGATAAAATTAACTATAATTTCTTACATTTTTATATAATGGTTGAATGAGAACTTTTATCAAATTTTTAGTCTTTGATTTTTATTAAATGTTATGATTTGGTTTTGTCTAATATTTGATTTGAAATGATGTTGAAAAATGAAATTTATTGAGTTTTACGGAGAAACCCAATGGTTGGTTGCATGAATCAAATGAATAGTTCGTTAACCTAGCTAAATTTGGTTCCTTGACTAAATTGATAGACTAGTTACGGGAAACGAATTGATTGGTGGATGAATAATTAATTGGTACCCATCAACTTGTTTATTAAGCTAGTCACATTTTTTATCTTGTTTTTTTCTGGAAAATACCATTACACAAAATTAGAACCTTACCAACCCATGTATGATTATCTCTATGAGGTTTGTAATAATTTTTATAATGCATTTAACCCAAACTATCACTTCAATTAGGTCTCGAGGTCAATTGAGGCAATTGAGGGAAAAGGATGACCTCAATAATTACCTTCTTCCTCCTCTATCCTTTTCACAATTCTTATATCAAATGCTTTGATCTCAAGCATACTTGTAAGCTGTTGAAAGATTCCATTCAAGTTGACTTCCTATTACTCCATTCATGAGTGCAAATTCTAGCCTAATTGACCTGAATTCTCTAGAGACACCATTTGAACTCTAGAGAAGAGGTTAGAAAATCCTATACCAAATCCATCCATTCTAGTGAAATTCAAATAGTAAATTGTAGTGTTTTAAGTCAAATTCTAAACCTTACAAATTCCCTTTGGTTTCTTTTTTGTTATAAATATCCTAAATCATCCCTAATTTTCACCTTTTTTTAGCTATCAAATTTCCTTAATTCTTACATTCCCTCTCGTCCTTTCACTTTTTGGGCCTTGTTAATATACTTTTAAAACTCTTTTGAACCTGTCTCTAGATTTTTCTTGTTTTAGTTATCAGGAAAGGTAGAGTGAGATTTTGGGAAAGGGTTTCATAGTTCAATTAGCCCTTTTATATATTTTGACCTTAAGTTGGTAAGTTCTTACTCTCTTTAGTTGTAACGTTCAAAATTTGATATGGTTTGTGTATAGTTTCTAAATTTAAGACCATAATTTTAAGGTTTTCAAAGATAAAAATTTCCATAGTTGGAATTTATATTTTTAGAGGATTTTTCCTACATCAAGTAAGTGATTTTTATTTATAAAATGATTATCATATGTCCCTACATGATAGGTGTTAACTTTATTTGATTTATGCATGTTGAAATGAATAAATGTAGTTATATGTATGATTTACATGCTTAAATGATATGATTTGAGTAAAGATCATGAAAATGGGTCAAAGTAGGCTCTAAAGACATCATGATGAGATATGCATGTTAATTTGGTTTGAAATATGAGAAATTCATGTTAATTTGGTTTGAAATATTTAAATTTGGTTTTTACATGAAAAAAATTGATTTACATAACCAAAAGTGTTTACATTGGAATACTTTAACAAATTTTAATAAAATCATTTCAAAATACATGCGAATAAGTACGAGAATATGAAACATAAGTTAGGGGACGATTCTAAAATCAAAAACTATGGTCCATTATTGGCCCCACCAAAACCTTTCGGATATCCTTGCTCACAAACCCCAACCCAACTAAGAGAGGCCCTTTACTAGCCATCTCCGAAGACCTATACATGATCCTCTACTCGTGTGATTGAGTAGGTGACTACAAAAATGGGCACATTAATACACTACATACTAAGTAAGCTAAGTTACACCTTTAATGTACAAGAATATGCCAACTTACCATATATGAGTATATATTAAAACAAGAAATATGATAAGACTACTTAAAAAGGTAAACATGCATAAAAAATGCTATCATATACAATTTTAGCTTAGTAGAATACATCATGCTTAACAATCATAACACTTTCACATAACTCTTACAGAAGCAATACAAGAGAGTATCCAAACAACCACAATACTAATACGAAAAGGAAAAATAATAACGGTATATTAATAATATTGAATTTGAAATCATTACCAAAAGCGTGAATATTAATTCGTGGGAGAGTTAAATAAATTTTTTATAATGGTTATAGTTTAAATTTTTTATTAAAACCTCCACCCTAAAATTATACATGATAGTTTTACTAATGGTACATGCGTAAACCGTTATTAAAATTTGTTTTAATAACGGTTCTTGAGAGCACTGTTACTAAAAAAACAACCGTATAAAAATAAGAGAGGGAGGGTCTTAATAACGGTTCATTGATGAGTTTTTATTAAAACCCTAATCTTCCTTATTTTATTTCATTTATTTCTTATTTCATGCTTAAAATGTTTGACTCTCTTATTCTCCACCTGCCCTCTCTTACTCTCATTATCTTGTGAACCCTTACTATAACATTTATAATCAGGACTGGATGTGAACTACAAGTGTTTCCATGTACGTCACATAAGTATTATTTCATATTTTAGATTTTAGTACTTCTTGTTGCATTGGAATTTTTATAACCTCTCATATAAGATATCAGTTAATAAAAAAAATGTATCATTATTATCATCCATAGTTTTGTAGATATTTGTGCTATGGTAAAGGGATTATTGTCCTCTATTGTGTTTGTGTGCCTATACTACATAGTTGATAATAAAACAATTATAGAGGATAGGCACATAAACTATTTAACGGATTGTATTTTGGCTGAAGGATACAACAAGATGTATCTCATTCTTAACCTAGTAAATGACCATTAGGATTTGTACACTATCTGACCTAATCTTAATAAATTCTATGTGCTTGAATCCCTTTGAACATATGATATGCCTTTTGACATTGCGTTTCATGGTGGGAAAGAATTTATTGATATGTTAATATACTTTTTGCTTCATACATCATTAGCTGATTTGTACATATATTCTACTTTAACTATTTTAGGTATATATAATTTCAATATTGTGTATCGAAGTGTATGTATTAGGGTACTATGGATGGCGTATTAGAGAAGAGGTGGGAGTGTTGTCCTAGACCTATAAAGTCTTGAATATGAGCCTATACTGGTAAGTAGAAATATAAATATTTTGTATTACATTTTAATTCAAATTAATATCTAAAAGTTAGAGAGCTAACTTAATTCATATGATAATGTCCACAATAGAAAAATGAAGATGATGTTGGATACTATATATATAGAGCAATGAATCAAAACTAATCTATCAACATATATCCAAGCTATATATTTTTGTTTTTCCATATTGTTTCATTGATGAATCATGACAGATATACTTTGTACTTGACCTAAGTACTAATAGAATAATCAAAACTTGTAAATTTGTAGTTTTTTATACAAGAGGCTAGAAATACAATGATGATGAAACTAATGAAGTTAGAGACCAATGGGCTAAGCATGTCCACTCCTATCTTATTTATTAAGGATCTACATTCTATATGCATATTCAGGTTTGTATTTTATCTACGTCTTTTGGTCATCTAGGTTATGATTCATGGACTTTTTTACTTTAGAGTGTAGATCTACCAAGTTGGGGTGCACCTAATAATTTCAATTCTTAGGTATGCCTAATGTACTGAGACACACCAATTAGAGAATGATTAAAAATATATAGCATTATTTGGGAGGAAGAAATGCAAGTATATATGAATTGATGTTGTTTTACATTATAGATTTAGTAATTATTTTAACATACAAGTGTGAATATGGGCTAAAACAAAAAAACAAAAAAATTAAAAAAAGATACAAATTTTAAAAATAGTTCTTACTTAATATCATTATTATAAGATGTTTTAATAATATTTTTAAGTAAGAACTATTGTCAAAATAAATTTTAATATTGGTTATGCATAAATTGTTATTAAAATTTGGCATTTAATCTCATTTAGGGTTAATTAAATACATAATCAATAGTTAAAACCCTAAATTGATTACATTTCACAATGGTTTTAACTCAAAACAGTTATTAAAATATTCATTTATTATTTATTTAATACATATTAGGGTTTAATAAATACACAATTAATGATTAAAACCCTAATTTTGATGACATTTTAACAAGTTTTGGATAAACTGTTATTAAAATTCTATTTTTAACAATAGTTGTGACTTATAAATTGTTATTAAAACCTATTTTTACTAATGGTTTTTATATAAAAACAATCATTAAATACCAATTTTACCCTAATGCTCATGGTTTTTTAAATATTTTTATGAAGGTTATGAACCATTATTAAGGCTTTAATAATGGTCATTTCAAAACTTTCATTAAAATCATAAAATAACAATTAATAAAACCCCATTCTGGGGTATTGCAAGGGTTATTCCCATTATCCAATTTCTTTAAGATATTCCATCCATTTATGAATATAAGACATAGGCGAACCACTTAATCAAATTTCCATTATATAACCAATTGGTCAAGTGCATAAACATGCTTCATTCATTTTAGTCAATCATATCACTACTTCCATTTATTAATCAATTATCAACAATTTTTTTGGTTACCATTCATGATTATCAACTACTATTTACCATCTAAATTTTATTATCATCGAGTGATGGGCTATGTACTACCCTATGGCCTCACAAATATTGGAAGCCTATCTAATAAGGGACATAAATTTCAGGCCGAATCCAACAACCAAAATAGACATAAGTCCAAGATGAATCAAAACAATATGGATATAAGTCTAGCCTGAAGCCAACCACATAAGTAATAAGACCATTTTATATCGATAGCCCCTTATGCATTATCGGTGTCTAGATTAGGTCAGGCACCGAAACCTCTTAGGATCCCTCCCAAAGGCAAAGCCCACAGGCAATGAAAATGCCCAAAGGGAGACTAAATATAGGTAGTTAATTAAGGAATGAGAAACCTAGACCTATACTCAACTCAACTTTCTTTCACTTTACATGGTCAGTGTTTTATTCAAACCAAGCAAGTCAAATTTCTATGTTTATCCTTAATACTCCTTTTCTTCCCATTTTTTCCACACATGTGAGTTTACCATTTATCCTTGGCAAACACTATTTTTTACCACCAATTCATTTCATGCCTTCCCAAGCTAAGATTTATTACTCTTTCTCAATTAGCCTCACTTATCATAAATGAAATGCCCATTTAATCCTTTTTGCTACTCATAGAGTAGACCATAATACATGATCCATTTTGATCTTTAAATCAGAACAATATTCCATGATAAAATATGTATTTTAACCATTTAATATGTATGGTATAAAACCAATCACAATCTCAAAGCATAACTTAACTAAAAAAGAAGCAAATTAAGCAAACTAGTCAAACCAATCAATTGGTCTGGCCCAACTAGCTGATCGATTGCACCAACCAATTGATAAGTTCAAGTTTAGTATTTAATCAATTTGACTTAACTAGACAATTGTTTCCTCAAATCATTCAATTGGTTTGAGCAAACCAGTCTACTATTCGTAGACTAGTTGATCAGTTTTGTCAAATCAATTGATTAGTTTAAAGAGAGCGAGACCAAGGTCTCTCCAGGCGTACCAATCAATGGGTTATGTCAACAATTTGAGTATTTTAGAAAAGAATTGAATATTCTAGGAACTTTTTGATCATTTTTATCTAGCTAGTTTATCGTTTTCCCATAACATAACACCAAATCAATAATTTCTTATAGATTTTTTCATATAAATCATTTTTAGTCCTATAAAAACATGCATCAACATCAATCAACATATTTATAATAATATTAACATGCATTTCATTATGATTTAAAATCAAATTTTATTCTAGAAAAATAATAATATTAAATAAAAATCAAAGGCTAAGAATTTGAGAAAAGTTCTTATTCAACCATTGTACAAAATAGTGGTGTATTACAATACCACCCCTTTTAATAGGTTGTATTTCCAAAGCCTAAAACAAGCTACATATTACACATAAGGTCATACATATATCATATTCATATTTATAAAATAAATGTATTACCCTTTTCTAGGAAAAGGTTTACACTTATGCTAAGAACTATAAAAACATATATGGGGACTTAGCTCAAATTTCTTCCTCGGCCTCCTAAGCACCCTCCTTTGTACCATATTGTGACCAAAGACCTTTCACTAAGGGAATGATATTTGTACACATCCCTCTAATCTTGGTGTTAAGAATACTCATCGGTCGCTCCTCATAAGACAAAGTCTTATTGAGCTCTAATGACTTCAGTTGGATAACATGCATTAGATACGCTACACACTTCCGCAACTATAATTTGTCAAAGACATTATGCCCACATGAAAACTCCATCGGTAGGGCTAAGCGATATGTGAATTCATAGATAAGGTCTAAAATCTTCTACTAAATCTCTTGACTCCTTTTATGGGAGAGACCTTAAAAAGGACTCTCTCACCCACCTATTAACCATCATTCCATTTCTAAAAATGTGATTATTTCATTACTAGAGTATGTGTTGTTTGATTTGGGTGTTTATTAGTCATTCATAACTACTTCCTTTACTACTAGAGTCACCTTATCTCCATCTACTAGTGTAGTTATATATATGATTTTTCCCAATGGACATAAATTAGATGACACTAGGATCTACTTGGACCTGGCTATTTAAATATGTCAGGTACACTTACTAGTGGACTTGATTGAGATTAAGTTTCAGGAATTTAATTTCATCCTAGACATTAACATGTTGGGGATATATAAAAAGTGATAGAGTGAATGCAATAGCAAGTAGTGTTGCGAGGACCTTAGGGTTCTAGGGTATCCTATAAGATATGTAAACCAAGGCCCACAAAAAAGGTCATATCAAACCATATATTTTATTCTTTTGTGCAGAGATATTACCTCATGTATCTATGTAATTTTTTTGTAGTTAAACAAGGATGTGTACCATTAGGAGATATTATAGCTTCTTGGGACTTCCCAAACATACTTCTAAAAGAGATACTTTGTATGCCATTAGTATCCAGGATAGGATTCTAATGTGTGTTGGAGGGGGTAATCTTCAATTAATGGAATATGATAATATGATAAAGGCTCGATGATGGTGATTTTAAAGATTAAAGCTTTGAAGGTGATGTAATAAAGATGATTGTGGTTCAAATATGGTAGAAGAGTGATGTTGATGATTCACTTATGGTGGTTTAACAACGATGATGGTTTAAATGGAACACCGTAATTCATCTATGCATTTGATAATGGATTGATGATGATGATGTTTAGTGTTGAAATTTAGGGTTGTAATACAGGTTGGAATTGATGTTTATGGTTGGGGTTAGGGTTTGGTTTGAAAAGAGGGAATAAGGTGGCATTTGGTTGGTATGGCTTAGTTAGGGTTTCAAGGTATGGTTTAAGGCTTTGGTTTTGTGTTCAAATTTAGGGTTTAGACTAATAAGAAATTAGATTCGAATTTTTATGGTAATTATGGTAGGAAAATATGTATTAAGAATAGTAGAAATGATATGGATTAATCTCTAATTCACACAGACGAAGAGATTAAAACTTTCAAGCCAAACTGTTCACACAAATTTGATTTGCTTGAGTTTCAACTCACATAGAATTCATTCAATGTTGATGTTCAACTTCATTTCAATTTAATCTGCAACACAATATGGTTGACATTCATGCATAATATAACCTTTCCACCACTAGCTAAAGCATTTTCTAAAAGATTCTTATTTCAAATTTATTTCAACTTTATGCTACTTTATTCTTCAATTTTTTTACTTAATTAACAAATTAGCTAAATTACTTAATAATTCTCAAATATCCTACCAATATACTCCCTATGCACGTTGTCACTCCCTCCTTGCAGGCCATGCACATGCACATAGACACTTAATTACTTGTTAGTTATGTTTTGAGCAATGTAACCATCCGTTGGTCTTCATATTTGTGGACGACACTTACAAAAAATTAATAATAATTGGTTTCATAATTATGAGAGCCAATTCTTGACTATTTGATCCAACATCAGATTCATTACCAAACTAGTATTGGGGGTGAGGTCAATGTTGAAAGCACCACCTGGATGGAACTGCTACAGTTAGGGGAGTTGAAAACGTAGTTCCAAGACTTAATGATTCATGAGTACATCTACTCAATCATGTCTCCATGGTGAGGGAGCATCGATTCTAATCATGAAGGAAAAGAGAAGGGACCCTTTGATTGTGTATCGAATATTGAGGTAAGACCTAGTTAAAGCTGAATAATCGATGTACTCATTTAAGGATTAATAATGTATATAACAAGATATGGTGTGATACAATCTTCTTAAAGATAACTTTGATGTTAGGTTATCACCACTGCATTGTTGATGTTGACATCATGAAGATGAACTTCAAGACACACTATGGGAAATATGAGTTCAAGGAGATGACTTTTGGGATCACCGGTGCTCTTGTCATAGTTACAGATTTGATGATAAGGAATTTTTAGCTGTTTCTCATTTAGATTTTGGTTGTGTTCATTGACGATATTTTAGTATACTCTTGGAGTAGAGATGGACATGATCAGCATCTATGCACCATATTGTCACTCCTAAAAGAGCATAACCTATATACCAAACTATGCAAGTGTGAGTTTTGGCTTCAAAAGTTTTCCTTTATAGGTTATGTTGTGTCAATAAGACGAGTCATCATAGATCTAACGATGATAGTGGCATTTATAGAGTAGGCAGAACCCATTAGCAATCTTGAGTTTAAGGCAACTCAAATATAGCTCGTCCGTTGATGAACATTCTAAACAAGACTACCATTTTTTAGTAGGATGGTACCTGTAAGGGAATGTTCCATGATTTGAATAAGCATCTCACTACAACGCTAATTTTGAATCTACCAGTAGGATCACATAGTTTTAATTTCTATAGTGATGCGTCAAAGCACGCTTTAGGTTATTTGTTGATGCAACTTGGTAAGGTAGTCACTTCTGCTTCATGTCTATTAAAGTAGCATCAACACAACTACCCAGGCATGATTTTGAGTTGTCCATAATTGCCTTCACATTGAATATTTATAGGCATTATCTATATGGAACTTAATGCATGATGTTCACTGACCATAAGAGCCTCAAGTATATATTCACCCATAAAGAGGTGAAGATGAGGCAGATGATATGGTTAGAGTTGATAGAGGACTATGATATTGAGTTTAACTACCATAAGGTTAAAGCCAACATTATTGCATATGCCTTGAGTAGAAAGAAATCATACTCTTTGAGTTCTTAGGTGCTAGCTAATAAATTGCTTGAGGATATCAAAGAGATGTAGATATTGGTGATTCAATAGGGTGATCTGGAGTTCTAATGAGTGCATTGGCAATCATTCTGATAGTATTTAATGAGATTTGTGTTCGGAATCTTGGATATGTTAAAATTTAAAGGATTTGGTAGAAGATAGAATATGGTTGAGCCAAGATTTTTCAAATTCACTTACATAGTAGCATCCATTATAAGCCATACGTAATGATTATCTTAGTCTTATGAACTTTAACATGAATATTTAGTGGGATTATGTGATGATTTTTCATATATTAGTATAATTATTCTTGTTTACTTATCTTGGTAATCTTTTATAGGTATTGGGAGAAAATGGGATCAAAAGGAGCTAAAATATAATAGATGGAACTATAATGAAAGCAAACACAAGTGCTCAATGTATGGAAAGGTAGAAATACATGAAATCCTACCATTATGTAATCTCAATTTAGAAATTTTTTATGCATAAAAGTTATAGATATTTTTTTTTACTTCTAATAGATAATAAATTGGCTTAATTTGAACTCAAATGAATAATTTATAGTTAAAATACAACATAAGTTCAAAGATGATGGAGCCAACATGGACCATGTCACCCAACACAAAGGTTCATGTTGATACATAGTGAGATATTCTTCAATGCTCATCAACATGGGGTGCCCATATTGATGAGTAGTTATGTGCTTATAAGGTTATTTTTTTCTCAATTGGAGAGAATAAAACATGAGACTAGAAAATGATAACTTATTGTGCACAAAAAGGATATGTTCTGTTCTTTACTTAGCAAGACCAATCCAATCCTACCCCTAATTCATCCTTATTTTCCCATCTCTTATCTCAATTTCTTGGTTTTTGTTTGATGGATTTAATAGTGGTTTTCTCTTATTGAATAAAGAGGGTATTATAATTTATCTTTAGATTTTATTCATTTTCTAATTGATGCAATTCTCTATGTTTAATATGTTAAGGTTAATGAAAGCTATGATTAGCTAATTGGTTCATGCCGAGGTGAAGGGAAATCCTCTTATCCGAATGTCTTGAGAATCTGAGCAATACTGAATCTAAATCCTTTTCATATATATTATGTTAATGCTTTAATTGGTATAATAGAGAAATTGATCACTTTACTATTATTATTTATTAACACTTGGAAAGATTCAATAAGTGAGTTGGAGTGGCTTCATTTACATTACTAGGGATCAAAACACAAGGTCAAGAGATAATGGTTTGGCCTCTACAAATGAAAAATAGAATAATGATACATAATAATTCATTAGCTAGTTTTTTCATTTATATTAGATATAGATGAGTTTCAATATACAATAATGTAAAGTGGATCGAGAGAGAATAACATTAGATAATTTTGTTGGAACTTATGACTATGTGTTTTGATTTGGGGTTTAGGGCTAATATTCTAACATATTGGTGTTAAAAAAATTGATACAAACCTCACCTTTCTCTCTAACTTTGTTTCAATTTATTTTATATTATTGCTGCATTTTTTTCATATTTTTTTTTATTTATTGTTAGACTTCATATACCCCCTTATATTAGTTTAGACATATGAGATATTTTCACCATCCTTATGTTCACTTCCTAGTCTTTGTGGGATTGACCTTGCATGCTACTCAAACACTATGTACCTTATAGTTAAGCTGATCTAAATTGCTATGTCATACACTGACTTGTTCACTGCGCCTAGATCTCTGCAGCTAAAGTCTTATCTTACTCCTTAAGAGACTAAGTTAGCAATCCTCCTTCAAGAATATTTAACACGTAGGAAAAATTTTCCTTTGATAACACAACTTCAAATAATTTACAAGAGAACTAAAGAGAGTTATTTTTTAGAGAGAAATAATTTTGTATTATAGAGAGATAATCTCTAAATACTTGGATGATTTTTCTAAGGCCTCTATCCCTTTATTAATAAGTTATTCTCCACCCCTTCCCTCCAAGAATATTCTAGAGAAAGGCCTAAGGGATCCCTCAAGAGGTGCAATATAAGCCTTTTAGGGTTTATTGAATAGTCTATTAGGGTTTTTAGAGTACTCCTTTAGGGTTTCTAGAATGCTCCATACTTATCTATACAAGTGCATAAGGATATAGAGACACCCTCTCTAGACACATCTAGAACCATCTAGGAGAGTGTAGAATCCTACACATCTGTGTTAATTTATCTTGACCTTACAAAGCCATTTTAGATTATTCTAGGGGCCATTGAGCCTTTTTGTAAGCCTTTTGATGTGGTCCATAACATTCGTGATGACAAAGACAAGTAACTCTAGCTAGCTTCCTTATTTTAATCTTCTACCTTTTTCCTATTTATTCTAACTCATAGGTAGTCCCTTCCACCTAATGAGGAACTACTTATAATTTGGGATTCCCCTTCTCTTGATTTCTCGGTTGGAAAAAATCTCTTCAACTTCGTGATTAAATATTGTGAAATTTGCAAGCAGTGCTTGCTTTATTTCTCCTTATATTAGATCTTCCTTGTCTTCATGGTAAGGCTTGAGAAAATTCACATTGAAGACTAAATGAATCTTCAACTTCGATGGCTACTCTACTCAGTAGGACACCTTCCCAACTTTCTTCAACACTAGGTATGACCCTTTGTATCTTCTCACAAAGCCTTTATACACTTAGCGGTAATCCTTGAATTCTTATGGTGACAACTTAACCAAAACTAAGTCCCCTTCATTAAATTCTTATTGTATTCGGTTTTTAATAGTTCCTTTCTTCATCTTCTGCAAAGCTTCCTATAGACGTGCCTTGGCTAAGTCATGTTGCTCCTCTCGACCTTGAGAAAATGAATGTGCCATAGAATTACTCCCTTTACAGCCCTCTTACACTATATTTGGAGTGGGGGGCTACTGCCTTATAAGAAGCTCTAATGCATTGCATCTTGTGGCTTCACTTCATTTTAAGTTTTATGAAAATTGAGCCACATCCATCAAATTTTCCCATTCTCTTATATTTATACAGAAAAAGTGCTTGAAATACATTTGCAATACAACATTCACCCTCTCCATCTGTCCATCTATTTGTGGTTTAAAGCTGGTAGAGAAGTGTAGCTCACTCACCATTATCTTAAATAGCTCTATGAAAAATTTAGGAGTGAAGTAAGGATCTTTGTCACTAATGATGCTCTTTGGTAATCCCTAAAACTTCATTACATTCTTGAAGAATAATAGAGCACACTAATATGCCTTATAATCTCTTAGGGAAAGGATGGCAGTTTCGTACTTGCTCAACCTATCTACCACCACCATGAGTGAACCTTTTACTCTCAGAATTTTGGAGTGCCAAGATGAATTCCATAGATACACTCTCCTATGGTCTTTCTCGAATTGATAATAGTTATAGTAAACTTGCAAGACTCTTTTGCTCATTCTTATCTTGTTGGCATACAAGACATGTCCTTATAAATCTATCAATGTCGCCCGACATCTGTGGCTAATTCTAAGCATCCTCAATAAGAGTAAGGGTATGTATCATACCTGGGGGTTTGACCTGTTTGGAGTCATGGCATTCTTTCATTATGTCCCTCCATAAATTTCCCCATCTGGATCTGTAGAGACAATGGCTTAAAGTGTAGAGTGTTCCCACTTATTTCCAAAATATCTAAGTCTTTCCCTCCTTTTCCATCTCTCTCAAGCTCTAATAAATGTTTTCATGCACCGTTCCTTCCTTAACTCGTTCTAGGAAATATTTTATTTGATTACTCACTCTAGCAAGGATTACATTGCAGCTTAGTGCATTAGCCACCATATTAAAGCTTTTAAGCTCTCACTCTATCTTTTAGTCAAATTATGCTAAAAAGTCATTCTAACAGGGTTTCTTTGGACTCAAATTGTTTTATTTATGATAATTCATGGCAATAACATCTATCTTGATTGCAAACTTACTTCTACAAAGATAATGCCTCCATACTAGCAGACAATGGATGATGGTGTTCATCTCCTCATCATATATGGATACCTCCTTTTTGTTTACTTTAGCAGATGACATTCAAAGGCAATGGGATGCCTCTCTTGCATAAGTACTCTCCCATTGGCATATTTAGAGGCATTCAAGTGTACATCAAACTCTTTTGAGTAGTCATTAGCTAAATATGGGATTGACTCTTTTATCATGACCAGTTTGAAATGGTTGAAGGTCTTGATACACTCCTCATCCCATCTGTATGGGACCTTTTTATTTAATTGATTTATGAGGGGTTTGGCCCTTCACAAATTCCCTAGGATGAATCTATAGTAGTAGTTAACTAATCTTATGAAAGTCTGTGGCTCCAAAACACTCTTTAGAGCTTCTCATTATTGAATAACATGGGCCTTGGTTTTATCCATCCCAATTATTCATTCACTGATGAATTGGTCCATGAGATTTAATTTGGTGAGAGGAATTAAGGAAATTTTCGTCTTCACATAGACCTCATTTTCCCAAGGTAATTAGAAAAAAACCTTTTGATACTCTACATTCTCTTCCAAGGACTCACTATGGACACAATATCATTTAGTTAGACCACCACAAACTAATCCAAGTGGGATGGAATATGTTATTCATCAAAGTACAAAAAACTGTTTGGGAATTTGTGAGACCAAAAAGTATGACAAGGAACTTATAAGAACTGTATCTTGTTACACAAGGAGTCCAAGATTCATCTTCTTTGGCAATCCTCAATTGCCAATGCTTTGATTGTAGATCCATCATGGTGAAATATCTCACCTTCCTAAGCCTATCGAACAAGTCATCTATCAAAGGAAATGAATACTTGCTTTTCATAGTGATCTTGTTAAGTTCCTAGTACTCCACACACAATCAAAGAGAGCCATCATGCTTCTTTTAGAATAGCACCGAGGTACCATAAGAAGCTTTTCATGGATAAATGAACAAAAAATCAAGTAGATTCTTCAACTTCTTCCTCAATTCCTACTTCTTAAGGGAGTATGGGCTCTTACCTCTAAATTAATAGCATGATCTACCTCCCTCCTAGGTCGAATATTCTTTGGTAGTTTTCCAGCCATCATGTCCATGAACTTATGGAGAACCATTTTTATCTATTTAGGGCGTTACTATTTTTTGGGGACTCTTCCTCAATAATCGAGACCAAGTAGTAGATTTCACCCTTCTTGGACCCTTTAGAAAACTACATGGTTGAGAGTGAATGGGACTCTACCTTCTCTCATGTAGATGGAATAATGTGGCACTATTGTCCCCTCTCCAAATGCTTGGTCATATCTCCTACAAAGGTGAGTGGGGCTACCACCTCCATGGACTCCATACCAAACACCATGCCATAATTAACTATTTTAGTCACTATGAAGTGTACCCTTCCTTGCCTTGAGCCAAGGGTAATCCAGACTCCATACGCAACACTAAGGATTTACCTAGAGTTGGAGTCGTCTACTTTAATTCTTCCTACCTCTTTTGTGACTCTAATTCCATCCTTTGGGATTAATTAGAACTAATGAAATTTTGAGAGGTATTTGTATCCATTAATACCTTATTCATGATTCCCTTGACCTGGACCTCAACAAACATCAAGCCAATAGCTTACTCCTTAGGTTGGAACTAATAGAGCTTATCAAAGTTAAGGATCCGTTTTAGGATTTATTTATACCCTCCATCTTAGCTAGGCTTACAATCATAGCACCTGGGGCCTTCTTCTAGGAACAATCTTAACGTAAATGATTGCCTCCACACTTGAAGCATTCCTGCTTAAACTTCGAGGAATCTTTGACACCATGCTCTTTCTATTTCTTTTACCCATATAGTGCTTCTAGTTAGGCTTCTATGACTTTCTCCCCCCCCCCCCGGCGCCCCCACGACCGTAGTTGGAGCACTCCATATAGCTCTTGTCCTACTTCTTAGCTGTACTCTATAAATGATTTAGCTTCTTAGTAGGTAGTAGGGAGATCTTAGACATTCCACCTTTATCATTCTTATTCTGCCTGATATTTTAGACCATTGAGAAAGTATAATAATATGCCATTTCTAGTATATTCCGAATCTCAAGCATAAAGGATCTATAAGCCTTGATGTACTCCTTCATAATTCTAGTATGCTTCAGATTCCTCAATCTTCTCATGGCATCTAACTTGGCATTTGCAGTATAGAATTGTCTCTTTAACATCGCATTGAAATATATTCATGTGTTCATTACATATATCCCTTGCAATCTCTTGAAGATAGGCATGCCACCATAACATGGCATCTTCCTCTAGATAAAATGTGTCCTGCATAATATGAAGATTATCAAGTAATTGAGTGGCTACAACATACCTCTCTATTCAATATAGGTAGTTGTTGATAACTTTTGCATTCTGAAGTCCCTTAAATTTATATGGTCAAGCTGTGGCCAACATCCGTATAGGACCCCTTGAGCTTTGAACTTCAAATGTCATAACTTCTTTGTAATGAGAACATACCACTTGACATTGGCAAGCCTATCTTTTAGTACAACATTCTCTACCATCAATTTGTCCATGCAGGCTTATACATCAACCATAAGCTTGTGATGGGCCTCCATATGCTCCTCGTAGATTTAGGTGGCTAGGGAATCAGCTTACCCATGAACCTCCTCATGGATAGCTGAGGCTTCCATCTCCTTCTCCAATCCATTGACCTTTCTCTATAAGGTGGCAACATTCTCCTAACACATGGTCACGGAGCGATATATCCTCTTAATAACTTCCTCTAAGGTCAAGAAATGAGATCTAGAGATAGACTTTAATCTCTTTTTTTTTTCTCATCAACATCACCTCCTTAGTGATTAGTGATACTTTAGGGTTGTGTGTCATCGTAAATTGTGCTTTGATACTACCTATCACACACCGACTTGTTCTTTGAGCCTAGATACATGTGTCTTTAGTCTTTTGTCACTCCTTTAGAGACTAAGTTAGCTTTCCTCCTTTAAGTGTTTTTAGCACTTAGGTTGAATATGTCTCCAAGAACGACTCCAAACACTTCACAAGAGAATTAAAGAGAAACCTTTTAGAGAGAGAAAAAAAAATTATATTATAGAGAGATAAGCTCTTAATATAACTCTATTGGATGATTTTTTAAAGGCCTTTATTCCCCTCTAATCATAAGTGAAGCTCTACCCCTTTTGATTCTCAAGGAAGATTCTAGAGACGAGCTTAATAGATCCCTCTAGAGTAACCCAATAAGCGTTTTATGGTTTCTAAAATAGCCCATTAAGGTTTCTACAGTACTCCTTTAGGGTTTTAGAATGCTCTATACTTATCTATATAAGTGCAGAAGGATATATAGATATCCTCCTCTAGAACCATCTAGAAGAGTGTAAAATCTTATATATCTCTCAACACTTATTTTTACCATACAAGTATTCTAGACTATTCTAGGGCCCAAGGAACCATATTACAAGCCTATTAATATTGTCCATAGCAACCAGATGTTGGAGGAAGGATACCATACTCCCTACTCTATTCACTTAGTAGGGGATAAGTTGTATAAGAACCTCAGGAGGATATTCACATGGCTTCATATGAAGAGACAAGTAGTAAAGTTTTTTTTGAGATATCTAACCTATCAGTAGGTTCTAATAGTGTAACACCCCAAAATTCACTATTTTTTTTAAAGTGGAAGTAATTAAAATGCTTAATTTAAAACCCATGAATTATGGGGATGTTATCGCCACACTTAGTACCAAATTGGTTCTCTTTGACCGTTTCAGTACCAAGTGCTAAGGCTAAAAGATTAATATAAAACTCAAACCAAGATTTCATAAAATGAATTAAAGAGATAATAACTTAGAAATCAGAGTACGTGCAAAGAATTATAATTATTAATCACAACGAGATATAATTGTACAATTGTTAAAAAATCCATCTCAAATAATGAACACAAAGTAATAAATCACAAAAGATAACTCTATTACAAAGAGAATTAGTAGAAGCGAAATAAAATAACAAGAAGAGTAAAAACAACCACGACACTCTTGAACTTTAAGCCCACACCCTAGCTCAACACTCTGCCCCAACTAATGTCTCGCCCACCTGTACAAAGTCTGAAGGGCATACTACTTGTGGGAATGAGCACCATCCATGAAAAGGGTGATCAGTACGCTACGTACTAAGTAAAGTAACCGAGCACAAAGCCTAATACATAAGCACATAAACCATGCATAAGAATAAAAGAACATAAAGACCATCATGATATCATAATATCAATCAATCATTCAGGTAAATACATAAAAGGCCCAATTATATACCAAATTAATTATTTAATTAATCCTTTATCAGAAATCGATACACCATGCCTTTTATCAAATCCATGTAAGTATAGGAACACCCCACTATTATTGCCGGTGGGCTGGTCACTTGCGGGACAAAGTCCATACTACTATTATTCACTGGTGGATCGGTCACTTGCGGGACAATAGTCCACACTACTATTCCTTACTGGTGGATCGAATGGTTCCTGCTCACATGGTGTTCCACTGTAAGTAATTACTATCTTTTAATTGTCTTAGCAAACTTTGGTTTGTGTTTATTGAGCTCGAGTCACCCCACTATTATAACCGGTGGGCCAATCACACTACTATTCCTAACTGGTGGATCAGTCTGGACCTGGCTCAATAATCTTTCACTTTAAATAATTAGTGTCTTAGTTATCTTATTCTAAGGCTTTCACCATGGACATGCACGAATCATTCTCTTTATACTTGCCACATCACAAATAATAAAATTCCACCATCATAGTTACATTTAAATCACCAAATACAGATGATAATAGAAAAATTCTATGCAACCACAATGAACCCTAATTGTCCACACAAAACCTAGTTCGGTCTCCTACAGACCCTTATACAACTCCACGTACTGTTTTTCATTCAAAATGTTCAAACACCCAAATAAAACTTACCTTACCTTCCTTATATCTCAAACCAACCTTTCATATGTAAATTTCACTCCCATGCAAACTTTACACATCCCACGCAACCTTTCAAACTTTTCATGCAAACCCTAAATCCTATGCAATCATTAACTTCCATGCAAAACCCTAACTCCACCATGCAACCCTAATATCACAACACAACCATTAATACCACCATGTAACCATTAACACCACTATACAACCATTAACTCCACCATGCAAATCCTAATACCACCATGCAAACCCTAATGCCACCATGTAACCATGAATACCACTATACAAACCCTAATACCACCATACAACCATTAATACAACCGTGCAAACCCTAGATTCCATCATAAAAGACCCTAAATTCAATCCACACAAAACCAAAGATCCATCCATACCAAATCCTAGATTCAAACCATATAAAACCCAATTATTCGTCCATATAATACAATTGATTAGATTCTCCCATTCATAACCACAAATTAGATTCTCCCATACAAGACCATAAGTTAGATTTTTCCACATAAAACAATAAATTAGAATCTCCTATATAAACCATAAATTAGATTCTCCCATATAACATTATAAATTACATTCTTCCATACAACATTATAATTTAGATTCTCCCATATAACATCATAAGTTAGATTCTCCCACATAACACCATAAATTAATTCCTCTCACACGAAACAATAAATTAGATTCTCCCATACAACATTATAAATTTTAATCTCCCATACAACATCATAAATTAGATTATCCCATATAAACTATAATTTATATTCTCCTACACAAACCATAAATTAGATTTTCCTTCACAAACCCATAAATTTTCCATTTTATTCCTCTACTCACGGATCATTAAAATACTTAGGTCAACTCACATCCTTAGTTCAACTTCTTTTTTCATCATTTCCACCACACAACCACCTCAACATCCTCACACGCATGTCTTACAGGGTCACAAACAAGTCACCACATATACATAATACACATGTTATGCAAACACACGAAAACATACTTCAACTCCACATAATACCATATACAACATAAATATTAATGATAGACATATAATACATAGTATGCAAGCACATAATGCATATAAGCACACAAAAGGCCTTAGCATCCCTTACATAAAATGACACCGGTCTAGGAGCACGTTCCTACGCTTCCTTAAGGCTTTGGATGGTTTTACCTATTATGAGGGAAATGCTAAAATTAGACTCCCTCTTATCAAAATACTATTAATCACTAACTTAATATAAGACTAGGCTTTTGATAAAATATTAAAATAATAATAGCAAAAATACAAAAATAATATCAACATTAATATTAACAAGAATAATAAATTACTAACAATAATAATAAAAAGGATATTATTCAAAAACATAGTGAAATAAGGGCTTCAGCCCCTTTACTAAAATAATACTAATATTAGTAAAATAAATAACCAAAATTAGTAATAATAATAATAGTGATGAAATAATAATAATAATAGTAATAATAATAGTGATAAAAACCATAATAATATTGTAATAATAATAATAATCATAATGGTAATAACAATAAGGATAATATTTGAAGATAAAAAGAAGTAGGGTTTTCACCCTACATTGAGTAATAATAACTTAATAAATAATAATAATAACATTCATAATAATAAGAACTAATAATAATAATAAAAAATAATAACCCTAATAATAATAAGACATGATATTTATAATAATACTGCTAAAATTTAAAATAACCACAATAGGGTTTCTGCCCTATATAAAATAATAATAATACTAACCCTTGAATATAATAATAATAATAATAATAATAATAATAATAATAACAAAACTAATAGTAAAGTAGTTGTAATATCAATAATGGGATAATAATAATAATAGTATTTCAAAATAGGAAAAATAATAATGATAATAATAATAATAAGGAGAAGAAGGAGAGAAAGAGAGGAGGAGAAGGAGGAAGCGGAAAAGAAGGGTAGGGGAAGGTAAAAGAGGGTAGCAGAGATAGAAAATAGTTTGATTGGGAAGAGGACTTTGCACAGCCGGGGTGGCTTATGCAGGAAGAATCGAATTTTCTGAACTCGAGCAAAAAACTCGACTCAACATTGTTATGGGGTGTATTTATAGGCTTAAAAGGAAGTTAGGGTTGAAGGGAAAGTGATGGACTAGTAGGCAGGAGTGGGCACCGGTTGACGAGGACAGCTGACACACTCCTCGATCGTGGTTTGCAAGTGGCCAGGGAAGAGGGAAATAGTGCAAGGAATGGAGTGGATTGGTTCAAAATGGCCAATGAGTTTGGGGGAAGAGAGAGGAAGGAAAACAGCCCTAACCGGCGGCGAAATTTTTGGTTGTGGCGGTGAGTTGCAGGTCCGCGTCGATGGGGCTAGAGAAGAAGGAAGAAGAAGAGGGAGGCGAACTGGCAGTTCAGAGGAGAAAAGAAGGAAAGAAAAAAAGGGGAGCCGATCGGTCAGACAAGGTCATTAAATGGCAGGGATGAAATGTAGCACCGAGGTATAATAAAACACAAAATGCGGCGTTGGGGGAAAAAGGATGGAGGGGTGGTGCGCGGGCTAGGGGCCGCATAAGGAAAGGAAAGAAATATTTGGGCTGGCGGTGACAAGCCCAATTCGAGGAAAATGAGAGGAAAAATAAAAAGAAGAAAAGAAAGAAAAAGAAAGGAAAAGGAAGAAAGAAAAGGTAAAAGGGAAAAGGGAAAAATAATTAAATTAGGTATTTAAATTAATAAAAATATTTGGAATATTTACAAATAAGAATATCTAAATAAAATAATATTTAAATCCCTTTCTAGGATAAATTAAGATTTTTTAAAGATTTTCCATAAATTCCGTTTCAATTAGCAAATCACCCTGAATTTAATAAATTCAAATATTTATAAAATTCCTATTAATTTGAAACTATTTTCTCCCTCTTATTTTAAATAAAATAATTTATTTAATTAGTTTTTTAAATAAAATCCTTAATTAGTTAAAATACTCAAATTTTCTATAATTAAAATACTCATAAATTTACCTAGTTAATTACCTTTTAATTTAATAAAAATAATTTATTTAATTAATTTTCATAATAATATCTTATTTAATAATAAATAATAAAATTAGAATTTTCGGGGCATTTCAAATAGGGCACCACATACTTCAAAGATTAGTCTAGTTGTTAGGTGTGCTAGGGTAGAAGTGGGACTCCTTCTACATAGATTTTTGAGTGAAAAAAAAAAAATACTTACAACTA
Organism: Tamarix austromongolica; assembly: GCA_039764185.1. Lineage (NCBI taxonomy): Eukaryota > Viridiplantae > Streptophyta > Magnoliopsida > Caryophyllales > Tamaricaceae > Tamarix > Tamarix austromongolica. Next base: position 86,944,092 of record CM077811.1, on the reverse strand, counting down.
TTGTGAAATGATTTGGGTCATTGTGGAAAAGTTGGTTAAATCTATAAACTTTATACCTATGAATTCATCCAAGAGCATGGATTAGTTAGCCGATTCTTACATGTGATTTGTGGTGCATACTCATCTAACAACATAGTCTTTGATACAGATTCAAGATTCCTTTCTCAATCCTAGGGTAATTTATGGGAGGGTAGACTAAGAGGATGAAGTAAACACTTGAGGACATGTTACGGGCTTGTCTTATGGATTTATGAGGTAGTTGGGAGGATCATCTACATTTGATGGAATTGTTATACTAAGATAGTTAATATACCAACTTAGGGATGACTCCCATTGAGTTAATATATGGAAAAAAGTGCTAGACTCCATTATGCGGAAGCAACATTAGCCAGGTTGTTATATTGGGATTAAAGATGATTAAGGAGACTATGTAGTCAGTTTGATTGATGTTGGATAGGATGAGAGCAATAAAGAGGTGTTAGAAAGTCTATGTAGATTAAAGATACCATAGTGTTAAATTTTAGCTAGGGGATATATTTTTTGTGAGAGTCTCACCACTAGGGGCAACATAGAGTTTGTAGGAAAGGTAAGATACACTAGAGATATATTAGTCCTTGTTATGTTTTTGATAGAGTTGTTGAGTTTTATTACCAATTGGCAGTTCGAGTAGATTTAGCAAGAATTCATAATGTCTTCTACGTCTTGTAGATAAGGGAGTACATTGTAAATCATTCCCACATGATCAATGTTGGTTAATCTTGATAATTTTCTATCACATAATGAAAGACCCTTGCAAACTCCCAACACAAAGATACACCAGAGATGGACAAGCGTATTATGCTTGTGAAGAATTTTTGGCACTGTTAAGGAGTAGAGGAGGTAACTTGGGAGATAGAGAAGGGCACGTGTGAGATGCATCCTGAGTTGTTCAATATAGTTGTGATTGGTTTTGGGGTTCCCATCGTTTTAATGAGGTAGTAATTGTTAGATTAGTGTTAAGGAAAAAGTGTCTATTAATGGGGTCATGATGTAAAACCATGAGTTTTATCTGCTCCTAATCCCAATCATTTTTTACTTGAACCAAATATTTGTCCTGGATAATCAATAACTTTTTCTTACCCAAATTACCTGACCCTAAACATTAATCTAACCTTAATATGAATAAATTATATTTTAACTTAACCTTAACCTTAATATTTACTAAGTTAAATTTACTTTAATTTATTTTGAACAACAAAAAATCTAAACTTGACTCTAAACCTAGCCTAAATGTTTTTTCCTTTTACCCTTTTTCTTTACTTTTCTCCCCACTCTGATCAATTCCTTTAAATTTTAGCCATAAAAATCCCTTTTTTCATGACTCCTTCTTCCATTCTCTTTAGAACATTACTTGATTTATAAATATTTGGAATGAAAGGATAATTGAAAATGTTGAATAATGTAATGCTAATTAAATGCCATTGTTTGCATTAGTGTTATTAGTGTAAAATACCCAATTTATGATGAATAGATTTGAGTTAAAATTTGTGATATTACCTAATAATCAATAATAATGGCATCAAAAGTTTGTTTGAGATTTATTCTCAACTATTAGGGTAGTTGTGAGCTTGTGGCTCATATTTGGTGTGCATAATAGTTTGGATTGTTATGTGAAGTGTTATGAAGGAAGTTGGAGAAGAACAATAACTTATGTTAGAAAGATATGATGATTTGACCTTCATGTAACAGGGTTATGGAAAAGTGTTGAATATGAAAGTTGTATATCATTCTATTAGATTTCCAATGCATGAATAATTAGCTCAATTGGAGGTCAAATAAAGAAGTGTGGTCAAAATAATAAAGACTCTCAAAACAAGAAAGAAACATTAGGGTCCCATATTTGTGATAGTCTTGTATAGTGTAAATATATTGTATTTTGGTCCCTAATTAGCATAGCACCATCATCTTCTCTCTTCTTGAGTTCTCTTGTAAGTTTTTGGTTAATTGAGTGATTTAGGTAAGGATTTATTTGACTTGCTTTGTATTCACAATTATATCACCTCAACATGATCATCTATTTCCCTAGTCAATGTTCTTGAGTATTCTTCTCTTCTCAATAATTGTCTATTCTAATTGATTCCAATTAGATTCTCTTTTTTTTGAATTGGTATTGGGTGTTCTTCTCTTCTCAATTCTTATGTATTATAATTGATTCCAATTAGTTCTTATTTTTTTGAGTTGGTAACAATCCCTAACAAATTGGTATCAAAGCATAAGGTTAGTGTTGGGATGTCCACAAGCTTTGATATAGAGAAGTTTGATCAGTCTATGAAATTTAGATTATTAAAGTTGAAGAGGACGGCAATCTTGGTACAAAATGGATTAGAAAAGGCATTACTCGGGAAAACAAAGAAGCTTGATTGGATGATATATTAGATATTTGAGGAGATAAATCAAAAGAATCTTTCCACTATATAACTGTATTTGTCTAATGAGATCATATTTGAAGTGGGTACATAAATAATAACATCATCCCTATGGCTCAAGTTGTAGTCTCTATACATGATGATGTCATTGATGAATCGTTTATTGTCGAAGAGCATGTTGCATGAGTTTAAATTGGGTATGGGATCATCCCTAAAATCTCATCTTGTTGAATTTGACTCTATAATTATGGATCTAAGGAATATAGATGTCAAATTGGAGGTTAAAGATCTTACTATTACATTGTTGTGTTCTTTATCTACTAATTAAAAACATTTTCATGAGACCATACTGTATACGAAGCATAATTTGGCTCTTCATTTTGTCTAGATTGCCCTATTATAGTGAGAAATGAATGAGAATCACTTAACTAGAGGTGGTTCTAGTGACTCACATAGTGAGGGGCTTGTTTCTAGGGACATAACTCATGAATGAGGTTCTAGTGAGAAAAAGAAGAAATCATATTCTTCTAGTATAAGACCCACTATTCCAAAAGTGGTTGGATCTAAGCAATAGGTGGAGCAAATGGGCATTGCTCTAGGTAGAGTACATAGCATTATGAAGCCTGCTAAGAGATATGACTTTGAGGAGTTAGTAGGTTATGCTTTGGCTTGTGTTGAGACTGTGGTTGATGTGCAAGAGCTAGTGTCATACATGGATTCCATTATTAGTGCTAATTCTACTCAATGGTGTGCTGCTATAGAGGGGGAGATGCAATCTCTACGGAAGAATCAGACATAGGAACTCATGAAGGCACATAGGAAGAAGTAAATAGTTGATTACAAGTGGGTGTACAAGTTCAAACAGGAAACTCAAAATTGTTGAGGGATCGAGATATAATTCTTATTTAGTTACACATGGATTCAGTCAGATTCTTAGTGTAGGCTATGATGGGGTATTTTTCCTTATTATCAAGCATACTTCTATTCGTACTTTACATATTCTTGTGGCTATCTAGGATATGGGGTTAGAGATATTCGATGTTAAAATATATTTTTTCATTGTGAGCTCAAGGAGGAGACTTATATGCACTAATTAGAAAGTTTTGTTATTGAAGACAAGTAGGATCATATGTGCTTATTGACGAAGTCACTATATGGTCTAAAGTAGTCCCCTAGGTAATGGTACAATAGGTTTAATCCATTTATAATTGAGCATGGGTTCTCTAGGAGTGATTATAATGGGTGTGTATATATGAAGCAAGTTAATGATGGTTCTTTGGTATATCTTTTGTTATATGTCAATGATATGCTTGTTGCACCAAAAGATTTGTCTAAAGTTAACAAGGTAAAAATAATTTTGAGGACTGAGTTCAAGATGAAAGATCTAGGAGCTGCAAAGAAGATTCTTAGCATGGAGGTCATTTGAGACTGTTGAAAGAAGCGTATTTATTTATCATAAGAGCAATACGTGAATAAAGCACTAGAGAGGTTTCATATGTTTGATCCTAAGCTAGTTAGTACTCCCATGGTGACTCACTTTAGATTTTTTGGTTTAGATTGTCGTAAATCTAAAGATGAGGAGGATTTTATGGTCAAAGTTCCCTACTCTAATGCTATGGGATGTATGATATACGTTGTGGTTTGTACTAAGCTAGATATTGCTCAAGCCATGAGTGTTGCTGATATATAGAAAATCCTAGGAAGGCTCATTAGCAAGTAGTGAAGTGGATTCAAGGGTAATTAAAGGCTACTATATCAGCTTGTTTTTATTATGGGAGGTTGACTAATGTGTTGATTGGGTTCGTTAACTCTAATTATTGTGGAGATCATGAAAATAGGAGATCCATTGGACGTTATGTGTTTTATCTTAGTGGTTTAGCAATTAGTTGGAGGTTACCTTTGAAAGATGGGACTACATTACCCACAAATAAGATTGTATATATGGGTATAACTATAACACCCCGAGTCGATACGACCATGTGGGGACTATCTTAGAGTTCTTTGGGATTGATTGGCTAGCCCCACAGATCAACGTGAGTCCTTTCAGTACACTTTGTCTTCACTCACCCACTTTCTGAGAAATTTTCAGAAAATTTCTGAAACTTCCCAAGAGGGTCACTAATCCTAAAATTGCTTCACGACGAACATGCTTAACTATGGAGTTCTTAGGATGGAATCACTAAAAGGATGGTATACCATGTTAATATAAGTAGCCAAATCAATCCTTATAACACTCCACTCAATCTAGGGTATTACAATAGCTAAGGCTTTTCATGAAGATTTGTGGCTTGTGGTTTCATTCCTAAGCTTAGATTTGGTTATGGTGCTACCGTTGTTCATATTAATAGTTAAAGTGTTATATGTTTGGCAAATAATCAGAATTTTGTTCTATCGTTGGACAAAGCACATTGATATTAGGTGCCACTTTATTTGAGGTACTATTGTTGTAGGTGAGGTTGTGTTGGATAAGGTGGCTAATACTAAGAATATAAATGATATGCTAACAAAGCCATTATGATTAGTAAGTTTGAGAATTACTAGGAATTTGTTGGTGTTTGTGTACCATGAGGACCGTTTGGCAGCCAAGGGTTTTTATAGATGATATTTTGTGTTTCTCATGCTAGCTACTTCAAATACAGTGTATGGTAGAGAATTGTGAGCTTCTAACTCGTATTTTTTGTGTATAATAGCTTGGATTTTTGTGTGAAGTGTTTTAAAGGAATTTGGAGTATAACTATGAGTTATGCTAAAAAGATATGAAGGTTTGACCTTATTCTAACCATAATGTGGAAAAGTGTTCAACAAGAAAGTTGTAGATGTTTATGTTATCTTTCAAATGTATCACAAACTAGCTCGATTTGTGGTGAGACAAAGAAGTTGTGGCTAAAATACTTAAAGACTATCAAAGCTAGAAAGAAACACGAGGGCTTTGTGTTTGTGACAATCTAATACAGTATAAATACCATGCGGTTAGAACTCTAATTACCATAGCACTGTCCTCTTCTCTCCTCTTGAGTTCTCTTGTAATTCCTTGGTGAATTGAGTGACTTAGGTGGATACTTCTTTGATTCTCTTTTAATCCTATTTTCTTCACATCAATAAGATCATATGTTTCCCCAATCTGTGTTGTTGAGTGTTATTCTCTTCTCAATTCTTATGTGTTCTAATTTATCCCAATTAGATTTTGGTTTTTTTAATTCGTGTCAATCCCTAGGAGTGATTAAATGGGATTTTTTAGGCAGTTTATCTTATTGTTTTATCATTTTACTTAATATCTATTTTTCTTCTCTATCATGTTGAGATTTATAGGGGTGTGTGCATAATTATAAGGTATAGGATTGCTATTATGATAGGAATGTATGATATTAGTGCCTGGCTAAGGTGATCATGATATCCTTGTAAGAGCCCCCTTACACTTATAATGACCACACCATATACCGATGTTGTATCCTAAATTTTGCATAACCCTTATAGGAGTTGCATTCAAGTTTGTGGTTGGTGTGATATGCCCTTTGAAATCCTCCTCAATGTATGCTCACCACATATGGTAGATGTCATTTCGCATTATTCGTGTAATGTTTCAATGAGTTTTGTTTATGGTAGAGAACAAGGTATGGTCCAATTAAACATTTTAATAATTAGAAAGTATGGAGTCACTAAATGGAGGATTAATAGTATTACTTGATCTATATGATATTGACAGAAAATATATAATATTTTCATGTCCATGATTGATGTGATCAGGCTTTATTACTAGAAAACCTTGATCTTTGAGCTAAATTTCTTATGTATGTCATATACCTTACTCTTTTGCGTGGTTAAGATACATCATGATCCTTTACCATGTTTTGGGTAGTTTGTTCTACTATTTCTTTACCATACTAATATACTAATACTACATTTATATGGTTAATGTGATGATCTGGCTTTTCTTTAGCTTAGCAAGGGAAGATCATTAAGTTTATTATTCCTAGCTCACGTATGTTGAGAATGATGATTTGGAAAATAGATGGACATCACATGAGGATTGAAATTTACATTTGTAAATAGTTGAGAGTTAGGCTAATCAGTTCAGATTTTTTAGCTCTTTATGTTGAGGTATTTTATTCTTTCAAATTATTTAAACTCTTGACTTTGGTCCTTATATTTTAATTTTATATCTCTCTCTTTCCTATATTATTATCATATACATTACTATTATATTATTAGTGTATGCATATCTTTTTGTAAATCCAATTTTCTTGGTATTAAGAAAATATATGTTGATGATTACACTCCACCCATGGTTGATGTGCCAATAACACCTCGTGATTTTATTTTATTACACTTTTGTGATGTATTCAAAACAAAAGTTTATAGTTTTAATTTAGTGTGTATTCAAAACATAAATTTTCATAAGCAATTGCACCATATATATATCATTAAACACTTCCAAAACTAGGAATAGAAATAATCAACAACTCAATGAAACTACATTTCAAATTAATCATCAAGATAGATGCTTATTACTCACATTTTTCCCAAAAAAAAAAAATTAAAACTAGTAGCATAATTTACAACAAGCACTACTACTATCATACATGTTCTCATAAAAAAAATGAAATACTAAACAAACACAAAGCTTGAACGGTGTAATATCCCGTAAGTGTGAGATTAATGAAAAGGAAAATTCATGTGTTGAATGGAGCTTGGGTGGTGTTAGATCATGGTATAGAAATATATTTTGGGTTTGATTTTTAAAGGAATTTGGGAAAATTTGGAAAGAATTGTGTAAACGATTTTTCTTTGCCTATCAGTCAGTATTATGAACCAATCACTTCCTCTATCATTTTGAGGTTGAGTTTCGCTTGAAATAATTTATGGATTAGTTTGGGTAACCAATCCATTGGCTTGTAGGATGGCTAGCGATTTTAAACAAAATAACTGACTGGTGTTGAAGACAAGTGTTTTTGTGTTTGATTTTTCTAGAAATATTTTTCAAGCTGAAGCCCTTATAATCCACCTCTAAGTTCTTCTTGAGTAATCATTAACTTCATTGACCATTTCTCTAGCTTTAATTTAGCCTTAAGTAAATTAAAATTTCTAATTTTTGTAGAAAATGGGGAGGATGGCATCACCCATTTTATTTTCAACTTTTATCATTTGTACGGGAACAAATAAGTTGTTCTAGGCTATTAGTGCACATTAGGAGATTTACTTTGCGCACTAATATGCTCATTTCCTTTCTTGTGTCCAACCACTCTTTGATGAATCCTAATCTATCTTCCCTAGAAAATTAACATTTGAGCTCTAGGAAGGGAGTCACCCAATCCTTGATAAATCCATCCATTCAACCCTCATTTGAATAAAAAAAATAGGTTTTTGATTTGTTGCACCCTCTTACTCATTCCTTAAGTTAATTTAATAGCTATAAATTGAACAGATCATATATCCCCTTTACCTCTATTCAAGCACAAAAATGTTCTAAGTTTTCTAAGAAGTTGTATTCTATTTCATGTTCCAATTCATTCCTTCACATTAGATCATTTAACATTTTGAACCTTTCTCTATCTCATTCTTATTTTACCCTTAAGTAAGAAAGAGTTATATTCGGGGAAATTGTTGAGTTTATATTTTAGCTTATTTTCATGGAATCTCCTTAGAGATTTTAAATCCTATTTTCTTCCCCTAATTCAATTTTTTTAGTTAATAATAATTATTTGGTGATTCTAGAATTTAACTTCTTGTTTTTAGGTTTTAAAAGTCAGGTTACTTGAGCTAAAGGTATTTCTTTTTTCATGTGGAATTATGATGAGCTTTCAAGTAAGTTATTTTTGTGAATGAATTGTGGCATAACAATGTAGGTGTGCTAGTGTAGTACAAAAATTTCTAATATTTGTACGCACAATGATATTATGAGTAATTTTATGTTGTATGTTAGAAGATTTTAGATTTTTGGGAGAAGTGTTATTTCATAAGAAATTATTCTATGTAAATATAGCATAGTATATGAGCATGTGTAAACATTGTTTTCTACAAATGGTGATGTTATGATGTGATGTGTGTGGTTTTGAATCCTTAATCACACTTAAAATACCTATTTTATGTTATCTATGAGCAAACTAATCGGCTATTTATATCAAACCAATCAACTGATTCATAAAATTATCAACTTCTTAGCGAAAACCAATCAATTAGGTTGTTGCAATAACTTTATTTGCTTTCTAGTTAAACCCATTAACTTGTTTTTTGGAAAAAACTTGACTTATCCAAAAATATTGATCAAGTGGTTTGAGGAGAACTTCCATCTTTTGCGAAGCAAAATCTATCAACAAGTTAATCCAAACTAATTAACTAAAAATTCCAGAGTGTATTATTTAGCCTCTTTAAATCTATGTTTGATTTGACATTCGATATTTTACTATAATATGATTCTTTAGTTATGATAACATAGATCTTGGCATGAATTAACTAGCCTATTAGATGAATAAATTGATTCATAATTCTTGTTATATTTAATAAGTGTCTTGGAAAGTTTTTTATGGGAAAATTAGAGTGCATATGCTATGATGATACAAATTGATGAAGTAATCTAGATTCGTGACACATGTAGATTATCCTAATGGATGGACTAAAATAAAATAAGATGTAATGAAAATCCTACCATATGATTAGAAAGAAGAAATATTTAAAATGGATTGATTATGTGGATGTGCTGCTCTAGTTATTATACGAGCTTTATGTGATAACATATCCTTAGATAATAAATCACTAATCACTTAAAATGAAAGATGATAAAAAATACGTGGGTCTATATTAACCAATCCTCAATTAGCTACAAAGGGTTAGTCAACCTTTAGGAGTTTATCGGTTCCTTCAGTCTTTGCTTTATTTTAGAATCTTAGTAGATCTTGGTACCATATTTATTATGGAGATTAATGATGTAGTAGGGGGTATTAATATTTAAGAGCCTGGTAACCTAGGTGGTTTATTTTCTTGTATTAGACTTTATATCCTTTGGTTTATTAGCTTCTAATAGACTTTATTTCAATTCGGCATTACCTGGCTTTGGTCAGACTTTATGCCCTTTGGTTTAGATAAGCTTCTATATTATGTCAAGCCATGAAGTGGTAATTATTCCATCACTTGACAAGGGAATAAGGGCTCACAAATAACTAATTTAATGGAACATGGAACTTGAAAATTTGATCAAATGAGTATTTCATGTAAGTAGATTTTAGAAGAGACTAGTGACTTGTTGAATAACTAGATTACAGGATTTTATGTTGCTATCCAAGACATATAGATTATGTAGCTAAGCATGATGTGTTGTGAATTATCAAAATTTGGTATGACATAAAATATTTAGACATTTTATGATCATGATAATACATGTATATCTAATTATATTGTGTGAGTATCATATTGTGCTTAATATGATCTCTATCATTACCTTTGGTTTTACATGCTTGTGACTCCAATTAAAGAGGAACCTTATCTTACTTAGTATGTATTGATTTGCCCATTCATCTATAACATTCTTGATCCCACTAGCAGAGGACATTGTGTAGGTTTTCAATGATATATGGTAGTTAGTCTACTTGTGTAGGGCTTGAGGGCTTAATTAAATGGTCACCCATAGATCTTTTATAGGTCCATAATGGGTCAAGTTTTTAGTGCTTTGCTCAATTATTGTTTAATATATATTATATTTTGGCACTTTCATTTTACTCTCTCCTATATGTTCAAATATTTTAGGACATGTTATGGTCTTTTATTTTGTAAATTTTTCCTTTATGGTATCTATATATGATATTTAATCTGGACTCTATTGTTGTATTTAGGTTGGTTAGTTTTCTTAGCCTTTATCTATCAAGGGACGTGCAACGGATGTCCATCCTTTATTAGATGTCATGGTAACACTCTATTTTTCCTTAGTGTGTTTGATGTTTTCCTATTTTAGAGTATTTTTACACAAAATATTTTGATAGTGAAAAAGGAGGGTATTACAAGTAGTCCCACATTTTAAGGCAAGAACAACTTACCTTAAGTGAGTATTAGAAATAATTAAACTAGGTTTAACTGTGAACATCTTTTTAAAGTGATAAAAATAAGGAAACGATTCAAGCTCTCAATATCTTTCTAAACTTAACCCTCTAATGCCAATAAATAAAATAAGAAAGATTTAGAGGAAGGAATATAAGAAGTGCATAAGACCAAAAGTAGAGAGTAAGAAGATAGGAGAAAGAAAGTGGCAATGTAAGATAGGGAAAATAGTGGTTTCCTTATGGTTTTGAGAAGGAATGGGAAAAGGGGATTAAGGTTCACTTATGTGACCAATATCTAATGGTGAATGGTGATTAATGGGGTATATAAATCAAAACCCTAACTCTCCCCCTCAAAATTTTGTTAATTTATGTGAATTTCATATGAAAATAGAGTTGACATATTACATAGAGAAAATAGTGATTGCTAAAAAGGTCCATGGGAATTAAACACATAATTTTAGAAACAAAATAAGGGAAAGGGGATAAAAAATTAGATGGAAGAAAAATCAAATTAGCTACTAAAATTGTTGAAGACAAAATCATCAAAATTTATACTCATAGAAGAGAGAATATTAAAGGAATAACATGATAAGAGTCTCATGGAGCATCAATCAATTTTTTTACAAATCTACCTCCCCAAATATATTAAAGGTAGATAAGTTCTTTCATTAATGGTCATAAATCATTAAAGGTTATTAATAAAATACGTTAGAGTATGATTAATAAGATTTAATATTATAGGATGATTTATTTCATACAAAATTGAATTCTAAAATTTGTCACATTAGGCAAACATGCTGATTTTTATAGTATACCCATCAATTGGTTCCACTAGTCATATTTTTATAATTAGTCAAATATTTACCCTACCCAAACATGAAATGACATACCAATTGATTGGCCCATACCATAAGTCCTACATTCCATAATAAAATATTTTTTTGTACCTTTATTCTTGAACATTTCCAACTCTATTGCAAATCAACACAATAAAATCATGATCAAATGTATGAATCTTAACACACTATAGCCCTAATTTATGATGTGTTAAATCAATTTGAGGTGAATTTTAGTTAGGGATGAAGAAATTTATCTATTATATATTCATTTGTCATCACTTAACATCGGTATAACGATTATGTTTCATAAAGTACTATTTTACCCATTTGATTCTAGTGTAAGATCATGAATTTTTTAGTAATATGAAAGCTCACATATGTAAGATATCTTAAAGTAAAGAAAAATTAATGGATATAAATTAGTTTGAGATAAAATAACAAAGTGCACATTTAATACATTTGAAAAGCCAAGAGATGTTGTAGAGCTTAATCTCTTAGATGACATAATAGTATCTTTTTGTTAAAAAAAATGAGATTAACTTACTGCACCAATGATAGATAAGGTCATTAAAACTTGTAGGAAAACCTACTAATAATCCCTATGATTATCTTGATCGGTGTTCATATATGTATGACATATCATCTTAGAAAATTTTGCAATAAGGAAAATATAAATAAATTAAACTCAAAATTTCTTATCACCTTGATAAAGTTCAAGAGGAAACATGTACACTATTTAAATGTTCTATGGTATATAATGATGCATGGATGTAAGGTCACATGTACATTTTATTATTGATATTGTTGCATTGGTGCAAAAGTGGATCAACATCTTGTTATGATAATACATTATCATTGTTTCAAGTTGGAAGTAGAACAACCTTTTAGATTAGTGAATTATGAATTTGATTTCTAAAACCTAGTTAGTTAGGTCTTAAAATGATATGTCATTATGCATGCAATGGTTTTCTTAGTACCAAAATCATTTCATATGATCTATTAATCTATTTTTGATGTAATTAAGAATGAAATTGATTCTTATATGATTAACTTGGATGTGTCTTATATGTAGCTTTACTTCTTTATATATATATATATGAAAGTAAGCCACAAAGAAGATTGATAATGCTAGTTTTCCTAGTATTTGGAGGAGAGAAAATGATATTGAGATTATTATGAAGATAGAAAGTACTTAGATAATATCTTCCATGATATATTGACTCGAATAAAAATCAAAGAGCAACTAAGACTTATGCTTGATAAATGTATCATCAGTAAAATTAGTGTTTATTATGGTTAAGAAGATCTAAAATTTAGAAGTACTGACTAATATTTTAACTAATGTATAATTCTGATCCAAAATTCAATAGAGTTAATGGCAAGTCTTGTACATATGCACTAGTAGTTTATGATATGATGGAAAGATTTAGTCTCAAAAGAATAATTATAATCCTAGAAGATAATAGAAAATTTGTCACATGAGTTCACATATCCATAAGGAGAGAATGCAAGAATAGATCAACCATGTGAATGAAATAGCAATTAATTATCCTTATGTGGATGTAAGATGGTATGAGGTAAAAATGGTAACATCTTTATCAAATCTATTGAAAAAAATGATGGATGTGTGGAGAAATTTTTTCAACCTATTATGGAATTTCTTTTATATAAATAATTGCATAAGTTGGAATGCAGATATGAAATTCAAATATATCCTCTTAACAAGTATATTTACATCGACAATGAGTCTAGCATTAAAAGGCATGATGTCATTTAACTTTAAGTACATGTTAAGAGAGACATGATTTAATAGATAATTTTGTTACATATTTCTTTTTATAAATGTCTTGGCTTTGTCCCTCGTGGGGGTTTTCTAATACATTTTCAAATGTAAGCACTATTGAATTATTCTTTTACATATAAATATAATAATATATAATACAGTGTATGAATGAGACATACTATGTTAACACAGAGAAAATTATAATTTTTTTATCCATGGTTTTGTCTTATAAGTTTTTTTTTCTTTTTTAACAATGCTTATAATGAAATAGTATTGTAAAGGTGTACTCTTAAAGGGGAGTATCAAATAATAGTGAAAGAAAACATTTGTATATGAGGATATATTTTTTCTTACCCCTTCATGCATAAATGAAGCTAAAGGGAGAGGTATAAATAGTTGAATGTGAACATAAAATGGCTAGTTTTTTAATAACTCCTTTAAGGAGATAAATGTTTTATTTTCTTCCTAATAGTGGACCCACTAATCTACCTAATTATTCACCATTAGTGTTTATTTATAACCCCTTACTTCTGACTATTATAATCTTGTATTGTAACATGTAATAATCTTATGGAGTTTAGTTATAATGCATATATAGAGTATACATCACACATGGATTAATGAGAATTAAAGTCTCCACCTTTCTTCCTTTTTTATCTTATATCCATTATCAATTTTCAAATTCTATATGAATATATATACATTTCTCAAATTATCATTTATAGATTGTTATAAAATAATATATATTTATTGTCATTTTACTAGAAATTATCTTAGATTGTATTTTTCCATATATATATTCATAAAAAAAAGCAAATGAGGATTATTTAAAATATAATTGTAGCGTCGTATACGTGTTCCTTTATCATCTTTAATATTAGTATTTACATGAGTAAATTTTTCTCATATTTTTGCCTCAATATAACAAGAGCTCAATTTATTGTGGGCTATTACATCTTATGTAATAAATTTTTTCTATTTAATCTACATGTATATTATGGTCTCCCATGTATATAAAACAAAAATGTTTGCATAAACATTCCTAGAAAATACTAGTTTGATTTTTTTCCTACACAGTTTTAGTAGGCATAATCTTTTATTCTACTTATGGTAAATATAGTCACCATGTTTGTGATATGTTAGTACATTTAGATGATAGTTATTGAAAAATTAAACCTTGTATATTGTTTGTTAATTGCATAATATATTATACAAATGATCAAAGCTTGTGCAACGTGTAGTCAAAGCCCTATATTTATAAGCCTTCAAAGATCATCATGATAATTAAACATTCAAATGTGGTTTATTTTACATAACTTCTATTATAGTAGTCCAAAGTTATAATGATGATTTTTTTCATGATTATTGAGAATGTCAGTTTACGTTCAATAGTGACTTTATTAGTAACTTATTGTTCTTGTATGCCAACATCGATGTTTCTCAAATTATCGTGGAAGGTTTGTACATTGATAATTATGACTATATTTGATGACTAGAGTTAAATCCTCATTTTAACTACCATCAAATAGGATATTCGTTACTTGTGTTTATTGTTTTGTTAAGCTATGGTAATTGAGAAAAATAGAATGCAACATAGTCAAGTTTATTTCTATGAATTTTAATTTGAAAATATTAGGCATATACTTAAAATTTTATGTGCTTTATAATACCCACACTTTTTAGAACTAGAGAATTTTATTTTGAAGAAAATGTAGAAGCATTATAAAAGCAAAACTAGGGAATGTTACTGCCACATTAAATATGAAATAGTTGTTATCATCACCTTACCAATGCCAGATATAACGCAAAATGCAATAAAGAGTGCATGATCTTCTATTAATAGAGTAATATTAATAATAGCTACATAGAAAATAGATTATACAATATCCAAATACATCAACCTAATCTAAGAGTTTAAATAATAGAAAGAACCAAAAAGATCCCAATGCAGTGGGCATTAATATCTAATCGGTTAGCATAACTCTTGACTATACAAGAAAGTAACTCTTGAAACCCAAGCAATGGGAAGCTATGAGCCCATGACATCATCCTCAAAATTCTCTAGCTAAGAATCATATCCCTACAAATCATCCTCTACTCACTAGTACAAAAACCAAATGATCATAGTGACCACATAAATGTAGCATAAGTATGGTGAAATATTGATAAAACAAACTACCTAGAATAGGATAAGGGTTCACACTGCACATTGAGATCTTATGATAACATGGTATAAAACCTACTTAGAAAGATAGTACATTAGATAATGGATGACACATGCAAATGCACACACACACACACACATATCATGGCAAGGCCTTAGGATACAAATTTCCGTACGTACATGAGTCTCAAACACATAATGCTAATATTCCATGAGGGGACTAATGTAGGATTGTTTCTCCCATCACATAACACTAGTGCCAAGGGGATTTTCTTAGGGATCCTCCCCATCTACCACAATTGATCTCCTAGAAAAGGGTCATAAAAAAGTTTTGGGTTTGCCTCTCCCAAAGTACATTACCATTAAATCAAACATCATTCTATATTCTAAGAATGGGATGAAAGTAGGATTACAACATCCAACATTACATCACTCTAATGCCAAGAGGTTTTCTTAGGGATATTCAACATTCACCACAATTGGTCTCGTAATTGAGGGGGCATATGTTCAATTTTGGGTCTACCTCATCCACAACACTAGTGCTAGAGCTAAGGGGATTTTCTTAGGAATATTTAACATCCACACATATGGTCTCCTAGACTAGGGAAAAATAATTACTAAAACCTATGAATGCTTACTAGGAAGGCCTCAAAAATCACATTATCAAATTCCTAATATCAAAATAATTGGATGTTAGTGTTGACATTAAACACTAACCAAGGCATAGAAGGTACCAAATTAGGTATTTCAAGGGAACAATAAACTCTACCAAACAAGGCCCTACACTATTATCTTAATAATCCATATTAAATTCATGGTAAACATGCTTGAAACCACAATCAAAATGTTGTAATTATATAGAAACATTGATAAAAAATGTCTAAATGAATAACATTAGATAAAAAATAAACATGGAGAAGATCAAGTGGACCAAGAAATCAGTCCCTAAGACTATTTGATGGATCTGTCATAATATACATGAATACAAAACAAAACTAATAGACCAATTGACTTGTTGGTTCTACTAGTCATCTATTCATGGGAGAGCGGTTGATTAGTTGGATTAAACTTGTTGATGGGTCTAGAAAAAGACCATGCCACTATAGTCATAAAGTAGCTAATCTATGGGCTCAACAAACCAATCCAATGGTAATAGGAACTAGTCAACTAATTCATCAAGCTATTCAATTGATCCCTTGAAAAGTGGATCAAAATTTCCAAATCAAGCAGCTGTTCATACAACCAGTCAATCAATTCAATAAAAAGATTGACTCATCAAGTTAAAACAACACCTAGACCTACAATCCACTAAGCAGAATTTCACCATACTTTACCATATTAATCTTAGCATGCTTCTATGTTATGAAATACAGAAAAGAGACACCCCTCATTTGATTTCACATAAAAATTTGCATGGATAAATTCTTAATAAGTTAATGCTTGGAGTTCACCAACTCATGCATAATATTTAAAATACTCAAACATGATCCAAAATTCATAAATTGAAATATCATAATAACATACTCTAAATAAAGAATTCAACATATTATATAAACATTATAGAACTTTCTAAGCACTTAAAACCACAACATGCAACATAAGACCTAATTTATATTAGAGATAAGAATGCCTTACAGCAAAGTAAATTATCAAGCACAAAACTCCTACTTGATTGCTATAAGAGGACCTCAATTCCTAAAAGAATCAAAATTCAAAGCAACTAGATAACATTTTTTAAAATTGCATTAAAATCAACGAAAGTTAATAGAGGAAGAACAACAAAAACATAACTAAACCATTTCTAAAATAGAAGGAATAAGAATCTGATCATGTAAGGGAGGAAAGTGAGATCAAGACTCTTTTTTTTCTTATTAGAGGGGAAAGAGGAGAAGAATGGGGAATACTCAACACTTAATAATTTTCACTTAGGGAATGGAGGGAGAGAGTAAGAACACACACCATAAATGAAAATGAATGATGAATAGAGAGTATAGATGTGAGGGCTAGTCAAAATCCATAGGAGGGAGAGAGATAAGATTAGTATGGTTGAGTGTGATCAACAAAGGTGTAAGAGGAGCCATAATGGTGTGATGGAGATTGAGTGTTGTCAAGGAGAGACATAAAAGATGGTTGGTGAGTCAGGGAAAGGGGAGCAAAAAATCAAACATGTATCCTAGCTACCATAAGAGAGAGAGAGAGGAAGGTGAGGGAGAAAAGAGAAGTGGAGCTATGTATCTAAAATGATCTAAATGATGTTAAAAAAACCTCAAAGCATTATAATATGCTCATTATTACAAATAGATATTAATTACAAGTGTTTTAAAGCAATAAAAAGATATTGGAATAAAAAATGGAAAAGAATCTGGAATCGCTGGAGAATGAGTTGATTAGTTGAAGCATGCTAGTCAACTACATGATCAAGAATAAAATTTTCAGTGTCTCAGCATACAAGGTCATGGTATGCTTGAAATTCACATTTTTATTATAATTTCAATCCCTTTTACTAAAAAAAACTAATTTATTATAAATCAATGTAATTTTAAACACATTTTGAAGGATTTTAAGATCAGGTATTATAACACCTCCCCTCTAAAATAGTTTTTTTCCCTAATTTCCATAAAATAAATTTATTATAGTATGCTCTAAACATAAGCAAACACTTAGACATAAACCAAAAGGAAAATAATAAATAAGGGTTAGCAGACGAGAGAACGGTAATTACCCCTTAAAAGAGTCTACATTATCCATGCAAAACACCTAGGAAAACAACTCCAGATACTTTATCTTGATCTCCTCCTCTAACTCCCAAATTCCATCCTCAACTCCATAGCCTGATCACAAGACCTTCACTATTGGGATGGCCTTTGAATGATTCTACCAAGTTATGGAATCAAAGATCCTTTGTCGTGACTCCTCATACGTCAATGAGCCATTGAGCTTAATTATTAAAGACTAAATGATATGTAGTGGATCCACCACATACCTCCTCTATTTAGAGATATGTAAGATGCTATGCAGTTATGAAAAATCAAGAGGAAAGGTAATTTGATTCACAAACTCACCAACTTGATCCAAAATCTTGTACATTCCAATGTACCATAGGCTATCGACTAAAATGTATCACTCCCTTGGTTGCTGAGACTGAAAAAAGGATTTCGTCACCTACCTTATTCTCATCTATAATCCTTTAGAATTCTACACAACTCTTCTGTATTTCCAAGGCAACTATCATCTGATATCAAATAATTTTAATTTACACGGTAGTGTCCCCTACTATTTCCCTTCCCAACACAACTTTCTTATTGGAGTCCCTCCAACATAGGGGATAGTGGCACTTCCATCATTGAAGTGTCACAAAATTTGCTACTCATATGCATCCTTAATGACTATTACTATAGGATAATATTATCAAATCCACCAAACCCTCAAAACCACCCTAAATGTCAACTATGCATGCCTAATGCTTGCCCTCCAAAGTATGAATAGTGTACCAAATTTGATCGTTAGTATCGGGATGGAAAGTAATACTCAACTTTATTCATCTCTGAGAAGTTACTTGAAAGTTATGTTAGAAGTGTGATAACTTGGATTAATGGTTTGATATAATTTCCTTAGGCACCCCATGGTACTGTACCATATGCTTTTTGTATGTAACGTCAATTTGCTCCATACTCGAGGTTGACTTCATCAATATAAATACCACTGACTTATTAAACAAGTAAACTACCACCTAGATCAAATATGAGCCACTAGTGTCTTTAGTAATTCAACATGAAATTTCATCCACACACAATCCCATTTTAACTTAGGAACCTCAAATGGCTAAAATAACCCTATCTGATGCTTTTGCTTGATTTTTACAACTTGACAAATAATGCACCTAGATATGAGGTATGCAACCACCCATTTTATATAAGGCCACTACTAGAACTACTTTAGCTTTATGTGCAACTTATCCTCTTCATGATCGATGGAATAAGATGCACAATTACCCTCCACAAGAATTTTTCTCTTAAGCTTCTCACACCTCGACGCAATGCACAATCTACCTCGAAACAGAAAATTACCATCCTAAAAAATTTAAAACCCCACAACTCTATCCTCTTATATAGCCCAATTGATCTCCTCATGCTTGACATCTCCTATCTAATAGTTGGAATCCCATCAAGTATGATTATGAGAGTGTTTAACCTCATCATAAGATCTCCTAACCCAATGATCTCTATGCCCATGTTTTGAAGCTCCTTCCAAATATAGTCTAAAACTACCAAGGAGCCTTAGGCATGCGATGTCTTCCTACTGAAAGCATTTTTCATCACCTTAGCTTTACCCACATTGTAGGTTAACTCCAATAGATTTTGATCAACTCTAGCCATCTCCTCTATCTCATGTTTAGTTATTCATGAGAGAATATGCACTTGAGGCTCTTATGGCCTATAAAGAACTTAAATTGTAGTCAATAAAAATAAAGTCTCTAGATTTTTAAGGAAAAAACCATTATAGATATCAAAAGATCATTTGTAAGATATTTTTACTTGTTCTCCTTTTATAGGATAAAATATTAAACCACTAGTATCCTATGTTACAACAACACACACCCTAAACCATGCATGGACATCAAACTATACACCTCAAATACCTCTATTCTTGGTGACAACATAGCAACTAGAGCTGAAGTTAATCTCCTTTTGTGCTCTATAAAGCCTTTGTGCACTTATTGTCTTAATCAATGCACACTATCTTCTTTAACAAGGTAGCCAGAGGATAAGCTATCTTAGAAAAATGGTGCACTTATTCAAACACATATCCCCACTACCAAAAGTGAGAGAGGAAGGTGAGGGAGAAAAAAAGAAGGTGATATATGACTCAAAACCTTTTTTTAGGGATATTTAAATAAAAAATATATTAAATGATCTAAATAATGCAAAAATTATCCCAAAGCACCATAATATGCTCATTAGAATAAATAGATTCTAATTATTAGCTTTTATAAATATTCTAAATATATTCGAATAAAAATTAGATATGAATCTAAAATCGTTGGATCACTAATCAATTGGTTTAAGTAAACCAGCTAACTAGTTTATACTAGCTGATTGGTTTCGTAAACCAGTCAATTAGTATCCTAAAATTACAATTTTTATAAGAGTTTTAATCCCTTTTAAAAATTAAAACTAATTTATTTTATATAATGCTAATTTTAAACACATATTGAAGAATTTTAGGGCAAGGCATTACAACAAAATAGTAGATAAAACAATAGATAATATTTATATTATAATTAAGGTTTTTTTTTACAATAGGAGATTTTATTTTAAAAAAAAGTTGATAAGCCATAAAAAAATATTTATGAGTCAAAAGAGTAATCAACTCTATTAACATCATGTACATTTTTTTTTCATGACTCTACATTTCATTTATAAAATATGGACTATTTAAAAAAAATATTTAGTTGGGATGGCAAAACATTTAATTTTATTGTAAAGGGAAACAACTATTTCTTCCTTAATTTTGATACATTTCACCTTTAATGCATTCCAAACATGCCCGTAATCCATTTTTGATGCAAAAAGAACATATCACTAATGATAGCTGAGAAAATCTCTACTTTATATAGTAGTTAAACTCTTGAACAATCTAACTTCATTATCAAATAAATAAAATCTTAGATAAAATATATTTTTAATCATATATGTAGTTTTATATACTTATAGTCTTTATGCCCATGTTAGATCACATCTTCACGAGTTTCTTTAACCCTCTTTTATCGTAATTTATTAAAGATAATTACTATATTAAGAAACACTCACATCTAATTACATATAAATTTGGATTTTATTTTTAGTAAACTAGCTCATTGGTTTCTTGAGCTGATTGAGTTGTTATATTGGGATTTTAGATTCTTTCCTTTTTTTCTCTTCAATTCACTTCCTAATATGTATGAAAAATTATAATTATATCCTCTTTATGGTAATAAGCATATTTTAGTGCTTAGGGTATTTTGATGTGATATATGAGTTTGGTGTATTTAGCATCAGTACTAAGTGTATTCATTATCTATATTGAATCCATATGATCTTAAGTGTGGAGTGAGTCTTCATATGCATTCTATAGTATAAGAGCATGATAGTAATATTTTTAGAAGAGCATGTGATTTGTAAAGAGTGAAAATAAGGGTTTGGTCATTATTTTTCACTAACTGGTTGATCAATCACGTAAACAAAATGAAATATTATCTTTAACGTTCTAGTGATTTACTAGATGTATCCTCTTATTATTTTGCATATAGAATGGTTTTTTCCTAAAAAAATACATATCAACTAGTTAATTTTAATTAATGATTCTTTGGACCAAGAATTTGGCTAGTTTCACTATGACATTTACTTTTCTTTAGGTTAGGTAAGCAGTAACCACTTGACTTATTTTAAGAAATCAACGCCTTGTTCCACCTTTTTTTTTACCATATTTGTTTATTATATGTTGATGCTTTATTACCCATGATATTGTAACATCATTGTTACTTTGTAAAACAAATTCATGATCTTGGACATAAATTATTAAAACTAAGTGAAAATTTTGATGATCAAAATTGTTATATAGATTAAAAGTTTTGTTTGACTAGGTAGGTATGATTTCTTAAACTTAAAAGTTTGTAGCTTGGATTCCTTGATTTGATTTTTGTGTTACCTATTAAACATTACAACTTAGAAACAACAAAATAGGATATTAATTGAATTGATATGTGATATCACCTAAACATTATAGGTAATGAGAAGTAAGTGCAAGTTTTAGCCTTTCCCTCACTCTTGGAAGCTAATCAAAAGTTAGTAGAAGGGTTAATCTTGGGGTTGTTTATTATTTCACACAGTATCAATCTACCTTCTGTATAGGGTCAAGGATCGTAGGGGTATGCACACATTTACAAGGCATAAAATTATTAGTGTGCTAAAGAGACATGCATTGGTGTCTAGTTGAGGTAGGTGTGGTATCCTCTAGCAAGAATCTTGGTTTGTGTATGATACCTTAGGTGGGTGTCCTATCCCAATGTGTGTTATCTCTTGCAATTGATGCATTAAAGGCATTATGGGATTCATTTTTCCTAACAAACCCCTCTTTGTGTTATTACCACATGTTGTGGATGTGGAGTCTCATTATGTATATTATGTTGCCTTAAATTTTTTTCATAGTGGAGAAATAGATGTGGTCAATAAAATATCTTAATAAATGAAAGATATGTGGTCACTAAATGAAAGAAAAATAATATGTTTTATTCTTTGCATGTTTCATGAATGATCTAAATTTTTATCTTGTTCATGATTCTTATGTAATCATGCTTTATGATATGTTGACCATGAGATTAGAAGTTATTTCCTAGCTATGTTTCACACAATATTATTTTCTCACCTCTTTATATCACATTAGCCTTTACCTTGTTTTACATATTTTGTTTTTCCTATACTCCACCATTCTTTGACATTAGTTAAGTGATTACTATATTGATTTAGCTTTTATTCCACTGTGCAGAGGAAAATGTGTAGTTATATAATTCATTGCTTGAGTATATTGAAGATGATGATTGTAACACCCCCAAATTTACTACTGAAAAATTTCGTTTAAATCTAAAGGTTTAGCGGAAGCGAAAGAATTAAAACCGTAAACTTGGGGGTATTACCGCCACACTTAGTACCAGACCAGTTCACTCCTACCGTTCCGATACTAAGTGCTAAGGCTAAACCAAACGATCATTAATTAAGAGTCATCAAAACATAGGTCCATAGTTAGCATAGACCATTCATGAAACCACGAGTCAACAACAGTTAAAATATCATTTAGGAATGCAACTTAGAGTACGGTTCCAAAGCGAGGAGCGTGGTACAAAATATAGCAAATAAAACAGAATCCCAAGGGACCAATATCCGGATCGCCTACTCACTCAAGCCAAGCCTTCCACCCCACAATTGTAACCGATCAAACCTGCATAGGAGGTCTGCTCCCCACCATTGGTGGATCATCACAGGACCCTTTCATTCAGTGTAGTATCAGTACGGGTCCACTACTGAGTAAGGGCGCTGGTGCGCTAAGGCCAAGCATACATTCATACCACATAGCATACATAGCACAATCACATAAGCAACGTGTGATAACACACAAGATAAAGCCTGAGTACGTTCCGATGATTCATTCTTTCCTCATTAATAATATGTCCATTTCACGCATATTCTTTAGAGGTCCATGTGAGTGCGGGAACCCCACTATTATAGCCGGTGGACCGAAAGGTATACACTCAGGGCAGAACGCTCCTGCCCACTATTATTTGCCGGTGGACCGGTCTCCAGGGCAAATTGCTCCTGGCCACTATTATTTGCCGGTGGACCGGTCTTGCCCCGACTCACATGGTGTTTCACTGTAAGTACTTAGTGTATTTTCCTTATTTTCATTAACAGCATGTTCAATCCACACATATTCTTTAATAGTTCATGTGATTGCAGGAACCCCACTATTATAGCCGGTGGACCGGAAGGTATATACTCAGGGCAGAACGCTCCTGACCACTATTATTTGCCGGTGGACTAGTCTCCAGGGCAAATTGCTCCTGGCCACTATTATTTGCCGGTGGACCGGTCTGGCCCCGATTCACATGGTGTTTCGCTGTAAGTACTTAGTGTATTTCCCATGGTTTAACTTACTTACTTCGGTTTGTCGAGCACGAAATACCCCACTATTAAAGCCGGTGGACCGGAAAGTATACACTCAGGGCAGAACGCTCCTGACCACTATTATTTGTCGGTGGACCGGTCTCCAGGGCACCCCAGCTCCTGGCCACTATTATTTGCCGGTGGACCGGTCTGGGCTCGGCTCAACAATCTTTCACTTTACATAATTAATGTCTTATCCGTATCTTATTGAATCACATCACACCCTTGACATGCATGCGGTTGATACTCTACCTCTTTCCCCTCTAGAGGGACCGTCCCATATTTTGAGACTCGCACCTCTTCTCACACCCGACATCCATCCCCCGTAGACTTAGGTAAAGTAGCATATAGTAAGACACAAACCCCAAGGATATAGGCCATCCCAACACATATGATATCGCCTCTGCATGTTCTCATCCCTCTAGGGTTCCTCCTCGGATACCCTAATCGGACCTATATGGCCCAACTCTTTCTTACTTACCCAAACGCTACATTATTCTCTATCTCGCACCTCATTCTTTATTAGGAAATTCCCCAAGTGTATTTCTTTATCTTCCAAGTTCATATGTGACCAAAAAAACCCTAGTTGGCCACTCAAACCCTAATCGACCACGCCAACCCTGGTTGGCTGCACCAAACCCTAGCACTTTACTTCTTCAACAAGTAACCTCCCTTCTTTAGAAAACTCATACTCATCCTTTATATAAGTGAATTCTCACTCTCAACCCCCTACTCCATAGGCCATTAATACCACCATGTAATCATTAATACCACCATACAACCCTAATACCACCATGCGAATCATAATACCACCATACCAACCATAATACCACTATACAACCCTAATACCACCGTACAATCATGAATACCACCATGCAACCATTAATACCACCATACAACATTAATACCACCACAAAATCATAAATACCATCATACAAACCCTAACGCCACCATGCGAATCATAATACCACCATACCAACCATAATACCACTATGCAAACCCTAATACCACCGTACAATCATGAATACCACCATACAACCATTAATACCACCATACAACATTAATACCACCACAAGATCATAAATACCATCATACAAACCCTAACACCACCATGCGAACCCTAATACCACCGTTACAACCATAATACCACCATACAACATTAATACCACCATAAAATCACAAACACCATCATACGAACCCTAACACCACCATGCGAACCCTAATACCACCATTACAACCATAATACCACCATGCAACATTAGTACCGCCATAGAACATTAATACGATCATACAAACTTCAAGACTCCCATGATGGTTCCCAACTCATATTACCATTTATCCTAACATGCATGTCCTAGAGGGCCATAGCATAATACATCGTAAACATCATACATATAAATGTCATGCTCATGTCATGGAAGCACAAACAAAATACCTCAATCTCCAAGCTGCGCTACACATAAAACGAGTTATCCACAAATCATATAATACATGGCATAGCATGGCATACACAACATTCAACACATCCATGTCACACATAACACAAGGCCATTAGCTTCGTCCTTACCTAAAGTGACGCCGGGCTTGGAGCACGCTCCTCTAACTCCTTAGGACTTTGGTCGGGATTACTTATAAAAAGGGGGAAATGCTAGGTATTAGTTTCCCTTATATTTACTATCAATCCTCATTTTAGTTTAAGGTTAGGGTTTTTATTACTAAAAAGGGTTTTATACAAAAACTAGGGTTTTTACCTTAGAATTAGTATACTAGATATTATTAGTCAAAATATGTTTATTTTTAATACCTATTGTTACACTTATATTATTAGACCCGCTAGCTCTATTCTTATAATAAAAATGTTCATGCTAACTATAGAAAAATAGTGATAATAATAATAATAAAACTAGTAATAACGATAATAATAATAATACTCCTAGTCGTAATGATAATAACAATAATACAACCAAGTAAGGTTTAGCAACCACAATAATAACCGTAGTAAGGATAATAGAAGTAATAATAGTAATATTATTAATAATGTTAATACCAATAATTATGAAATAAGACCAAAGTTAAGTATAATACAAGTTAGGGTTTAAAAGGGATGTTAGTATTAGTAGGAAGATAAGAACATTAATAATGAAGATAATAATAATGGTAATAATGATGATGATAATAATAATAATAATAATAGTAATAATAATAATAATAATAATAATAATAATGATAACAATAATAATAAGAATAATAATAATAATAATAAAAGTAATAATAATAAGGATAATAGTAATAATAATAAGTATATTAGTATTAATATTAGTAGAAAATAGTAGCAATTATATATAAGGGGTATTAGGGTTTGGATGAGTGGAGAACCACCTAGGGTCGGTGGTGGTCCGGCGGTGGCGCGTGGCGGCGACGGCGGCGGCGGTGGAGGTGGAGAAGAGGGGAAAAGATAGAGGTGGTGGTTAGATGGGAGGAGAAAAGAAGAAGTTTGAGGTGGGGGAGGAAACAGCAGGTGAAGGGGAGTGGAATGAGGGTGGTGGCGTGGCAAGGGGTGGCGGCGCGCGGCGGCGACGACGGCGGCCGAGGGTGGTGGAGAGAGATGGAAGATGAGGAAGGAAGGAGGAGAGGGAGGCAGGGGGATTTGAAGGTAGGGAAAGGTAGAGGGAGGTCTGCTGGGCATTTTGGAGGGTCGAAGAGGCCCTCGTGGCGGCTGGGCTGGCGGTGAGAGGCGGCGCAAGGGCGGCGGAGGCTGGAGGTGGTAGTTTCGGGTTAGGACTTTTGCACGGCTATGGCGGCACGTGCAGGGCAAGAGGAGGGGTGCTGGTGGCTTGGTTTCGTAGAGGGAAGTGCAGGGATGATAATGGTGGGAAGAGGTGGTTTCTGCGGTGGCTGGAGGCGGCAGACATGGCGTCTGTTCTGGCGGCGGTGGAACAGAGTTTCGGCAAGGTCGAACGGGAGGACTTGTTGTGGCTGTTCGGGAGGGCGTATTTATAGACCAAGGGGGAAGGAAAATGACGAAGGGAGAAGGAGGCGTGCGGCCAGGGGTGCAGGTGGCCGGCCGATGGCAGGTGGTGCAGGTCCTGCCATGGCAGGTCGGGTCGGGGAAGGGGAGAGGAAAAGGGAAGGGAATGGCACGCGGAAAAGGGAGAGAGAGACGTGGTCGGGGTCGAAAAGAGAAAGAAAACGACAGGGAGAGAGGCAAGGAAGGACGATCGTGCTGGTGGCTGCCGGCGAAATCGACTTGCAAGTCGATTTGCAGGTCGGGGGGGGGGGGGGGGGGAGGTCGAAGAAGAAGAAGACAGGTAGGGTGGACCGGTGGTCCAGGGAAAAGAAAGAGGAGGGGAACCGGCCGGTTCGGCGGGGTTTATTTAATCCGCAATTCAAACCCGGCGTTTAGACGTTATGGGGGACAAAGTGCCGTGTTGCGTTTCACGTTTGGCAACGGCTATAAGGTCATTAATTTTGGCGCGGCGTTTCGGCATCCTCGGGGTTAAAACGCGTCGTTGCGGCCATAGGCGTACGAGGGCCAACACATGGCGCTGGGCCGCGGGAAGGAGAAAGGAAAAGAAAAAAGGGGGGGCTGGACCTGTGCGCGAGACGGGGGGGAAGGAGAGGGGTTTGGGCCGGTGGGCTGGCCCAGCCGGGGGAGAAGAAGGAAAAAAAGAAAGAAAGAGGAGGGAGAAAAAGGAAGAAAAGGGAAGATAAGAAAATAAATTGGTTAGGAAAATAATTAAATTAACTTATGGGGAAATTGGGGTATTTTTGGGTTATTCAAAATATTAATATTCATAAAATGTTAAATAAATTCCTTTTTGCTTATTTTAGACTATTTTAGATAAATTCTTTAGACCTCCATGCTAATTAGGAAAAATACCCAAATTTTCTTCTAATTAAATTCTTTATTAATTTCCTCTTAATCTACCTTAATTAACTCTCTACATTTTAATAAATGAATTTATGTAACTAATTTTCCTAATAATTCCTTATTTGGCCATAATTTCGAAAATTAGGATTTTAGGATATTACAATGATGGGGGCTAGTAGTTAGCCATTTCTTGAGGATCAAGTTTTATGTTTTTCTACTTTAGTTAATACTGAGATTAATTAGATGAGATTATTTTCCTCGTAATGTTAGGGAATTTTGAATTTTTTTCAATTATTGAAATTTTTGGGTTTTATCCATATATTTGAGTTTTTATATCTCTCTTTCTATTCTATATTATTCTAAAGTACATTACCATTACAACCTTATAAGTGAATGAAATTTTTTTATCATTCACTCCATTTTATCTTGCATCGAACATGTGGTAGGTGATAATCATACCTATTGATTGTTTGATGTGGTAGTACAATCCATAGATTAATTTTGTTATGCTTCGTCATCTGCTTAAAAAAAGTTGTTCCAAAATTTGGTAGTGTTACAAGTTAGTATTAGAGCCTATAGGGTTGTATCCTGATGTTTCTTTTCAAATGAACTTTTTTTATCCTTGTTTAAGATTAAATAATTGATGTTCCCTATTGCATAAGCACATGTCTACATTATAGCATGTCAAGGTTGTATCAATAGGGACTTATCAATTAATTACCAAATTTCATTATTTTAGGTATCCAAATTTCTATAAAAGAGAAAATAGAGGTACATAATAAATTGACTAATAAATTACAAGTGATGAAATTACCAATATAAATCTAGGATTGAAAATTGGTCTTATTTTCACTATTAATAAATGAATTAATAATTTATCATAGTATATTTCAATATAATTGTAAACAATCAGTCAATTGTAATTCACTAGCCTCTTTCAAAGTCTAGTAACATATCTAATATAATCCATTGACAACTTTTATGACAAAAAAATAATATTAAATCCATTAAATATGACCGATTTAAATATTCCCTAAGAATCATTTTTTAATCTCGTGATTAATTATATTCCTAATCGTATATAAATTTTTTACCATTAAATTCAACCATTTAGGTATAATCAATGTATCTCTCTCTCTCTCTCTCTCTCTCTCTCTCTCTCTCTATATATATATATATATATATATATATATATATATATATGGATTTTATGAAATTTGACTTATATTAATAATTTCTAACATACAAAATATTTGATAGGAACTATACATATGTCATATAGTTTAACTGATTATATTTATACCGAATAGAACATAATTCAATCTTAGAAAAGAGAATTACTCACTCATGATTTCAAGAAATTAGAGATAATAAATGTGATTGACATACATATTATATAAATAATAAATCATGTGAGATAGAATGACCAGATCAAATTGTAGATTGAAGAACAAATTAATGCTTTATAGATTTGAGATACTCTCTTCACAATCTTGATTGAAGAACAAAAATTTCATAAAAATCAAAGGTAAATTATAGTATATTGTTTTTCTTGAGAATAAAAACTTAGCTCTCCTCTCTTGAATCTATCATTCACCTCCCTTTTATACTGCCTCTGTGTCTATACAAAAAAGAGTGGGAGATTGCAAGAGATAAAACATGTGTTGTGCTATTAACAATCTGCTGCATGGTTGTGTAAGATTACAATAGCTCGCTGTGCAGCTTTTTAACTCTCGAAAGAATGAGCATACATGGGTCTGCAATGGTGTGTTGAGTTGTGTGAGGAAAATGTTGTGTAGAGCATTGTTTGATAGTTTCATGGCTATGGAAGGCTACACTTCCTACCTGTGTAGCTCTCATTCCCTCAACAATTATGGTATTTGAATTTGCACGGTTGTGCAAAGTTTTAATGGATGGTTGTGCAACACCCAAATCTTCTTCCTCTTGCTTCCTTTACTCCTCTTTTTACCTCTTTTACCCTCTTCACTTCTCTGAAGACATGTGATGTTTATTTTCTTAACTCAAGGCCTTACATAATTGATTATTCTCTTGACTCCATACATTAATTCTTTACATCGTTGTGTTTGTGAAAAAACTCCTAGAAACTATTATCAAGATACCAATGACACAAACGAGAGGCTAAACAACACTATAAAAATGTAAGGAAAGCATGATGTAAATATGGGAAAAATTTATATTGTTAACTTCCCCTTACTTACTCTTTGCTTGTCTCCAAGAAAAACTCCAAACAACAAAAGTGAAAGGAAAGAAATTTGAGAACGGGATCAAAGCCTCGGATGATAAAATGTACTACAAAGGTAAAACAAACAATGCTTGATCGGCCCATATTGCAAGCGTTAATAGTAAGAAGATGAATATAATGTTGTGAATACTCCTCATTCCTTACTTCTAAATGAGTATTAATATGACACTCTAAGAAGATTTAGGCTTGTGTAGATGTTCATCCTTACAAGAGAAGGATTAATAGAGAAGTTGAATTCGTCACTTTAGGTAAGTATAAGCTCTCCATGCTCATGTGTATAGGTTTCCCTCAAACTTCCCTTTACTGATGGTGATTGACCATGGGCTTGCATGTACTCCCATTCTCTACCATTCAAAGATTCTATGCAACACAAAAATCATAAGGCCTTATTAAAGGTGTAATGACGCAAAGGTAAAAGGTAGGATAAGTCTAGGATTGTAGCTAAATTCCCAAAATTAAATGGAGTGATAGCAAGAAATATATTTTCCATAATTTGAGATTAGCAACATGTTACCAAACCCAAAAGTAAACTAACCAAGACCATTTCCATCAATTTATCACTTTCTACATGAATCATATAATTAAATTTCCCATATTTTAATGCCAACTCTTTTATTCTTTTCTTCTTCTTCTTCTTTTCCTCTCTCTTTCCCTCTTTCTCTTATTCACTTCTTTAATTTTTTTGACAATTAAATGAAAAGAAAAAAGAGAGAAAGACAAAAAGGAAAGAGGCTACGTTTCTGATCATTTTCTAAACACGAAAATGTAGAAATTTGTTCTTTATTACCTACTCATGCTTATACTTGGCCTTCCTACATTCAAATGCATTAGACAGTTATCTCTCCTTAATTTTTAGACAAGGGCTCCATAATAACATAGAAATATGGCCACAAATGTAGGTTTATGATTGAATAAGTAGTCTCTAGACTCAAAGAAGGTAAGCAAAGGGATTCAATGCCTTTTGTGATGCAGGAGTAAACACTCAAGAATTGGCATTCATAAATATGGAACAAATAATTGTCTCAAAAAATTGATGACTAACGGATGGTTGCGTTATTAGTAATAGATGAAATGTACCATAAAATCTATTAGGGGTATGTAGCTTGGATTATCATATTAGCTGATGTAATAAATTAATTAATTAAGTAGTAGAGTTAGAGAATAGAATAAAGTAGCATATATGTACCATTTTAAAGAATATTCTATATTATAGTATCTTTTAGCTTCGTAGCTTTCAAAGAATAATACCCTTTAGCTAGTATTTTATATTATGTATCCTTGGATATATAAGTCTATAGGAAACACAATTGAAGACATTATAAATTTAATCAAATCTATGTGAACGATTAATCTTGAAACCCTAAATATCTTCATCTCTGTGAATTAGAGATTAAGTAATATATTTTCCTAACTCCATAATCCACTCCCTTCCAACCATATTCATCATCCAAACACATCCCCAAATCAAATCCCTAACTTTTCTATTAAAAACCCTAGCCTTAATATTCAAAACAAAACTCTAACCCTAACCCTAACCAATGAAACCATCCATCATCAAACTCTAAATGTCAAATCATCATCTTTATTATCACATCATTATCAAATCATCATCTCATCAAATTCAAATCATCTAAATTATTCCCTCACCATAATCGAATCTTGTACTTCTTAATTAAAACATAAACAAGCTTTATTTTACAGAATTGATAATTCCATAATCCCACACACATCAATTTGTTAGGTCATTTGGCTAATATAGCTAGGAAAAGGAAAGAAAATTTGCCTTAATCATCTTGATGTATGCATAGATCATATATGAACTTGAAGAGAATTTATACAATTTTTGGTTTCACACATCAAGAATTAGTAAGATGGTAAGTAAGATGGTAAAAATTATGGATAGTTGATAAGGCTCAAGATTTCACTTGTTCTTTTATTACTTACTCTAAATCCTTTGTGTCAGTTTATGTCCATAAGTCAACAAGATGAACCTCTTGGATGATAGAGTAATAATTTGTTTGAGAGCCTATCAATTGCAGATTTCACACTTAAAATATTTCAAAACATTTTTAATTATATATGCTCACAATCTATAGGCTTCACTCGTATATAATCAAGCTATATATAAAGTTTTATCATAGTTTCATCATTAACTTATCTTTTCCCAATTTATATTTCTCTTTTCTCTGTCTCACTATCTTTTTAAAAGGAACACCAAAAAAAAACAAAAAAAAAATTAGAAGAGAATGATAAAAGTAAACAAAAAAAAGAGAACAAGAAAAGAAAGAAAAATAATGAAAATGGTAAGTGACAAGCTAAGAATAATCCCCCATGCTTAGGATTTACATTATCCTCACTGTTAGGGTAAAAAGGGGAGGGGGAAAGAATTCCACTATTTGGGGGTCTTTGGAGGTTTAAAACTATATAGGAGATGCCATTGATACATTTGTAGTTTCATAGTGTTCATTTTGACTATGGGAGCAACATATTCCTTGTAACTAGAAATTTTAGCCTCTAGCGTATCAAAGCAAGCATCGATATAATAAAATTTGGCATCATAAGAGGAGTAAGGATTTTGATCAATGGCAAAATATAGGGGTGGAGGAAAAGGAATTAATGATGAAGCGGGTGCTGCACTAGTGACATCCACCTACTCTTCCCGAGGGGCCAACATGTTGACTAGGGAGGGGTGTGGCTGAAGAAGGTAACACATTGGCATGTCCTTTACAAATTAAAGTGTTAAAAGAACTATTGTGTAATGGATACCACACTTCCTAGTTGTAGTAAAGGTAATACTACAACCCTTCTTGAACAATGAGCTTCATCTTTATGCATGTTGTTATCCCTTTATATATCTTTAGAAGTTTAACAAGCATATACTCGTTGTTGTACACAAGCCATTGGGAGATGTACATTATAATGCCTTTGATAACAATATTACTATTAATGTTAGTGGTAACATTACGAAGGTGATCCACTAGATAATACCCTCGATGAAGGGCACCATCTCAAAGCATATAGATTAGAGCCCATAGCTTTTTATTTCATACATTCCCTTGTGTTTCACCTAGTTTGAAATGTGTCATGGCCAACAACCATTGGACATACCTTAGCATTGGATTTTTAATCAAGGACGGCATACTGTGATGTACTTTCTAAGGCTTTGCAGCACAATCCCACTTCAACAAGGATATTTAGGTCCAAAATTCCTAAGGATCCTAAAATTGGAAATCCTTGGGACAAATTCTCTACCCTACAATAGGGAAACAAATTAATACAGAGAATTATGCTAGTGACATAGCATGAAACTTATTGAAGAGTTTATAAAACATAGGTTTCCTTATTTGCTCAAAAATAAATGAGCTAATGAACTCAAGGGTGAGTTCCTTACTCGTATCTCTAACAAGAGCAAAGAAGAGGGAGAGACCACCTCTAGCTATGAAATGCTAGACATTGTCTTGAATCCTTAACTTCTTGAGACACATCCAATAAGTATATCTAATAGACTTATATTTTGAAAATATATGGCCTTGTAATGCTATTGGTGAATAAAGTAGGCAAGTACAATGCCTTGATGATGGTACAGTAGAGTATTTGAGGATCTACCTCATCCTCAGGATTATCATTATAGTTGTCACAATAATTATCCTTTGATTCCTTTAGTGGTTGAATTAGTATGCTTTTCTAATGCCATTTGAAAGCAAAACCTATTGATCTTAAACTAATATACCAAGTATCAAAAGGTATGCAAGAAGAGAAGGTAATAGAAGTTCTAAATATTGAATGAAGATTCAAAAAATAGGAATAAGACAAGTAATTAGAGCAAAATGGGAATCAAACCGTAATTAAGCATAATTTGAGCAATGCATGTGTGAATGGTGTAGTGCAAAGGTTATGATTGTGGTGGTGGAAGGTAGTGGTGTACGATTGTGCACTATTGGTAGGGTGATGTGGTGGCTGTGTAGGGTTGTTGAAGGTGTTGAAGGGAAGGTGGTGTGATTTTGAAAGTGTGATGTAGTGGTTGTGTAGGAGTGTTGTGTGGTGTAGGGGATGTGCACAAGTTGAAGGGGTGGTGATGAGGTTGTGCTATGGTGTTAAAGACCTATGTAAAAAGAACATGTGTTGTGCAGATGTGAAGGAGTGGTGTAGTAGTTATATTTAAGGGGTGTGGTGTGGTGTAGTGTAGAGGATGTGCATAAGTTGAAGGGGTGGTGCTAAGGTTGTGTTGTAGTGTTAAAGGGCTATGCAAAGCAGTTCTATTATGTAGTAGTGAAGAGGTGGTG
This sequence comes from Tamarix austromongolica, assembly GCA_039764185.1. Lineage (NCBI taxonomy): Eukaryota > Viridiplantae > Streptophyta > Magnoliopsida > Caryophyllales > Tamaricaceae > Tamarix > Tamarix austromongolica. The sequence goes on along the minus strand of CM077811.1, from coordinate 86,909,761 downwards.
TAGGAGTTGTGTAGAGGTATTGTGCAATTGTGTGAAGGTGTGATTTTTATGGATGTGATAGTTTTAACACCCCCAAAATTTACAGTTAAAAATCATGTCTAAGGAAAATTTCACAACTCATTGAGCACACATAAGGCAGAGAAACATAGAAAAAAGATCATTCATAATAAAAAAATCAGAGTGCGTAATTATAAGTGATTACATCTAAAATAGAGTACATACTTAAAGTCCCAAAGGAGATAAAAAATACAATACAATAAAATGAAACATAAATAATAAGAAAGATTCTGTTATACATCGCTCTTGGGCCCCCATGCCAAGTCGAAGAGAGTTAACTCTCAGCCCTACCCAATGCCTTATAAGTGTCATAGGCATTGAAAATGGCATTTCCGACCTACACAAATTTAGTAGGGCACTCTGCTCGTTGGAATGAGTAGTACCCATGAAACGGATAGTCAATATGCTACTTACTAAGTAAGGTAACCATGTAGTTAAGGCCATACACAAAATGTCATCTAACACATGTAGGATCATACAAATAAACCATACAAGTAATGTAGATAGTATAGGTCAAGTTACAGTTCGGTTAAACTTGACATTAGATCTCTCATTAATATTTAAATTTCACATCATTCTTATTATCAATCCATGCGAGTAAAGGAACCCCACTATTATAGCTAGTGGACTAAAAAAACATCTAGGGTAGAACGCACTTGGCCACTATTATTTTCTAGTGGAACGGTCTGTAGGACACTAGGCACCTTGCCACTATTATTTGCCAGTGTATCGGTCTAGCCCCAACTCTCATAGTGTTTCACTATAAGTAGATAGTATCTTCTTCAGGCTTATCATCATTAGGTTTGATCTGTTGAGCATAAGATCTCCCTCTATTAATGCCCGTGCATAGGAAACATATAGGACAAAATGCTCCTGACCACTATTATTTTCTAGTGGATCGGTCTCCTCGGGACCCGAACACCTGGCAACTATAATTCTCTAGTGAACTAGTTTAGGTCAGGCTCAATAATCTTTCTCTTTAATTGGTTATCATATTATTCATGTATTATTGCATAAATATTACATGTTCTTTAGTCTACCCGCTCACACAACATGTCTATCCAATCCTTCCAATATCTTGGGACCTCTATGCCTCTTACTACACCTAGACATCCTTTTCCTCTTCTCCTCACTTACCATGAATACTCAACTCCTAAATCTGTGGGCCGAAGCCCACTTCCCCACACATCTTAGTGACCTTACTATTACCCTTTAGGTTTTTTCCCTGGGAAACCCTAATTCAACCTATTTAGCCTTACCTTCCTCTACCCCACATAACACATGTTTCCTCACCCCCAACTCATCACCTCACTCGATTTATCCCCATGCATCCCACTTTACTTCCCATTTTTCACATGTGAGCTTGAAAACCTTATTGGTTACCCCTGACCCTAGCACCTCTCTTTTCTCATATGTTATTCCTCTATTATTCTCACTTACCATCCCCTCTTCTACATGACACACACTTAGCCCCCATGTGACATCTTTCCACACTTACTCAATATTCCAATCCTCTCCTTTATTTCTCCCTTCCACAATCTCCTCCACATAGGGTTTTTTCCTCCCAAACCCTAGCTAAGTTCCCTATGTACCCTTATACCAACCTACATACTACGTTTCACCTATGGACTTTAATCACCCCCAACAACTCTTCCTTCACCTTACTTCAATCGCAAGTAAAAGTTTCCTATGTGAGGATCATCTCTATGTAAAAACCATCTATCCTATGCAAACCCTAGATTCCCTATGCAAGATTCACTTCACTCTCTTATTTTATCCATATTATCGTTTTATTTTTTCACTCATAAGTCATAAGACCCGTAGGTTATTCCTATTTCCCTCTAGTAGACTCATTGCCTTTTTCCCCCTTGCATCCTTTCACACCACACCAAGTCTTTAAAGCACCTTAGCATGGATGTCCTAAAGAGCCACATCACATAAGCACCACAAGCACAACATACATACCATAAGTAGAACACATAAACGTACCTTAGCTCCGTGCTCCACTACAGGTAAGTAGTCATAATCACATAAGGTGCACAAATATAAAATAACACATAACATACAGAACACATAATACACATATTAGACCTTAACTATATCCTTACCTACAATGAAATCGGGCTTGGAGTATGCTCCTACGCTTTTTTAAGGTTTGGACTTGGGTAACCTATAAGAGGAAAATACTAGAGTTAACATCCCTTTTACAAACATTATCATTATTTCCTACTTGCCTTTATCATTACCTAGTATTAGGGATATTAATAATAATAGTAGCTTTATTAGTAAAATTAAGAGTATTATTCTTAAAATGGTTAATACTGCTATTATTAGTTAGAATAGATTTAGTTAGTTATGCTGGTCCATGATAAGGTATTATTAACATTATTAACAATACTAAAGATAATAACTTTAATATTGATGATGATAATAATAATAATGATAATAGTGATAATAATAATAATAACAATAATAATACTAGTAATAATAAAAATAGTAATCATAATGATAACAAGAATAACAAGAACAACAAGAATAATAATAATAATAATAATATAATAATAATAATGCTAATGATAAATATAATAATAATAGTAGTAGTAATAATAACAATAATAAAATTAAATAACAATTACATTAATTATACTTAAGGGTTAGGAAGCTTAGGGCACAACCTGGTGGTGGTGGTGGTGGCAGTGGCAATGATGATGGAGGAAGTGGGGGATAGAGAGGTGGATTTTTAGGGTTAGAAGAGGACGAGTGAGATGGTGGTTTTGGTGGTGGTGGATTCTCTAGGTTGAGAGGGTTGATGATGAAACCCCAAATACTCTTAGTACCCTTACTAAGAAAAGAACCAATTATCCTTTAAAAATGATTAATTATATTTGTATCATTGTCTTGTAGGACAATCAAGAAAATTGACAATCTAGCTAAGCAAGCAGGGAAAAGGATTCAAGATGGTGCTTCCCAGAAACGGGATTCTGTGGCTGAGATGAAATATTCGAGTTTTAAGAATAATAGCAAAAAGAATGGCATTATCGCCCAATTAGCAAAATTCTTTTATTAGTATTTTTTTATATTATAATAAGGGTTTTTAGAAACTAGTCAAGTTAGGACTTTCCTAAACCATCATTAGACTACCTTCATTTTTCCCCCACATTAGCCTTAATCATACCACACTCCAAGCCCACATTTCGTATCAACTTAAAAAGGCCCAAATCCAAACCTCACACACACTCCCCATCTCCCCAGCCTTTAAACCCAATCTTCAGCGTCGAGAAGGTCAAGCCAAACGCGGCATCAAGGCCGCTAATTTAGCTCAACCGAACCCTTCCGCCTACGATTGTTCCTTCCTCCAACTCCGCCTTCTTCGTCGCTCACCATCAATGAAGATTACCCACCATTAATCCACTCTACCCGCTCCTCTTCTTGACCGTTGTCTAACGTTCGGCTCACTTTAACCCTGGCTAGTTGCTGCCCTATATAAAGCTTCTATCTTGATGTAAGAGGGCAACTTGCTCGACTCAATTTTAGTATATGAAATAAAGCTATCTGCTTAATTCTTACGATTTTTCCTGGTTTATTATCGGTTTCCGACAACCTTGTTATTCTCTACTTTGAGGATTTAGATCGGGTTGTCCCGATCATCCTATCCCTATCCCTATTTGGTTGATTTTGTGACTATTATGTAATTTTTATCAAAACTCCATTTGGGGTTCATTTCAGCTGGTATTAGAGCATCTATCTACTTCGCTCATCTCTAGTTTAATTTTTTTTCTAATTATTGAACTTGTTCGGATCTGGGGTTGTGTTAATGTCGATGTTGTATTTTTAATTTCTGTCTTGATTTCTAGTATGAATTTTCTCTCTTTGATTTCTATTATTCCTGTTTTGAGTCGGTTGAATTAATCGTGCATTTCCAGTATCAATTTTCTGTGTTTTATTTCTATTATTCCTGTTTTGAGTTGATTGAATTAATCATAATTTCCAGTATCAATTTTTTGTGTTTGATTTCCCTACCGTGTTGATTTCGAAAGATTGGTTTTTATTTTATTTTATTTTATTTTTTATTTTTTTTCCTGCCCAAACAGTACCCTGTTTCGTTCGTCTGGTGTCGACCTTTGTTAACTTTGTATTTTCATAAAAAAAAATTCTTCTTTTCTTGTCTTTTCTTTTCCTAAAAAAAAATCTAATTTTTTTCTTTCTTCCTGAATACCCTTTCCCCTAGTGATCCGAGCTTGATACCAAAATTAATTTGGTATCGAGGATTGGGGCAGGCTATATCGTCTAAGCCACTAGCTCGAAAACCCGCCCTATCGAATAGTCACGAGCTAAAAGCCCGACATTCGAATCATTTGCTACGTAAGTAATGCCAACCAATCGTGTGACTATTTAATATATATAAGTGGGAATGAATTCACGAACCGGAAATGCAATATCAGGACACATGACGGAAGAATTCAGTAGTAACTCAAACCCTATTTATGCACAACTACGAATCCTAATAGAAAGATTGGATCGGATTGAACAAACAATTAATAATACAACTGAACCTATCCAGTGCCCCCAGCCAAACAAACATCCAAGGAACTTCCACCCTGAGCCAGATATTTTCTCATCCGACAGCTCATTAGCCCAAGAACATGCTAGGGTGGGACATCGACCTCGGCGACAAACAAGACGGTACGATTGGGAGGACCAAAACCTAAATAATATCAAATTAACGATCCCAGCATTTAGTGGAAAAAATGATCCTGACGCATACTTGGACTGGGAAAGGAAAATAGAGTTGGTATTTGGCTACTACAATTACTCAGATGAAGAAAAGATTAAACTCGCCATTTTTGAGTTTACCGATGATGCCATCAATTGGTGGGATCGGCTTGTTACTAACCGGCGCCGAAACCACGAGAGACCAGTAAGAGATTGGAACGAGTTCAAAGGATTATTACGATGCAGGTTTGTACCTAGCTATTACTATCGAGAACTCTACCAGAAACTGCAAAACCTCATCCAGGGCTCTAAAAGTGGTGATGAATATTATAAGGAAATGAAAATCGCAATGATTCGGGCCAACATAATCGAAGATAGGGAGGCAACCATGGCTAGATTCCTTAGTGGGCTTAACAAGGAAATAGCTGATAAACTTGAACTCCAACACTATGTGGATACCGAGGAAATGGTTAACTTAGCCATCAAAACTGAAAAACAGATCAAAAAGGTTAGGACCTTCAAGCCCCAACCCAACTTCCAATCCGGCCATTCAAAGAATCATACTTGGAAGCAGCCTCCTAGAAGTGAAGAAAGATCGAGAGTTCAATTCGACAATAAGGCAAGCCCTCTTAAGGAAAAAGGTAAGGGACATACAAGTGGTAATTCTAGCAATGGACATTCAAGAAATATCAAATGCTTCAAATGCCTGGGGCATGGTCATATTGCATCCGAATGTCCCAATAGAAAGGTGATGGTGGTTAGGCCAACAGGAGAGGTTGAGTCAGAGGATGATGAGCTTGCTGACCACTCCCCTACTCATGGTGACCCCTTTGATAGTGACCCTGGCCATGATGAGGTATATGCTTCTAAGGGAGAACTACTCGTCGTACGACGTGCCCTAAACATACATGCAAAAATTGATGACGAGCGAATACAACGTGAAATTATCTTCCATACTAGATGTCGAATTAGGGAGAAGTTATGTATTTTGATCATTGATAGCGGTAGCTGTGTTAACGCCGCAAGTGCTAGCCTTATTACCAAATTAGGGTTGACAGCCACGAAACACCCTCGACCCTAAAAACTACAATGGCTCAACGACATGGGTGAGGTAAAGGTCTACAAGCAAGTATTACATGCAATCCAAATTGGAAAATATACGGATGAGGTATTATGTGATGTCATTCCCATGTATGCTAGTCACATTCTACTTGGGAGGCCATGGCAGTTTGACAGGAGAGTAACACATGACGGGTATAGAAATAGCTACTCCCTTATCAAGGATGACAAAAATATCACTCTAATGCTGCTATCGCCCAAGCAAGTCCATGATGATCAACTCAAGCTTCAATCTGAATTCAGAAGCATGAGGGAGGAGATAAATAAGACCTCGAAACCCAACACAGAAGGCTAGAATAAACCACTACGTAACTTCTTCTCCCAAAAAAGGGACATCTTTTATGCCTTCTCTACCAACTTACCCATCTACATGCTCATGCGTAAGGAATGTTATCATAGTGATTTCACCCTGCTTGATTATGTGCCTGATAACGTGTGCTCCTTACTTAGTGAGTACTCTGAGCTCTTTCCCGAAGAAATTCCACAAGGGTTACCTCTAATTAGAGGAATCAAATATCAAATTGATTTCATACCTGGAGCCTCCATTCCTAATAGACCAGCATATCGAGCTAATCCTAAGGAAGTAAAAGAGCTAAAGAAGCAGATAACTAATCAACTTGAAAAAGGGTACATTCGAGAGTCCATGAGTCCTTGTGATGTCCTTGTATTAATAGTTCCAAAAAAGGATGGAAGTTGGCACATGTGCATTGACAGTAGGGCTGTTAATAAATTACCATCAAATACCGATACCCCATCCCTTGGTTAGATGAAATGCTTGACCAATTGCATGGGTCTATTATATTTTCAAAAATTGATTTAAAAAGCGGGTACCATCAGATTCGCATGAAGGCTGGTAATGAATGGAAAACGGCCTTTAAAACCAACTTTGGACTCTATGAGTGGCTGGTAATGCCCTTCAGCCTATCTAATGCACCTAGTACTTTCATGTGACTAATAAATTATGTACTCAGACACTTTATTGGTAAATTTGTCCTCGTATACTTTGACGACATCCTTATATATAGCAAGTCTTATGAGGAACACCTTCATCATCTATGATCAGTTCTTGATGTGTTTAAGATCGAGAAATTATATGCCAACCTCTCCAAGAGCAGATTCTGTTTGGAAAGTGTTGTGTTTCTTGGATTTGTGATAGGCAAGGATGGAATATCCGTTGATAATGAAAAGGTAAAAGACATACGAGACTAGCCTGTTCCCTAGTCCATTACAGAAGTAAGAAGCTTCCATGGCTTATGTAGCTTCTACCGGAGATTTGTCCATTACAGAAGTAAGAAGCTTCCATGGCTTATGCCAACCTCTCCAAGTTGTTCGGTAATCCCATAGAGCATCATTCAGCTTCACTATCATATCTTCTTATGTGTAGACCTCCATTTTCTCAAGAATCCCCTTTATCTCGAGATTTCTTATTTCCACATGTCCACTCATTGAGGGATGGCATGGTGTGGTCATTTTATACGTAACACCATATTTCTTCAGAAGTTTGAAGGTAAATGGATTGGAGAAATAGGAACCACCATCACTGACATCTGCCCTAAGAACACCAAACCTTTGAAATATCACTTTCTAGATTAGTTGTACCACAATCTTGCCATCAATTTTGGGAGATGCCACTAACTCCTCCCATTTTGAGACATAATCCACAATCTAGAATATACTTGTTGTAAGAGGATAGGAAGGGTCCCATGAAGTCAATTTCCCAAACATCCTTCTTGGTTATTAAATAATTAAGGGTTGAATGGTTTGTGAAGACTATAATCTTCAATCCTACTAAATATGATCAAAATTTATCTAATGCAAAGACCATAGTAAGAGCTCTTTCTTGGTTGTAGCATATCTAACTTGGGCATCATAAAGGGTTCAAATTGTTTAGTAAATCACATATGCATTTCCATTTTTTCTCTACCTAAGGACCACCCCCACTACATTGTCACTTACATTACTTATAACCTCCAACAAGATGTTCCAATATTGAGGCTACATCACTGGGCTAATTTTTAATGCCTGCTTTAATTTTTAAAATTTTCCAAACACAATTAATCAAAATAAGAAGGCATATCATTGATGAGTAACAGAGTTAAAGGTTTAGTAATTTTTGAAAAATGCTTAATGAATCACCGATAGAAATCGGCATGTCCGGAGAAGCTATGTAGGCCTCTCAAAAAAGTTCAGGGGTAAATTCATTTCAATAGATTAGGTTTTCTCCTTTTCTACCACAACACCCCATCTAGTGACTAGATGAAAGAGACAATCCGTTCTTATACCCTAAAATATCACTTCTCCTAGTTCAGAATGATATTCATATCCTTAAACCTATCTAAAACCTTACAAATATTTCTCACACAATTTTCACAAGTTGTACCATAGAATAAAAAAAACATCGATAAAAACTTCCATTATGTCTTCAATAAAGTCAAAAAGATAGATAAATGCATCACTGAAAGGTGGTAGGAGCATTACATAGGCAAAAAGGCATCATTTTATAGGTATAGGTGTCATAGGGATATGTAAATGTAGTCTTTTCGTGATCGGCTAAGTGAATGAGGGTTTGAAAAAATCCTAAACACCTATCTTGGTGGAAAAAATAAGAATGGTTAGCCAATCATGGTAACAATTGATCGATAAATGGTAGGGGAAAATGATCCTTATGAGCAACCTTATTTAATTTCTTATAGTCTATGCACATTCAAAATCCCTAACAGTTCTTGTTGGGATTAATTCATTTTTCTCATTTTTAAGGATCGTATTTCCTCCCTTTTTAGCTATTACCTACACTGGGACCACACACTGACTATAAGAAATATGGTAGATGACTCCCATACTGAAAAGGACTATCAATCCCCCATTTCATATTAAGGTTCCATCTCCTTTGTTTCTCAATGGAGGGCTTGCATGCTTATTCTAAAAGCATTTGATGCATGCAAACAGAAGGATTTATACCTTAAATATTATCCATGGCATAGCCAATAGCTTCTCTTTATAGCCTAATAATTCTAAAAGGCCTTTAAATTTCTACCCTACTATGGGTAGTGTTAGAAATGATAGGGTATTTAGAATCAGAGTCAAGAAATTAATACCTTAATGAAGAAGGGAGGGTTTTTAACTCTACCTTAGCTCTTACCTCTTTCCTTAGGGTAGGAATGATTTATCCCACTTCTATATTTTTCTTTGCTTGAAGAAAATATGGGACATTCCTCCAACATCTAGGCAAAACCAGCAATTTTAGAATTTTCATCACTAGGTTATCCACTTCTCATCAAATAGTCATTAAGAGGGCCACTTAAGAAGTGTTGAGCAAGATCCCCACTCACTATCTTATCAACTGAATCAATCCTGTAACAAGAGTCAACACTCAGATGGAATTTCATAGCATTAGATAAATCAAAGTCCTCCTTCTCACTCCCAACAATCAAAGAAAGCTTCACATTTTTAACATCAATGATGGCTCTAGCAATAGCTATGAATATCCTACCTAGAATGATAGGAATTTGAGAATCTTCTTCATTGTCGAGAATAAAAAGTTCAATTGGTATGAATAACTTACCAACCTAGATGGGTAAATCATCTAAAATACCTACAAGATATATTACTGATCAATCTAAAAACTATAGGGAGATGGTGGTGCAATTTAAATCTCCCATTTATAACTTTTCACACACTCACAATGGTATTAGAATTTTACTTACCCCTAAATTACATGTTGCTTGGTTAATGGAAATATTACCAATGATGGATGAAATTGAAAACAAACTGGGGTCTTTCAACTTATGAGGTAACGTATTTTTGATAATAGAACTACACTCCTATGTATGAGAGACCGCTTCATATTTATATAGCTTTCTTTATTGCACAAAATCTCCTTCAAATAATTTTTCATACAAGAGAATCTGAGAAATTGCTTCAATAATGGGATTATCAATCTATAATTTTTTTTAATATGTACAAAATCTTACCAAATTCCTTTTCAAGTTTGAAGGGAGGGTAGGGGACTTATAGGGTGTAAATGGAACATATATTTCAACATTTTCTCTTTCACGATTAGTTTTATCCTCATCAATTATTGTGTTCTCCATATTATTTTATAATCTCTCATCACTCTCCTGCATCCTAGGTCCTTCTACTTTCTTTCCCATCTTAAATGTGATTGCATTCACTTCATTTTAGTAGTTTGTTGGTTTTCCATCATTTTGTTATATGTACCTAATGAATCAACCATAGAGGCTATATTTTTAAAGGCATCACTCATGGTTATATTTTGCTGTCTAAACTCATCAATTTTTTTCTTAAACTATTCATTCTATTTAGTTTGGGACATTAAAAAATTCCCTATTAATGTTCCAAGCTAGACTTTTAGGCAAGAAGGTAGAAAGGCCTTTGATTCTGAAAACCCAGAGGGACATAATTTGATTGAGGGAAAAGATTTTGGGGAGGATTCTATATATGTGTTGGAAAAAGGGTCTCCTTTTTTATTAAATTTTTTAACATAATTATCATGCTCCTTACCACTTAATTTAATAAAATTGATGTTAAAACTTGACACTCAATGGCAGTATAACTAGTAATTCCACATATTTCACATGATGCTTGGTTAGGATAAGATGACAAGGAATTAACATTTAATCAGATCATTAGAAAAAAAATGTCTACCTTAGATGTAAGAATAACAGTGCATCAACATTATACCTCCTGCTATTTTTTGCTAAAGAGTGCTTGCCAAACCATTAGAAATGATTTTAGGCTATATCTTCAATGAGTTACCATGCCTCTTGAACAATGTTTTTTCATTAGTGCACCTCCGGCTATAACATCAATTGTCATCCTTTTCTTGTAAAGAAGACAATTGTAGAATTTATGGACAATTAACCAATCCTCCAGTTCATGATGTGTGCACATCCTCAAGAGGTCTTTTCACCTCTCCTAAGGATCGTATAATGATTCTCCTTCATTCTGCATGATGGTTGTTATTTGATGCCTTAGCTAATCCATTTTCCTTAGAGGAAAATATTTGTCAAGGAATGCTGGTGAGAGTTGATCCCAAGTAGTGATGGAGTTGGGAGGGATTGACTACAGCCAAGCCCTTACCTTATCCCTTAATGAAAAAGGGAATAACCTTAGCATGAAATCATAATCCAAGATTCCACTCATCTTTAGTATATCGCAGTATTCTAGGAAGATTGAAATTTGTAAATTTTGATCTTCCATTATGCTACCACCAAATTTATTTTACTACACCATATTAAGGAGTATAGGTTTCAACTTAAATTATTAGTGGAGACATTTGGCTTCGTAACACTTGACTGCATTCCATAGGTGTGAGGAGATGCAAACTCCCCCATAGAGTAATTTTTCTCATCTGGTCCATCTCTGTTAGCCATGCCTATAGAATTTGTGCTTGCTTTGATCTCATCCACCCAAGTTCTTAATTCACTCAAGATTCTTCCAATTTTAGGATTCAATGCAATTGGTGTTCCTAAATGGAGAGATCATTTCATATATGGCACTTGAAGATGAAAAAACAAATAATCAAGGTGGGAAAGAAAAGCACAGAAGCAAAGGAAATTAAGTAAAGAAAAATATATTCTAGCCTTACAACAAAATAATAAATATTAATTTGCTAAATTCCCCAGTAATGGAGCTAAAAACATGATGTTTGCTATTCCGTAAGGATACGGTAGCATTGTAGCATGTTAAGGTTGTATCTGTAGGGACTTCACAATTAATTAATTAATTTTATTATTTTAGCTATCTAGATTGCTTAAAATGAAACATAGAGGTAAATAATAAATTGACTAATAAATAAAATATGCTAAAACATAGATGTAAACCAAGGATTGAACTTCTATCTTATTTTTGATATTAAAAGCTAAATTACTAATATATAGTAGTATAGTTCAAGATAATTGTGAACAATCAGTTAATTGTAATTATTTATCCTCTTTCAAGGTCTAGGAACATATCTAATCCAATCCATTGAATAATTTTTTCATAAATAAACTAGATTAAATCTATTAAACACCATTGATTTAAATAGTCCCTAAGAATCAGTTGTCTACTCTTACGATAAATTGGATTCCCCATTGTTTTTAACTTTAGATTTAAACACTCTGATATATATATATATATATATATATATATATTATCAAATCCAACCTCAAAAGTAAAAGATTATAATAGATTGTTTTTTTTAGAATAATACAATGGATTCAACCCTCCTCCCTTGAATCTTTCATTTAACTCCCTTTTGTGCTCCCTCTATATCTACATACAATAGTGTGGGTGATCATGTGAGAAAAAACATGCATTGTGCTCTTAACAATTGGCTACATGACCACAAAAGACTGCACCAACTGATCGTGTAGCTTTTCAACTCTCGTCATAATGGACATGCATGGATGTGCAAGGGTGTTGGGTTATGCGAAGTAATTTTTGTGTGCAGCATTGTTCGATAGTTGCATGGCTATGCAAGGTTGAAAAGGCTAGCCATGTAACACCCAAATCTTCTTCCTGTTTCTTCATTTCCTCCCCTGTCTAACTATTTGATGCTCTTCACTTCTCCATAAACATGTGGGGTTACTTTTCTTCACTCAAAGCCTTTCATAATTGATTATTATCTAGACTCCATGCATCATTTCCTTGGATCATTGTGTTTGTGTGAAAATTCCTAGAAACCATTATCAAGAAAGTAATAACACAAATAAGAGGATAAAAAAGACTATAAAGATGTGTGAAAGTAGGATAAAAATATGATAATTTTTTTATCAAGAATCCTATGTAGTTTTGAGTGAGTGTTCATTTAACATTTTTTTTTACTTAATTTTCTTTTATAAACTATCTTTTTTCCTTTCATGTATTTTCATGCCTCCTTGTACACTAGTGTCATACTATATAATTGAAAATTTCATACATAACCATAGTATTTTAAGAGTTTGATGGTTTTAAGTTGCTGACATGATTTATTTTTAGAGATGATTAATTTTAACATGGAGTAACATATTCAATGATTTTAGGCTCCACAGGCACCACTACTACCTCTTTTTTCTTTACTGCCACAAAAGGATTAGATTCATAGGTTTGTCATCACCATCTCCAAACTTTTTAGAGTTAGAAGGATTTAGATGTTTTGAATGACCGACTTAGAGACTTTGAGAAGTTCTTTATAGCCAATGGATCCTTAAAAAGTATGTGAGCAAATATTTTATTATTCCACTTAGGAGGTTTTGTTGAGGAGTACTAGAGTGGTCAGAACTTGGAGGGAGCCACTATATATTAATAGGATGGTGAAGTACAACACCTTCATGGATTTATGGTAGGGTATGTTTATAGTAGAGGATTGTTGTAGGTTCTACCTTAACCTCGTATGCTTTATAAGATGAAGGATCACTAATTTTAGCTAGGGATTGGTGTAAGGCTTTATAAGTTGTTGGTTGGGACCCATGCACACCATATACAACTATGAGTTAGAGGTAAAATTAATAGTTTTGGCTCATAGCACCCAACAAGGTGCCATTAAAGTTTTAATGGTGCTTAATACATGGGTAGAGAGGTCTAGTTTCAATCCATAGGTAGTTATTAATTATGTTCTTCACATTAATCTAGAGCACATTTGAGTCAGTAATTAGTGAGGCACTTCATGTGCAAATAGGAGATAAAGATCCTCCGAGGGTTGAATATGATAGAATCTTTGTTTAGGACCATGGAAGTTGCGTGAAAGGATATCCTATACTTTAGTTCCATGTAATTGGGGTCAGTGCTCGATAGGGGTGGACTCATTCACAAGGTATAATGTCTAAGACACCAGAAGGTCCAAGGCCTGAACTTATAGATATTAGGGCTCATAAGACTACTTTTCAATAGAGGGTCAAAATGTCTTCCATTTTATATGAAATACCCCCAAATCCTAATTTTCGAAATTATGGCCAAATAAGGAATTATTAGGAAAATCAATTATATAAATTCATTTATTAAAATTTAGAGAATTAATTAAGGTAAATTAAGAGGAAAATAATAAAGAATTTAATTGGAAGAAAATTTGGATATTTTTCTAATTAGCATGGAGGTTAACGAAATTTATCTAAAATAGTCTAAACTAAGAAGAAAAAAAGGAATTTATTTAATATTTTATAAATATTAATATTATAAATAGCCTAAAATTATTCTAAATAATTTATGCAAAATCCAAAACCTCAAATAAATTCTTTCTTTCCCTTTTTCCCTTTTTCTTTTCCTTCTTTTTCCTTTTTCTTCCTCCTCCGCCGAATTTAGGCCTCGCTCGGCCCAAACCTACCTCTCCTTCCTTCTTCTCGCCCACGGCCCAACGAGCCCAGCTGCCTGTGGAACAAAACGCTGTGTTTGGACGCTACAGTTGCCGAAATGCCGCGTCGCAATAAGAAAAAAAGTAATCATTGCCAGACCGAGGAGGACGTTGCATTTTGCCCAAAATTTTCCCCAAAACGCCACGTTTCATTAATGGGGGAAATAACCGCCGCCACCCGGCCCTTTCCCCCTTCCTTTTTTCCTTTCCCTTGGACCGACGGTCCACCCCTTTTCTTTCCCCTTCTTCTTCCCTGTGCAGACGGTAGCAGCGACGCACGCCTGCACTGCCGGTGCTGCCCTGACACCGGCGAGTCTGCCTCTCTCTCTCTCCCATCGTTTTCTTTCACCGTTTTAGCACCAACCAGCATTGTCCTCCCTCTTGAGGAGCCTGCAACCCTTCATTTATTTCCTCCTGCAACCGCATGCTGCCTGGCGCCTGCGCCCCCTTGTCTTCTTCCCCTGGCCTTGCTCGACCACCCTACCTATAAATACCCCCCATTGATCACCTTGATTCGGGATTTGGAACCCCAAAACCCTAGATTTCTCCCTCTTGCCGCTGCCTCATCAAACGCATCGACCGCTGCCCTCCCCCAATGCTGCTGGTCTAGCGCCAAGAACCCCACCTTACACTACCCTCCACCTAACCAAGCTCTCCTTAGCCCTCGATTTGCCCTACACGTGCCGCCTTGGCCGTGCGAAATAGCTACCCCGAGCAGCCCCTTCAAGCCCCTTGCCGCCTCTTGCGCTGCCTCTTACCGCCACCCTCGCCACAACCAGCCCTCCTACCACCCCCAATACAACCAGCAGGCTCTCCCCTACCTTCCCATACCTTCATCATCCCTTGCATTCTTCTCCACCTACCTCCACCATCTTCCACCATCCTCTACCACCTTCGGCCGCCGCATCAGCCACCGCGCGCCACCGCCCCTGCCACGCCACCACCCCTATTCCACTCCTCTTCACCTGCTGCTTCTCCCCACACCTCAAACTTCTCTTTTCCTCCTGCCATCCAGCCCCACTAAAACGGGCTATAATAGTGGTCAGAGGCGTTCTGCCCTTAGTGTTTATTCCGGTCCACTAGCTATAATAGTGGGGGATTCGGGCTTGACAAACCCAAACGAATAAGTAATCCATAGGAAAATACTAAATACTTACAGTGAAACACCATGTGAGTGGGGCCAGTGTGGTCCACCGGTTAGAATAGTGGCCAGAGGCGTTCCGCCTTGGGTGTTGATTCCGATCCACCGGCTATAATAGTGGTCAGAGGCATTCTGCCTTGTTTATTTATTTTCGGTCCACCGGCTATAATAGTGGGGCTCCGCACTCACATGGACTAATAAAGAATGCGTTGAATGAATATGAATGAAGTAATCCCTGGGAAAATACTAAGTACTTATAGCGAAACACCATGTAAGTCGGGACCAGTCCGGTCCACCGTTTAGAATAGTGGCCAAAGGCGTTCCGCCCTAGGTGTTCATTTCGATCCATCGGCTATAATAGTGGTCAGAGGTGTTATGCTCTGATTGTTGATTTCCGATCCACCAGCTATAATAGTGGGGCTCCCGCACTTACATGGATTATTAAAGAATATGTGTGAAATGGACATATTATTAACGAGGATAAAGAATAAGTCACCAGAAATGTATTCAGGCCTTATCTTGTGGGTTATCGCATGTTGTTTATATGATTGTGCTATGTGGTATGATTGTATGCTTGGCCTTAGCACACCTATGCCCTTACATAGTATTGGACCCGTACTGATACTACCTTGATTGAATGGGTCCTGTGATGATCCACCGATGGTGGAGAGCAGACCTCCTATGTAGGTTTTGATCGGTTACGAATTTCGGGTGGAAGGCTTGACTTGAGTGAGTAGGCGATATGGCTATTAATCCCTTTTATTTAGATATATTTTGTACTATTCTTCTTGTTTTGAAACCGTACTTTAAGTGTATTCCTAAACGATATCCTAACTGGCGTTGACTCATTTATTCGTGAATGATTTATGTTAACTCTGAACCTATGTTTTGATGATTCTTACTTAACGATTGTTTAGCTTAGCCAGAGCACTTAGTATCGGATTGGTAGGAGTGAACCGGTCTGGTACTGAGTGTGGCGGTAATACCCCCAAGTTTATGGTTTTAATTCTTTTTCTTCCGCTAAACCTTTGGATTTAAACGAAATGTTTTAGTAGTAAATTTGGGGGTGTTACATTATAGCTAGAGTAGGGTTTAAGCACTACACTAAGAGTTTTTCCAAGTAGTCACTTGAATGTGGGGACTTTTTTAGAGGTAGAGGGGTAGGTAGATGTTGATATAAATATGTTTATCATTTTTTATCTTTCAACATGTTTACTTCTTTACTTCAATACTTCCTCTATCTTTTTTTCTACCTTTTTTATAGCTAGGGAAACCATCAACCTTTTTGATATGATAGTGACTTATACTATTCTCTTATATTGGATAGATTTCCATGTCATATGGTATATGGGGATATGGCCTTATTCATTAGTGAACTTAAGCTTCAAGAAGACATTATAGGGACTAAGCCTCACAAATGCAATGTGATTCTAGGGAAGGAATATCTTGCAAAATAAAGGATTGTGATTGATGGAATCAAAGAGTCACTGGTTCATAAGGGATAAAACAATCCTAAGATCTCCTACATGTGATGCATGTTTAGGCCCTCAATAATAATGGTATTTGTATTAGTACTTGGCATCTCTGTATGGAAAGGATACATGCTCAACATAGGTAGTATTCAATACTTAGGCATTGATAAGACATCAAGTAAGGATATTTTTTTGTGTAAGAGTTCCTAGATGTGTTTTTGAATAAGAGCCTAAACATAACACTAGGGTATAAAATTATCCTCTAGATAGATATTCAATTAGGGGAAAAAACTATATTAAAGGCATAGTATCATATGGTGTTGATTGAGATAGTTGAGTAACACATTTAGTTGAAGAAGTTATTGGATAAGGGGTACATTAAATTGAGTGTAGCAGTTTGGGTAGCACAAGCCCTATATAGATTACCTTTTATTAAACAAGGTTACAATAAATGAATTTTATCCTCTACCTCAAATCAAAGATCTTTTTCACTAGCTACAAAGGATGATCAACCATTATCCCAATTATCATCAGTTTAGGATTGCCAAGAAGGGCATACAAAAGATAGCCTTTATAATAAGGTATGAACGTTATGAATCACTAAGTTGACTTTCAAGCTCACTAATGTGTGAAAAGTGTCCATGGTCGTCAGGAAATACATCTTCTAGTGACACTTCAATAATCTTGTTGTGGTATTGATTGATAATATTTCAATGTAATCCCAACCTTATAAGGAGAATACGCTTCATTTGGGGTAAACATTTTTCGGTGCTAAGGTTTTATGAATTATATGCCAGCATCTTAAAGCATGTATCTAGGGTATATGAAGTATTATTCCTTAGACATGTTGTCACAAGGGACAAAATGCTTATGAAACCTTCAAAGATCCATATAGTGCCTAAGTGCTTAATGCAGGGGAATGTCATGTAGGTACACAATTTTTTAGGATTCATGGCCTAATATAGATGTTTTGTTAAAAAACTTTGTAGGGTGTATCATCCATTAAATAACCCATGGAAGAAAATGACATGTTTTCAGTGGGATCATAAGTGCACTAAGGCTTTCAAAACACTAAAGAGGAGGTTAATTTTAGTGCTAGTTCTTACCTTACTTATGTAGGATATTTTTACACATTTTATACCCTTTTACTTTAATATTATATTATTTACTTGAATAATATATGATGTTATTTATATTAACTCTAATAATGTACTTAATTTATAATAATCTCATGTATTTAATTAATTTAGAGCTTAAAGTTGATTTTTGTATTATTTCTTAACAACTTGTAGTAAAATTATATTTCTTACTCTTATTTGAGGATTTAAATTTTTGTATCAAGGTAAATGCTATATCTTTGACTATTATATGAATAATTATTTCCAAAATGATAGCAAAATAGGGTCAAATTATAGATTAAAGTTAAATGTGGGTAATTAGGAATGTTTGGAATTATATTTACTACTTTTTATTTACTTTATGTTATTATTATTTTATTTCGAATCTCAAGAGATATTACGTAGAAAACTACAGAAATAACAACCAACACATAAGAAAAGAGTGAGAAAGAGAGAAGAAAAATAAAGGTAGAAAAAAGGAAAAGATAGAAAAGAGAAAATGTTATGCCTTTAACTAAGGATGGAAATGGGGCAGGTTGGGGATAGGGACCCTAACCCCATCCCCAAACCCGATAAGCAAAATTATCCCCAAACCCATCCCAATCCCTAATTGTTTCTTAACAAGGAATCCCTGACTCGATCCTCATACCTGTCCCGATCTCTAATCCTCGATCCCTGCTCCCAACGTTGATCCCTAATCCCCATCCTTGATCCCTATTACCTAGATCATCATGTGTCGTTATCATACTTTTACATTTCTAAAGGTAATTATTATCTAATAACTTGGAAAAACTAAAAATCCTCACAATGGTCATTATCTAATTCCTATGACTAGGAAAAGAATCCTAATCCAATGATCCTTGAACCTAAGTGGTGCTCTAATAACATGCATTCGTAACTTGAAATATAAATTAACCAACCTAATTAATATATAGAAATAAAAAATAATATAAGAACTTTAGCTTATATAATCCAAAGACTATTATAGACTAAAACCATAACATATCTGTAGATATTACGATGGATAACTCACAAACTATAAAGATATATAAAATAAACATACAAGTTCTATGTGAAAACACATTGAGTAATGCTAAAACCACATAAGGTTGATACATCTTCATTCTTCCATTACAAGTAACCCGCACCGCATCTGCATGTAATTGCCTTTAACAATAGTTACATCCCGTGTAGGTTATTTTCACAATCATTAAAGGTATAAAAATATCTAGTGTTGTACAGTTTCATCAATATAGTTAGTTTACAATTAAGCAGACTTACCTACTCATTTAGTAATGCACAAATCACATCAGATCGCTCCCTGTAGTGTTTATGTCATCAGTACATACCTTTCCTACCTACAAAGAAGTGGAGGTTGGCATCATGTGTGTGTGTGTGTACATATATATATATATATATATATATATATATATATATATATGATTTACATTATATAACCCATATATTTTTACAAACAATAAAACTAAGAAATAAATCAATTACTTGTATATCCGCATCAACATCATCATCAATATTTTAATACTCCAAAGTAGCCGTATAGTTTGAAAGAAAAAATAAATAACAACATAGGCAAATAATAATATTTATAAAAATAACTTATAAAAATAACTAAAAATATAGGCTAATATGTTCAATTTAACTCCATAACAAATCTTAAGTAAACATCAAAGCCTCTATGGTGTTAGGATGAGGCCTACTTCAATGATCACTTATAAACCTCCCACTAGTGCTAAATGTTGATTCGGAAGTAACAACTATCACACGAATGACCAACACATCCTTCGCAATATTTTGTAAATTGGGATACTTTTAACCATCCATCTTCCACCATTATAAGATATCAAAATTAGTGATAGTCCTTGGTGAAGGAGGATCCTCTAACTTTTACTCTATAATTTCAATCCTAGAATTAGACTCCATGAACCTTTCTTGTCTACCACCCTTAGGAATTAGAGGCCTCCAGGAAGAGGAAGATTATGACCCTTGATGGACAACATGACATTGTTGAGATTTCTTCTTATATTCTTCAATTCGGTCGCTCACCACTTTCTTTACATCATTAATATTCCTCAAAGATGCGTGACCATAGATAAGAGGGTAATATAATGAATGGTCATTAATTTATATCTAGAATTCAGAATTATTCTATTACTAAATATGCAATTTATCTTATCCCAATACTTATCATATTTCTCTTTTTTATTACTTGCCGTAATTCTCATTGTAATCTCATTTAGATTCACCCATTCATCAATTACCAAGTTAATCTCACACATATGGGGAAAAATAAGTTTATAGACACATACTAAGTCCCTGAAAACAACTCTGTTGTATTATAAAAATATCTCTAATTTAAAAGTAATATCTCTCACATTTTACAATTCGTATTCAGTGGGAACTCTCTTATATAAAGGCTCACGCTACTTCAAATGATAAAAACACATATATAGTCAATTGCAGTGTTGACCATTAAATATGTAGTGTTCCACCAAGTCTTACAATCATTTTTAAGTTTCTTAATGCATTAAATTTTTATATGTTTAGCAATTTTGACAAAATTTTCATCTCTTTTGGGAGTTCCTGTCTAAAATGAAACACTATAATGGACCTTTTTAAATTATTTAATAATTAATTATAATCCATCCTTCAAAACTAGATTCAATCAGTGTGTAGAACAACATATTTGAAAGAATATTCTATCTAAGATAAGTGAACTCATATGATGCGTTTCCAAAATAATATCAACTATAGTGTCATTGGAGGTGAAATTATCAATAGTAAAACTAGAAAACCTTTTATCAAGATTCCAATCAAATAAGAAACCAACAAGAAAATTATCAAGCACCTTAGTCATATGTAGATATCACATGTACACAAATCAAATTAAAAAGAGCATAGTTTAGTAATTAATTATATTGTTAGTTTATGCATATTAGTTTTTCTTGTAACATAAATAGAATTCATCTAAAAAACTAACTTTGAAGTTTCCACAAATCATCAATGAAGTTTGTTGTAATGGCCATGAATCCACTTTTCTAATTACTTAAAGTCCATACATTACTTGTCAATGTTATGCAGCTTGCATTTGTCCCCAATAACTTCATACTTTTCTCTTTTTACACTTCAAAAATTTTCAAGATATCACTTTTGATTGTGCTTCAAGAAACCAATTTAAGTAATGGTTGTAAAACATGAAGGAACCTTCTAAACCCTATATGCGTAACCATATACAATGGGTACTCGTGCAACACAATTCTTTTACTAAACTTCTCCCTTACAGGATCTTAGTTAAACTAATATGTACTAAGTTTTGATGACCCATAAATGGAATTTGTTGTTTTTAAAATACATTATGTCATGATTGATAGCTTTTTTATGTACACTTGTCTTGAAGTGAACATGTAGATATTTAGTGACATTCTTACTCTCTCCTGCCAAGTGCTTCTTACAATAGTTACAAATTGCTTTCCATTTCCCTCTAATTGATTTTCTTTCAAAATGATCCCATATATTTGATCTTCTTTTTCTATTGTTGAATATGCATATATATGTTTTTTGGTATTTTCATCATTAGAAATCTAATAGCATCAATATTCTCATCTTGAGATGTTTGTGCTCCACTTTCATAAGTTGGAGTACTTCCCATAACACTATCAACCTCTTTTTTAATGTTTTCCATCTATTTATTAAAAAAATTAAATATTAATAGCCCATACATCTCTATAGATTTAAAAGGTACATGATATATATTAACTTATAGTGTAGAAAAATAACTCATGTGGCTAATCATAGCATAAATACCTTGTTTTCCTATCTATATTCATGATTATTTTTATATGAATCATTTATTATGTTCTTCATATTTAAGAGCCTTTTGGTTTGGGATTTTAAAACAAATTGTTATTAATTAAACCATCAAGCTGTATTAGTTTATTAGTAATTATTTAGATTATACTAGTATTACACATTCTATCATATATTTGGGGTACTTTTTATAAGTTACAGCCATAGGAATTAGGATATGTGTGTCTCCTTAATTAATTTAGGCTCCAATTAATTACTAATTATAATATCTAACCTTAATTATTAGCTTAGTTTAGTATTCATTATTAATAAATCCATTGGAACTAATTCTCATCACCTTTATTAACTTAGTTACGTCAAAAATTATTGATTGCTAGATTCTTTCCATCCGCACATCACATATATATAGCAATATGAGGGATGTAGTAAGTTGGCAACAAATAAACCCCCAACTACAATATAATGTTAATTAGCATTTAGAAATAATTAACAAAACACAAATACACAGATTAACTATCATTTCAACAAATCAACAATATAAACTAAGCATAGACAATGAAGCATATTTTGTACGTTGGATACAAAAAATATAACTATACAAGTCACTCATAGATGAGATGTTGTCGACTACACAACATAACAACAAATTTATAATCAGAAACAACCATACATCTAGAAGTCTTATATTAACTTATACTCAATGAAAGCAAAAATTTACTTCACTAAAATCCTATTATATGATTGAGATATAATCATAAAATCATACAATCATACTTATATCATGTGAGTTAGTAAGTATGTGTGTGACTAAAAAATCAAAGTATTGAATAGATGAACACAAATAAACCATGAGATGGGTGTGAATTTGTGAGTCGAAGACTCAAAGCTCTCAAAGTTTCAAATAACAACATTTCATATTAAAATGTTGATCTATTGATTGACTTGATTCTCAACAATGAAGATTCAAAAGAGAGGGCTGAGTGGTGAATGAAAGTGACTAAGGAGTGAGGAGTCAAAGATTCAAAGAAGATGACT
Source organism: Tamarix austromongolica (assembly GCA_039764185.1). Classification (NCBI taxonomy): domain Eukaryota; kingdom Viridiplantae; phylum Streptophyta; class Magnoliopsida; order Caryophyllales; family Tamaricaceae; genus Tamarix; species Tamarix austromongolica. Next base: position 86,886,952 of record CM077811.1, on the reverse strand, counting down.
TAGTCGAATTCACGAAGAAGAAGAAGAGATGAGAAGTCTAGAAGTCAGAAGGGATTTGGGAGGGATAAAAAATTAGGGTTGGGTGGAGGTTTATTAGCTACAATTATAGAGGGGCATGGGCATGGTGAATCAATTGAATGAACGAAAGGGTTTAATGGAAGAACGCGGCAAGGTGAAATGAAGATTGAATGAAGAACTAAATAGGAGGGAATCGAGAGACAGATAGAGAGTCTGGTGATTTTGGCAAATGAAGGAAAATTGAAAAATAAATATTAAGCAAGGGCATTAGGGCAGGGATTGCATAGACGAGGCGATAGATATAGGGAGCACACAAATTAGATGGTAGATGCAGAACTCTACTAGAGTTGAATTAGGTAGTTAGGTTGTCGATTGCTTGGCCATCTTGTAGAGCCAATTTATTTAATTAACAATTTGATTTGGGTTTGAGGATGGGGACCCAAAACCAAAACTTGATCCGTCCCTAAATAATTCCAAAATAAAAATCCCAAACCCCAAACCTGAACTTAAATGGAAAATCCCTGATGTGGCTATAAACCCATGGAAAAAATTGCCATCCCTATGTTTGACTTATCAACTATAACTTTTTCCAATATTTTGGTTAAAAGAATGTCAATGTGTGTGTACACATTAATCTATGAAGATAAATAAAGAGGACCTAAAATATGAGAAGAAAATTTTTTATATCGCCAATCATCTATGCAATACAATATTATTTTCTTATTTCTTTATTTGAAGCTAACGTGTATAATTTTATATTCAAATATTTTTCAAGTTCATTATTTTATTTAGAATTTTTTTCTAATTAATAGCATGTTCTAATTTTATTTTACTAATGATATGGTGAAACTCTATTCTTTATCATTATAGATTAATTAATCATTTGATCAATAGATTATTTTATGTGTTTTATGCTATTTCTCTTCATTATGCTTAATTAATAGGTTCATCACCTTTTATTACCATTTAATAAGTCGAGAAAATATGCAAGAGCTAATTCTCCACTCTAGCTTAAATATTATAAGTAGGAATTGGATGGGTTGTGAGAATAATTACATAATTTCTATAACAATACAAAATTATAAATAGTTAATTAAACCTAAAACATTATCTTTTAATTAAATCCTTTAACTAGAGGTAGGGTGGCTGATAATCAAGGGAGGACTACGTAACATGAGAGAGTGCATTAGTGAAATATTCCACTAACAAATAACTAGTAATTAAAAATATAGGTAATTAATTAATTGGTAACGATAATAAGCTTGTGGTTGATCTTGATTCTTTTTTAGGTTTTATTAATTGGTTTTACTTTTATTATATTTTATTTATTTTCTTTAATTTAATTTAGTTGATTTAAAACTTTTAATTTGGAATTAGCTACTTTTTTATTTCTATTTGATCACCTTTGCTTGATTAGAGTGTTTAGAGCCTTTATAATATTATTTATTCTCCAGGGGAATGAAAATTTGGTAATCTTAGTACTTTGTATTAGAGATGAGTGGTATACTTGTGGATAGGTATATTTAGTCGATGTTAAGTTTTAGACGCTGGTGTTGGAAACTAATTTAATAACCTTGGACAAAAAAATAAAAATTGATCAAGGTGATTTATGAATTTTATTTAGATTACATTTTTTACTTTTTGTTGAGTAACTAACTTTCGTACTGGTGGTTTTTTGACATAGTGTATGTGTACTTCATTAAAGAACTAAAATCCTATTATCATGACTTCTCTATATTGTCTATTAGATGCCTTAAATAAGAAATATGATATCTCTTTGATTGTTAACATCCAGGTTTAGACAATTAGACGTTAGTTATGTGGAGTATTGAATGCTAGTATAGACTTTCAAGTAAGTAATTGATTTTGTCAGCTAAATGATCAACCTAACTATGTGGGTAATTTTAACAGACAAACTAATTCCTACTGGGGCACTTATGACATAGTAAGGAGCATCTAATGATTCTCATATTCGTATTGATTCTCAAGGTAAGGAAGAATTAGCTTTCTTAATATTAGAGCTAATCATATTAAATATTATTTATAATATGTCTATGCTTGGTATTGAAAAAAATTCGAGATATTCTTGCAGGTATATTACATATTTGCAAGGAGAAGATGTTAACACACCAAACAAGACTTAAAGTGTACAAGCATTCAAAGCATAAAAGGCTATGGCATACATAGGATGACACTACAACAAGATACGATGATGATTATCATTACTTATATTTAACTTGTTGTAAACACTAAGTGTATTTTAAGTAAGCTATGATTTTGATTTAATTTCATGTATGTACCATAGTTGATTGTGTGGCTTTCTATATTAGTTATTAATATCATTTAGATAATGATATTACGATTGAGATTTAGTATTATATAGGCTTAATTCAACTGAGTTAAATGGGCTTGAATTAAGAATGGAACGTGGCTGGTTTAAGGCCTTGTAGTCGTCGGTCTCCCTCCCCTATATATACTTCCTTGTACACGCATAATACATAATCGAATAATAGAATTTTAACCATAGAAATCTTGATCCTTTGCTTGCCTTTTATCCTCCCTTTTTGGAGTCCTATATAGCATGAACAAGTTCCTAGGGTACTCTTCATTCTAGCCTTTAAATGTGCCTTCAATCTTCAAAGAAACAACAACCTTCAAATCTACAACATTCACCGTGTTTAATCTCCCTAAAGCAAGCTTTGTTCTTCAAGTTTCAATCTGCTAGATTCTGAAACTCAAGGAATAATCCATCCAACACTCCCTTCCCTTTGATTCACATCAAATTTTGGTATCAAAGCTTGATATTCCTTTGTTTTTCTAGTAGTCATCCAATGCATGAAATAACAAGCTTACCACCTAATTCCAACCAGCTGCAGCACATGCATTTAGTATTTTATGCATGAGTTCTACAAGAAACCACCAAGAATAGGTTGTGTTCTTTCCCCATTTCTTGCATCATTATCCTATTCTTGAATCTTCAATATAAATATCGGTTAATGACTTAACTTTCTTGCATCAATCTTTGAATTTCTTTCGATCTTCTACTAGAGAATTTCTCTCTTCTTTGATGTTCTTCTCAATCCATATTATCATCTTCAATCCTCCAACAATTCATTTCATTGAATTCCTCAACCATACAACACTCTTTTTCATCGCTCTTTTCAATTCTTCGTAATAGAATGTCCCTCAAGTTTCTTTTCTCCATTCGTATCTTCACCTAAGATACATGTAAGTTTTCTTTCCTGGGCAATCATATAGGTTTGAATCAGAGTTGCGATCTTCAAACCTAAGCAATTATCTCCAAACAATAATTATTTTATGTGACTAATTGTTTGTCACAAAGGAGACCAAACTTCCAGCTAGCTTTCTCCCTACGTGCATGCTATGATATTTTGGCTACATGTCCTTCTATTTGTGCTTGATCAAGACAGCAGGTAGTGATCCCCAAATTGCTCGTGAGTTGGCAAAATATTTCTGTTTTGTTTGGTTGCAGGGAAATTTAGCATATACACATTTGTGGTAATTCTTTTGTTTAAAGAAAAAAGTTTGTGCCATCCTTCACTATGGCAAGTGAAGAGGTTCGTGCCTTGGTAGAGCCTACCAAGAGTCTAACCACACGAATGGATGCTCAACTACATAATAAAAAACACTTCAACAACAACTACAAAGTGTGGAAGCCAAACTAGCTAATCATGAGGTGCATCGACCATGGCCAAATCGTACGGAGACAACACACAAGGTGGATGTGGATATGGAAACATGCATCACAATGAAGATTGAGAGGATGAGATGAGTTCTTTTAGTTCAAGCAGCCAAAGAAGACCATATACATTCCATGTAAAAGATGCATCAAATGAATGTGGAATTGTTCTTTGAGTGGTCACATGAAATTGAAGAAATATTTGAATTTAAAGAGTATGATGATGAGAGAAAATGTAATCTTGATACTCTTAAGTTCAAAAAGTTTGCTAGAATTTGGAATAATAATTTAAAAAGAACAAGAGAACGAGAAGAGAAGTCAAAAATAAAATCTTGGGAAAAACTTAAGAAACACCTAAAAAAAAGTTTGAGTTTAGAGAGTATGAGCAAGATATGTATGTGTAAATGACAACTGTAAGGCAAGGCTTATTTGGTGGAGAATAATACACATGAGAATTTGAAAAACTAGCACTTATTAGTGATGTTTAAGAGAGAAAAGAACAAAATTTTCTAGATACTTAGGTATCTTGAATAACTTGATAAGAGACAAGGTTGACATGTATTCCTATGATTCTCTTGATGACTTAATTAAGTTGGCTTTAAAATTTAAAAGACAAACAAAATCAACCAAAGCCTATGTGAAGTCTAATGTTTCAACTTCAACTAAACCCTATTCTAATACCTTTAAACCAAAATAAACATCTTCATATGATAAAAAGAATAATCAAGGTGATAAAGGTAAAAAAAAAGGTAGGTGAAATGGCAAATAAACAATCTTTTAAATGTAAAGGATGTGGACACTTTGCTAGAGAATGTCCTAATCAAAGAGCATTAACCTTGCATGAAATAAAAAAACATGGAACCATGTAGTGATGATGAGAATTTAGAAATTGAATCTCTTAATGAAAATTTAACCATGGATGAAGAAGAAGTGATCCATGTTTAGTACTTCAAAGAGTGTTACAAATCCAACCTAATATTACACCTACTAAAATAGAGAAAAGTTTTAAGGTTAAGTGTAAAATTCGTAACATGGTTTGTAGATTCATTATTGATAGTGGTTTGTGTACAAATTTTGCTAGTGAAATAATGGTTTAGAGACTAATAATCATCCTAAACCCTATTCATTACAATGGCTAAACAAAGACAAAGGAGCTAAAGTAAATAGAAGAACCTTAATCACATTTTCCATTAGAGATTACCATGATGAAGTTCTATATGATGTTTTGCCTATGGATTCTTATGGATTACTTTGATGAATACCATGGCAATATGATAGAAAAGCAACTCATGATGGAGTAGCTAATGAATATGTGGTGAAAAAAGAAAAGTAATTGTATAGACTAACACCTTCTTTATATGAGCATATGCCTTTGAGTGATGACAAAAAGAGATTATTTTTACATGAAAAGGCTATGGAAAAATGCATAGCAGAAGAAGGAATTTTTAATGCTTTAGTTTATACAGATTCTAAAGATGAGAAGCAAAAAATTGAGAATCCTAATCTAATTAGGCTGCTTGATGAATATAATGATGTATTTCCTAATGATTTACCTCCTTGATTACCACCTAAAAGAGGTATAGAACATGCCACTAATCTGATCCCTGGAATACCTCTTCCAAATAAACCTTCTTATAGATTTAACCTAGAGGACTCTAAGGAATTATGGAAAAAAAATCCAAGAGCTTATGGATAAAGGGTTTGTAAGAGAAAGTATGAGTCCTTGTAGTGTTCCTGCTTTATTAGTGCCTAAAAAAGATGGTACTTGGCGTATGTGCACATATTCTAGGGTAGTGAATAATATTACTATCAAATATCCTTTTCCTATGCCTTGGTTAGATAATATGATTGATGAAATTTGTGGTGCACAAGTATTTTCCACACCTGATTTCAGAAGTGGTTATCATCAATTAAGGATTAGAGATGGAGAAAAGTGGAAAACTACTTTTAAAACTAAATATGGTCTCTATGAGTGAATGGTTATGACTGTTGGGTTATATAATGTACCTAGCTCATTTATAAGACTTATGAAGGAAGTTCTCCAACCTTTTCATGGTGATTTCTTGTGTATATTTGGATGATATTCTTGTGTATAGAAAAAATGGTTATGATCACCTAGTGCATTTGGGGAAATTGTTTGATAAGCTAAGCAAAGCTAAACTATATGGAAATCCTTTGAAATGTGATTTTATGCTTCCAAGTTTTGTTTTCCTAGGCTATATTAATAGTGGAGAGGGTATTAAAGTTGATCCTAATAAGATTAGAGATATAAAAGAATGGCCTATCCCTGTAAATGTTTATGATGTTAGAAGTTTTCATGGATTAGCTAGCTTCTATAGAAAATTCGTTAAGGATTTTTCTACTATAGCTACACTTATTACACAACTCATCAAAAACGATGAATTCTATTGAGGAAAAGAAGCTACTCAAGCCTTTGAAACCCTCAAAACTAAACTTTGTAATGCTCCTATTCTATCCTTACCTAACTTTAATCTTCTTTCTAAAGTAACTTGTGATTCTAGTGTAGTTGGAATAGGAGGATTACTTTCCCAAGAAAAGAAACATATAGCATTCTTCGTTGAAAAGTTGAGTGGAGCCAAGCTTAACTATTCAACTTATGATAATGAATTCTTTGCCATTATATGGAGTCTAGTGAAATGGAGTCATTATCTGAGACAAAAATCCTTTGTGTTAAATTCAGATCATGAAAGTTTAAAATACTTACATAGTCAAAAGAAAGTTAATCTGAGACATGCAATGTGGGTGAGTTTCTTATAATCCTTTGTGTTCTCAGTCAAAAATTTAGATGGAAAAGAAAATGTAGTAGCCGATGCTCTTTCTCATAGATCTACATTGCTTGTTATGATGGATGCAAAAATATTAGGTTTCGAAATGTTAAAAGAATTTTAACCTAAAGATGAAGATTTTAAATAAATTTTTAGTGCATGTAAAGAGAGTGGATACCATGGTATTTATGTCATACAAGATGGATTTTTGTTTAGACTAAATAAACTTTGTATTCCTAGATGTAGTATTTGAGACTTGCTAATCAAAGAAATACATGAAGGTAGTATTGTGGGATATTTTGGTATACATAAGACTATGGAACTATGACAAGAAAATTTCTATTGGCCATGAATAGTTGAACATGTTCAAGCCATGATAAATAGATATTCTACATGTCAAAAATGTAATAGTTACTTTCATAAAGGCTTATACACACCTTTACCAATTCGTTATAAACTACGGGAAGGAGTTAGTATGGACATTATCCTAGGGTTACCAAGAACACAACGTGGTAAAGATTCTATTCTTATGGTGGTAGATATATTTTCTAAAATGGCTCATTTTATTCCATGTAATAAAACCAATGATGCCACACATGTTGCTGACTTGTATTTTAGAGAGATTGTTAAACTTCAAGGTGTGCCTAAAAGCATAGTCTAAGATAGGGATGTCAAGTTTATGAGTTATTTTTGGAAAAATTTATGGCATATGCTAGGCACTAAATTGTTATTTAGCACTTCACATCATTTGCAAACCGACAGTCAAACTGAGGTACCTAATAGAACTCTTGGTACATTATTAGGAGGTTTAGTTAATGAAAGTACTAAACATTGGGATGTTAAGTTAGCTCATGCAAAGTTTGCGTATATTTGTAGTCCATATAGTACTACTCAAACTAATATGTTTGAGGTGGTCTATGGAGTGAACCAACACATGCCTATTTATATGATTCCATTGAAAAAAGTTGAATTACAACTTCATGAGAAAATCAAATCTAACATTGAAAAAGCTGATGCCAAGTATAAAGCTCAAGCGAATAAGCATAGAAACCCACATATGTTTTCTCTTGGTGACTTAGTTTGGTTATATTTCTATAAAGAAAGATTTCCTAATTTATGTAAAAATAAACTAATGCCAAGAACTGATGGACCTTTTAAAATACTAGGAAAGTTCGAGACCATTATGGTGGAATTTCAAGGACTTTTAATGTTGGTAATTTGTCTCCTTATTACACTAATGAAAATTTGAGGGCAAATTCTTCTCAACATGAGGTGAATGATCCAAGAGTATCTAATGATTCTCATATTCCTAATAATTCTAAAGGTAAGGAAGAATTAGCTTTCTTAATATTGATGGCAATCATATTAAATGTTCTTGGCAATATATCTATGCTTGGCATTGAAACAATTCGAGATATTCTTACCGGTATATTACATATTTGCAAGGAGAAGATGTTAACACACCAAACAAGACTTTATGTGTACAATCATTCAAAGCATACAAGGCTATGGTGTACATGGGATGACACTACAATAAGAGATGGTGATGATTATCATTAGTTATAATAAGCTTGTTGTAAAACCTAAGTGTATTTTATTTCAACTAAGGTTTTGATTTAATTTCATGTATGTACCATAGTCTATTGTGTGGCTTTGTATTGTTAGTCATTAATATCATTTAGATGATGATATTATGATTGAGATTTATTATTATATAGGCTTAATTAAAGTAATTTAATTTTTCTTGAATTAAGAAGGGAACTCGGCTAGTTTAGGGCCTTGTAGTTGTCGGTCTCCCTCCCCTATATATAGCTCCTTGTACATGCAGAATGCATAATGGAATAATAAAATTTTAACCATAGAAATCTTGAGCATTTGCTTTTATTTTATCCTCCCTTTTTGGAGTCCTATTTACCTTGAAGAAATTCCTGGGGTACTCTTCATTCTAGCCTTCAATCTTCGAAGAAACATCAACCTTCAAATATGCAACATTCAACGTGTTTAATATCTTTAAACAAAGATTTCTTCTTTAAGTTTCAATCTGTTGGATTCTCAAACTCACGGAATAATCGATCCAATATTTCCCTTCCTTTTGATTTAGATCACATAGAATCATGGAGGAATTATTTGTTTTATATTTATTGTCTAATGGAGTAAAAAATTTCTGAAAGAAGGTACTAAAAGGTTGTAAAATCATTTAGGTTTAAGCTTTGGGTTTTAGGTTGAAGATGAGGTGATGCTATGATATTTTGTGAATGGCTGTTGATGGTGGGGTGTAGGGTTCAGTACATTATGATAATTGTATAGTATTTCGGAAAGAAGGTACTAAAAGGTTGTATATTATTTTTTAAATTAACAATATTTTGTGTTTCTATTTTTGAATCGCATAGAATTGACCAAAATAGAGAAGAACTCGTTTATGGTTCAACCAAATAGTCAAACTCGATCACTTCTTATTTAAATTGCGTTTCAATGTGATTACATGAAGGTTTATATAACCAATTCAACATATAAAAAAAAGAAATAAGATAAATAGACAAATAAAGAGAAAAAACACACAAAATCCATGAATATTCATTCCACACTTATGCTAAAATAGGAGATGAAACACACTTATAATAGATCAAACTCTATCTGGACTTAAGTCCTATCCTAAAAATAATCATAATGAATATGTAAAAAAAAAACAAAATAATTATAGTAAATTAATGGAAAAGATTAATCATAGAGATTCCATGGATTTCCACCCAATGCATTAATTTCACACACATGTTCTAATTAAACTATTTATTATGACCTCCATATTCCTTTATGACCCTTTCCAAATGATCCTTGGGTAATGGGTTTGCGAAAAAAGTAAGGTTTCCCCTGAAGTTTAGGACGAGGCAAAAAACATTTGATCTCATCATTCTCCCATAGTTGTGAATAATTTGTCCTCAAATTTCCATTGTCAAACCTTAAGTTCTCAAACCATCTTAAATGTCCTCTTCTTGAGTAGAATTGTAGACAAGTTATTCTAAACCCTATACAATAATTTTATTAGATTCTAAATCATATTACTTGACTCCTTTTTTTGAATCTCTTTTATAATCAAAGTGTGAGATCCTTGTCCCAAAAGAGTATATTGTGAAAATGGCTTAAATTGTACTTCTAGGTACATTTACAAAACACATACTCATTAAGAAAATTATCATGATGAACATGTTAATCATTCATTGGGAAAACACCACAAAGAATATCATCCACATAGTTGTCAATATTGAATCTAAGTAGCACTTGCTTCTTCATCTTCTCTCTTTTGTTATTCCAAAGAAATTATAATAAGTTATAGAGTGATTTGAAGTTGAAATGTTCAACTTGTTCATCACATATTCAATTATAAAATTTGAGTGTAACTAAATATAAACAATCACCTTGCGAATGGTATCACTAACTTTGAGCTTAGTTTTAAAAAAAAATTATGTTGATACCTTTGATCCTAGTTTCCAATTTTGAGGATTATTTGCGAAGAACATTAATTAAGTATTGACATCTTAATAAAAGTATATTATTTAAAATCCTTTGGCTCAAATTTTTTTTAGATGGTAGTACTCCCATTGATATACTCTTCTTCTTATCTTCACATTCACCTTCCCTTTTTAATCTCTCATATTAAGTCTTAGAAAACTTGATAATTTTTAATGTAGCTACATTGCACTTTTTCACATCACCTACTTCCTTATAATGAATAATTATCTTAATCTATTGTTGTTATTCCAAATAAGTTTCAAAATCTATATTTGAATCTAAATAAGAGTATCAAAGTGTACACGTTTCTCTCCATCAAGAAAACATGTTCTTGGAATTAAATTTTGCCACAAATTAATCCCCACATTATATTATTTATCAACATTCATTTGATTATGTGTTAATGATGGCATAGAGAAGGTACTTATGGGTGAAAATTTTTATCTTACTCTCCTTCCATGATTAAAAACTTCTACATATGTTGTTATCTTAGATCTTATATAATTCTACTTTTTCAGTCTTTACTTCTTTAACAATTTTAATAGTCAATTATTATAGTTAAGTCATCAATACTTGAAACTTGTGGACATTTTTTAAAAATATATGGTGATTATTTCAAAAATTCCTCTTCTTATACTTTAGGTAAAGATTCGTAAATTTTATGGCTTCTTCATGGATTCTTGTTGATGTTTGGATGAGTAATTGATGAATCATTATAGAATTGATTTAATCTTGAAAGGAAAAAATAATTTTTTTTGTCAAATCATCTTTTGCTTTAGTGGCTGGAAAATAATCTTTCGTGCCACTTTAACTCATAAAATAAATAAATAGACCCAAGCTAGATATTTTTTGAATGAAACACGCAAAAATAAAACAAAACAATGTTAAAGATGATGGTATAGTTATGAATTAAGCCTTCAGTTCTTAGGGTTTAGGGGCTTAATTCCTTGATATTTGAGAGGTGGTGATTGGTATATATTTTAACATCAAATTAATAGAGTGATTATTTATTTATTTTTGCTAGTTGAAAACTTTGTTAGTGGAAGTATTGAAAAATATGAAGATGATTTTGGTGTTAGGGTTTGAGGCTATAGATGGTGTTGATGTTCTAATTTTATGTGGATATATTTCCGCGGTAAATTCTACTATTTAAGATAAAGGGTGATGGCCTTGTGTTCTTCTAGTACTCTCTACTTGTATACAGATTAAAAAAAAGAGGGCTTCAATATTTTTTCACTCACACAAAATTAACAGTGTAGAAAGATTTCATAAGGAGTTTAATTAAATGTTCAAACTTGATTGATTCTCATTCCACAAGAGTTCTAATTTGATTACATGATGTTTTACATAACCTATTAAATGTGAATTATTCACACAAAATATAAGCTAAAAAAACCAAAAGAAAATGCATCCATAATGTACAAAGATTCATGCCACACACAATATTGGATAGAAGATAAAACACACACTCAAAATACCAAAGTTTAACTATTATTCACAACTCTTCTAACAAGAATCATATTCACTGTGTAAAAAATAAAATAATACCATTTAGGAAAGGATAAGAGAAATCCTAATGATATATTGGCAATACTCTCATTTTCTTGATCCAAATACAACCTTCTTATTAGACCCACATGAGCTCTATTGATCCAAATATCTAAAATACTATTTCGTAATGGTTTATCTAATTCAATAATGATTTACCTCAAGTGTAGAATAAAATGTACCAAATTCTCGTACGTTGATTACAATATCTTTAATATATCCTATTTGGCAAACCACTATTAATCCTTCTTATAGTAGAACATGTTTATTATGAACATTGATGGCTTTATTAGTTTATGGACAAATCATGAATTTTTAAATACGTTGATATGGTTATACAACATCTTATATTATGTCTATGGATGATTATATAAGTCTCGAGAATAGTTATTTGAGTATTTCATTTCATGTGTTTTATTGATTCTATGAATATATGTTCATATGGAATGAATATCATAGGAATAAAGAAACTATTTTAATCACCTAATTGACTTTACCACTAGGTTATTTTTAGGCCATAGCGAAATTCAAGTATTTTTTAAAACTCCACTAAATTTCTTACATATTATATTTAAGTTTTATTAACACTAGAGGATTTTTGTTAATTTTGGAAATATTCTAGATTTTTCATAAAAATATGGGATATTAAATTAATCATAAAAGGATTAATTTTTCTACTATTCAACTATACATGTAAAAGGGTTTTATGTCTAAATTACTAAAGTTATAAGTTTAAGGGAAATTGTGTCCTTTTAAATAGTCACCCACCTTAGACAAAATATTTTACATTATCATATTTTAAAAAGTATGTAGGAATTGTATGAGGCATGTTAGAAGCATAGGATAGGCCTAAATAATTGTTATAAATTTCAAGAACATATTACTATTTTTTGTAGAAGATGTCTTATTTTATGACCAAAAAAGTGAGGATTTTATAAATGCTAGTGAAACATCCGAAAATTTACTTATTAACTATTTCATTTTAATAGAAGTAATGGTATAAAATATTGAGTGTTGCCATATAATTCAACATACAAAGGTGTATAACCAATACATAACACTTGACAAATGTAAGGCCAATAGAACTCAAAGAGGAGAATTAAGTGTGTTTGGAGCTTCAACCAAGGTTGGGATAAAACCAAAGAAGAATGTAATAGTGAAAGATAGAGAGATAAATGTACTATGAAAAGGTTTACAACATTTTTTTCCCTAAAAGGAACAACAAGAAAAAATAGAAGAACAACGATAAAAATAGATACTCGATAACTTTAAACTGTCCAACACAAATTAATGTTGGCATTGACCATCCAATAAAGCTAGCCTACAATGCAATAATTTTATATGACTTCATTAGTAGGATTAAAGAATAAAACCTTATGAAAGGTAGCCTGATCACAATATATATAAATATAAAATTACATAAAGTATGCATAAAGCATACACTCATATGTAATAGCAAACGTTTAAGGAAAATCACGATTCTACATCTCAATAATTATATTATTATGAAAAAAACCTAATAAGAGACAATAATTGATGTGATGAAAATTATGAAAAAATATAAGAAATAAAAAACTAAACCTAAGGGCTTTTTACCAAATCAACTTGTAGTTTATTAATTATAGCAAAACCTAAAGGAGGACAAAGATTCACATGACTTAAAAGTACAACTATACACTTGGTAGCTTAAAGAGGAATGAGATTATTTTCCAAACGCAATTCATTCAATCAAATGTTAAATATGTTACTCAATATCAACATTATTAATTCTCAAATAATACTAAAATTCAATGCCACAAGCTAATCAACCAACCAAAACCTTTTTCATCTTTAAGGGTTATCAACAATAATGAAGTATCAATTCAAGCTACAGGAGAATCAAGGTCATAAAAATTTAAAACCATTTGAGCCTAAGGTTAGTAATTCTACCATACCACAAAAACTTTTGAATCCAAATCATTTCAACTATTTTTTAGTTGTTCCCCAAGGTAAGCACCCAAAAAATCAGCAAACAAATTGTTAAGTTCAAGAATAAAAATGAAAAGAAAAATTGAAGGCAAGATGACGAGTCATCTAGTGGAGAAATATCAATTAAATATTGACTGTACATAGTGGAGAGCATGAAAAAAAATTATGGTAACATGCATCAATCGAGTGGAACAACTAGGTGGATTATCACAATAAATAATAGAACTAAATGTAATTAATATATTCTCACATGGCTCTATATGATTGAAACATAAATAAAAACATACCCAACAATCAAAATCACATGATCCATTCATACTAACCCACACATAGTATTTTTCATACTAAAATTAATCAATCTTATGCAAAAGTTCAAAATTGGGTAAACATTCTCAAACTCACCTAATCTATTATACTTAACAAGGTACATGATAAATATTCATAAAGTATTTTTCATAAACACTATTGAAAGGTACAACTAATCATACATATACATTCTTCCACTCTTAAAATAATAGCATAATATATATAACTCTATATGAAGTGAAATCTTACCATGTTACTAAGCATAATATGCACATAACCATATAATATACCATCTTAATAGTTTATTGGATATACCTAAAACCAACACAAAAGCAAAATGCAAAGAATCCCAAAAATTCAAGATCCTTAATAGAGCTTTCAATAATATAAAAACTATACAATAAAACATGTAGCAATAACATAAAACATCAAATAATAACAAAAATTAGAACTTCCAAATGATAGAAGTATTTAGCATAAAAATGAAGAAAGGATAAAGGAAAATGATAAATGGCATGCTAAGTTTTTTAAGATTTATGATAAATAAAGAAATAAAAAGGATAAAATGACACATTATTGTGTGGTTAAGTGTAGATGTGTAGAATGAAGCTATGACACTCATTTAGAGCAAGCTAAAATTCAAATAGTAATGTCAATGTATGATATGTAAAGTGATACACAACAAAAGAATCCATAAAACACATACGATAAGGTCAATTCACCAAATAACTATCTTACTACTAAGACTAGTACAACTTCCCAACTCACATTCTTCAAAAGGCTAAATCATGTTGCATAATATATTAAAGAAATTTAAAAACCACAGCTTTCCTTTGATTCCTCTCCTTGATCTTGGCATAAAAGTATTTATGATTTGAATCGCCACATTTAAGCCATTGATTTGTAGCTTTTTGCTTATAAAAGAGTTCTTTACAGTGAAGCAAATGATGGAAATGCTTCCCTTTTATCTCTAGGAGACTTCTGTGGTTAGAATTACCTGGATTGGTATAACAGATATGCTGTAATACTACCACTTCCTCTCTAGCTACTTAAACTCTGTGAGAAATAGAGCCATAATTTTCTCTAGTGAAATGCTTGAGTTCCTGCGTTAGAAGACCCAATCTCTTGCAAATTTTGAGAAGAAAGTTTCCTCCTATCTTCATTCTCCATATTCTCTGAACAATAGGTAAGAAATCCTCTGTTTTAGTCTAGAACTAAAAGAATTTGAAAGGTTTAGGTCCTGTAAAAAGAGAGATGTTAAGGTGGATAATCATAGGGAAATGGTTTAAAATTATAGGACTTAAGAACTCATCTAAAGATTGTGGATCAGCATTCGGCCGGTGTAGATTGATAAGAGCCCTATCCAACTTACAAATCACCTCCTCCTCTCCTTCTCTATGAATAGACCAAGTAAAGTGACACCCTTGACTCTTTAGATCACACAATCTCAAACCATGACAACAATTTCTAAAGTCTTGCACATCAGAGATATTTGGATGTCTCCCCTAAAATTTATCTAAATCCTGTAGAACCACATTGAAATCTCCCACCACAAGCCAAGGAGCATGTTTTGGACAGTGTATCTTCAACCATTGCCACGGGTCCTTTCTAGTAGTACTAGTATTATAAGCATAAAAAAAACTACAAAAAAACTAATATTTGAGTGCAAATGAGTGACGTGACATAAGATAGCTTGGTCACTCACATAATAGTATCCCATCAATCACACCTTTGGATTCTAAAGTACCCAAATTCTACCATTTGGGTGATGAGAATAGTTATTAATGGTCAACCAACAATGTTGAATTTTATTAAATACATTAGCGGAATTAGGTTCTTTAACCCATCAACATGTGCCTTTCCTTTTCTAATATCCCTAACTAGTCTCCATTCCCCTCCTTTGTCATGACCTATATTAGTATTCTGCTCTCCTACCTTACACTATTTTGATCATGGACAAAGCAATCACAAAGAGGACAATAAAAAGGTTTCCAATCATATTCTACAATCTGTTCTACCTCCATCCCCTTAGGATCCAAAATCAAGAAAGACTCCAATAGAAGTTTCTTCACATCAACCTCAACCAAAACCCTTGGATAGGAAGCTCTATCACTGGAAGCAGTAATAGAGTTAGTGTATACTGGGTTACCAACTGCACTAGCTCATCTACTAAGAGATTTGGTCGACCAATATTCTAACGGGAGGTTTGAAAACCTAATCCGTAAAGGAAGAATATGCATCTCATCAGGATTGAACTGCAAATGTCTATGCCATCTCTTTAGAACAAAAGACAGATTGAAAAACATCCAATGCTGGCTAAGAACCCATGCAAAATCCTCCTGAGGAAAAAATTTTAACAAATAAAAGTTAGAAGAATGTAAGATAATCTGTGTTGATTGAATAGCCAACCATTGCCACTTGACAAAATCATACATCTAAGTATAAGAAGGTGCCTCGCCATACACAAACCCTATCAAAGTATTGGGCCAATGTAGTGCTTCAGAATCAACATCTTCTTTATCAAGTTTAACCACAACCCTGCCATTATCATAAGATGGGTTCTAAAAATTCAAAGTTTATCCATGGCTAGGTATTCTATTTCCTAGAACCACATATCTCTAGAATGAATTAGGAGGTGAAGTAGGTTGTAATCTAGTCAAGACTGATGCCTTTGCATTGGTATTCGATTGTTTTACAGTGTTAATAAAACATTCTGCTTGTTTTCCTTCCATTCCAAAAAAAACCCCTGCATGATTCCTCCCCGGGGTAGATGGGAAATTACTAGTAGATTTCCTCATATCACCCTCTTAATCACTAAAAAAAGGACATCAATCAAATATTCCTCCTCTGGTAGGGTTTGGTCGCTAGTCCTTGCATGTAATGGTTCAGAATTCTCAGTTATGTATGAAACTGTTATGGTTCAATCCATTGGTAATTCTCATATACTCTCAAAAACATCATTTGGTTTTCCCTACACCAAAGATGCAGACGAGGAATGTTTCTTCTTTTCCATAGTCAATACTCACTCAACCCTAAGAGAGAGGAGAGAGCACCGATTGATTCTAGACAAATAGTTGAATTATTGGGTACTACAATTGTCATTTGTTAAGTAAAGTGATTATGTGCACTACCCTTATTCTTGAGTAGTTTTGGTATTAGTATTATATGTACTACCCTTGTAATTGCTTAATTGGCTTTTAGTTGCATTATGTGAACCATTTTTAGTTATGATAGAGCTATCTAGATGGTTGGTAGAATTTCATGTTTGTATATGTATTACCTAGAGTTTATACATAATCTAATGATAGTGCATGTGAGTGATTAGTTATGTAAGATTTTTCACACTTGTGTATTATAAGATTTCCAATCATGCGAAGGTTGAACAATATTAAGTTGCTTTTGAAAGCATCAATATTAAGATAACATGCTTTAGGGATTATTACATATTATGGTCATTGTGTGCCCTAGAAGTGTATCATATTAGGTTGTACAATGTTGTTGTTACATGTGAATATTTTTTCGAGAGAATGTTATTTGCTAAAGTTAAGGAATGTTTAGTTAGTACACTAGTGATGAAAAAGTTAGTTTTCATTATGTGTGGCAAAAATGATTGGGATATTGTTTGAGCTTGATTTTAATTTAGATTGTAAGGATTCTAGTGTTTGGTTTTGTGTTGGTGCATTCTCGTTTGGTTTTTAGTTGGTGTAATTCAACATTTCATCCTCAATTTAAAATACTATAATATTTAGAGAGTTTTACCTAGCATTCTAGTGTTATTTCTCTTTTGTTATTATTTACCATATGGACCCTTGCATTTTTCATGAGTTAGGTGAACCTGTCCACCTCTCCTCATAATAAGTATGGTAATAACATCCTTACCATTTTTCCTTTTAGTTTAAACTAAAAAAAATTATGGTTTTCCAAGATCCTTTTCAAAACTCAAATATTTAAATTTAAATTATTAATTTTTACTTAATATTAATATTTTTATTCCTTGAATGATAAAAAGATCCAACAAAATAAGCTAATCAACTACATGCACTATCTTACCTACTAAAGGTCATCAATGACAATCTCATATATATATTTAAACCAAAGGCCACAAGAGTCAAATCAATTTAAAGTCATTAAACCCTAGAGTTTTGCATCACACTATAACAGTACTCTTACAAATCAAAATCAATTCAACCCTTTTTCAACCAATTTTTTTAATTATTCAAATGCTAATTATAAAGAAAAAAAATAACCTAAAATATAAGATTAATACCACATAGTTGCCTTTATTATCAAGGGATAACAATTAGTTAACTCATAGGGTTATCATCCTAAAATAATCCCTACAAGACTAGTTTACTTGTCCCACAAACTAGTATACCGGTTAGACAACCAAAAAAGAAAATAAATTCTAATATAGACATACTAGTTATGTATTGAGGGAGTGATACAGGAGTAGAGTCACAAAACACAACACCAAGGAAGACGGTTACGCTACTCAGAGCGGGTGCATGAATATGGGATATGCAAGGCTTCATACAATGTTTGTTAGCTAGCATAACATTCATTTTTAAGTACTAGTTATTGTTATTTACTTTTAGTCAATGTTTGTTATCTAGCATAACGTTTATTTTTAAGTAGTAGTTATTGTTATTTACTTTTATTCATCGTTTTTTAGCTAGCGTAATGTTTATTTTTAAGTGCTAGTTATTGTTATTTACTTTTAGTCAGTTAGTAACTAAATATTAACTAGCTAGTCTTAAGGGAATGAATGATTTTGGGAGGGAATATGGTTGTAATATTTTGAGAAGATGTTCGGTTCCTTGGCTATATAAACCATAGGAAACAAAGAAGACACAAAAAACTTGAATAAGAAGAACAACCTTAAGCATTGCCTAAAACCCGAATTCTGTGTGGATTTGTCTAGAAACAAAACTGAATCTGTGTGAATGGTTTTGTTCTCAAAACCTTAATCTTTATTTTTATACGGTTTAAATATTAATTTATCCTTCTATTTCCACTATATCTTTTCCCACCTCCTCCCACAAAAAATCCTCCACCATCATCAACCTGCATACTCCATCCTCATCAAATACTCCCTATAAACTCCATCCAAGTCCAAAAATCTAACCGTACACGCATCAAGGAGTTCCACTCGTCTAATAACTTTATAGAATAGAAAATAAGAGAAAAGCATAACAACTAACCAGTTCACTAGAAGCATTGGGTAGAAAATGTCAATAAATCATGCAATGAAATGCAACTAATATTAAATTTAAATAACAAATCATAATATGCTCTAATACTATTAAAATAGATTTTGAAACATACTTAAGACTCAAACCACATGGATTAATTCTTGATAATCAATGTACAACATTTTTCATGTTAAAACATCATCAATCTCGTGTAGAAGGTTAAAATGGCTATACATTAAAACAATCACATGCTCCTTTATAATAAAAAGGTACAAGATAAACATAGATAAAACATTTTTTCTTACAAATCATTAAAGGATGTAATTAACCATACATATATGTTTTCATACACTTCAAATAGTAGCATAAAAGAAAAAATTCCATAAGAAGTGAAATCCTAGCATGCTTAACATGCTCACATCTATATATTCTACTCTTTTAAGAATATTGAATTAATCTAGATATGATGGTCAAGAAAAATAGAAAGAATCCAAAAATATATATACCTCAAATAAAACCCTCGACATGAAAAGAAAACACATAGCTATAACAAAACCCATGAAATAATAACAAAAGTTAAATTTATAAACAATGAGAGAAGAACTACCCGTAAAAATCAAGATGAAAAAAAGGAAACAACCTAAAAAATTACACATAAATCTAAAAATTTTAGAGATAAGGACCTAATCACCCACCAAACTATTCTAGAGATAAGGACATCACCCACCAATCTATTCTAGAGATAAGGACCGAGTCACCTTGGAGGGAAAGATTTGATACTTGGATAGGACATTCAAGGTAGTTGATTACCCACATACCCAAAAGGAAGGTATTACAACCCTTTTCTTACTAAGAGTTGCTAACACCTAGTAGGTAGGTCGTTGTGCTCAAGACAGACCAAAAATGTCCTAAGAGGACTTTAAGGTAGCACTTTGTGCTATGTTCTACCCAAAAAACACTTAAAAGGGATATGTTGAAGGAGCTCGTGAACTTGAATAGGGGGTATAAAAGTGAGGCAATACCATATCTAGTTTATAAAATTATTGATGTTTGCGTTAGGGATCTCAACTAGTGATTCAACTATAGTTAAAATGTTTGAGTAAGGACTCCACTTTAGCATCCGGAGGATGATGGGTGTTATGGCTTTTTATAACATGACATTGTTGTATGAGAGGCTGTGTATTGTAGCTATGTTGGTTCACGAGAAGGCTTCCTTTTTTGGGTAAAAGGAAGCCAAAGTTGTAGGCTTCTGAAGGTAAGATCTAGCACTATGGAAGAGGACCGTCAGGGTTTTAGTGGAGAGGTTAAAATCAATATTAGGAATCTCAGTATCAACATAGGGTCAATTAAGAGGTCAGAGTAGATCTTGAGATTAGTTGAGGTACTTTACATACTATTTTTGTGGTTAGGATCATCCATAGTGAAGTTTATAAGGCGCTTTGATTTGATGTAAGAAATGTGGTGAGCATGGCCACCCGTCTTGTAAGTGTCAATGTCAGCAAGGTTAGTATTAGCAGTAGGCACCATTGATTCTGTTGTAGTAGGACTTTTAATAACGAACCTACCAGTAGCATTAGCAACAAATTTAGTAGAGAGCATTTATCTCACCTAGTGGACAGCTTAGAGAGAATTAGGAGAGACTGTAAGGGTCTTTCCCTTTCCTTCAGCAAAGGAGGTCAATCATAGAGTTCTAAAGGGTATCATAAATGATACAAGGGAGGAGAGTTGATGTGTGTCAAAATATGGAATTATCAAGTACATAAAATTAATGCTTGATTATATGAAATTAGGAAGAGGATGATTCAAAAGTGGTGAATTAAGTATGAGGATGTTTAGTATGGTAGACTAATGATAATGATGATTTGAATGTGGTGATGATGACTTGGTGATGATGGATTATTGATAAAGGTGATTGAAATTAGATAATATGATCATGATTTTAATTATACAATGATGAGATGATGATGATGATCATTTGGTACTTAGGTTTTAATGATAGACAATTTCGTAGGTGCGGGTCACGGAAAGGGTTTAGTTTAAAAAGTTAAGGTTATTGTTAGTGTTTAGTTCGAAACTTAGGCTTAGGGTTTTGATTTTGGGATGTGTTTAGATGATGAATATAACTAGAAGGGCTTGGGTTGTGGAGTTTAGAAATATAGAACTTAAACCCTATTTCACATAGATAAAGAGATTAAGGGTTTTAGATTAATCATTGACACATATTTGATTAAACTTGAGATGAACTCATACATAATTCAATACATTCAATTTGCATTCAAATTCAATTAAATCTTGATTCTCTTCAAATGTGTGTTTTTATGGCTTATAGAGCTAAGGCTACCAATTACAAGATACTAGTTAAAAGGTATAAATCTTCAAAAGAAACCTAGCTAAAATATATTAGAATATAGAATATTCTTCAAAAAGGTACATTTGTGCTACTTTATTCTCTAGCTAATATTTAACTCTACTAATTAGTTAATTAATTAATTAAATCAACTCATATTCATGTCCAAGGTGTATATTATGTTCCCCATACATGTAGACCTGCATTCCATGCATGCCATGCACATGTATGTATGCCTAGTAGCTTGTATGGTACGCTTCATCTATTACTAGCAAGGTAACCATCAGTTTGTCTTTAATTTTGTGGGACGTCCTTTCTAAAGGAAGATAATAGGTTCTATAATGATGAATACCAATTCTTGAGTTATTTTTTATGCATCATTCTCCCCTTTTTGATTGGAATTTGCCCACAAATTTGTATTTCCATAGTAAGGGCTAATATCTCCAACATTGAATGTCCTTGGTACTCCTCCATATGAATTTGGCAAATCCAACTCATAAGCACTTTCCCCACAATTTTGATGTATTTTGAAAGGACCATCCACCCTTGGCATACGTTTGTGTTTCCTTAAATTAGGGAATCTCTCCTTGGTCAAGCGTAACTATATCAAACACCCTGGTTGGAAAACATATTCACTCCTATGATTCTTTTCTCTTATCTTATAAACTTCATTCATATTCTCAATATTATTCTTGATTTTTTAATGAAGTTTTTGAAATAACTCCACTCTCTCTTACACATCATAACTCTTCAATTCACCTTTCTTTTGTGGTACCATATCGAAAGACATATATGGATTAATATCATATACTATTTTGAATGGACTAGAGCTTATTGTAGTAGAAGCACTTTGATTGTAATAAAACTCTATATGTCCTAATTGAAATCCCAACCATTATCTCTCTTACTCACCAATCCCTTTAGTAATGTATTAAGAGTTCTATTAGAAGCTTATGTTTGACTATCTATTTAAGGATGATGTGATATGCTAAATAGAAGCTGTATTTCTAGCATGTGCCATAATGTATTCTAAAAATAACTTAGGAATTTTACATCTCTATCCAAAACTATACTCCTTGGAATTCCACGCAATCTCACAATCTACTTGGAATACAAACTTGCAACAAGAGTAGCATCATCGGTCTTGTAACATGGAAATGTGTGAGCTATTTTATAAAATTGATCCACCATAACCATAATAGAAACCATACCTCTTTGCTTTGAAGGAAATCCCTAAATAAAATCCATACTAACACCTTCCCAAGGTTGAGTTGGCATGGGTAAAGGAACATATAATCCTTCGTTGAAGAATCCCTTTTCTCCTTTCCCACGTAGCACATCTAACAACAATAACTTATACTCCCTTTTACATTCTTATCCAATAGAAATGTTCTTACAAAAACTACAAATTCATGTGAATTCTAAAGTGTCCTAAAATTCCTCATTCATGCACCTCTTTGATTAGTAACTCTCAAACTGAGGTCATGGATAGACATAATTGGTTGTGTTTCAATAAGAATCCATCTTGAAGAACATATGCTCCATAACTTCCATATTTGTTGAAAACTTTGAAGATCATAGAAAAATCATCGTCCATGGTATATTGACTCTTCAACATCTCAAATCCCAAGAGCCTTGTATCCATCATGGTAAGTACCATGGTCATCCTAGATAACGCATTTACCATAACATTTTCATTGCCATCTGCATATCTTGAAGAGTATACAAATATTTGTAATAATCTTAACAACTTAGCATGTCATGGAATCACCTTCTATTTTCTAGGTAGATACCTCAAGCTCTCATTATCCGAGTGAAGTATAAAAGGTTGGGCCTTAGTTAATGGTTCCATATCTCCCAACAATACATGATAGCATAAAGCTCTTTATCATAGGTTGAATAGTTGAGTTTTTCACCATTCTACTATTCACTTAAAAAGGTAATCCATTTCCTTTCTTGGAAAAGCACACCCCCGATGCCTAAACAACTAACATTATATGTTACTTCAAATATTTTATCAAACAAAGGTAAAGATATTATCGGTACATTAGAGATATTTATCTTCAAGTCTTTAAAAGCCTTTGTCACTTGATCATTCTAATGAAACTCTCCTTTCTTCATCAATTGTGTGATAAGTGCTACAATGGTAGAGAAGTATTTGATGAACCGCTTAAGAATGAGGCTAACCCATGGAAACTTCACACTTTGTGGACAGAAGTAGGAATAGGCCACATTTGGATAGCTTCCACCTTTGACGTATCAACTCTAATACCATCTACACTTACATATTAATAATGGAAAATCACCCTCTCTATAATGAAATCACATTTCTCCATCAAACTATAGACCTTCACCTCTCTAACCTTATCAAATGTCAACCTTAATTGTTTTATGTTCTTGAACTCGCTCCTACTATACACCAAGATATGACCAAGGTGAACAACAATAAACACTCAAAGGAAGGGTGTAAGTACCTCTGTCATAATATCATGAAGGAAATTGTTGTAATACATAGCCCAAATGGCATCACCAATCACTCATATAACCCATACTTAGTCCTAAAGGTTGTCTTCCACCCATCCCCTTTCTAAGGTAATTCTTCTAGAACTCCATTACATGATGCTACTCATATAATGTGTCATCCAATCTTGGTTTTGCAAATGTGTACCTGATTGTCATATTTTTGATTATTGTCAGATCAATACACATCCACCACATTCCATCCTTCTTAGGCACCAACAAAGCTAGAACTTCGTAAGGACTCATTCTCTTCCGAATATAGACTCAGTCCAATAAATATTGCACTTGTCTATTTAGCTCTTTAGCCTCCTTCAGATGGTACCTTTAAGCTGGATTTTTTTCATGGGACTCCTAGCATGAGACCAATAGCGTGCTCAATACCTTTCTAAGAAGGTAGCTCCCTTGGCAACTCATCTTGAAAAGCATCAACATATTCTCCCAACACTTGTTCTAATTGTGCATCCAAATTAGCATTCTCCCCTTGTAGGAGCTCCTTTACCACCAATGCATAGCATATCTTTTCATCTTTGATAGCTTCAACCATCTCAAACTCTTTAAGGATCAATAGCTCCATGCTAGTTTTCTTTCTTCCCCTCTTACACTCAACATCTTTCTACTTTTCTCCTTCCTTCTTTTGCTACATGCACTCATTTCCTTCCCCTTTTTCAGTCCTCAAAACCAAATACTCCCCATCTAGATTAGGTTTTTGCCTAAAGTTCCTTTGGCCCTTGCACACCACACACTCATTAAGGAATCCATCATGCACAACTATCTCTCAAATTTCCACTACCTCCCCACAAAAATGTGACAAGCATCCATACGTAGAATATTGCATAAAACATTAACAAAATAATTTCCAATATTAAAAGAGATAAGATTTTATTTAGTTACATTTACACCTTTATCTTTGTTAAGCCACTAAAGTGAACATGGTCTTAGATGACCCGTGGTTTCCAAATTAAGCTTGATCAACATCTTCTTAGTGGCAACATCAGTGCATCAGCCACTGTCAATGATGACTTCACACACATTTTCAACAACTCTACACTTGGCCATGAAAATCTTCTCTCTTTAAGTAAGTAGAGATTGTTTTTGTACTTGGAGCACCATTTACAAGACATAGAAATCCACTTGACCTTCTTCCAAAGCATCCTTTTGGCTATCACTTTTATCTTCTAGGTATTCCTTAAGGTCTTCATTCTCATCTAAGCCTCCATACTTTCTATCTCTTTTAAATTCAATTCCCTTTAGCATCACTTGTTCACCTTATCAACCACTTGATCCTTACCCTTTTCTTCACGAGTGAAAGTTGAACCATATGGTGCCTTAGTTGACATTTTTGGTGGATTTTTTCTCTTCAATTGTTTTTCAACCTTGATTACTAACATGGCTAGTCTTTTAAAACTTCATATGGATATGTCTCCACCTTTTCTCTATGATTCATATTTATTCCTCTAATGAACCATGCACACCCTTGTTCTTCTCCTTCTTCTAAATCACACACTAGAGTTAATATTTCAAACTCTCTAATATATACCTCAATTCCAATCAACCCTTGCCTTAAAGTTTTCATCTTTATGAATTTCTCTTGCCCATATTCTTGAGCCACAAATTTCTTCAAGTATTGTTTTTAACTTTTCCTATGACTCAATGCTTGTTGTTACTTCTCCCTCCTTTCTCCTTTTCAAATTATCATACCACACTCTACCAAAATTCTTAAACTACTTCAATATTATTATTTGGAACCTCTTCTCATCATCAATATTTTCATACCCAAAAATAGATTCGAAAATTTGTAACCATTCATGAAAATATTCGAGATCAATATTAGCTTCAAAGTCTGGTAGATCAAATTGGAATTCCTTTCTCCACTTCATTGTATGCTCTTCTTTTAGTATCATGTGGTCGTACATAATTTCCCACACTCTCTTCTACTTCCTCCATTCAATTTTGTGCAATTATCATGTCGTCTTCTTCGACATGGTCCCCTTAGTTTTGTATCTACACATGTGATCATTAAGCTTTTGAAGTTTATATTCTCCTTACATGTAGATTTACCTCCTTAATTTCTTCCACTAAGAGCTCGAGAACATCTCTTAAGTCCTCCTATTTGTTTGCTATCTTCTCCCTTCACCAACTAAGTGGTGGTCTCCTA
This sequence comes from Tamarix austromongolica, assembly GCA_039764185.1. Classification (NCBI taxonomy): domain Eukaryota; kingdom Viridiplantae; phylum Streptophyta; class Magnoliopsida; order Caryophyllales; family Tamaricaceae; genus Tamarix; species Tamarix austromongolica. Next base: position 86,860,905 of record CM077811.1, on the reverse strand, counting down.
AACACACCGCTAAGTACTTGGATTTTTTTTATGATGAATCATTGGAGAATAAAGAAGAAGAGACACATTCTTTTAAGGATCTTAAAGTAATGATGCATCCTTGCAAGAATATTGTGGTAAAGTGGGATCTTGATCATAATAGACCAAACCTATGGCTTTGATACCAAAATTGATGTGTGTGGGAATGTGGAAATATCAAGTATATAAAACCCATTCTTGATTATGTTAGAATTTGGAAGTGGATGATTTGAAAGTGGTGAATTATGTATGAGGATGTTCGAATATTGTGGAGTAATGATGATTATTCAAATATGGTGATGATGGTTCGATGATGATGCATTAATAATTAAGATGATTTAAATTACATGATATGATGATGTTATTGACTAAACAATGATGAGATGACGATGACGATTCAATTATTTGGATTTATTGATAAATGGTGTCATGGGTTAAGGTTAGGTTAAGCATTTATCTTTGAAAATTAGTGTTAGGGTTAGGGTTTTGTTCGAAACATAGAGTTAAGGTTTCAAATTTATGTTTTGATTTTGGGATGTGGTTGGACAATAAATATGGCTAAAGGCCATGGGTTATGGGGTTTAGAAAGATAGTACTTAATCCCTAATTCTCAAAGATGAAGGGATTAAAGTTTTTAAGATTAATTGTTCACATATATTCGATTAAACATTAGATGAACTCACACAGAATTTTGTACCTAAAATTTCCATTTAAGTTCAACTCAATGATGATTCCCTTAAATCATGTATTGGTATAACTTATATAACCAAGGATACCAATTACAAGATACTAGCTAAAAGGTATAATTCTTCAAAAGATATCTAGCGAAAAGATGATAGAATATAGAATATTCTTCAAAAAGGTAGATTTATGCTACTTTATTCTCTAACTAATCTCTAACTATACTAATTAATTGATCAATTAACTAAATCAACTAATATTCACATCTAAGCTTCATATTATTTGCCCCATGCACATAGCCATGCACTCCATGCATGCCATTCACATACATGTATGCCTTGTATCTTGTATATTATGCTTCATCAATTACTAGAAACATTCACTAGTACAAAGACGAGAAATAATAACGGGATATTAATGACCGTGATTTAGAAACTATTGTCAAGCACGTGAAAATTAATGTGCAGGATAGTTTTCATAACTTTTATATTTCATAACTATTGTCAAGCACGTGAAAATTAATGTGCACGTGAAAATTTACATGGATGTTTTAATAACGGTTCAAGAAAAAGTGTTAAGAAAAGATGTTTTAATAATGGTTCCTACGAGAACCATTGTCAAAATTCTATTAGGCTTAATAACGATTCCTACTTTAACCGTGATTAAAACCCCAAATCTACCTTTTATTTCATTTAGTTTTGTTTCAGGCAAAACATTTTAGACTCTACATTTTCCCTCTCTTACTCTCCTTCTCTTGCAAACCCTTGCACCACCACACTATGCACAACCACTCTAGCTCCTCTCAAGTAAGGGAAACCACCACTTGTTCTCTTTCGCACTGCCAACTCTCCTTTCCCCTTTAGCCCCACACCTCTTCCATTCTCAGCTTTGTAGGTGTTATCATTCTTCTGAACCTAGCGAGCACTTGTACTTTCTTCCTCCACCGTGTTTGTGGTAGGTTGCCGCTCTCCACCTGCTCACCATTGGTTTTCTTGCTCGTTACTGCTACTTTTACGTATGTTTTTGTTCTTCTACTTGTAGCTTTTTCTCTTCTTATATATATATATATATATATATATATATATATATATATATATATATATATATATATATATATATATATATATGCATGCATGTTGATACAAGGTTGCGTTGTTTGTTATTGAAAAATTGTACTTTGTCACTCAAAAATGTGTCGTTGAATATGTTGGTGAAAAATGTTGTTGGTCATTGTTGAATTTACTACAATACTATTATATATTAACAAATGCATGTGTTGGTCCTGACCTTCACACATATATTTATAACATGCATGAGTGTAGAATTATACATGAAGCTAGAGAAATAAAATACTTCAAATTATTAATAATGTCACTCATAAAAACTCTATATAGGATGCATATAATATATAGGAAATGTCATTAAATGAAATGAAAATATATTTTACATATGCAGATCATTAAATGAAAATTTCAATTAGGGATGCATATGTTAATGAATTTTATTTAATGAGGATGAAATAGATACAGAAAATAAAGAATATATAAAAGTGAATAATTAAATAGAGAGAAATAATTGTGTATAATAGTAATAGTAATAATAATAATAACAACAACAACAATAATATTAGTAATATTAATGATAATATAGGATTTATATATTAGGGCGTAATTATGGTTAGCTAGGTTTAGGATCATTATCTTATATGGTTGAGGGTTAGTTTTTATTATAATTTATTAGGGTTAGGGTTAGGGCTAGGGTTAGTGTTAGGGTTAAGCATTTATTATACTAAATATAAAAGTAAAAACTAAATAGATAGGAATAATTGTGTATAATAATAATAATATAGGATTTAGTAGGGTTTAATTATAGTTAGCTAGGTTTAGGATCATTATCTAAGGAGGTTTAGGGTTAGTTTTTATTATAATTTATTGGGGTTGGGGATAGGGTTAGGGCATGGGTTAGGGTTAGGGTTTAGTGTTTATTATACTAAATATAAAAGTGAAATATTCAACAGATAGGAATAATTGTGTATAATAATAATAATAATATAGGAGTTATTAGGGTTTAATTATAGTTAGCTAGGTTTTACTATGTATATATATATATATATATATATATATTATCTTATTAATATCTACTTGATTTAACTATGAGTAGCTTGAGCGATTTGATGATAGTTTGTGGTTTAGTCAGTATGTTAAATATATAACTAAAGATTATGTCCTTATTTTAAATACTTTGATGTTGTTAGGTTTACATAGTTGGTTAAGATCTAGTATAATATATTTATGATTTGTCCAACTAGTTGAAGATCAGCTTACATATTCTGTAATTTAGATCCTCTCAAGAACAACCTTGATGATAAGATTTAGTGGTTCTCATATGTAGGTAGTGAGATGACATACCCTCCACCATATTTTCATATGGTTCCATATACAAATCTACGGACTCATGTGATATATTTATACAATGAGCTAGGTCGATTGTAAGCAAGTGCATCATCCTATCACCCCTTCTATTTCAAATTGCATCACCTTCTGTTGACCCAGCCTCAGATAGAGCCTTATGCATTAGCCACATCATTAATTATTAGTGGAGGTTTTGTCATAGTTAGCCTCCTAGTGTCCACCTCGATTACCCTAAAGTATATGTGAGTAGACTCTCTTGCGATGATATTAGGGATTAGATGATATATCATGATGAGTAGACTTTCAAAGTTATAGTTATTAGTTAGGATCGATATGGCTACCGGGTGATTTAGTTTTAGGGTTATGAGTTTTTGTTTATTAGGTATTTGGGTTGCTAAAACCTTTTGATGTATATAGTGCTGCTATTGCTTACATCCGGAAGTATATATATCTTTTGTAATTTGAACCATTGTACAAGGTTTTGCTACATGTGTATGTATGTATATGTATATGAAATGTTTCTAAGTCTGAGCAGTTTCATTGTGTATTAATATCTTTTTGGAAATGCTTTATCATTATTTGTGTCTATATATATATAGAAAAGCATGTTACATTTGAGATTAATTCTTCCTAAGCATGAGTGATTTGTGAATTATTAACAGTATAATTCAATCAATTTTTAATAATTGATTTTGCATGGGATATATCTAGATTGGAAACTATGGATTGGAAACTATTGTGTACAAATCATCTATCTAGAGAATATAAAGGAGTGGAGTTTTTCATCAAGTTTGTAGTTGAACATGCTTGGGACTCTAGTAGAATAGTCTTTCCTTGTTTGAACTATACTTATATTCAGCGTGTCAACGCTAATGATTTGAGAGATCATTTGTTTATGTATAGAATTGATTTAAGTTACACTTTTTTTATATGGCATGGAGAAACAAAGTCTAAATATGATAATGACAATGTTAGAACGGATAGTAGTAGATCATCATTTGATAACTATAAGGGACATTTATTAGAGGAGATGACTCAAAAGGTTTAGGAAATGTTTGAGATTGTCCCAAAATGTTCAAGAACCTATTGAATGATTCGGAGAAACCTTTGTACGGTGATTGTAAGACATTTACTCGATTATCTTCTACTTTATGGTTGTACAACTTAAAGGCATATAACGGATGGAGTGATAAGAGATTCGTGGAATTATTGTCACTTGTAAATGATATGCTTCCTAATGACAACGTTTCATCTAATTGTTCCAATGAAGTGAAGAATATTCTATTCGCTATGGGTATGAGTTATGAGAAGATACATGTATACCCTAATGATTTTATTTTCTATCGCAATGACAATTCACCTTTGGATAGTTGTCCTAATCCTGAATGCAAAGCACCACGATACGAGAAGAAGAAGGTGCCTACTAAGGTGTTATGGTATTTTCCTATTATACTAAGAAAAATATATGTGACTATATTGTTGGTACATTACTTAATGTTCCACTCAAGACTTAAGATGGCATCTATGCTTGAATGCATATACAACAAATGGGTATTGGATGGCATTTGGCACTACAAGACAATGGAACAATAACATATTTACCACTGGCGTGTCATACTCTTTCTAGAATAGAGAAAATTTGATTTTGCTAATTCTTTCATTGCGTCCAGGTTCTAGAAGGGTATTGTTCAAATGTCAGAAGGCTCATGTCGATGAAAGAGTTGAAATTAATTAACATGAAGTCTCATGATTGTCATATTTTGATGCAGTACTTGTTACCGATAGCTATGTGGAATTTTGCCAAAGCGTGTTCACATCACTATCACAAGGCTTTGTTAGTTCTTTAATGCTGTCTACTCTAAAGTCATACATCCTGATAGTTTGGATGCATTACAAAGAGGGATTTTGATTACTTTGTGCTAGCTTAAAATGTATTTTCCACCTTCATTCTTTGACATTATGATACATCTAACAGTTTATCTAATATATGAGATAAAGATGCTAGAACCTATTCATAGGCATTGGATGTACCCCTTTCAATGGTTTATGAAGTTGATAATGGTTATATGAAGAATCAATATCGGCCAGAAATATGCACTATTGAGAGTTACCTTGTGGAAGAGGCAATTGAGTTTTACACAAAATGCTTGTCAAATGCTAAAGCTCTTAGTATTCCTAAGTCTCAACATGCATGCAAAATTAAAGGGCAGGGTATTAAGGGAAAAAAGTTGGGGCGTGTAGACCCTGACATATTCCGTAAATAACATCTATATGTATTACACAACAATGATGATATTCAGCCATACATTGAAGAACATGTGATTTCTTTATAGATTGAAAATTCATCAAATACTGAGAAATGGATTATCCATAAACATAATCTTTCCTTTATCGATTTGATAAGAGATCATATCATTCCACTAATCAGAAATTCCCCAAATTCAATTTCTGAAACCGTGCATTAGTTGTATGAGAAACCTGGTTATGAAGTTTTTTCATATAACCGTTATGTGATCAATGAATACACTTTTATATAAAAGAGCAAGATGAGAAGAGTACAATGCAAAATAGTGGGGTGATTTTAGTGGTTGAGACAATCCATGTTGCTAGTGCAAAAGACAAGAATCCAACTTATGCAGATATGAACTATTATGGTGTGATTGAAGATATATCGGAGTTACATTACACTGTTTTTAAAGTTTCTATATTCAGCTGCAGATGGGTTGAGAATATCTATGGGGTTAGATATAAAGATGGATTCAGAATAGTAGATCTCTATAGGGAAAGGCATAAACAAGACCATTCATCTTAGCATCAGAAGTGACACAAGTATTCTATGTCACTAATCCTGCTGATAACATATAGTATGTGGTACTATTTATAAAGAAAAGAAATGCCAATGAATGTGACAATGAAAATGATGCCAATTGAAATAAAGAGCGTGTCTTAGCTATACAAGTGCATCAATTATTGAATGATGATAATAATAAAATTAAAGAGGAAATAAATGTCCGGGATAATCATCATGAATAATATAGGTATCAGATCTTGAAACTAATTCGAAAATAAGGGGAAAAAAAGAAGAAAAAGAAGGTAATGAGGGTAATAATATTGTAACATATGATACGTGTGTTGGTTTTTTTATATGCATTTTTCAATATTCAAGATAGGATATTTATTGTATTCATAATATATTGGTACATTATGGTCAATACAAAACATTCTAACATAAATTATTTATTGATTTTTTGTAGAGATATGGCCAATTAAAACATTGATAAGGACAGTAGTGATGAAGAAGGGAGAAGAGGATCTACCATTATGAGAATCATCACAGACATGAGGAATAAAGGAGAACTAGTCGAGTTGGGATGGAATACTTACAATCTTCCCATTGGCCCTTACACAGAAATGTTCTTGATGTACATTTCACTCATGAGGTATAATAGTTTTCCTATCTCCTATAATCATTGGAAGTAGGTTCTAAAGGGTCATATAAAGCATATTTGGTAGGAAATCACGATAAATATGCTATTTTATGTAATCATTTTTGTATGTCAAATGTTATTAATTTTAATACATTAATATTGGTATACATCTATACGTTTTATTTTGTAGAGTGTGTTTAATGTCTCGGAGAGTAAGAAAAATGGCTTCTTAGATATTGTGGGGAGCGTATAAGAACATTTAGGTCATACTTAGCTCGTAGGAAAATGTACTCAAAGAGGGATGGTTCTCTTTGGCAGAACCCACCCAAACGATATGGTTTCATTAATCAAGAATGTTGAAACCGATTTATTGCATATCGTCTTATAGGGTATTTTAAGGTATTTCTTAGATAACAATTAAAAATTTGAATCTCCATATTATGCTTAATATTTAAATAATCATGTGACTATGTTTTGGTTTGTAACAAAGGAAAAAGTGCCAAAAAGAAAGAGATTGTGGGGTAGAATAAACACTAGCATAATATGGCTCCCAAAGGCTATGCAGGCCATGGAGAGGAGTGGGTATGCACTTATGATTTATCTATTTAAATGAAATGTCGAACTTTAAACTAATATTCTGAATTATGAATATTTTTTTATTTATAGCTCCTAGCCTAAGACTTGGATCCATGTACCTCGCCCATCAATATTCGTACATTATGGAAGAAGGCTAGAGTAACAAGAGATGGATATATTAATGAAGATGTAGATGTTTCAGCAAAAAAATTGTAATTTTGTAGATATTTAGAACTGTACTTAGTTTTATTTTAGAAAAATATTGTATTATACTTATTCCTATAAGCTAAATTTACATATATTGTATACGTTACAAGACGAACTTCAATCGTTAGATGGTGAGGAGAGGGTGGACCAATATAACATTGTGTCCTAGGCTATAGAAATTATAGAATACTCTAAAAGACACAGGGGTCTTGGATTAGGTGTTACAAGAAAGAGTGTACATGGTCGATCTCGTGGTTCTCGTAGCACTAATGAGCAAGTGGCCATCCTCACCTAAAAGTGAACATGGCATTTGAATGGATGGAAAAAATGGGGCAAGAGTATTCATTTATTAAATCTCAATGATATAAGCCATCTGATTTATTTAACCATGATCAGCTTCACATATCCAATATAAATAATGTCAGAGATATTTGTGAAGCTGATGCACATCTTTCTTCTCTTCCCAAGGTAAGCATTAGAAATTATGAATTGTTATGAAATGTATTCGGTGTAATAAATAATTTATAATGTGTAATATTTTCATTTAGGGTTTCCATAACTGTGACATATAAGCAAATGACCTTTCAATTCTTTTGGTGAAAGGAAGGGTAGGCATCAATCACAATACCCAAACACAAACAGTCCATGGGTAGAACTTAGTCCTAAATACAAAGCCGGTGAATATTGACACTCCAGTCATTGGCAGTGCGCCCTTGCCTTGTTATAAAGAGGGTGATGAGGCTACCAGAGTGTTAGAAGCTTATGGAAGCTTCGTGTCTTGGCCTGTGAATCAGTTATGTCTCACTAATAAAGAGTTAATCACATTCAATATCTTCATTAGACCTTGTTTAGTAGTTACACTATTTATAACTTTTCATATATATATGCTGAATACATATTTTTTTATTATTATAAATTAAGGAATCAAAAAAGGAATAAAAAAAGAAGATTGTACCTATTTGTAAAGAAAAGAGAGGTACTATTAGAATGAGCAACACAAAAGAGGGAACTGCTAAAGGAAAGAGAGCTAAATCTGACAAATCAGTTGCCCCACAAAAGATTCCTTCTTCGGAGAATGGCCAACCTCCGTTAGTAATAGCTTTATTATATTTCTATACCCAAAAACTACTTCAAGAACAATTATATTTTCATTGATTCAAATATGTTATTCTTGAGAAGACGATGATTTGGTGATGACGTATTAGGTTTTAAAATACTCGAATGGGATGGAAACTTGATGTTGATGATTAGAATAAGAAAGGTAGGATTAGTTGACTATGGTTTAACAATAATGATGGTTCAAATAGAATGTACTAATTAGCATATGAATTCAGTGATGGAATGATGATGATGATTTTTAATTTTACGGTTTGTATGATAGTTAGAGTCAGGGTTTAGGGTTAGGGTTTGGTTTGAAATAAATGAATAAGCTTGCATTTGGTAGTTATGGAAGGGTTAGGGTTTTGAATGGAGGGTTTAGAGGGCTTAGATTTTATATACCAATTTATGGCTTGGTTTTACTTAAAATTTTTATAGGATTTTGTTGGTGATTATAAAAGGAAAATATGGATTAAGAATAGTCAAATATATATGGATTAATCTCTAATTCACATAGACGAAGAGATTAAAACTTTCAAGCTAAACCATTTAGATAGATTCGATTTGCTTAAGGTTGAACTCACACATAATTCACTTGTTTTTTACTTCAATGTTGATCTTCAAATTCAATTCAAATCATCATGTCTATGCTCGACAATCATGTTAACTCTTTAACAATCCACCACTAGGTAAAGCATAATTCAAAAGATTCCAAGACAAAAGATATTATGCTACCATTATGCTAACTTTATTATCCAACTTTAACAATTAATTAATAAATTATCTAAATTACTTAATAATGCTCAAAAACTATGAAAATAAATTCCCCTATGTATGTAGTCATCATTCCATGTATGCCATGCTCATGCACGTAGACACTTAGTTGCTTGCTTGGTATGTTTTTAGCAATGTAACCATTTATTGGTAGTTAAATTTGTAGATGACATTTTCCTAATGACAAATAATTAGTTTCATAATTATGAATGTTAATTCTTGAGTGTCTGCTCCTACAACATTTAATACACAAATTTTCAACTATATTTATTGTGAAATTAATCATCTACTCTCTCAATCTTTCAATTTCTCATATAAGGCTATCATAACTTTCAAATCCTTTGTTTTCATCGAAAAGTGTTAATTACTTACTTTTCATAGCTAGAATTGCACTATAACTATAAGATATCTTATTACATAGAGCTATATTACATCTAATCAAAGTCATAGACTTTCATTTCCTGATTTTTTGTGTGAACCAATTGTAATAACAAGGACCATACATAATTTAATACAAATGGGTTAGTTAGTGTTTTTTTATCATTCTTGAGAGATTCTTACTATGAGTATAGAGAATATAAATATTTTATGTTTTATGATATTTATTATAGGGTCATTAACATTATAAGGCACATAAAATTAAAGAAATGTGATCATTGATAAAAATGCACCACATATTTAAAATCTAAAAGGTAGAAACTTTTAGTAGCGGAAGTGTATAGTAATTTACTCTTGAACTACTATGAGTTATGTGTAAATTTTTATTTTCCATTTCCATTACCTTAAACCTTATGCACCCCCTCTATAGTTCCTACAAAGGATTAAATAATCCAAGTTATGGATTCAATTAGTTTGAATAAAGGCATTGCCACCACAAAACTACTATTCTTCAATGCTGGGAAGTTTATTTATTAGAAGAGCCAAATGATGCTCTTCATAAAATCATAAGACTATGGTTTATAGAAAATTTTCAATAAAGGGTCAATCAAGATTGTGAAAAAGATCAATGGTGAACTAGTTCAAAAGTTGAGGCATATGGTTGCTGAAGTAGAAAAGAGAAAGTTTAATCATAATGATAAATCCATCATGATCCTTTATTTTGGTCTTGTCGAAATAGAGTACCACCATATCTAGTCATGTACTACTACAAAAAAGATATGGGAAAATATCATCCTTGCTTATGAACAGACCAAGCAAGTGAAAGTTTATAGAATCACTCTTCACACTTAAGAGTATGAATTATTCTGTATTAAGTGAGGTGAAAGCATTAATAACTTAAGAAACTAAATCACTTCCATTTTTAACAACATCAAAGACTTAGGGAACGATATTTTAAAAGAAGAACAAGGGATAAAAATCTTTCGAGATCATAAAAAGGAGTGCGTAAAGTGACTTCGAATGAAGAGAAAATATTCTAGATGAACTCATAATTGATGAACTAAAGAAATCTTTAGAGATCTCATGGTTCTTCAGTCAAATCTGGAAGAAGGAATGGATGAAAGATAAAAGAAGCATCTATATCTAAAATCTTCAACTTCGTATAGATAATAGAAAGTAGTTGAATATGTGGTAGAAATGGGAGAAAAGGAAGGTATAGAAAAATCTCTCATAGATGATGAGAATGTAGCTTTCATAACCACTCAATCCAAGAAGACATCATAGAACTCAAATTACTTGATTTTGATGTGATTGTTAGGATGGATATGTTGGGAAAGTACAGAGCATTGATCGATTAAAAATGTGTGGTTTTGCAAGTACGAGTATTATGTCAGCAATCGTGATAAGAAACCTTTTTCGTAAAGGGTATCCACTCTACCTATATAGTATCTGAGACATTGAAGTAACTAAGTTACCATTGGAATAAATAGTAGTGGTCCATGAGTATCCTAATGTATTACTTAAGGAGAAAGGAAATTCCACCTATTTAGGAAACGATTTCATTGTGGACTTGTAGCCAAGGAAAGAGCAAGTATCTAAAGCCCCAATGAATATAGCACCTACAAAGATGAAATAAATCAAGGCTTAATAGGAGGAGCTTTTGGATAAGGCTTACATTAAACCAAGTATATAGCCTTGGGGAGCACCAGCCCTATTTATGAGAAATCAGGATGGGAGCTAGAGGTTGTGCATCAACTACTGAGGTTTGAATAAGGTAATGATCAAGAACTATCATTTGTTGACAAGCATAAATGACTTGTTCGATCAAGGATTGTGACCTAGATTTAACATACAATGAGGGTAAAGCTAATATGGAGGAAAATTCACTTAGAAAAAAGATGTCATATTCTTTAAGCACGATTAGGATCTTAGATAAGTTGTGCTAAGAAATTGTGGAGTTGGAGATCGAGATGATAACCATTGGTAATTTAGGGGTAAGAATGAGTGCACTCACCATTATACTTTCAATCTTTATAGAAATACTCGGTGATGTTAAGCATAAAAGAAAACAAGGCTAGTATTATAGAAGACAGAGCTAAAGGATTCTAAATCCACAAGGCTAGTCGTAAAAGATACTATGGTAGGTTTTGTGTACTATAGTGGTGTGTTGAGCTTAAGAGAAGAATTATTGAGGAAGGAAAATGTACTCCTTATTATATCAACCCTAGTGGGGAGAAGGATCTGAAGAATGTATATTGGTGGCCCCGTATGAAAATGTAAGTGATAGAATTTATTGCCCAATGTTTGACCTATTAGAAGGTTAAGATTGAGTAAAAGAGACTGATAGGGCTAGTGTAACAATTAAAAGTTCTTGAGTGGAAGTGGGGCATCATATCTATGGACTTTGTGGTCAGTCTTCTAGGGACCCATAGTGGATTTGATTCTATATAAGTTGTTATGGATTGTCTAACTAAGTTGGTTATGTTCATCCTAATGAAGGTGACATGGAATATGGAGCAACTAGCTAACTCTTACAAAAAGCATATGGTGAGATCACATGGAATTCGTAAGGACATTATGTCAGGTCAAGACTCTAGGTTCTTATCAAAATTTTGGAAAAAGTTACAAGCTAACGTTGGTACTCAACAAAATATGAGTACTACTATTTACCTAGCAATGGATGGTTAGACAAAGAGAACCATTTAAACCTTTGAGAATATACTTTAGGCATGTGTGTAAGACTTTAAGAGCAGTTGGGAAGATTGACTAGACTTGATCAAGCTCTCGTACAACAAAAGCTACCATGATAACATTAATATGGAACCTTTTGAATCCTTATATAAGAGAAAATGCCATAGTCCCACCTATTGGAACTACATCAGTGACACGTACATTTCGGGACCCTAAATGATTAAGGAGATGACTAAGAATATCCATTTGAATCAAGACCAAATGAGAGTGTTCAGGACCAACAAAAGAGCTACATAGATCTAAAATGATGGACTAATGGTTATGAGGTTGGTGACAAAGTCCTTTTGAGGGTCTCTCCCACCAATAGAGTCATGAGATTTGGTGAAAGGGTATGCTCGGTCTGAGGTATTTTAGACCGTACAATATTTTAAACCGTATTGGTGAAGTCTCATATCATATATCCCAACTAATAGAATTATTGCATGTGCACAATATCTTTTACATATCTCAATTGAGGAAGTACATGGAAAATCCTTCGCATGTTATTTTACTAGATATAAAGAAAATAGAGATGTTTACAAAACCCATATCATTAGTAAAGGCTTTTTGTCTAAGCTTGGAACAAAGGAGGCTACTTGGGAGACCAAGAAGGAAACTTGAGCTAAGTTTCCAAAGTTATTTTCTTACTCCACTACCATAGTGTAATCCTTTTCCTTTAAGGATGTAGTATCATTTTTTCTTGGATTTGAATTTGATGTGGTCCTATTGTGTGATAAGTAATATGAATCAATTGTTTTTAGGCTTTGGGGATAGATCCTCTTTAAAGGGGTAGTGTTGTAACAACCTATTGAGAAATTATGCCAATTTTAGGTGTTTGGTTTTAATTTGGTATTATGATTATGTTTGAGGCAATTTTGATTTGGAATAATAGTGGAAAGTTAAATTTTCAAATTTTTTAGGTAAACCAATCAACTAGTTCCATGAACCTATCAATTGGTTCTTTATGTTAACAAAAGGGTGTTTACTCAACTAAACATATTGACTGGTAGGGGAATAGATCAATTCCTTTATAGAATAATCAACTAATAGGCTAAACCGATCAATTATTTTTCAAGAAAGGCATATTTTTTAAACTCTAATTTTTAGGAAATATTTTTATACTAAAATGGAAACTTATTAGCCAATGTGAAATTGTACTTAATAGATTCTTAATCATTTCAATGATGTATTTCACCTGAAATACTACCTTAGATCAATTTGGAGATCGATGGGGACAATTAAGGGGTAGAGATAACCTTAGCCTTGTCTTCTTCTATCTCTCTCCTTTAAACATTTATGAGATTAATGCCTCTATCTTAAGCACAATTCTAATCATCTGGGATATTCCTTCCATGCTAACCTTCCAATATCTCTCTTGTGATTTTCAATTCTAAACTAATTAACTTGCATTCTCTAGAAAAAACATTAGAGCTTTGGAAAATAGGTCAACATATCTTAGATGAAATCCATCTATTTAGATCAAAATTAAATAGTAAGAGCTGAGGTTTTTGAATTGTTCCTAACTACCATGCAATTCGTTTAGATTGGTAGCTTATAAATAGCTCCTATCACCCCTTTTGTTTACTATTATTTTAACCATAAAAAATCCCTAACTCTTTATGTTCACCTTCCCCCTTTAAGTTTTGAACCTTGTAGTCCAATCACTTTCACTCTTATGATAATTTCTCTAGCTTCCTATTGTTTTAATCATTAAGTAAGAAAGACTTATATTTTGGAAAAATATTGAGTTTTTTATCTGATCATTCCCTATTTTTCCTTAGAGGTGTAGTATGTTGGTTTTTTATTTATATTTCCAATTTAAATTTATTTAAGATATGCATGAGTTCCTGAGTTAAAGAATTTTGTTTAAAAGGTTTTCAAAATTAAAATCTTCAAGGCTGAGATTTTTGGTTTAAGGAAACATTTGCTTGTATCAAGTAAGAGACTCTTACTTTTAAGACAATTTATAATTATTCCTACATGATATAATCCCCTTAAAGTTAATATCATTTATTTTCATAAATGTATATAACTTGTAGAATTGATCTAGATTTGTAGATTGTGCATTTTGAGTAAAAAGTAAGGACCTCGTGAAAAATGGTATGAGATGTTTAAATGTTAAGATATATAAGTTAATTCAGCTAAAAATGTGTTATATAATGTTGAAGCATTCCCCAATGTTGTTTAATGATCACTTATAAGCTTGATCTATATGAAAATAATTGTTTGGTGTGACTGTAAGGCAAACTGATCTACTAGTTAGGTCAAAGCAATCGACTAGTTCTTATAGCAATTCACCAGTAAACCTCCAGATACCTTAGTCTTACTGTCTACTTAAACCCATCATCGGTTCTATGAATAACCAAGTAGTTAACTCAAACCGATTAGTAGATTTGAGGAAAAGAAGGGTTTAGTGGAGTAAAATGGTATAGTAGGTTAAAGCAAACTGATCAATTTTTTGGTGCAACCAATCAACTAGTTGGGTTAAACTAATCGAATGATTTATATGATTTGGTTCCCTTCAATTTGTTATTCTTTAAGACTATGCACAGGATTGTTCAATGATTATTAAATGGATTAAATGTATATTTAATCACAAATTATGACGTAATGAATGGATTAATTAGATAATAATTTATGTCATACTCTAAGAGTATTTTAAGGAGTTAATGGGTGTACCAAATATGAATGTGGTTGTCTTTGTGAAAAGAGTAATGAAGCATAGAATGGGCTTAAATAAATTAATATGACATGCATGAATAATATTAGATAAGGATAATTGGAAACCACAAATGGTTACAAAATGGTAAGGATTGATATGGAATAAACATGGAAATATATTGCTTATGCTTTTATATGGGCCTAGTGTATGGGTTATAATGTAAAAAGAAATACAATTGAGTTGTATATGGGTCAGAGTTACCCAATCCTTGATTAGCTACTAGGATTAAGTTTGCCTTCAAGAGCTTATTAGTGCCTTCATGCATTACCTTCGGGCAGTATCCTAGAGGTCTCATTACCTTACCTACTCTATACACTGATGAGGTACTAGGAGGTATCAATACTAAAAGGGTCTAGTTACCTTGGTGGTGGGCTTTGCCCTCGACTTATATCCATATTGATTGGCTTTAGCCTAAGATTTATGTCCATTCTAGTGATTGGCTTCAGCCTGAACTATGCCTGCTTTGGAAAATGGGTTCCACCTAGATTTTATGTCCACTTATTTTGATAGGATTCTATGGCATGTGAGGCTATGGGGTGGTGTACAGTCCATCACCTAATGATAAAATATGGATGTTAAGTAAATGGATGATGAAACTTGATTAACGAATGAGTGGAATAATAAATAACTAGATATTGAAAGTGACAATGGCTAGAATGACCAGAAAGGTTAAAAGTTGGTTTGTGCATTAGAAAATGGCTTAAATTTCTAACTAGTTATTGATGGGAATGTGTTACTAGATTTTAACCTATCTCAATATATGGACAAAGAAATGGTATAATCTAATTGACTAAGAAATTAGAAAATAAATCCTACATATATATTTCATTAATATTTGTTATACATGTGTGAATACCTATGTGATTATAATATGAAAATAAGCTTGATACATTATGCGCTCTTAGAGTTATGCATGATAGTATGTTCTAGTGTATTCTTACCTATATGTATATGGGATTACCATTACACTTGTTAAATATGATATCTATGTTATGATAGATTATGCATTACATACTTGTGTTCCCACCGAGGAAGCAACTTAGCTACTTAGTACATAGCATACCGATGTAGTCATTTTCTTGGTTACCTACTCATTCCCACGAGCATAAGCCTATGTCTAGGCTTTAGGGGAGGGTCAGTAATGGGCTTACCTCGGCTTAGGTTTAAGACTTGAGAGGATACACATCCAGGGATTTTGTGGGATATGTGAAGAACAATGGATTTGGTTTTCGAGTCACACACTAATCACATTTTTATTATAGCCTCATACTTTCAAGTATTTATATTTCTATATTGATTTAATCAAGGACCATTTAGGTCCTTTAATGCAAACAATCTTTCGTATATTTATGTAATTTATGTTTGTGCACAACATTTTTTGTTTTATCCTTGTATCTAATACAGGGTAGGTGATAGTTTTTATCCTATGATAGGTAAGGTAGTAACACCCAGCTTTTCCTATGTGTATTTCCAGCTTATTTTAAATGAAATTTTTTGGTAGCCAAAAATGGGGGTGTTACTAGAATTATGTGAGTTTAGAAACAAAATAGGTAAACAAATTACAAGAAGTAATCGGAACACCAACAACAAAAAGGTAAGTTAAGCTCTAAGAAAATCCATAACCTCCTTTGGTGAAAGTAAAGATGAACCCATTAATTAAGAGGAAGAAGTGGTCACCCTCTATTTAATGGATCTTAAAGAGAAATCATCATCCTTAACCTATGTGAGCTTGTGACTCGTATTTGGTGTGTAGAATAGCTTGGATTGGTGTGTGAAGTGTTTCGGAGAAATTTGAAGTAGAACTGTGAGCTGTTCTGGAAAGATGTGAATATTTTACATTGAAGAAATTATAATTTGGAAATGTGATGAACAAGAAAGTTGTAGATCTTTCTGTTAGATTTCCAACACATCAAGAATCAGCTCGATCGGAGGTCAGATGAAGAAGTTATGGCTGAAATACTGAAGATTGTCAAAGCTGGAAATAAACACGGGGGGCCCGTGTTTTGTAAACACGATCCGTGTTTTTCCATCAGGAAAATGTGTTCCGTTTCCATGAGAGGCCGAGAGATAGAAAATAAACACGGGGGTACCGTGTGTTATTAATACGGTCCGTGTTTTCTTGGGTTTTTCGCTCCGCCTCGGTTTTCGCTAATGACAGTTTCGTATAGTATAAATACCATGCGATTAGAACCCTAATCGAAGAGCGAACGCCGTCTTCTTCTCCTATTGAGTTCTATTGTAATTCATTGATGAATTGAGTGATTGATTGAGAATTTCTTTGATTCTTTGTAATCACAATTACTTCACATCAATAAGATCATCTGTTTCCCCAATCTGTGTTCTTGAGTGTTATTCTCTTCTCAATTCTTATGTGTTCTAATTGATTCAAATTAGATCTTATTTTTCCGAATTAGTATCGATCCACAACAAATTGGTATGAGAGCGTTGGGTTCATATTCGGGATGTCTACAAGATTTGATATAGAGAAGTTTGATCGGTCTGTGAACTTCGGCTTATGGAAGTTGAAGATGAAGGCGATCCTGATTCAGAATGGATTGGAGAAGGCATTACTCGGGATATCAAAGAAGCCCGATTCGATGACAGATGAGAAATTCGAGGAGATAGATCAAAAGGCCCTTTCCACCATACAATTGTGTTTGTCTAATGAGGTCTTGCGTGAGGTGGGTAAAGAAACAATGGTGGCATCCTTATGGCTCAAGCTGGAGTCTCTATACATGACGAAGTCAGTGACGAATCGTCTGTTATTGAATAGCAAGTTGCATGAGTTAAAATTAGGTAAGGGACAATCCCTTAAATCTCATCTTGATGAATTTGACTCTATAATTATGGATCTAAGGAATATAGATGTTAAATTGGAGGATGAACATCTTGCTATTACATTGTTGTGTTCTTTGCCTGCTGATTACAAACATTTTCGTGAGACCATACTGTATGGGAAGGATGATGACTTGGTTCTTGATGATGTCAAGACTGCCCTGCTACAACGGGAACGGATTGAGAATCAGTTGACTGGAGGTGGTTCTGGTGACTCACATAGTGAGGGACTTGTAGCTAGGGGCAGAACTCAGGAACGGGGTTCTGGTGATAAGAAGAAGAAGTATAGGTCAAAGTCGAGGAATAATAGATCCAAGAATGTCATGTGCTATGGATGTCACAAGAAGGGTCATATCAAGAAGTTTTGTCCTAATAGGATATCTAGAGATAAACCTGGTGAATCATCTGGCACAAAGGATGATGCTGCTATAGCTCAATATGATAGTGATGGTAGTGTGTTAACTGTCACTGATAGTCAGACCAAGATAATGGACAGGTGGATCTTGGACTCTGGATGCTCTTACCATATTTGTCCCAACAGGAACTGGTTCCAGACTTACGAGACGACTCGAGGTGGAGTAGTTCTGATGGGTAATGATGCTGCATGCAAAGTTGCTGGGATTGGGATAGTGAAGGTGAAGATGCATGATGGTGTGGTCAGAACACTGTCTAATGTTCGACATGTCCCTGAGATGACCAAGAACTTGATTTCATTGAGTTCTTTGGATTGTAATGGATATCGTTGTGTGATGGAGGATGGCACGATGAGGATTACTAGAGGGGCTCTTGTTGCAATGAAAGGCAAGAGGATCGGGACACTGTATGAGCTTGTTGGTTCCACTGTTGAGGGAGCAGCTGCGGTAACATCATCGAGTATGTCTGACTCGGATGTTACTAGACTTTGGCATATGCGACTTGGACACATGAGTGTCAAAGGCTTGACTGAACTCTCCAAGAGAGGGTTGTTGGATGGAAAGAGTACAGGTAGTATGGATTTCTGTGAGCACTGTGTGTTTGGCAAGCAGAAGCGGGTTAGTTTTTCAAAGGCTATACATAGTACAAAGGGGCCTCTGGATTATGTTCACTCTGATTTGTGGGGTCCTGCAAGGGTGGTTTCCAAGGGTGGTTCACGATACCTACTGACATTTATTGATGACTTCTCTAGGAAGGTATGGACTTATTTTATTAAAAATAAGAATGATGTCTTTGAAGTTTTCAAGCATTGGAAGACTTTATTAGAGAAGCAGACTGGGAGACAAGTGAAGTGTCTCAGGACAGATAATGACCTTGAGTTTGTGGAACGTAGTTTCACTGAGTACTGTGAGGACCATGGTATTGCTAGGCATCGCACTTGTGTTGGAAGACCACAGCAGAATGGGGTTGCTGAGAAGATGAATAGGACCCTATTAGAGAAGGCTCGATGTATGTTGTCACAAGCTAGATTAGGCAAGGAGTTTTGGGCTGAGGCAGTTCACATGGCAGCATTCCTGGTGAATAGGTCACCCAATCGTTCCATTGATTTGAAGACACCTGAGGAGGTATGGTCTGGCAAACCAGCTGATTATTCTGATTTGCATGTTTTTGGATGTCCTGCCTATGCTTATGTGAATGACGGGAAGCTCGAGCCTAGAGCTAAGAAGTGCATCTTTCTTGGCTATACATCCGGTGTGAAGGGGTACAGGTTATGGGATCCAGCTGCATCCAAGTTTTTGACAAGCAGGGATGTTACCTTCAATGAGTCCGTATTCCTCCAAAAATCTGAGTATTCTTCTGATAGATTATCTGAAGAGGTGGAGCAGAAGAATCTTCATGGTGTTACGGATAAGGTGGAGGTAGAGGTTGATTTGGATCAGTCAGACTCTTCTAGTATGAGACCCACTATTCCTGAAGTGGGTGGATCTAGGCAGCAGGTGGAGCAAAGGGGTGTTGCTCCTGGTAGACCACGGAGGGTTGTGAAGCCTCCTGTGAGGTATGGCTTTGAGGAGTTAGCAGGTTATGCTTTGGCTAGTGCTGAGACTGTCGTTGATGTACAGGAGCCAGTGTCATACTCAGATGCCATTGTTAGTGCTGATTCTGCTCAATGGTGTGCTGCTATGGAGGAGGAGATGCAGTCTCTATGGAAGAATCAGACATGGGAACTTGTGAAGGCACCCAGGAAGAAGAAAATAGTTGACTCCAAGTGGGTGTACAAGTTCAAACAGGGAATTCCAGGTGTTGAGGGACCGAGGTACAAGGCTCGTTTAGTTGCACGTGGGTTTAGTCAGATACCTGGTGTAGACTATAACAAGGTATTTTCCCCTGTTGTCAGGCATACTTCTATTCATACTTTGCTTGCGCTTGTGGCTATGCAGGATATGGAGTTAGAGCAATTGGATGTTAAAACAGCTTTTCTGCATGGTGAGCTCGAGGAGGAGATCTATATGCGCCAACCAGATGGCTTTGTTGTTGAAGGCAAGCAGGATCATGTGTGCTTATTGAAGAAGTCACTATATGGTCTGAAGCAGTCGCCTAGACAATGGTATAAGAGGTTTGATCAGTTTATGATTGAGCATGGGTTCTCCAGGAGTGAGTACGATGGATGTGTATACTTGAAGTAGGTTGGTGATGGTTCTCTGGTGTATCTTTTGTTGTATGTCGATGACATGCTTGTTGCAGCAAAAGATCTGTCTGAAGTTAACAAGGTGAAAACAATGCTGAAGACTGAGTTTGAGATGAAGGATATGGGAGCTGCGAAGAAGATCCTTGGCATGGAGATCATTCGAGACCGCAGACAGAAGCGTCTTTACTTGTCACAAGAGCAATATGTGAACAAGGTGTTGGAGAGGTTTCATATGATTGATGCCAAGCCGGTTAGTACTCCCTTGGCTACTCACTTCAGATTGTCTGCTTTAGATTGCCCCAAATCTAAAGATGAGGAGGAGTTTATGGCCATAGTTCCCTACTCTAATGCTGTGGGATGCATGATGTACGCTATGGTTTGTACCAGGCCGGATATTGCTCAAGCTGTGAGTGTTGTGAGCAGATATATGGCGAATCCTGGGAAGGCTCATTGGCAAGCAGTGAAGTGGATTCTGAGGTACTTGAAGGGTACTGCATCATCTTGTTTGGAGTATGGGAGGTCAACGGATGCGTTGACTGGGTTCGTTGACTCTGATTATGGTGGAGATCTTGATAATAGGAGATCCACTGGAGGTTATGTGTTTTGTCTTGGTGGTTCGGCAATTAGCTGGAGGTCATCTTTGCAAGATGTGACTGCGTTGTCCACTACTGAGGCTGAGTATATGGCTATGACGGAATCTTTTCAAGAAGCTTCGTGGCTGGGTGGTTTCGTTCGTGAGCTTGGATTTGGTCATGGTGCTCCCGTTGTTCATAGCGATAGCCAGAGTGCTATTTGTTTGGCAAAGAATCAGAATTCTTTCCATCGTCGGACGAAGCACATTGATATCAGGTACCACTTCATCCGAGGTACTATTGCTACAGGCAAGGTTGTGTTGGAGAAGGTGGCTACTGCTGAGAATCCAGCAGATATGCTAACGAAGCCATTGACAGTGAGCAAGTTCGAGCATTGCTCGGACTTGGTTGGTGTTTGTGTACCATGAGGGCCTTTTGGGGCCCGAGGGTTTTTATAGATGGTCTTTTCTGTTCCTGGTGCTAGCTACTTTAAATACGTCGTCAAGGTGGAGAATTGTGAGCTTGTGACTCGTATTTGGTGTGTAGAATAGCTTGGATTGGTGTGTGAAGTGTTTCGGAGAAATTTGAAGTAGAACTGTGAGCTGTTCTGGAAAGATGTGAATATTTTACATTGAAGAAATTATAATTTGGAAATGTGATGAACAAGAAAGTTGTAGATCTTTCTGTTAGATTTCCAACACATCAAGAATCAGCTCGATCGGAGGTCAGATGAAGAAGTTATGGCTGAAATACTGAAGATTGTCAAAGCTGGAAATAAACACGGGGGGCCCGTGTTTTGTAAACACGATCCGTGTTTTTCCATCAGGAAAATGTGTTCCGTTTCCGTGAGAGGCCGAGAGATAGAAAATAAACACGGGGGTACCGTGTGTTATTAATACGGTCCGTGTTTTCTTGGGTTTTTCGCTCCGCCTCGGTTTTCGCTAATGACAGTTTCGTATAGTATAAATACCATGCGATTAGAACCCTAATCGAAGAGCGAACGCCGTCTTCTTCTCCTATTGAGTTCTATTGTAATTCATTGATGAATTGAGTGATTGATTGAGAATTTCTTTGATTCTTTGTAATCACAATTACTTCACATCAATAAGATCATCTGTTTCCCCAATCTGTGTTCTTGAGTGTTATTCTCTTCTCAATTCTTATGTGTTCTAATTGATTCAAATTAGATCTTATTTTTCCGAATTAGTATCGATCCACAACAACCTATTTCATAAGTTTCGATGATCATGGCAACCTTAATGAGGAGTAATCCATTTCTATCTACTCCTATGATGATTTTTTTTTTGTAATTTACATGATTCCCTATGTGATAATGATAAACTTTCTCCCATAAATAAAGTATTTGCTTGTGATAAATGCAAAAAGAGAGTTCATGTAGCTTCTTCTTGCAAAGGTGATAAAATTTTCAATGGTGATTCGAGGTTTAAGAAGGTGTGGTTATCTAATAGAAGCATCCTTCAAGGATTTGTAAGTAAACCTTCAAGGAACAATTGATTGGGTACCTAAATTAGGACATTTTCACTAGTAGATATGCTTTAAAGTGTAAAAAAAAAAAAAAAAAAAGAGGAGACAAATCGTTTTGAGTTAGTGCATGCTTGAGACATGTGGTTGGTGATTAGACCATGTTCTATAAACTAAATCTATATGATGATGGAAGTGTGACATTTAGAGACAAGTCAAAAGTAAATATAATTAGTGTTGGCAGCATTAAAATCATTAACTCCCAAGCCTTCATCACTGATGTGTAGTTGATTGAAGGACTTAAGCATAATTTGATTAGCATTATTAAACTATGTGATAAAAGGTGTTTAATCAATTTCTCTTTGTCGCATTACATGATTTCAAATGTATTTGATAAATCTATTCTATTTTCATTAATATTATGTAAATTCTTGATGTTAATCCATTAAATTACATAATGCATGCTTGAGTGTAATCGATAATGATTCTGAGTTTTGGCATAAGCACATTGCTCATAGTGACATGGATTTGTTGAACAAACTTGCTAGAGAATACCTAGCGTGTGGTTTACCAAAGTTGAATTTTACAAAAGCTCAATTATATAATGCATCTCAATATGGAAGAAAAACATAAGGTTTTATTTAAACCCAAAAATGTTGTAACCACAACTCAACAACTTTTGTTGTTGCATTTGGATGTCGTCAATCCTACTAGGACCTATAGCTTATGTGGTTGGAAATATATACTAGTTATTATGAATGATTATTCATGTTATACATGGAAATTATTTTCTTTTAATAAAGATGATGCTTTAAATTATGTTTGTGCTCTTGCTAGGAAATTTTAAGTAGAAAAGGAAGTATGATCCATGTTATAGAAAGTGATCACTGCAAAGAACTTGAGAATGCCACTTTCTATGGATTTCTATGATCAAAATGGCATTAGTTAAAACGTTTCAACACTAAGAACACCAAAACAAAATGATGCAGTAGAAAGGAAGATTACTACCTTGGAAGAGGTTGCAAGAAACAAGCTATGTGGCTCTAAGCTTTTAAAATACTTTTTGTTGAAGTAGTTGCCACTATGTGATAAGCAGAGCACTAATATTTGCCACTTAAAGAAGACTCCATGTGAGCTCTAAAATGGTAAGAAACTTAATATGGGATATTTTATGCATTTCATTGCAAATACTTTGTCCTTAACCATAGGAAAAGCAATTTGGATAATTTTTACACCAACAAAGATGAAGGTATGTTCATTATCTACTCTTTATATAGAATGGATTATGATATCTTCAAAAAATAGTCAAGGTTGGTTGAATAATTAATGCATGTTTCTTTTGACAAATTTTGATGAAGTTAGAAAGGTAAACAAGATGAAGAAGTAGTTCCTTCCATCAAATTTGAGAGCCTATTAGAAAATGATAAAAGGAAAACTAGGAAAAGCTAAAAAGGAAAAAGTTCCACAAGTTGATCAACAAGATGAAGTGATGGCAGATCTACATAGAGCATTAAGATATGCCTTTATACATCCTCAAGAGCTCATTATTGGTGATCAAATAAGAGGATTTGCAATAATTTCTTCACTACGTAACATTTAAAATTATTTACCATTTCTATCTCAAATGGAACCAAATTCTCACATAGAAGCCCTGAATGATGAAAATTATTATGCTAATGCAAGTTGAGATTGACTAATTTGAGCCAAATCAAGTTTGAGAATTAGTTCACTTTACTCCAAATAAACACATCATTGAAACTAAATGAGTCTTTATAAAAAATCTAGATGCCTTTGACATTGTGGCCCAAAGGGCATAATTAAGATGAAAGCATAGAATTCAAGGAAGCCCTTTCTCTTATAGCTATATTTCAAGTTACATATACGATTCTTTCATTTAAATCATTCTTGTGATGTAGATTATATCAAATGGAAGTTAAAATTACTTTCCTTGAATTTTTTTAATAATATGTATATGCTAACTAACAACCATGTTTTGAAGATGACTCAAGACCTAATCATATTTATAAATTCAATAAAGCACACTATGGTTAAAACTAAGTCCCTAAGGATTGGCATGATATGTTGGGTAAATTTCATTTAATAAAGGGTTTTAAAAGAATTAAAAATGATAAAACTCTATTCCTGAAGAAAACCAAGAAGGATTTTTTGCTTATGCAAATATATAATGATGACGTACTATTTAGTGCTACAAATGATTCCATCTACAAGGACTTTTACACTTTGATGTGTAGCGAGTTGGAAAAGAACATGGTGGGAGAGTTAACATATTTAACTAGATTTCAAATAAAGCAATCTATAAATGGAATATGTATCAATTAACAAAAGTACATGAAGTAAGCTCTCAAGAAGTTTGGAATGTATGAGAGCAAGGCTTATAGTACTCCCATTGCCACTAATAGAGATATTAACATAGAAAAGAAGGTAAATAAAAATGATCCAAAAACATATCGAGGTATGATGAGACCACTTCCTTATGTTATAAAATTTACATCTAATATTATGTTTAGTTGACGCTTATGAGATTGTTTTAAATTTGTTCTTAAATAAGTATAATTTATGTGGAATTTTTTTATTTACCATTTCCATTCATATATAAGAGGTGGCTAGTAATTTCAATATTATACTTCTTCATGTCAATGCCATGTTAATTATATGGAAGGATCTATAGTGGATTATAATTTTGAAGCAAGATGAACAAAAACTCCATGAACCTCAATAAACATCTTAAACATTTCCATAAAACATGTTTAAATGTAATATATATATATATATATATATATATATATATATATATATATATATATATATATATTCACTTGCATGACCAAAATGACACGAATCTCCAACTCAAACTCCCACAATCATGAAACCCATCACCCACTCTCACATAACTACTCAAAGGTATCAAATTAAGATGGAAGCTATGGCGAATATGTTAAGTAGAATGGAAGATTTTGAATGTGTGTATGCTAAAATATAGCTTCTAGGAAGCTTAAACATAAACCCCCTTAAAGGATCTTCAAAGAAAACACACTAAGAAAAAAAATCTTGACATAAATTAAGAAAAAACACACTAAGAATTGTCTCAATAAGAAACTTTATTTGTAGTTCATAATTGAATTCTTACATTAGGTGAAAGTATACCTTCTTTATATACAACAAACAATACAAAAATAAAACCAATTCTACAATTTTCTTAGGGGAATTAAGTAAGATATGATATTCTCAAACTTTACATGATTTATTAAAAACTATTATAACACTCTATAATTTGGGATTAATAAATGGGAGGTTTTTTTATATAGTTGATTTTGAATGAAGTTTGATCTTGATTTGAAATATACATTTGCCTTTTATTTTCAAAGGGAATTTGGGAAGGGCTTCAAAAATGGAAGGACATGAGTTTTTCTTAGCATATCGGTTGTCTGGTTTTATGAACCCATTAACTAGTATATCATTTTTAGCTAGAGTTTAAATCAACAAAACCTATCAAATAGTTTAGGAAAACTGATTGACTTGTCTGACCAAACAAACCAATTAAGTGGCCGAGATAAGTGTTTCTTGAAGTTTGATTATTCAGTGAAAATGCTTTTAGCAAAATGAAACCTTGTTAATTCAATTATAGATTACTTGTAAGTAATCTTTAATCCTAATGATTATTTACACAACTTTATTTTTTTCTTAAGATGATTTGAAGGTCTAATTTTAGTACAATAAAAAATAAAAAAGGGGGAGGATAACCTCATCCTTCATATTATTCTTCCTCTCCCATCTACATAGTTAGGAAAAGATGATTTGCTTCCCACACTAATCTACCCATTTCAATTCTTATGTTCCACCATTTTGTTGTTAACCCAAACCAATTAATTAGTTCAGCTAAAGAGTGTTGTTTTGTTTCTCTAAATCTTGGTATGATCTAAGTTTTGATATTATACAACAATGTGATTCTTTAATAATGAGTGAAAAAATCATGCACAAAATAGTAAACCTATTGGATGGATTAATTGGTTTCAAATTCATGGTATCTTCAATACGTACCTTTCAAAGGTTTTAATGGGAAAATTGGACAGTGTATGCTATGTCGTTCTTGGGGGCTAGAGATTGTGGATTCTTAAGGATATTTTATAGATCCTTAATGGACTAGGATTCGGGGCATTACAATATTGTTATTTTATCCCTATTGTATTTCATTTCCTTCATCTTATTATGTTTTTGGATATTGAGGATGTTTTAGGGACCTAATATGACCCATTTTGTAAAAACTTAAGATCAGTATTTCTAAACATATGTTTTACGCACTTGATTTCCTTATTTTTAGTTTGGTTGGTTATCTTACTCTTTGCATAATAGGGTGGAAAATGTATAAGAGAAACTTAGAACCATCCATAGAGGTATTCAAACCTAAAAAGAAGAACAGATGGTCTTTAGGTGGGCAGTAGAGCTCTTTAGAGGATCTCTTCCATAGAGGGAGTAATGATGTTTTGAAAGAAGTTTAAGATCAATCCAAGCTAAATTAGTCCATACAAGATCATAGAGAAAATTGGCAAGGTATCCTATTAATTAACACTACTAGAATAGTTATCACATTAGCACAGTTGACAAAGCACGTAGTAGATCCATTATATAGTATCCAATATGAGACACTAGAGCTCAATGAGTTACTAACATATGAAGAATAACTAGTCAGAAATTTTTACACAAACAGAGACACTTATAATGAATGTTCTGCTAGTGAAGGTCCATTGGTCATGGCATGGTGCCAAGGAGGCCATGTTGGAGGACAAGGAAGAAATTTGCATGAAGTACCCCAACTTCTTATCTTAGTGTGTTATAAGCTTGTGTAAACCTTCTCTTATAGGGGTACTAACCCATTTTTCCTTGCCTTAGTAAATTACATATGTCTTTTATATGTAATCATATAATGTTGCTTGATTTTATTTAGTAAGTATTGAGGATGTTGCCTCTTTTAATGGGGTATTATTATAGTACCTTATAATTTGAGGTTTATAATATAGGAGATTTTTTTTATTGAACATTTAATGAATTTTGATCTTGATTTGAAATATACTTTGGGTTTCATTTGAAAAGGTAATTCTAAAAGGATAAGGAAATTGGATGAAAATGAGTTTTCATTGGCATACCAATCAAATGGTTCTATGAAAAACCCCAGTTAGTCATTTTTAGCTCGAGTTTGTTTCGACAGAAATGAGAAACTAGTTTGGGAAAATCACATGACTTCTCTATAGATTGGTGGATAGGTCTGACCAAACTAACTTACTTCTGTATAGAAAGAGTTTTTCAATGTTTAACATTTTGAGAAAAATGATTTTATCAAAATGGGACCTTGTTGATCCAACTTCTACTTGTTTTTGATTAATCATCAACCCCATCGATCGTTTCTCCATCTTAAATATAGCTACAGAAGATTCAAAAGGTCTAATTTTGGTAGAAAATTAGCTTACCATTTATTTTCTTCTTCCTCTTTCTTTTCTATGAATCTCGAACGGATATTGCTCCAGGCTATCACTACATTGTAAGGAGACTTTCTTCTTATGTTGATCTTCCCATTTTCTTTCTTACGTTTGACTATTCTCTATAGAATCCCAATCTATCTTCTCTAGAAAATCACCATTTGAGATCTAAGATGGAAGTCAACCTATCCTTGATAAATCCACCTATTAAATCTAAATTAAAATTTTAAAATTAGGTTTTTCAATCTCTTGCACACTCTCACTCATTCCTTAATGGATTAATTAGTTATAAATAATCCTAATCATTTCTTCCCTTTACATCTTTCCTGCCACCAAAATGCTATAAGTTTTAACAACAATTATGCTCCAAGATTCTCACTTTGAGCTTCCTCTACAATTCAGTTTACTCTTTGGATCCTATCCCTAGCTCCATCTTGTTTTACCCTTAAGAAAAGTTAGATTTAGGTAAAATTATGTTCCTTTTTAGAATATTTTCTTGGATTTCCCTCAAGGTGGTATATTCTATTTCTTTTCCTCAATTTGTATTTCATGGTTTAGAATAATTATTTTGAGGTTCTTAAGTTTTAACTTCTTGTTTTAAAGTTTTGGAATATAGAATCTTTCAGCAAAAGGTTTTACTTTATTGGCGTGTAATTATGCTAAACGTTCAAGTAAGCCATTTTTTATTTTAAAAATTGGCATGAATAAGCATGTGAGCTGGTGTAGTCTATAAAAATCTAATCCTTGTATACATAAATGAATTTACGAGTAATTTAGTGTTACATGTTACAAAATTTAAATTTTCTAGCAAATTGTATGATTTCATGAGAAATATTTGTTGATTCTATATAGATACAACATGATTAGTATATGAGCATGTGTAATCTCTATTTTATATAATTAGTGATGTTACAATTTGATACTATTGGATTTTGGGAGTTTTAATAATGTTTAAATGCCTATTATGTGCTTTCTAATTAAAAAATATGCAATTGATTATGCCAAACCTATTGATGGGTCCTTAGAATAGTAGACCAGTAAGTATAACCAATCATTAAGGTTGTTTGTGGTGGCTTGGTTGACATCTTTTTAAACCCATTAAATGGTATATGAAATTGATCGATCGGTTTAGAAAATTCAACTAGTTTAACTAAAACATTAATTGGTTTCAAGGGAACTCTGGGATTTGGATAAACCAAACTGATCAACCTGTTAGCCTAAACTAATCAACAAATTCGGTGAGAGAGTGTTGTGCTATTTCTAACATACATCTTAGTGTGAATTATCTAACCTATTAGATGGATTAATTCTTTTATAATTCATAATATCATTAAGAAGTGTCTTTGGAAGGTTTTAAAGGGTAAAAGGGAGTGCGTATGCTTTGATGCTATAAATGGATGATGCGATCCTTATTTTTGGTATAATCAGACTATCATAATGGATGAACAAAATCCAGCTAATAAGTAATGAAAATCATACCATATGGTTTGGAGGGTAATAATGGTTAATATGTAATGATTATGGGGATGTATTGCTTCTTTGGTATAAGGGTCTAAAGTGATAACATAAGCTTCTAGAACAACGTACTCATCACTTAAAGTGAAAGGTGAATGAGCAGTGCATGATTCTAGATTACTTGATCCTAGAATATTTACCATGTGTTAATCTCCCTTCAAGTTTTGACTTTGAGAAAAATCCTAGTAAATCCTGATGCTTTACTAGCTCTAGATAGTAATGATGTACTAGAGGGTATAGTCACCTAGGTAGTTTGTTGGCTTTATCTAGACATTATGTCCATCAGAGAATACTTGGTTTCGATTGAAATTTATATCCATTGATAGTTACTTGGCTTTAACTGGACTTTATGCCCTATGGTTCAAATAGGCTTCTATGGTATGTGAGATCATAGGGTGGTAGTTAGTCCATCGCTTGAAAAAGGAATGATTGCTTGTGAATAATTAATCAAATGGATCATGTGAACTTAGAAAGTTGACCTAATAGGATACTCCCATAAGTGGCTAATAGAGTAGCCTAATGAGATGTGGAATAACATCTTATTAATTATACACTATTATCCTTGGCATCCATGTTGAATTGATAAGCATGATGAGTTATGAAGTATCTTAGTTTTTGCATAGAATGAAATCCTAATGCATTGTATGATCATGATAATATATGTATATATATATATATATATATCTAAATGTATCATGTAAGTATGATATTATGTTTTGGTACAATCTCTCCTTTTTCCTTTACATTGCAGGCTTGTGACTCCTGTTAAGGAGATGAGTGTACTAATTTGCCAATTTATTTGTTTACAAGAATAATCCCATGAGAAGAAGACCACACCAAGCCTTTATTGGACTACGATTTGGAACCTTTTCTTATTGTCCTTTTATCTCCATTTTATTTTAGTACCTCTACCTTATTATGTTTTTAGGTATTTCGTATATTTTGGGGGCCAAAAGTGGCCTTGTTTGTAAACATGTAATATGAGTATATCAATAATAAAGGTTTAAGCACTCTATTTCTTGTTATAGTTTTGATGGTTTTATTAGCCTTATATATAATATGGAATTTGTAGAAGATGTCTATCTTCCAATACCCCATTTCACTAAGGTTTTTTTCCTACTTTTTATTCCATAATATTTTAAAATAAATTATTTTGGTAATAAAAAATACTAGTGTTACAAAAATCTCCTAAATCATATTACTACCAAGGTGTCATAAACCTATCAATAAAACCTAATTACACCCTATATTAGATGCTAATATACCCCATAAAAACTAGTTTAGTTTTGGTATATGTTTATTACATTAAAATCATACCTAACACGAAAACCTAACTACCTAGTTTTAAACCTAGCTAGTTGTGATCTCCACATGAATGGCTAATTTTGCATGTTCGAGCCTAGTTGTATTACATCCTAACATGGCCCAAATTATTCCATTTTACTTGAGGTTTTTTTTGCAACACAATCTTATAAAAATTATTAATATGTGGATTATTCTTAAACATATTGTTGTAGGATTTCAAAACCCTCCAAGAATGACAATAAACATTCTAAAGATATCAAAGAAATATGTTTAAATGTACAAATAAAGATGCAGTTGCATCACTTTTTCTTACCCATAATGTATTGAGTGCATCTACCTACTAAAAAACCTCTGAATTTTAGAAAAGAACCTTAAATATTGAGGTGCCCATCCCCTTCACACTCATATGTTGGATTTTTTTATGTCCTTAATCAAACAAGCCTACCACAGAATTTACCTCATTTCAACACATGTTTTCTTGAGTGTAATATAACTAGCAACACTTGCTCCCCCTAGCCATTATCAATGACCTCTTTGTCAACATCTAACTACCTCTTCCAAATTAACTCACATAGCCCTCATAATCAAGAATTCAGGCTATGATCTAACTCATCCCTAGGCCTATTATATACCTTAATTCCTTGAGATCCAAACAATAATCCAAGCTCATATCTAGTTGGATACTCCCTATGTCAGTTATTTTTGAAATTCCATTATTTTCCATGAATATCTCACAAAAATCTCTAGATGTGTAAGATATAAAGAACTCCATGGTTAGGGTCACATAAAAGGAAGAACCGATGTCTACCAAACAACTAGCTTTCATGCATGTAGTGCTCGTGCATGCACTAACATTCAAATTTTTACTAAAAAACCTGAAATCATTTTCCTTTCTTCTGAAAGCACACACCCAATGCCTACACCACTAGCATCACATGTTTCTTCAAATAATTTATCAAAATAATGTAAAGATATTACTAGTGTGTTGAGAGCTATGTCTTCAAGTCTTCGAAAGCCTCTATCGCTTGATCATTCCAATGCAACTCTCTTTTCTCCATCACTTGTGTGATAGGTGTTGCAATGGTTGAGAATTCTTTGATGAGTTTCCGATATAATAAGGCCAACCCATGGAAACTCCAAACTTCATAGATATTAGTAGGAATAAGCCATGTTTGGATAGCTTCCGCCTTTGATGCATCAACTCTAATACTATCTCCACTCATAATATAACAATGGAAAACCACCCTCTCCTTCATGAAATAACATTTCTCTAACTTAAAATAGAGCTTCACCTCTCTAAGTGTAATCCACCAAAATTTTCAAAAACCTATATTTCAATAAATAACTTTATTTGAAATAAAATTAGCTTTTAAAATTATTTATTTTAATTATTTTATAGATTTTAGAGTATGTAAATCTGGATAAGAGCATTTGATAAAATAAAATTAAATATTTTTCTAATTATCATATTATTTTATTTAAATAAATTTTCAAACTAGTATTTTACTATAATTATCCTTTTTAAGCCCATATATTTAATTATATTAAATTAAATCATTAAATAAACTTATTATCAAAAATATTACATCCTATTATATTATAAATTTAATTATTTCCAATTTTTCCAATTTCCTTTTCCTACCTTTTCTTTTCTTTCTCCTTTCCCCTATTTCCTTTTTTTCCTTCTTCATGGCTTTGGGCCGCTAGGCTACCGGCCTGCTTCCCCCCTCCTTACGCGTTGGGCCAGGCCCGCTCCTTCCTCCCTTCTCTCCCTCGCGCCCAGCCAGCACACCCAGCCCGCCCTCCTTCCTCAATTTTTTCCTGGATCGGCCAGCTCCCTTCTTTTCTTCCGTCGGTCTAGCCGCTCGCACCTCCCCTACCTTCTTCTTCTTCCAGTCCCGACCACCTGCAAGCTTCGACCCCATGTCTCCCACCACTGAACTGCCCTGCAAATGGCCCCACCTACCGACTCTCCCTCTCTCTCTTCCCCCATCATTTTCTTTCCTTTTTCGAGCCAAACCGGCTCTTGGACCACACCCTGCATGCTCTCCCCCTTTCCTTCTTCTCCCCCTCTCTTTCCCCCTGCCAACCAACAGCCCTACCACCATTGCAGCACCGATCGGCCGCTTTCTCCCCCTCTCTTCTCCCTCTTTTTCTCCATCTCCCCATCCCTTCATTCTCCTCATTTTCCAAGCCTTCTCCTTCCCCGAACTCCCTCTTCTCTCCTTCCTTCTCCCTCCATTCTTCTCCCCGTTTTTTTATCACCGCCACCCACCGCTGCTTGAACCACCAAGCCCAACCCCTGCGCAGCCTTCTACCACCACCAACTACCACCCTGCACCACCACACCACCCCCCGAGCCCTACACTTCCTCCCTTCTCCACCCCTTTTCCTTTTTTCCCCATTTTCCCCCTTACCGCCGAGCCACCTGCAACCTCCATTTCTGCCGCCGTCCGGCCACCTCTGCCACCACCAAACCCACTGTTCGACACCCTGCAACCCCCTCTACCCCCTCCATTCCTTAGTGGGCCGAAAACAACCCTTGTACCCCTCCATTTTTCCCTCTCCTTTTCCTTCCTTCACAACCCCTTCCCATCGACCCTTCTCGGCCGCCATCTTCGCCGCCTTATGCCGCCGTGAAACCACCCTTAGCCTCCACCTACACCCCCTCTTCACTTCTCCACCATTCCCCTGCCTTAGAACCTCCCCTAACCACCTTCTTTTCTAGCCTATAGAACCTAACCCAAAAATAATAAATTCTGATTCCTTCACCCCCCTTCGAACCCTTTCACCTCTCATTTCTGCATGAGACTCACGCTGCTCATGCAGCGTGAGCTCCCCCTTGTTTTGGATTTAATTTGGAAAATTTTTTAGGTATATTAATAATTAATTAAAGTGTTTTATTGTTAAATAAATTTTTATAAAGTTTTATCCTTTTTTTAATTTCTTATTTCTAACATAATAATGATGGATGTTATTTTTAGGTGTTGAGTTGGAAACTATGCTTGATAAGATTTGATATTTTGCGACATTAAGGTAACCGTTAATCCTCCCTTAAATACATGCAAAAACGTATGTTAGCACATTAGGGATTTAGTATGATTTTATGCATGTTTTGTGTGCTTAGCAAGATATATATATGGGTTCTTATATTATTGGGTGAAAAGGAAAAGTGTGCTAACTTTTGTGCCATATGTAGGTATGTTAATTAAGGAAGGAGTTTGATTGTTGATGGAAATGCTAAATGTTGGTATATGATGTAATATGTTGCTAATGTATTAATAATATTATTGTCTAAGGGTATTTTAGTAATTATGATTATGAATTATGTGACCTAATATATGTAGTTGCTAATGAGTATTATGTTGAATAATGACATGTTGGTGGACTTAGATGATAAGAATGAAGTACTAATATCATTATTTTATGTAGTGTTAGTAAATTCATAAAAGTGGTGAATAGAGAGGTTGAATGGAAATTTTATAAGTGAAAAGGGTATTTTGGTAATTTTATAAGTAAAAGGGTATTTTTGTAATTTAAAAATAAAGGATTTAAATGATAATTTATAAGTCAAGGATAAAATTGTAAGTTGTGAGAAAGAAGGGTATTATGGTAATTTTTGAGATAAAAGAATAATATGGTAATTTTATGTTTAATTGGCCAAATGATAATTTTATAAGTAAAGGGGTATTATAGTAATTTTTGGAGAAAATGGTAAAGTGGTAATTTTGGAGTCAAAGGGAAATATAGTAATTTTATAAGTAAGTGGTAAGAATGGTAGTTTTGGAAGTAAGGGTAAAATAGTAATTTTGGATGAAGGAGGGCATTATGGTAATTTTTAAAGTAAAAGGGGCAATATGGTAATTTTGAAAGTAGAGGGGCAAAATAGTAACTTCATAAGTAAGTGGTAATAGGGTAATTGTATAAGTGAATGGCGAAATGATAATTTATAAGTAAGGGGTAATATGGTAATTTTTGGAAAGGAAGGGCAATATGGTAATTTTATAAGGAAAGATAAAAATGGTAATTTTGGATGAAAAAGGATAAGATAGTAATTTGTAAAGTAAAAGGGGTGTTATGGTAATTGTACAAGTAAAAGGGGTATGGTGGTAATTTTTATAAATAAAAGGATATTATTGTAAATTGAAAGTAAGGGGTAGAAGAGAAATTTTGTAAATAAAAGGATATTATAGTAAACTTGGGAATAAGGGGTAACTTGGTAATTATGATAACGACGAAAGATAATTTAGTAATTAAAATATGATTGTAGAAGGGCAATTGGATAAGTATGATACTAGAGAAGGGTAATTTGGTAAATTAACCAATGAAAGGGCATTATGGTAATTTTAATAATGGAGAAGGGTAAATTAATAATTATGATTATGAAGAAGGGTAAATTAATGTTGGTAATTATGAAGAAGGGTAATATGGGATTTATGATAATTAAAAAGGGTAAATGGCAATTAAAATAATTGCGATGGGTAAAATGGTAATTATGATAAAGGAGAAGGGCAATTTGGTAATTTATCCAACTAAAGGGGCAATTTGGTAATTTAGCCGATTAAAGGGTAAGGTGATAATTACTTAAACAACGAAAGGGGAAAAATAGTAATCATGATAATGAAGGAGGGTAATTTAGTAATTTATCCAACTTAAGGGCAATTTAGTAATTATAACCAAGGAGAAGGGTGGTTTGGTAATCTAACCAACCAAATGGGAAATATGATAAGTGTAGCAATTATAAGGGGTGGATGGTGATTTAAAAAGTGTAGGAGATAATTTGGTAATCTAAATTGGACAAGGGGTAATTTGGTAATTATGGAACCTAAGGGATAATATAGTAAATTATCATGTAAGGAAGGAATACTTAACAATTATATAAGTAAAGGGCAAATGAGTAAATTGTACCTAACATGTCCTTGAGATTTTGGACGTTTATAATACGATTCAAATAATTCTAATTAGCCAAGTAAGAGTATTTGATAAATAGTATGGCCTTAATGATTTCTCTATAATATCTTGGATAATCATCTGAATAATAAACGATTAATGATATCGAAACAATTAAAAGTTAATAAGTATCTGATTATCGTGCTTTTCATGATCACTTTAATTAAGACACTATTACTTAAAGTGAAAGACCTGGAGATCGGGAATGGTGACTCTTTAGGGGTCGCTACCCTAAGGACGTGGTTTAGTCCACGATTATTCTAGTATTTGTTGGTGTGCCTTTGTGCCCCAGCTAGGCCCTATATCTTACTCTTTCTAGCTCTACGAACATAGTTAGGGGGTATGCATACTTATGGATTAGGTGTCCTTGTCGGTAGGGTACTGAGTTAGCTTTATGCACCAGTACGACCAGGGTACCTTTGCGTCCTTGGGTTCGTGGTTGAAGGGTGTTGAGTAGCTGATATGCACCGGTATGACAGTGTACCTTTGTGTCCCATGTTATTGATCTCCCATTCGAGGCAAATAAATATGATTGATGTGCTGATTAAAGAAAGAAAAATACTATTATTGAAAGTGGAATATTAATGAGTCGGGCCCATATGATTATCATATTGAGTACCGGTCTACCGGTTATAATAGTGGCCAGGAGCGTTGTGCCCTGGATGATGATTCTTTATATATATCTTGGTCCACCGGTTATAATAGTGGCCAAGAGCGTTGTGCCCTAGATGATGAGTTATATGTATTCCGGTCCACCGGCAATAATGGTGGGGGTCCCGAGCTCAATAAAATCAGTTATGTATGCGAATAAGATTATGGAAAAATACTAATCTTTTATAGTGGAACACCATGTGAGTTGGGGCCAGACCGGTCCACCAGCAAATAATAGTGGTCAGAGGAGTTCTGCCCTGAGTGTATACTTTCCGGTCCACCGGCTATAATAGTGGGGTTCTCGCACTCACGTGGATATAAAACATGATACTGATTGAATGATGACAGAATAACGGCTTAAGGTTTGAATGTATTGATCTTACACTATGACATGGCTTAAGGCCCAAAGTATCGATCGTGACTTATAATTTATTATGCATGTTATTGTTATGTATGCACCTCTCATTATTTATGTGTGTAGCTTGCATTATGTGCCGTATGCGGGCCTGTCTTTAAGTGGGGTATTAAAGGGTTACTCAGTACCGTAGTACTGAAGGGATTCCCTTTATGGGGCCCCTGCCTATTCAATGGGTAGTGCCCTTGCAGGTCTTTTCAGGTGCTATTCAAGAGGGCTACGGGAAAGAGAGTAAAGAGTTATCTGGTATCGTTAGGGTTTACTCTTTCTCTTTAAATTCCTGGTTTTAATGTTATGTTGTTACTGTAACCACCATTGGTGGATTTTATTTCTGTAAATGATTTGATGCGCTACTCAGATTTAAGTATGTGAATTTCTGGCAAATTTACTCTGATTTACGTATGTTGAATTTCTTGCAAATCGTATTTCATTTTCCTTTAGCCTTAGCACTTAGTACTGGAACGGTATGAGTGAACCGGTCTAGTACTAAGTGTGGCGGTAATACTCCCAAAGTTCACGTTTCACTAATTTGCTTCCACAATTATCTTTTATTAAAACAAAATTTTTCAGTAGTGAATTTTGGGGGTGTTACACTAAGCTTGTCATATATCCTCTTTAAGTGATGCATGTGCTTGAACTCACTCTTTGTATATACCAAGATATCATTAAGGTAAATAATAAAAAAGACCCCAGGGAAGGGTCTAAGAACCTTAACCATCAACATCATGAAGGAACTTGGTGTATTAAATAGCCCAAATGGCATCACCAACCACTCATACAACGCGTACTTAGTATTTAAAGATGTCTTCAACTCGTTCCCATCCCTTGTTCTCATTTCATGACAGTTGCTCCTAAGATCAATCTTCAAGAACACAATTACACCATGCAACTCATCTAACATGTCATCCAATCTTGGCAACAAAAATCTGTACTTTATTTTGACATCAGTGATTACTCTCGAATCAATACACATCCTCTCTTGAATATAGCCTTGGTCGAAAAACTCTTACACTTGTTTCTGTATATCCTTAGCCACCTCTAGATTGCACCTATAAGTTGGTTTGTTTGGTAATGAAACTCCTGGTATAATATCGATAGTGTGCTCAATACCTCTCACACAAGTAGCCTAATTAGTAACTCAACTAGAAAAATATTGGCATACCCTTTTAATACTTGTTGCAATTTCATATCCATATTATCATTTCCCCTCATTGGACCTCCTTTACCACTAATGCATAGCATATCTTCTCATATTTGACAGCTCCATTCATCTCACACTCCTTAAGGTTCAACATATCCATGCTACCCTTCTTTCTACCCTCCACTTGTCAACTTCCTTCTATTTTTCTTCCTTTTTTTGTTGCATGATCTTGGTTCCTTTCCCCTTTTCATTCCTCAAAAGTAAATCCCCCCATCTAGATTAGATTTTAGCCTAAACTAATTTTGTCCCTTACATAGCAAAAACACATTAAGAACTCCATCTTGCACAACCTTCCTAGCAAATTGCCACGGCCTCCCTAATAAAATATGACAAGCATCCATACGTAAAATATCCATAAAACATCATCAAAATAATTTCCAATCTTAACAGATATAAGAGTTTTTTTGGTTACCCTTACACCTTTGTCTCTATTGAGCCATTAGAGTGAATATCATCTTAAATGACCCATGGCTTCCGAACTAATATTGCTCAGAATCTTCTCACTAGCAATATTAGTGCATGAGAAACTGTTAATGATGAATTCAAACACTTCATCAAAAACTCCACACTTGGCCTTGAAACTCTTCTCCCTTTGAGTAAGTAGAAGTCTTCATTGTACTTGGAGTACCCTTCCCAACACATAGCAATCCAATTGGCCCTCTTCCAAAGCATCATTCGGACTATTTCTTCTTCAAGGTCAATATCTAGGTCTTCATTCACATTAGAAGCCACCATACATGCTATAGCCTTTCAATTCAATGCCCTTTGGTTTAGACAATCACAAGCAAAGTGACCATAACCTCTACACCTGAAGCATTACTTGTTTGCCTTATCAACCACTTGATACTTTCCCTTCTCTTCCCAAGGGAGCTTTCAAACATTATCTTCATTTGTGGCTTGAGAAATCAGTGTTTTCGACATCCCCTTAAAAGTTGAAGCTTATGGAGCATTGGTTTACTTTTTTGGTAGCATTTATCTCTTCAACTATTTCTTAAACTTGATTGTTAACTTGGCTAGGTCTTCAAAAACATTATAAGGATACACCTCAACCTTCTCTCTAAGGTTCATATTTAGCCCTAATATGAATCATGCACACCTTTGTTCTTCTCGTTCATTGACATCATAAACAAAAGTTAATTTTTCAAGTTTTCTAACATATTCTTCAACTTTAAGCAACCCTTACCTCAAAGTAGTCATCTTTATGAAGTTCTGTTTCTCCTATTCTCATAGCACAACTTTCTTCCTCAAGTGTGTTTTTAATTTGTCCCATGACCTAATTCTCCTATCCCTTATCCTTTTCAAGTTATCATACCACACTATATCAATTTTCTTAAACTTTAATATTGTTATTTAGCACCTCTTCTAATCATTAATCTCTTTATGCTCAAAAATAAACTCAAAAATTTGTAACCATTTGAGAAAAGATTCCAAGTTGAGATTACCTTCAAAGTTCGGTAGATCAAATTGAATTCCCTTCTCCACATAATTATAGGTTCTTCTTGAGGTTTCATGTGGTCTTCCATAATTTTCCACACCCTCTTCTCCTTCCTCCATTCAATTTTGTGCCCTTATCACATGGTCTTCTTGTACTTGTTCCCTTCGGTTATTTAGTTGCACGTGTGACCCTTGAGCTTAGGAAGATTCTATTCTCCCCACACATATCTTTACCTCTCTGATTTTATCCACTAAGACATTCAGAACATCTCATAAGTCCTCCTTTTGGTTCACCATCTCCCCTATTCACCATTTGATTGGTGCTTCCTTCTCTGATTAATTCTTGGGAGATTCTTGAAGAAGATACACTATCTTTGAAGAATCTTGAAGTAAAGACACATTCTTACAAGAATCATGAGTAAAGATTGAATCTTGATCATAATTGATTAAACCTAAGACTTTGATACCAAAATAGATGTGTGTGGGAATATGGAATTATCAATTATGTAAAACCAATGCTCAATTATGTTGTAATTAAGAAGAATAAGGTTTGAAAGTGTTTAATTGAGAATGTTGGTATTTGAATATGTAGAATAATGATGATGATGATTCAATGGTGTAGATGATTCGATGACGATGATTTGAATTTTATGCATGAAAGATGAATATAATTTGATAATGATGAGATGATGGTGAGGATAATTCAAAATTTGGATTTTGAGAAAAGTAAGGTTTTTGGGTTAGGGATAGGGTTTTGTTTTGAAAATTAGGGTTAAGGTTTTTAAATTAGGGCTATGATTTTTATGATGAATTAGAACGATAATTATGGCTAATAATGGCATGGGTTATAGAGTTTAGAAGGATAGTTATTAATCTCTAATTCACATAGATGAATATATTAAGGGTTTCAATATTAGTAGTTCACATATATTCGATTAAACTTGAGATGAACTCACACATAATTGAATACTTAAATTTTTCATTCAACTTCAATTCAATCTTGATCAATCACCGATAATTTGTTCTATGGCTTTATATATCCAAGGATACCAATTACAAGATACTATCTAAAAGGTATAGTTCTTCAAAATATACCTAGATAAAAGATACTTGAATATAGAATATGATAAATGATACTAGAATATAGAATATTCTTCAAAAAGATAGACTTATGCTACTTTATTCTCTAGCTAATATCTAAATCTACTAATTAATTAATTAATTAATTAATTAAATCAACTAATATGCATGTCCAAGCAG
This sequence comes from Tamarix austromongolica, assembly GCA_039764185.1. Classification (NCBI taxonomy): domain Eukaryota; kingdom Viridiplantae; phylum Streptophyta; class Magnoliopsida; order Caryophyllales; family Tamaricaceae; genus Tamarix; species Tamarix austromongolica. Next base: position 86,820,171 of record CM077811.1, on the reverse strand, counting down.
CATTCTATTCCTCTCATGCACGTAGACATCCACTCCATACATATCATGCACATACATATATGCACCTAGCAACTTGTATGGTATGTTTCATCTATTATTAGTAACATAACTATCCTTTTGTCTTTAATTTTTAGGGAAGTCCTTTAAAAATGAAGAAAAATTTGTTCCATAATGATGAAGGTCAAATCTTAAGTGTTTACTCCTACATCATCCTCATTGGTCTTTCTTGCTCCGCTAGGCTCCTAGGTGCTTGCTACTGCTCCTTCTCTCTACCTATCTTATCATACCTACCATAATGTATGGTTTTGTTCTTCCCTTATATATTCATTATATAAAAAAATTATGCATGTTGGAAAATCTCATTGTTCGATGTTTGTTGTTGAATGTGGTGGTAAAAAATATTGTTGTTTGTTGTTATATGTGTCGGTGGTATTAACATGAATGTATATGCTGGCCTTAGATATATTTACCATTGTAGTGCATGCTAAGAGAGCTAAATGCTTAAAAATATTAGTAAAGTCACTTGTGAAAAATATACATATAGAGACACACACACACACATTTTTTCATTAATAATTAGGACATTAGGATCTTCAAAAAAGCCATTTAGTTAAATGAAAATATATTTTATATATACACGTCATTAAAGGAAAGTTTTAATTATAATTACATGTTAATATTCTTTTTTATTAGATGAGGATTATATAGACATAGGAAATTAATGATGAAAGAAATTAAAGGAGTTGTTGCTCATGACATTAGAGGGTCATAACAAGAATTTAAAAGAAAAATAAAAATAAACACTCATATGTGAAAGGGTGATACGAGTAGTAACTCATTGTTGGGAAATATTAATTAGTGGTCTGACCTTTAGAGATACTTAAGGGGTAATAGGATATCCATCGATGATTAAAAAACTATTGCATTTAATTGGTCATATGAAAGACGGTATCATTATTTAGATCACTTTAATACTATTTATGTTGTCACACATTTATAAAATAAATCAAATTTCTCTATTTAACATAACCACCCTTCCATTCTCTAAGGCTATGACTTTTGAGAAAAGCGAAAGGATATTATTTTCATATTATTTTCATATTGTTTCATATATTTCTTTCTTTCTTTTATTATAATTAATTATTTATTTATATCATTAATAATAATAATATAGGATTTATTAGGGTTTAAATATAGCTACCTAGGTGTAGGATTAGGGTTTATTAGGTTTAAGGTCAGTTTATCATGATTTATTTTGGTTAGGGTTAATGTTAGGGTATAGCATCTATTATCATAAACATGATAATTAATATGTTATATTATAATAAACTATTATATACATTTTTGTCAACTAAACTTTTAGTAACATCATATAGTATAGTTAAGCTATATATATTATTTTATTAATATCTACTTGATTTTTATATACAATAATATTAATATAAAGGGTTAGGGTTTAATTATAGTTAGGGTTTAGGATTAGAGTTAGTTTATTACAATTTATTGTGGTTAGGACAAACATGTATGGTTAGGGTTTAGGGTCTATTATACTAAATAGGATTTTTAGTATATCTTATAATAAACTATATATGTATATTTGTATATATATATATATATATATATATATTCCTTTTCTTATATTTAAATAAAATAAAATAAAATATTTTTCTTTACTTAAAATTTTATTATCTTATTTCTATACTCAAGCTAATATTAAAGTCAGTAGGAACAATTTAGTTGAAATCGATTTACTATGTTGAGCTTCAATGATTATATGATAGTTTGAAAAATCTTGTTTGTTAAATAAATAAGTCAAGATTATGTCCTTATTTTAATCATGTCAAATATAATAGGAGGAAGTTTGATTCAACTTAACACATTCACAAATATAGTAGGAGTAAATAAAAAAACTACAATATAAAATATTAAACATCTTAAACATATAATAACATAAGAATATAGAATATTTTGGTCATTGGTCTTTTCTTGATATTAAAAGAAACATTTATATTAATAGAGAAATAAATAAATAAATAAATTATAGTTATAAGGTTTATGATGAGTCAAAAGATGTCATTTTTAACTATTCAAAAGTTAGTTAATAAGCTAGTAATAATTCAAGAAAGAGCAAAAATGAGGGAAGTTATGTTGTATCGTGTAGAATGTTGAGCAACTACAACACATTTACATGCTTCTAACTTGTATCTTGTATGGATATGTTGTTATCTTTACATAGTGGTTAAGATATGGAAGAATATATTTATGACTTTCTAGTTGAAGAGTTTACATATTTTATAATTTAAACTAATTAGAGAGAAACCTTGATGATAATATTTTGTGGTTGTCCTCATTTATGGGTAGTGAGATATCACGCTTTGCTGTTACATACCCTCCACCATATCTATGCATAGCACCTTATACCGATCTATTTCATATCATATCACCTACTTGCTTAGATGAAGCCATGGTTAGGGGCTACAACTAGATATTTGCGTTGATTTATCAACCTTACTGATGTACTAAACCTGAGATTTGTTTAGGTGAGGTGTTTGTGAGGGATTATTATCGAGTAACTAGAGAGTTGATGGTGATAGATGACGAGTGGAGGATTTATCATAGCTTACCTCCAAGTATCCACCCTAGTTATACTAGATTATCCATGACTAGACTCTCTATTAATGATGGAAGGGAGAAGATGACATTTCAAGATGAGTGGACTCTAAGAGTGATAGTTATTAGTTAGGCTCGACAAGGCTACCAATGGATATAGTATTATGCTTAAGAGTTGTTCTTAGTTAGGTGTTTGGGCTTTAGCAAGCGTTTCATGAATATACTGCTTCTATTCCTTTAGGGATCTTCTTAGTTTTTTGGTCTTGTTTTAACCCCATAGTATATACATATCTTTTGTAATTTAAACCCTCATATAAAGTTCTATTGTGTATGTGAGTGTGTGTTTGTAGATATAGATATATATATATATATATATATATATGAACTCTATCCAAGTATAAGTGGTTTGTGTATTGATATATTTTTGGAAACTTGTTAGAATACACACACACACTAAATAACATCATACATTATACATTAATTCTTTCTAAGTATGAGCCGTTAATGAATAATTTTTTGGAATTGAATTGATTTATAATAATTACTTTTGCATATGATATATATATATAGAAAAACTATGGAATAGAAATGGATGCCTACAAAAAGTTTATCTGGAGAATATGATGAAGGAGTGGATTTTTTCATCAACTTTGCAATTAAACATTCTTGAGACTCTAATATAATAGTTTATCCTTATTTCAACTTTTCTTACATTCAACATGCAACGCTATTGATTTGAGAGATCATTTGTTTGTGTATGGAATTGATACAACTTACACTCATTAGATATGGCATAGTGAGATAGAGTATAAATATGATAATGAAGAACTTAGGAGAGAAATTAGTGGATCATTATTCGAGAACTTTGAGGGAGATTCATTAGAGGAGATGACTTGAATGGTTAAGGAAATTTTTTGATATTATCCAAAAATAATTGAGAAGTTATTGAGCGAGTCAAAGAAACCTTTGTATGGTGATAGTAAAATGTTTACTAGACTATTTCGTACTTTAAGGTTGTATAACTTAAAAACATGTAATAGAAGGAGTGATATGATATTTGTAGAATTATTGACACTTATAATGGATAAGATTCCTGAGGATAGTGTTCTACCTGATGGCACTATAATGCAAAGAATATCCTTTCATTGATGGGCATGAGTTACGAGAAGATACATGCATACCCTAATGATTATATAACATTTTGCAATGAGAATCTCTCTTTCTATATTTTTTCTAATCTTGAATGTAAAGCATCACAATACAAGGAGAATAAGGTTTTAGCATTGGTGTTGTTGTATTTTCCCATAATAATAAGATTAAGGTAGATGTTTAATGATGTCCAAGATGCCAAGAAATTCATATGGAATGTTAATGAGAAGATAGATGATAGGCTTCTTAGATATCCATCTTACTCTCCACTAAGGATGATGATTGATGGCTTATTTCCAAAATTTGGTAAAGAATCAAGAAACATGCATCTTACAATTTTTGTGGATGGAGTGAACCTGCATAATGAAGGTACCTATAGTATATGGTTGTTGATTTTTGTTATATACAATCTACCTCCATGGCTCTACTTGAAATACAAGTATATGATATTGTCTTTAATCCTATCTGAGACAAACTAACAAGGGAATGATATTGATGTTTATTTAACACCTTTTATTGATGATTTAAATTTCCTATAGGAAAAGGGTGTTGAAGTATTTAATGTAAATTGTGAAGAAAATTTCACTTTCAAAGCAATTTTATTCTGTACTATAAATTCTTTTCTAGCGTATGGTAATTTGTCATCTTATAGTGTGAAAGGACACTATGCATGCTCAATCTATGTGGATAATACTTTGTTTGTTTATATAATTTCATGGTCAGAAGATAGTTTTTCTCAGGTATCATAGATTTTTACCAAAGAATCATCATTATTGTAGCTAAAGGAAAGCTTTCAATGGCTCCCCAAAAGAAGGGTTAGCACCAATTTAGCTAACAGGTCAACAAGTGTACTTAAAGATAAAACATTTAAGCATCAAGTTCAAGAAGAATAATAAGGATAACCCTCCATCAGTTGCGATAAAGAAGATATCCATTTTGTTAGACCTTTCTTATTGGGAATATTTGAGCATGAGACATGCCCTCAATGTGATGCATATCAAGAAAAAATTTGTGATAGTCTTGTTGGTACTTTACTTAATGCTCCATAAAAGAGTAAAGATAGCATCAATGTTGTAATGGATATGGAGGAAAGGGGAATTAGATAGGAACTAGCACCGTTAGAAAAGGGAAAAAGAATATATTTACCACCGGCTTGTCAAACTCTTTCCAAAAAAGACAAAATTACATTTTGTGAATGCTTTAATAGTGTTAAGGCTTTAGAAAGGTTATTCTTCAATGGTCAAAAGGCTGGCATCAATTAAAGAGTTGAAACTAATTAATATAATATCTCATGATTGTCATATTTTGATGTCGTACTTATTGCTGATGGCAATACATGGAATTTTTCTGAAGTAGATTCCAATTACTATCACATGGCTTTGTTAGTTTTTTAACACAATTTGCTCTAAATTCATACATCCTGATCTTTTGGATGCCTTGAAAATAGGGATTCTAATTACTTTTTCCTAGCTTTAAATGTAATTTCCACCCTTATTCTTTAAAATCATGGTACATATAACCGTTCATCTAATATAAAATACAAAAATATTACAATCTATTCATAGGCAATAGATGTACCACATTGAGTGATTTATAAAGTTTAGAAAACGTTATGTGAACAATCGATATTGGCCAAAAGGATGTATTGTTGAGTGTTACCTTATAGAAGATGCAATTCAATTTTTCATAAATTACTTGTCAAATAATGAAGCTATTAGTATTCCTATGTCTCAACATAGAGGGAAAATCGAAGGATATGGTATTAGGGGTAAATAGTTTGGGTGTGTAGACCTTAACATGTTTCATAAAGCACATCTATATGTATCACATAATAGTAATGATGTTCAACAATAAAATGAAAAACATATGCAATCTTTAAGGACTTAAAATCCATCAAATACTAATAAATGAATAATCAATTAGCATAACCTTTCCGTCATGAGATCACATCACTTCACTCATCAAACATTCCCAAACATTAATTTTCAAAACCCTAAAATTGTTATCTCAGAAACCTCATTATGAAGTTTTCTTATATATAAGTTATGCCATCAACAGTTACACTTTTTATATGAAACAACAAGATGAGAAGAGTACAATGCAAATAGTGGGGTGAAATTAGTGTATGAGGAAATGCATGTTGCTAGTGCAAAGGAAAATAATCAAACCTATACATAAATGAATTATTATGGTGTGACTGAACAGATATAGGGTTTAGATTACACTATATTTAAAGTCCCTCTTTTCTATTGTAGGTGGGTAATAATAGTTATGGGGTTAGATATAAAGATAGATTTACATTAGTAGATCTCAAGAGGGTAGGGTATAAATAAGATCCATTTATCTTGGCATCAAAACCAACATAAGATATCTTTGTCACTGATCCTATAGATAAAAGATAGCGTGTGGTACTATCTAAAAAGAAAGAAATGCCAATAAATGTGATGATGAAAATGATTCCAATTAGGAAAAATAGTGTGTCTTAGCTATGAAAACAACTCAATTATTGAACAATGATGAAAATAACATTGATAAGGAGGAAACAAATTTAAGGGATGATCAAGTAATATATGTATCAGATTCTAAAACTAATCTAAAAACAATAAAGAAAAAAAGAAGGAAAGAAGAAAATGAGTGTAATAAAATTCTAACATATGATATGTGTATTTTTTAAATGCATATTTTGTGTATATTCATTAAATATGTATTGTGTCAAAACATAATTTATTTCATGATGGTAATTACATAACACTGTAACATATGATTTGTGAGCTAGTTATTTTCCCTTCCAACCTTGTATATATTCATTGACTTAGTCATGAACGAATTTTGTATTAACTTATTTATTGATATTTCATAGGGATGTGGTGAATAAAAAAATTAATAGGGACAGTAGTGATGAAGAAGGGAATAGAGGACCAACTAGTATGAGAATCATCACTGACATGAGAAATAGAAGCGAATAAGTATAGTTGGGATAGAATACTTGGTAAATATGTTGTTTTGTATAAACATTTTTGTGTGTTCAATGTTATTAATATATATATATATATATATATATATATATGTATGTCTTATTTCGTAGAGGTTGTTCAATGTCCAAGAGATAAGGAGGAAATGGCTTCTTAGACATTATAGTAAGGGTCTAAGAACATTTAGAGCATACTTGGCAAACTGAAAAATTTATAAGAAGGATGGCGCTCTTCACCCGAACCCACCTAAACGTTATCGTTTCATTGATCAAGATAGTTAGAAATAATTTATTGCATATTGTATTTTTTAGGATTTTAAAGTAATTCTTAGATAAAAATGAAAAAAATTTATTAAAAATATTTCATTGATATATAAATAACCATGACTGAATATTTTGTCTTGTAACATAAGAGAAAAGTGCCTAAGATAAAGAAATTTCTAAGTGAAATAAGTCAATGAGTCTAATTTAGCCCTAAAAACAATACTTTCATGTATTATCCTTTCAATCCTTTGACACAGACCCTTACCTTGTTATAAAGAAGGCAATGAGGCGGCCATGGTGCTAGAAAATCATGGAAGCTTCATGCCTTTGCCAACGGATCAAATATATCTCACTACTAAAGCGGTAATCACATTCTCCATCATTATTATACTTTATTTGTTGCTTGGACTATTTATACCTTATGAAAGTGTATATATATATGCTCATTATATTTTGTTTATAATTATGAATTAAGAAATTGAAAAAGAAGAATACTCCTCAGAGTAAGAGAAAGAGAAGTACTAGAAGAATGAGCAGTACTAAAGGGGGCGCTAATAAAGAAAAGAGAGCTTAATTAGAAAAGTATATTACCCCACAAAAAATTCCATCTTTAGGGATTAAGTAACCTCCACAAGCTTTGTCATTATTCTTTTTTTTTTGCCTAAAACTACTTTAGTGGCAATTATATTTCAATTCATCATTATTGTGAGTATGTTGGGAGGAATGATGCTACTTTTAAAGTATCAGCTATTGATATAAGTGATATTAATAATTAAGAATGGATGCCAACCATGAGTGTTATCGTATATTTTATGCATGTACTATGGATCAACATTCTACATGCATGTTATGTATGTATTATGGACTTTTGAGTTTGGAGTGTAGAGCTACTAAGTTGTGGTATGCCTACTAATTTTGGTTCCCAGTTATGCCCAGTGTATGGAAACATACCAATTAGAGATTTACTAAAAATATGTATTATCATTTGGGAGGAAGACATACATGTATATATGAATTGATATTGTTATAAATTTTAAATTTTATAAATATTTGAACATACAACAATACATGTAGACAAGAGCAAAACTGCAAGAATTATTTAAAAAAAAGTGAAGTTTCAATAATGATTTTAAGCAAGAATCGTTATTAAAACCTTAAAGAATTATTCTGTATATTATTTTTAATAATGGTTATCTTTAAAACCATTATTAAAATTTACATTTAATTCTCATTTAATCCAAGTTAGGGGTTAATAAATGATTAAAACTCTAAATCAATTATATTTTAATAGTAGTTTTTATGTAAAAATAGTTATTAAAACTCTATTTTTACCCAAAATTCATGGTTTTTTTAGATCCTTTATGACAATTTTGAACCATTAATAAATATTAAATAATATAAAATTTAATAAAAGTTTGAAACTATTATTAAAACCATAAATAAAAACCATTATTACAACCCCTTTATAGGGTAACAGTAAAATACTCTATATAATCAATGGTTTATCATTCGTGTAAAGTACCATCTCCTCATTCATCTTAACTTTCCCCTTTGCACTATACTTCAAATCTCAATAGTCTTTATTCTAATTACCAAGTTTCCCACAAGGGAAGGAATTCTTATCCTTCTTTGAGTTCCCCCATCTACGCTTAAACCATCCCTTGCTCTATTTTCCACCCTTAGGTCTCCCTCTACATACCACTATTGCCTCAAACTTAGATGAAGAGACCACACTAGCTTATTTATTTATCTCCTATCCAATAACTTATGTTATCACGTTAGCGACTGTGAGTTTTTCACCTAGGTCAGAATTGATGAGATATACACATAGAGTCTCCTAGTTTTTTATCAATATTCTACGACCAACAAAGTTTGAACCTCATCCCCGAACATTTTTTTCTTGGTCTTCATCATAATGAATATAATTTGGAACTTACTGATGTTTATTTTAATGTACACTCCATCTTCATACCTCAAAGTATACAATTTTCTCATGAGTTATAACTTATTTGTAGCAATCTTATTTGCAAAAAGTGAACCTAACTTGGACTACACTCCATGTGTTATGGTTTCTACCTCAACATAATGGATGGTGGTGGCATCCACTCACTAATTGGTATAATATCAAGCTATTCTATCAAGATTCTTCCATTCTCATTTATTTGCTTTCATGTTGTCTCACATACCTCCTTCATTTTTGAATTGGGTTAGACAACACTATTTATATATTCCATCTTATTCTTCCATGTCCTATAATATTTGTTATTCAATATCATTATGACTAGCTCACTAGTGCCCATGATTTCCTACAAGGAATTTAATAGTAGTTGTAGAGGGTAGTCTATCCTTGTTACTCGACTAACAATTAGTATGGCACACTTCCCTCAGAATAGAAAACAAACTCCTCTCTATTAGATGAGTACATAATACAATAAAGAAAAACATAAAGGATTTAAAATTTGATTCAATTGTAACTATAATAAAACATAAAAGTAAATTGCAACAACAATAATGATGATTTATGGAAGAAAAAAATTTGATACTTTTATTGAATATAAATAATGGGAGAAATGGGGTTTGCACACCTTATTATAATTGTCAACGTGAGGGTCTTTCATAGGTTTCTTTACTAGTTATTATGCTAGTTACCCATTTTTATATTACCTTAGCTACCATAGTGTACTACATAGAAAAGTGTGGGAACCTGTATAACAACAAGGTCAACACATTAGTTGATTATCAATTAAAATATAAGCAAGTAATTTACTTCACTATCATCTATATTTTGTGAGTTGATTTTCTAACTAAGATTACTTGGCGTAATATTAGATAGGATACTTTAAATATCTTGTTGGAGAAATATTTAAAGTTAAATTTCTTAAGTTCTTCAAAGAATCTTGATTGAAGATTCAAACCAATCTTCAAATCTTTCTTGAATCTTACTTGAAGATCACACCATCTTCCCATCTTCCCATCTTCCCTCATTCAACATCTTCTTCTCTTATCTATTTGAATATTCTAATCATTTGAAGATGAATTCACACCTTCTTTCATATCAAAGACATTTTGGATTTTCCCTTATTAAATCACTAATCTCTCACTTCAATCTTCCTCTTTCTTTATCTAATACATGGAATGTGAAGACATCCACATTTTTAGCCTGATTTTAACCCACTCTTCGAATCTTAAAGCCCAACAAGTTTGAAGAAGTTTGATCATCAAGTCTTCCTTCAAGTAACACCAAATATCTCCTTGAATATTTAGCCCTACCTCATTACATATTCAATCATTCAAAGTTTAAAGCCAACATCTTCGATTATATATCTCATTTTCTCAATTTTTGTTTAAACTTTCGAAATCCCTTACATGTTTTGTGATTATCTTGATTCGAGCAAGAAGAATCCACAATTATTCAACCTCATTAAAACACCCTTTTGATTTTTAACATCTTCTTCCTGTCTTAGTATTTAATAACTCGTAAAGAAGATTGTTTTTTAACCAATTTAGGGGCCAAAGTTGACTTCACATGTGCAAATAACCTACAAACACCTCTTATCAAGAAATCTTTGTTTATGCATCATTAATTAGTAGTATCATATTGAACCATTTCCTTGTTGCTTATACTCCACTTACACACCTAAGTACCTTCCAAGACTCATAAAATTGCATCAAGAATTCATCAAGACTTGACAACTCACATCAAAAACAAGTTGTCGAATCAAGTTATATTAACAAAGGTAGATAGAGGTGATGAAGTGTCCATAAAAGAAATGTTTGATACTCTTCAACAAATTAATGCAAGTGTGCAAGGTACTAATGCACAACTTCAGTAACTCCATTCCATTCAAAGTCAACTTCAAAGGTTGGAGAAAAGGGTAGCTGACCAAGAGACACTCCAACATATACACAAAACCATAGAGGCAACACAAGCCCGAGTATAAGGCATAGTAAGGAGGGATGTCTAAAAAAGAGGTGGAAAACTCAAAAACCAAATGGATTATAAAGAGAAGTAAACAAAGACTGGGTGGAACGATTTCATCCACAACTAATAAGGACATACAAATTACCAACCAAATTATAATCATATTGAAGGTAAAGATATCAAACTTGATTGCTCTAATTTTTATGGTGACTTGGATGCATAATTTGTTTTAAAGTGGTTACCTAAAATAAAAGCTACATTTGAGTTTACAGAGTGCGATGATGAACATAGGTGTAAGTAAGAAACTCTTAAATTAAAAATTATTAGGGGAAATTAAAAAAAACAACTAAGAAAAAAAATTTATCTTGAGAGTACTAATTAGATATGTACATCAAATTGACTACTTGTAGGAAAGGATTACTTAATATAGAGGAATACACTATAAAATTTGAAAGACTTAAACTCTTGTGCAACATCGAAGAAAGAAAAGAATAAAATTGTGCTAGATACTTAGGTTGCCTTAATAACTTGATTAGAGATGAATTTGAAATGTTTTCCTATAATTCTATTAAGGATTTTATTAAATTGGCTTTAAAATGAGAAATACAAACTAAGCCTACTAAATATTATGCTATCACAGGTTATTCAACTTCTACTTCAATTGAAAGCTATTAGAATGCATCTACTTCATCATAGAGGACACAACTATATTTGATGAAGGATAAGAAAATAGACCCTAAAAAGAATGAAAAGGATAAGAATAAGGTAAATGAAATGTCTACTAAAAAATATTTTAAATTTAAAGAATATAGTCATTTTCCTAGGAAATGTCCTACTTAAATAGTTTTGACCTTAAATTAAATAGAAGGTATAGGACTATTGATGTTAATGATGACCTAGAAACTGAATTTAATGATGATACCATAAGTATGTATGAACATGATGTTTATCAATATTTTGTACTTTAAAGGGTATTACAAGTACAAACTAATAATCCATCTACACAAAGGGATAAGATTTTAAAACTAAGTGTAAAATTGGTTATTTGAATTGTTGAATCATTATCAATTGTGGTTTGTGCACTAGTGTTGCTAGTGAAATGAGGGTAAAATAACTAGGATTAATGACTACTAATCATCCTAAACCATATTCATTACAACGGCTTAATAAGAATAAAGTTGCTAAAGTAAATAAGAAAACCCTAATTACTTTCTTTTTAGTGACTATCATGAAGAAGTATTTCATGATGTATTACCAACGGATTCTTGTAGTATATTACTAGGAAGACAATGGCAATATGATAGAAAAACAATCCATGACAACGTAACTAATGAATATATTTTTCTTAAAGATAAAAGGAATTATAAATTGAAACCATCTTAATATGATCATTTGAAACTTATCAAGACTTAGAAGAGATTATTCTTACATGAAAAAGATCTATGATTAATTACATTGAGAAGACAGTTGTTTGCTATGTTTAAATAGTAAAAGAATCTTAATTTGGGGAGAATAAAGAATTAAAGCTTGCTAGATTATTCGATGAGTATAATGATGTATAACTTGATGACTTACCTCCTTGACTACAACCTATTAAAGGTATAAAAGATGCTACATAATTAAATCCTAAAATGTATTTACCTAATAAACCTACTTATACCTGTAATCTAGAAGAAGCTAAGGAATTGCAAAGACAGATACAAGAAAAATTACCTATCACATACTTTAGAGAAAAATTAAATGGTGATAAATTGAAGTATTTGACTTATAACAAGGAATTTATAGCATAGAGACATGGAGTCATTATTTAAGGCCTAAACCTTTTATATTAAATTTTTATCATTAGAGATTTAAATACTTACATGATTAGAAAGAAAAAATTAGTCTTGGACATGCAAAATGGGTAAACTTCTTAAAATCCTCTATGTTATTTATCAAACACTTAGATGGAAAAGGAAATATAGTAGGCGTTAATTTCTAGGTTTTGAAATGTTAAAAGAATTGTATCATAATGATGAAGATTTTAGTGATGGATATTACTGTAGCTATGCATTGTAAGAGGGATTTTTACTTAGACTCAATAAAATTTATGCTCCAAGATCAAGTATTATAGATTTGCTTGTTAAATAGGTACATGAAGGTACTATAGTGAGACATTTTGGTACTTAAAACACATCAGAAATATTACTAGAGAAAGAATGCCACACATGATTAAGGGTGTACAACTAATAGTAAAATAATATGTTACTTGCAAAACTAAGTAGAAGATTTTTTCACAAAAGTTTATGTACACCATTACCTTTGCCTAGTCAAGTTACTATGGAATTTTTCTTAAGATTTCCAAGAAAACAAATAGATAAAGACTATATTATGGTCATGGTATACAAATTTCCTAAAATGGCTCATTTTATTTCTTATAATAAAACAAATGATACACGTTTCACTAAATTATATTTTAAAGGAATTGTGAAATTACGTGGCATCCCTAAAAGCATTATTTTAGATAGAGATGTCAAGTTTCTTAGTTATTTTAGGAAGACTCATTTTAGGAACTAAGTTGTTATTGATTACTTTACATCATCCACAAACTGATGAACAAACTTGATGCATATGAGATCTAACTTGGGTCATCATTGTAGATGATGGTGTTCTAAAACTATAGAACAACAAAAACAACTAAAGGAAATGAGGGAGATTTTGAGATGATAAAAATTGATTCTTTGTAAACCCTTGAATTAATACTTATAAGAGACATCTAAGATATAAACACTTAGGATAATTCTTATAAGATTTCACAAAGAACTTCAATCTCTTACACCTAGAGAATAAAAAAGAAAGCTCTTAGTTCTTGAGAGGAAAATGTCCAGCCCACAAGGTGAGTCGTCTTTTAACCCTTTAATTAATAAAATTAAGTAAGGAATGTTATCTAGCCTCTTTTATTCTTCCTTAAATCCAAATTATTCTTCCTAAGTGATGAAAGTGATTTTTCATCCAAATGAAATGGACTTGTGGCTGAATTATGTTGCTTCTAAGGGGGTTTATAGGGCTGCATGTTTTGGGATATTTAAGGTTAAAATACTAAAGGATATAGACTCAAATATGAGAAAGAAGATTACAAAAAATGTGTCCTTGTGTGCCTTTCTTTCAATGGATTTGTGGATGGAAAAGGATAAGGGTTTTGCATAGCTTGTACGGCATACATAGCTAGGTTTTGATAGACAATTAATTTTTCCAAGATAAAAGATTTTTTTAGCTCTCAAACTTAGATACATTAATGGCTAGATTATGATATTAATTGAGGATTCTCTTACAAAATGAATTCAAACTAGATCTCATCATTCATGGAAGTATTGTTTTTAGTGCTTTTTTGACCTATTCTCGTTCATTTCATTCACCCTCTTTAATTTTTATCTCACCTATTCATAATATTTCTTCATTACATCACCCTTTATTATGCTTCAAATTTGTGTGGGCTATAATGGGAAGAGGTAAGATATTGATGGAATTACTACTTCAAAGGGTGAGCATCATGTAGCATAGGTTTGCGTTTAGATATATGCAAACTCGGCATGTAAATTTTGGTATCCCAATCCTTCAAGAAATTGTCAACAAAACTTCTAAGGAGCATTATGGTGATTCTATTGGTGACCTCAGTTTGTATATTAGTTTGTAGATGGTGGGAAGTACTGAATAGGATATTGATAACAACTAACCTCCACCAATGTCTTCTAGAAGTAGCTACACAATTCAATATCCCTTTTTCAGATAATGGACTTAGGAATACCATATATTCCAACTACATTGAATACAATAGATTGGATATATAAGAGGAATCATCTTTTTTATGACATGAAATAAAATGATCCATCTTAGATAACTAACCCACCACCATTATTATAGCATCATTTTGCCTTTGTGTCTTCGGTAATGCTACAATGAATTCCATACTCACATGATCCCATGGTTGGTGTGGGATAGGTATGGGAACATAGAGTCCTTAGTGGAATTGACCTTTAGACTTTTTACAAGTGACACATCTAGCTATTAAACTTTATATATCTCCCATAATTTGGGAAAATAAAAATTCTCACTAAGTACGTCCACGGTCTTATTGATGTTGAAGTGTCCTGATAGCCCTCCTCTATGCACTTCTCTCACCATTACTTCTATAATGGAACATTTGGGTATGAAAAACTTAGTTTTCATGAAGAGGATCCCATCATGAATGACCAGTGACGCCTTTTTCTTATCTTGATCCTTGAAGTAGCATCAAACGTCTTCATCTTTCTTGTAGAACTCCCTAATACACTCGAACACCAATACTCTATCCTCTGATAAAAAGAGCATACAATATCTCCTAGATAGTACATTTTCTACTACATTCATTTTACCAATTTTTCATCTGGCTACAAAAGAAAAAGATTATAAATATTCTTCCCATCTTCCATGCCTTAGATTAAGCTTGTGTTGGCCATTGATGTACTTTAACGACTCATGATTTGTGTGGAGAATAAATTGTTGTGGTGTCAAGTACTATTACCAATGATTAAGAACTCTCACAAAGCATATAACTCTTTATCATAACTATTATAATTCACCCTATAGCCATTGAAATTTTCAATAAAGAAGGTAATTCGATTTCCTTCTGATAGTAAAATATCTCTAATGGCCACTCCACTAGAATGACACTCAACCTCAAACAATTTCTTAAAGTTAGGTAATGTTAGTACAGGTGCCTCACTTAATTTTCCTTTAAGAAACACAAAGGCATCTTGGGCCACCATGGTCCACTTGAACTCACCCTTATTCATGCATTATGTTATAGGTTCCAATAGGGAACTAAATCCCCTAATGAACATCCTTTTAAATGAATCTAGACCATAAAAAGATCTCACTTGTGTTATACTTATAGATATGAGCCATATCTTGATTACCTCCACCTTGGGCTCGTCCATGGATATTTAATCTTTAAACACCACACAACCTAGAAACCCTATGTATATAACTTGTGACCTATTAGTGCTAGAATACAATTTTGACATACTTTACATGTTATTCCTTACTGGATCTACACACAAGGATATCATCAAAGTAAACTATAGCAAATTTACTAATTAATGGCCTAAGTACCTTATTCTAAAGTCTCATGATGGTACTAGGAGCATTTGAAAAAACAAAGGGGATAACCATCTTTCATTCTTATTTGGTAGTAGCCACTCCTTAGATTGATTTAGTAAAACAAGCATGTACCATTCAAACAATCAATAATATCAATCAGTTTAGTTGTAGGATATCTATACTTGGTAGTTAAGTTGTTGATAGCTCTGCTATCAACATACATTCTTATGGTGGAATCTTTCTTTGGAACAAAAAAGGCACGCACAACACAAGGGCTAAGGGACTCCCTTATTAAACCCTTAGACAATAATTCATCTACTTACCTTTGCAAGTCTAAGGCTTCCTTATGGTTACACCTATAGGTCACCATATTAGAGAGTATAGTATCGAATATAAAGTATATATGGTGTTTTATACCTCTAATGTGGAGTAATACATAACGTAGATCATTAGGGAATACATCATCAAACTCCTCCAACAGTTTCCTAACCTGTGGCTCATTACAAACCCTTTCCTCAATTATATTTTAAAAACAACAAAAATTAGATTACTTTTTGTCTTGCTAAGGCCTTATTTAGAAAATTTTTACTTATGAGTAAAGACTCTTTACAACTCATGTCAACATGAACAAGCAGAGTAACTAAAGGTGTGACAAAATTTTTCTTATAGGAGAATTTTAAGTAATAAGCATTATTTCTTCCATCATACATGACACTTCTATGAAATTAACAAGGTCTCCCCAATTGCAAATGAAAAGACCCATTGGAGCTGAATTGCACACCACTTTATCATGATAGGTCTTCCTAGTGGAGAATGGAGATTTCACTTCCTTTGTCACCTCCACCATGTTACCATCAATAAGACATTATAGATTATATGGTTTGTCACGTTTTGTACTAGGAAGACCGAGATTCTCTACTAAGGTGCAATATGCAAAATTAACACAAATTCCTCCATCGACAGTAAGGGAACATATTTTTATAAGTACGACGCACTTGGTATAAAAAATATTTTCTCTTTTTGAATCATCCAATTTAGCTTCTATAGTATGCAACACCCTTCCAAACGTCAAAGATTCTCCTATTTTAGGTTATTCAAAATCTTCAACTCCATTCATGGTTGAGACTTCTTCCTCCTCTTCACTTTCCTCCTCTTAGTTAGCTTCCACCAAATATACCATGATGAACACTATTTTTTCAGGGCACTCATTTTGATAGTGCGAAAACTTGAAACTATAAACACCTAACACTCTTAGGCTTATTTATAACTACCACACCTTTACTTCTCACATCTTTCTTCAAAGGTACAAAGAGTAATTGGAATGGTGGAGGGACATCCCTTAATGTGATAGCACCCTCGTTTCAACCACCAAATCTCATGGCTCTATTCTTTTTTTCTTTTCTTTTCTTTTCTACCTAGATGAAAAAGCTTATGCAAGGTATAATATCTATGTAATCCACTTTCCTAGCTATGTCTTACCTAAGACCAGCAAGAAAATTAGACATGGTATATTCTTTTAGCTCATCCAAACTGAGTCTCATAGTAAGTTTTTCAAAATCTCTAATGTAATCCTCTACACTTAATGAGCCTTATTTGAAAGAGGAAATTCTATTACACAAATATTGAGTAAAAGAAGAATGAAGGAATCTCTCTCTCATCTACATCTTCATTTTCACATAAGACCTAACCTTTTATTTTTCCTTTTCCCTCTTATGAACTACACTCTCCCACCATAGGAATCATGGCCTTTGAGCATAAGAACTCTGTCCTTAAAGGCTTTGGTTTCATAATACCCGTTAGCCTCAAACAACCTACTACACCTCGACTCCCATTCTAGAAAATATTCGGCATTGTGGTTGCCTTAAAACTATGCAACCTCGGCCCTAACATCATGAAAGTTCTCTTTTTTTCTATTATTCCTTCTCCTTGACTCCATAGAGGAATCATTTGAGGATGAATCGTTGAGATCCTCACTACCAACAAGTTTGAAACCCTCATGTGGCTTACAAAATGGGGGTGTTATTCGAGGTGCATTTTGGGTTCACATTTGTAGATAATATTTGAAAGATATCAAGTACTCTTCTCATGTAATTTTGAAAAGACTCAATAGCTCTATCCTTTCAAAGGTATCCCATTAAAGAATAAGAATTTTAAGATGAGAATAAGAATAGATTATGGAAGAGAAAAATGAGTTTGGTTTTTAATGGACATCAGTGAGAAATATTTTGTGTTTGGTTTAGAAAAGGTTGATGAGAAGATAAAGATAAGACTCAAGTGTCCTTAAAACACCATCACATAAGATTCATGCACTTCAAGATGTCAACTTATCTAAGATGCCATGTGTTAAAAGTTATTATAAGACAAAGGAATTTATTATGTATGGAAGTCAAACTACCAAATTAAGGAGACCTAGTTATTATTTTTTTACGTAAATTCGGGTCCTTGTTAATTATTTCAATGTATAAATTAGCTAAATTTTTTTGTAATAAGGTTTAGCTCAATTCATGTTTTATATAGGTTAGTACAATGTTATTTTACAATTTAGCATGTTAGTTATCCATGTAGATATTACTTTAGCTACCTTGATGTGCTACTTAGAAAAGTGTGGCTACCTATATAACCCCATGATCTGTAACAACTACATTTTTCACTACTGAATTAAAGCAATACGAAAGCTAAAAATGCACTTGGAAAAAATAAGGCGCTACCCCCATACCTAAAAAAATGAGACGTCTATCACCTACCCATATAAGATACAAGGTTAAAACCAACCAACTGATGTAGATTAGAGTACATAAACATAAATTACAAAAAACATTTAAAAGAATGTTTACAATCAAGGACCTCATCAATTTTTACGAAACCAATATATGAATATAATTTATATAAATAGTTAAGAGTATGGGGCTACATTAAAAAAGAAAATAAGGGCGTGACCCTAAAAACCTAGGTTCATTATGGGACGCTCAAAAACCTTCTTGTTTTCATGCTTTTACGCCCTGAACTCAAGCTGAGGTAGGACCACTATTGGTCCTCCCCATTATCCTAGACACGGCCTTTTTCTTGTGGGAATGAGTAGGTAAACGAGAAAACTAGTACATTAGTACACTATGTACTAAGTAAGTCAAGTTGTTTCCTCAACGAAAACACAAGTTTGTAACATAAAATCTATCACAACATGAATATCATATTTAATGTGTGCCATGCTAATGCCATGTACTTAATAGTAGGAATACATCAGAACATACTATCATGCATAACTCAGACAAGATATAATATATCATACTTGTTTACATATTATAATCATATAGGTGTTCATACAGGAGCTAAATATAACAATCAAAGCAACCACTAGGGTTTATTTTTTAATTACTCAATTGATTAGATTATACCATTTCCTTATCCATATATTGAGGTAGGAAAACAACTAGTCAAGCATTTCAATCTATAACCAATTAGTCATTTAATCCATTATCCAAATGTATGAACAAGCTTTTATCCATTTTTGTCATTCAAACAACTATCACCATCAATATCTAATTATTTATCCTTCCACTTATTCATTAATGAGGTTTTATCATCCATTTACTTATCATCAAAATTTCATCATATGATTACTTTTACTCCCAATTTTTATAATTGAGCGATAGACAATGCACCACCCCATGGTCATACATACCATAGAAGCCTCTCTAAATAAGGGAAAAAAATTCCAGGACGAAGCTAACTACCAAAGCAGACATAAATCCAAGATGAATTCAATCACCAAAATGGCCATAACTCCAGGCCGAAGCCAACTAATATGGACATAAAAGTAGGCCAAAGTTCATTACCTAAGTAATTATACACATTAACATCAATACCTCCTAATAAATCATTAGCTTCTAAAGTAGGTAAAGCACCTATACCATTAAGGATATTACCTGAAGGCACCAATAAATGGCTAAAGGCAAACTAACCCCCAATAGCTAATTAAGGATCAGGTAACCTAGTCCTATACATAACTTGATTATGTTTTACTTATAGGATAAGAACATTATTCATAAGGATGAGTGTCACACAAGGCCCATACATGAATAAGCAAGGCATTAACATATTTATTCCATATTAATCCTTTCTATTTCCCAATCATGTAAGTTTCCATTTATCCTTACCTAATATCAATCATTCCCATCATATTATTTTATTCAAACCTAAGATGTGCTTCATTACTCTTTTCTCGAAACCATCACATGTCATAAGTGGTATACCATTTACCTATATAATACTCATAAAATAAATCATACATTATGATCTATTTAAACCTTTCATCGGGTTACTAATCCATGATAAAATTTGTATTTTATCTTCCCAATAAGTAAAGAATAGTCGCATGCATAGCATTAAAGCATAATAAAACTAAAAGGAAATGAATCATAGAAACCAGTCGATGAATCTAGCTCAACTAGTTGATATGTTTGGGTCGACTAGTAGATTAGTTTGACTCAAACAAACCCTACTTTTCCTAAAATCATATGATTAGTTTAGGTAAAGAAGTCAACTATTTAAAGTTGATCGGTTCTACAGAACAAATCAATGGTTTTAAATAGAGAGCAAGACTAAGGTTTATGCAGACTTACAATTTGATGTGTTGGGTCAACTAGTTGACTGTGCTAAGAACTAGACGATCGGTTTGACCAAACCTCATTAATCCATGAGTTTCATGCAAATCATGCTTTTAAATCATTATTAAAAAACATTGGAACGTGTATTAACACAGTATAACACATTATTAATTGAATTAAATTGCATATTTCAACATTTAAAGGTCACCACTCATCGTTCCTAAGTTTCATGCTTTCTACCCAAAATATACAATCTACCTATCCAAATGAAGTCTACATGCTACATACATTAATGCCAACATATAAGATTAACTTTAATTATCTCATATCATGTAGGAATACTCGTAATATATTTTAGAAGCAAGAATCACTTACTTAATGCATATAAAACTATCTTCAATCAAAAATTTCTGTATGTGAAAATTTTAACTTCTAAAACCTTAATAAAATTATCTTAAAATAAAAATTGTGTATATAACTTTAATAAATTTAAACTTGAAATAGAAAGGAAAAAGGAAAGTACCACACTTAAAGTAGAAATAGGGAATGTTGAGCTAAACTACTAAATCTTTTTCTTGAATCTAACTCTTATTCACTTAATAATTAAAATAAGAGAGAGCTAGAGAAAGGATTAAAAGAGTAAAAGAAATTGACTAAAAGGTTCGGAGTGCAAAAACGATGATGGTGAATATAGAGAGTTGGGGATTTTTGATTGTTGAAAGAAAAGTGAACTAGATGGGTGATTGGGACTATTTATAGCTAACCGATAAACATAATCACAAAGGGTTTAGGAAAATTATGAAAACCTTACTACTTAAAATTTGAATTCAATCTAAATAGACACATTTCATCAAGATATGCTGATATATTCTCTTAAGCTTAAATAGTTTTCTTGAGATTGCAGGTTAATTAAGACAAAATTGATATCCATAAGAGGGTAATGGAAGGTTATTGTAGAAGGAATATTTCAATTGATAAGAATCATATCTGAGATTGAAGCATTGATCTCAAAAAATTGCAAAGAAGAGATGTGGAAAAAGATGAGGAGGTCATATATTCCCCTCAACTGTCCCAATCGACCTCTAGATTGATCTATTGTATTATTTTAGGCTAAATATATCATGAAAAATGTTATACATCTCATGAAGTAATTTTGTAAGGGCTAACAAGGTTCTATTTTACTATAAGTAATTTTCTCAAAAAATTAAGTTTCAAAAGTATGCCAGGATCAACAAACTAGTTGAGCGGTATGTTATCACAATCAACTGCTCTATAAACTAGTCGATTCGTTCTCCAACTAGTTAATAGGTATAGTTAAGAAAATTTATTTTATAGAAACAATAAACTAATTGATCAGTTTAGGGAATGAGTTGGTTAGTTGATCCAAAAAACTAATTAAACTATTTTTTCCAACCGTATTCCAAATCAAACTTTACCTTAAACCAAATCATAATTTTAAATACAAATCAAATGTCCAAAATTAGAATAATTATCATTCAATAATCTCATAAAAATATGGGGTATTGCAACACTACCTCCTTATAGAAGTTTCACCCCCAAAGCCTATAAACATTCCATCCACATAATTAAACATATGGTAAAGCACACATCACATTCACATTCAAGAAAAAAGGGTACTACCCTTTTAAAGAAAAATGTTTACACTATGCTAACGTGCGAAGAAAATAACTCTAGGTACTTGGCTTGATTTTCCTCGTCAACCTCCTGAGCAGCCTTCTTTGTGTTATGTTGTGATAAAAGAACCATTACTAATGGGACAGTTTTAGTATGTGACTCTATTGTATTTATATCAAAGGTGCTTACTAGTTACTCTTCATAATTTAAGGATTCATCGAGCTTGAGCGACTCTAGATGGATAACATGAAAAGGATGCCCCATGTACTTCCTTAGCTAAGATATATCAAAGATAATGTGCACATGTGAAAAGTCCATAGGTAGAGCTAACCGATAAGTTAATTCATCAACATGCTCTAGATTCACATATGGCCCAATGTATCTCTCACTAAGCTTACACTTCCTACCAAACCTTATGACTCCTTTAGTGGGTGAGACCACTAAAAGGACTCTATTGCCCACTTCATAACCATCTATCCTTTTTCTCAAATCTACATAGCTCTTCAGCTAGTCCTTGACTACTCTCATCCAATCATGAATCAAACAAATGTCCCTCATCATCTCCTCAATCATCTTGGGTCCCAACATCAGAGTCTAGCTGATGTTGCTCTAATATGAAGGACTACGATATTTTCTCCTGTATAAGACTTGAAAAGGTGCTATCTTGATGCTATCATGGTAGGTGTTGTTGTAGGAGAATTTGATCAAATCTAAAGGATCTTCCCAATTTCCCCTAAAGTCGAGCATAAATGTCCAAAGTATATCTTCCAATGTCTGAATTGTCCTCTTTTTCTAACCATTCGTATCTGGGTGAAAAGTTATAGTAATATTTAGTTGAGTACCAAAGTTAGCTTGCAACTTCTACCATAAATGTGAAAAGAAGCTAAAATATTCATCGGACACAATGTCCTTAGGGACTCTATTTATTCTCATCATGTGCTTCCTATTAGTGCTGGCTATCTACTCGATATTCCATGTTACCTTCATTGATATAAACATGAATAACTTAATCAGACAGTCCATAACAACCTATATGGAATAAAATCTACTATGGGTACTCCAAAAACCAACGACAAAGTCTATAGATATGATGTCCCACTTCCACTCAGGGAATTCCAGTGGTTGCATTAACCCTACTTATCTCTTGTGCTCGATCTTCATATTCAGACAAGTCAAACGTAAGGCAAAGAATATTTCCACTTCCTACTTCATGCAAGGTTGCCAACATATCTTCTTTAAATCCTTACATAGCTTTTCACCTCCATGGTGGACAAAATAAGTATTACAATGTCCTTCCACAAAGATCCTCTTCTTAAGCTCAACATACCCTTGTTGTACACACCATCTACTACAGTAACGAATACTACCATACCCTTAGATAAGGAATCCTTTAGCTTTACCTTCTACAATATTAGCCCAGATCCTCTCAAATTTAACATCACTAAGTTGATTAGCTTGGATCACCTTGAACATTGAAGGTATAATGGTGAGTGCACTCATTCTTGCCTCTAGACTACCAATAGTGATAGGTTTGATTTCCAAATTTTGGATCTCTCTACACAAATGATCTGATAACATGATCGTGCCTAAAGAATATGTAGTCTTTCACCTAAAAGCACCTTTCACAACATTACCCTTACCCATGGTAGGTTAATTCCAAGTTATAATCCTTGACCAGCTCCAATAATCAGCATTGTCATAGATTCAACTCCCATTAGGTGAAGATGTACTTGAGGCTCTTATGGTCAGTGTAGAACTTGTACTAAACTCCATAGAGATAATACCTCCAAACCATCCTTAAAACATTCGCAACACACCTCAAAACCAACATACTTTCTTGGCAATGTGAACACTAGGTCTGAAGTCAAATGCCTCTTCAACTCCTCAAAGCCTTTACTATAGTTCTCATCCTAATGAAAATTTGTAGCTATCTCTTGTAGGTGAGTTAATAGTCATGCTATCTTGGAGAATACTACCACAAATCAATAATAGTAATAGGATAATCCTAGATATTTTCACGCCTCCTTAACAAAATTGGGTGTGGGACACTTAAAAATAGCTTGAATCTTAATAGGATCCACTTCTACTCCATCCTTAGATATTAAATCTCCAAGGAAGGCCACTTAGCCTAACCAAAACTAGCACTTTGATAGCTTCACATACAACTTGTGTGACCTTAGTAAGGCCAAATTATGCCTCAAATGCTGCTCATACATCTCTTGATTACTAGAATAAATGAGCATGTTATTGATGAACACTATGACAAATTTACCTAATAATGGATGAAATATCTAGTTCGTAAAGGACATGAAATCTGCTAGCACATTAGTATGACCGAAAGGCATTACTGTAAACTCATAATGACCATACATTCTTTAGAAGGTATCCTTAAGGATGTCTAATTTTACTATCCTCAATTGATGGTAGCCTAATGGAAGATTAATCTTGGAGAACACCTTTTCTCCCTTGAGCTAATCAAACAAGTCATCAATCCTTTCCAATGGGTAATGATTCTTGACTGTTACATAGTTCATCCCTCGATAGTTGATGCACAACCTCAACCTCTCATCCATCTTCTTTATAAACAAAATTGGCATTCCCCCTGGCAATATCCTTAGTCGAATGTAACCATTCTCCAAAAGCACCTCCAATGGAGCCTTAAGTTTTTTATTTCTACAAGTGCCATACGGTTTAGGGCCTCAATTACTAGCTCTAAACCTCGAAAAATCACTACCCTAGGAAGGGCTTTTAATAATGGTTACTTCATAGTTTTAATAACGGTTTTAGACCGTTATTAAACCGCCTATTATTAAATCTTTAAAAATATTGCATACTCGCTATAAAAAATATACAAAAACCCATGAATATGTTTATAAACTTCATATTCAATAATAGTTTTTAAGTAAAAAACCTTTGTTAAAATCAAGGCTTTAATAATGGTTCTTAAGTAAATATGTTATTAAAAACAAGGTTTCAATAATGGTTTTCAAGAAAAAACTGTTGTGGAAAACTTGGTTTTAATAAAGATTATTACAAAAACCCGTTGTTAAAATATGATCCAATTAGGGTTTCAGTCATTGATTATGCATTTATTAAACTATAATACATATTAAATGAGCATAAATTTGAGATTAAATAAATGGTTTTAATAATGTTTCTTAATGAAAACCATTACTAAAACATATGTTTTAATAACGGTTCTTTCTCAAAACATTTATTAAAACCTAAGTCATAATAATGGTTTTCATATAAACCGTTATCAAAACACTATCATCCAATTAAGTTTTGGGGGTTGATTATGCATTTATTAAACTCTAATACGTATTAAATGAGCATAAGTTTGAGGTCAAATGCATGGTTTTAATAATGGTTCTTATTAAAACTACATTTTTTAATGTTTTTGTTGTTTTTTTCATACCCGCATACATAGTTGTATGTTCAAATAATTACCCAATATGCATTATAAAACAACATCAATTCATAGCAAATCTACAATCACACTATAATTTCAATCAATCTATAATTGGTATGCATGTCTTAATACACTGAACATACTCAGGAATCAAAATTAGTAGGCATACTATAACTTGGTAGCTCTACACACCAAAGTAAAAAGGTTATAGATCTAGCCTAGACGACAGAAAGAGATAGACGAAATACAAACCTGAATATGCATGTAGAATATAGATCCCTACCTAATACCGAATGAATGAGTGCATGTGCTTGACTCATTCGTCTCTAACTTCATCAATTTCATCAACATTATATTGCTGGCCTCGTATATAGTCATCAGTGAAAACTATAATGCTTAAGTTTCGATTAATATACAGTTAGCACTTAGGTCAAGTACCAAATATATATGTCATGATTTATTAATGGAAAAATATGAAAAAGAAAACATACATGGCTTGGATCTATGTTGACTGATCTATTTTTGACTATCAGATCTATTGCTCTACATATATAGTATCCACAATCATCACCATTTTGCTGTTGTGGAAACTGTCAAATGAATTCAGTTAGCTCTCTAACTGTTAGATATTAATTTGAATTAAAACAAAATACAAAATAGTTTTCTTCCTACTTACCATGATAGGCTCATATTGAAGATTCTTTGGGTTTGGGACACCATTCCCACCTCTCTTTTGATATGTCGTCCATAGTTCCCTATCAAATAGAGTTGGATACACAATATTGTAAGTATATATACCTCAAATAATGAAAGTAGAATATATATATATAAATAAGATAATGAAGTAAGAAGTAAAAAGTATACTAACTTGTCGATAAATTCCTTCGCACCACGACGAGCGACTTCAAAAGGCACATCATAGGTTCGAAGGGAATCAAACATATAGACTTTATTAAGATCAGGTCCGACGGTGTACAAAACCTAATGTTCAGTTGTGAGGTGAGGAATGAGATAGAGTTTGTTGTGTTCCTCAATCAAAATGTGATTCGCTAAACAGTTTATGTGCCTACCTTCTCTTATTGTACTATTGTCAACTATATAGTATGGGCACACAAACAGAATAGAGGACAGTAGTTACTCCATCGCAGCGCGACTAGCTACCAACCTATGGTCGACAATAATAATGCATATTTGTTAATAACTAATAGCTCACACAATAAGTCATAAAAATTCCAATTATACAAGAGTACTAAAATCTCAAATATGAAATAATACTTAAGTGACATAGATGGTGACACTCGTGGTTAACATCCATTCCTGATTATAAATGTCACCTATGTCAACCGTCGATACTATGTAACGAGCATCGTCCCTCCCAACATACTCAAGATGACAATCAATGAAAATTTAATTGTCCCTAAAGTAGTTTTGTGCATAGAAATACAATAAAGCTATTGTTGGTGGAGGTTGGTTTTTCTCCAAACAAGGAATCTTTTGTGGGGTAATTAATTTTTCAGATTTAGCTCTATTTCCTTTGTGTTCCCTCTTTTGAGTTGCTCTTTCTACTATTACCTCTTTTGGTTGTACCAGTAGGGGCACTCTTATTTTTTATTAATTTTTTGATTAATTAATTGATAATAAAAAAATATGTATTGAGCATATATATATGAAAACGGTATCAACTGAAATACCTTGAAAATTTTAATTTTAAGAATTATAGTTAAACAAGGGTTTATTAGCAAAATTAATTAAATAAATTATTTTTTTATTAAAATAAAAGGAATTAATTGGGGTAGATCAAAAAGAAATCTATAAATATTTTAATTGGGAAGAAATTTGGATATTTTAGCTAATTAAGGATTTAATTTTAAAAATTAACTAAATAAATTATTTCATTTAAAATAATAAGCAATAAATAGGGCTAAATTAATATAAATGTTATAAATAATTTAATTGGAGAAAATTAGAGTGATTTGCTAATTAAAATAAAATTTATCAAAAATCTTCCAAAATATTAAATTATCCTAAAAAGGGATTTAAATATTATTTTATTTAACTATTATTATTTTTAAATATCCCAAATATACTAATTAGTTTAATTAACCTAACCCATTATTTTTCTTTTTCCCTTTTTCCTTTTTTCGTTTCTTTCTTCCTTTTCTCTTTCCTTTTTTTTCTTTTCTTTCTTTTCTTCCTTTTTCCTGTTCTTTTCATCTTCTTTCCTGATTTGGGCCTAGCGTCCAAAGCCCAGACTTCCCTTTCTTTCTTTTTCCTTTTTTTCTTCGGCGACCCAATACCCAGAATGCAGCTTCCACGTGCACGTTCCCTTCCTTTTTTCTTCTTCCTTCCTTCGCTATCAATTTGTAACTCCGTTGCCCCTAGCTTCCTAGTTTTTTTGTGGCCAATCATGCCATTGAACCGCTATTTTGCTTCTCCCTCTTCACTGCTAACTCGTTGGCTATTTTGATCCAGCCACACCTCCCCTTTTCTCCAGCACAATCTCCTTTCCCAAGCGAACCACCCCTACCCTATTTGAATTTTTTTGGCCTCCATTGCTACCAGTGAACCCTAACCAACCAACCCTAATTTCCTGTCACTCCCCTCTAACCTTATCCCATCATTTTACTCTATAAATGCCCCCATAATCTGCCTTGTATCGAACCTTTGGTTGCTTACCCAAAATTTCCTAACCTTGCCACTGCCACCACTTCAAACACTATTTTCGCTACCATCACCCAACTACACCGCCTTCTCTACCTACCTAATTCTTCCCTACACCACCCTCTAACTAACTATGTTGCCCATCTCCCTCGATTCTCCCTGCACAAGCTACCCCAACTATGCAAAGCTACCCCCTCGACCAACCTCTTCTCTACCCCTACCACCCTTTGTGCCACCATCCACCACAACATCTATTTCTATCACTTCCTCCTACACAACCCAAAAACATATGCAGACCCTCCTCTATCTCTCCTTACTCTTCTTTTCCTATTCCTCCCTCTCCTCCTCTCTTTTCTTCTTCTTCCCCATTCGGCCACCACCGTTGCCGCTGTACACTGCCACCATTGGTTGTGCCACCACCCTTATTCTATTCCTCTCCTTCAAGGCAACCATAATCACCCTTACTTACACTCTACTTCTTCCTCTCTTATTCCTAGCCTTCAACTTGTCCCTTTCTTTTTACATTTCCCGGCCACCACCACCACCATCTTGCACCGCCGTTGGTAATGCCTATCACCAAAAGCCTGGAACCCTCAACCCTTTCAACCATTTTTCTCTATTTAATTAAGTATATTTTATTTTATTTCAATTTTATCCTATTATTCAAATAATAATAATAATATTATTATTATTATTATTATTATTAAGTATCATCATCATCATTATTATTATTATTAGGTTCAAAATTATTATTAATATTTCTTATTAGGGCCGACCTATTTGGCTTATTAGATTATTAGTATTAGTATTATTATGAATTTTTTATTTTATTTATTATTTTTATTATTATTATTATTATCACTAATATATTTATTTATTATTGGTATACTTATATGCCTTCTCATTGTGTATGTTGATGCATATATGTAGTGAAATGATATGGAATGTGACATAATATGTTGTGACCCTTTAAGACATGAATGTGAGGATGTTTAATGTGGTATTGTGTGGGAAAAAGGGATGAAAAAGGAGAATGGGAAAAGAAGTTGACTGGGGAGAGTAAGTTGACCATAAGGGAAAGACTTTGACCACGGGAAGTAAGTTAACTAAAGGGGAGTAAGTGGACTAAATGGAAGTAAATTTAACCAAAGGGATATAAGTTGACCAAGGTAAGTAAGTTAACCAAACGGGAATAAGTTGACCAAGGGATGTGAGTTAACCTACTTATTTTAATGATCCATTAGTAGAAAAATAAATGGAGATTTTAAATAAAATAAAAGCGTGGGAGAATCTATGGTTGTGCATGGGAGTCTACGGGTTTGTATGGAAGAATTTAGGGTTTTGTATGGAGGAGTAGAGGGTTTTGCATGGGAGAATCTAAAATATGGTTTTATATGGATGAACTTAGCGTTTTGCATGGCAGATTCTATGGTGTTGCATGGGAGGACCTAATCTAGGGTTTTATATGGATTGAATCTAGGGTTTGGTATGGATGAATCTTGGGTTTTGCATGGAAGAATCCAAGGTTTTATATGGATTGAATCTAGGGTTTTGTATAGATGAATCTTGGGTTTTGCATAGAAGAATCTAGAGTTTTTCATGGAGGAATCTAGGGGTTGCATGGAGGAATCTAAGGTTTGATAGAGGAATCTAAGGTTTTGTATGGATGGATCTAGTGTTTGCATAGGAGTCTAGGGTTTGTGTGAGAAAGTTTAAAGATTTGCATGGGAAGGTTAGCATCTACATGGGAGTAAAGTTTACATGAGAAGAGTTAACTTGGTATGTAAGGAAGGTAATAGAAGAGTTATTTGAGTGTTTGGAAGTTTTGGGTGAAAAATAGTATGTAGGACGATATAAGGGTATAAAGGAGGTTGAGTTAGGGTTTGGGGTAAAAACCTTAATTTGAGGATGTGGTAAAAAGGAGAAATAAATAAGGGTGAGTGGAAAATGAGATAATGATGAAAATGATCAAGTAAGGATACACATGATTGGCATGGGAAAATAATAAGTGGAATGTGAGAAATGGAAGGGTG
This sequence comes from Tamarix austromongolica, assembly GCA_039764185.1. Lineage (NCBI taxonomy): Eukaryota > Viridiplantae > Streptophyta > Magnoliopsida > Caryophyllales > Tamaricaceae > Tamarix > Tamarix austromongolica. The sequence goes on along the minus strand of CM077811.1, from coordinate 86,789,792 downwards.
ACACATGGACACAAGGAAGCTAGAGTTTGTTGTGGCCAGTTAAGGTTTGGTGTGGATGCCTAGGGTTTTTGACCACACGTGTGCTTGAGGAGCAAGACGTAATGATGAGAGTTGAATCTAAAAGTTGTGATGTGTGGAGTGTTAACAATGAGTTTGGTTGTGTGAGGTGGAGTAGGATGGGCCACATAAGCTTAAATTAGGGTTTCGGGATAAAACCCTAAAGTGAGGTGTTGAGTGGACTTGAAGGTGTAAGGTAGTGGGCCTTGACCCATATACTTAAGAGTTGGACTTCTAATGTGAGATAGGATATGGAGAAAAGGACATTGGGGCAAGTTAGGATGTGTAGGAGTCTTACGATTGAGAGGGGTCCCTTTGGAAGATAAGCTAAGAGGGAGTTAGTCATGCATGTCTAGGGTGAAAATTTCTAAATAAGACACTTAAGATATTAATCATGTAAAGTGAAAGAGTATTGAGCCGGGCCCAGACCAATCACCAGCATAATAGTGGCCAAGTACCGAGGTATCTTAGAGATAGATCCACGGCATATAATAGTGGTAGGGCATGTTTCCCTAGGTATATCCAATCCACCAGCTATAATAGTGGTGGATCCTAAGCTCAATAAACCAAACCCTATAGTTTTCTAAGACACGTAAAAGATACTAATACTTACAGTGGAATACCATGCGAGTAGAGGCCAGACTAATCCACTAACATAAAAAAGTGGTTAGAGTATACTACCCTAAGTAACCGATCCACCAACTAAAATATTGTTCAAGCACAGGAGTGCCCTAGAGTGTGATCCACCAACTAAAATAGTGGGGTTCTGGTACTCGTGTGGACTTGATAAAGAGAATGATGTGAAAAGAATTCCGATAAGAGATTAATTAAGTAATTAATATGAACTATAATTAGACTTTTGTAATTTCACCTGTATATTCATATGCCTTATGTTAGTATGTTAGACAATATGCTCTTTTTATTCTTCTACATGGTTTATGTGATTTTATGTGTTTGCCTTAGTGCATCGGTTACCTCACTCAGTACGTAGCATATTGATAACCCCTTTTATGGTTGTTGCTCATTCCCATGAGTAGAAGGCCCTTCTGACTTTGTGCGGGTGGGCGAAGCTGAGCATTGAACTTGTGGTTGGTTCAATGTTTAAGTGTTTCATGGCCAAATTTACTCTTTATGTTATTTATTTCATTATGTTATTTCTTATATATAGGATTTACCCTTTTATGATTTATTATTTTATACCGAGTATTTTAGGTGAACCTTTTATCGGCTGTAAACTTATTTCCTTTTTGGATATGAATTAAAATTCTTTAGGCATACTCTGATTTGTCTTTTACAATATTTTAATGCTTATTTGAAGTTTAGATTGTTTTATTTATAATTTATTATTATTTTTCTTTTTGCCTTATTACTTGGTATTGGAACGGTCATAGTGAACCGGTTTGGTACTAAGTGTGGCGGTAACATTCCCAGAATTCAGGAGTTTTAACTTAATTATTTCCATTTTTAAAACAAAATAGTAAATTTTGGGGTGCTACATAAATAGTGTAACTACTAAACAAGGTCTAATGAATATGTCGAATGTCAATACCTCTTCAGTAGTGAGACGTATCTGATCCGCAGGCTAAGGCATGAAGCTTCCATGAGCTTCTAGCATTGTAGCTGCCACATTGCCCTCTTTATAACAAGGTAAGGGCACACTGCCAATGATTAGAGTATCAATACTCATCTACCTTGTATTTAAGGCTAAGTTGTAATCGTGGACTATTTGCGTTTGGGTACTATGACTGATGCAGACCCTTCCTTTCGCCAAAAGATTTGAAAGGTCATTAGCTAATAAGTCACATTTATGCAAATCCTAAATAAAAATATTACAAAATATTAATTATTTATTACACCAAATACATTTAATAACAGTTCATAGTTTGTAATGCTTACCATAGGACAAGAAAAAAGAAGTGCATCAGCTTTACAACTATCTCTAACGCTGTTTACATTAGGTATGTGAAGCTGATCTTGGTCGATTGAATCGGATGGCTTATACCCTTGAGATTTGATAAATGACAACTCTTGCTCCATTTTTGCCATCCGTTCAAATGACACGTTCAATTTCTTGGTGAGGATAGCGACTTGCTCATTAGTGCTACGAGAACCACGAGATCAACCACATATGTTTGTTCTCATAACACCTAATCTAAGACCCCTGAGTCTTCCAAGGTATTCTACAATGTTATAATGGTCCAACCCCTCCTCACCATATGACATTTGAAGTTCGTTCTATAATGTATATAATATATGTAAATTTAGCTTATAGGAATAAGCATAATATAATAGTTTTATAAAATAAAACTAAGTAGGGTTCTAGATATCTACCAACTTACAATTTTTTTTGGTTGCAACATCTATAGCTTTATTAATATATCCATCTCTTGTTGCTCTAGCCTTCTTCCATAATGTACCAATATTGATGGACGAGGTACATGGGTCCAAGTATTGGGTTAGAAGCTATAAATCAAAAAATATTCTTAATTAGGAATATTAATATAAAATTTTACATTTACATGTAAATAGATAAATTACAAAATACATACCAACTCCTCTACAAAGCCTACTTTTCCTTTGTTTGCCATATTGTACCGATATTTATTCTGCTTCACAATCTCTTTATTTTTGGCTCTTTTTTCCTTATGTGACAAGCCAAAACATAGTTAAATGGTTATTTCAATATTAAGCATAATACAGGGATTGATACAAAAATTTTAATTATTACCTAACAAATACCTTAAAATCCCTCATCAGACGATATGCAATAAATTGGTTCCAATTTTCTTTATCAATGAAATTGTATTGTTTGGGTGGGTCTTGCAGTAGAGAACCATCCATCTTTCTATACATTTTCCTACGAGCGAAATATGACCTAAATGTTCTTAGACGCTCCCCACAATGCCTAAGAATCCATTTCTTCCTACTCTCTGAGACATTAAACACTTTCTGCAAAATAAGACATACAGATGCATACTGATGTTAATGTAATAAAATTAATAATATTTGAAATACAAAAATGATTACATAAAATAGCATATTTACCATGATTTCCTACCAAATATACTCCTTATGACCCTTTGGAACCTGCTTCTAATTATTATAGGAGATAGGAACACGGTTACTAGTCACAAGTGAAATGTAAGTAAAGAACATATCTGCATAATGGCCAATGGGAAGATTGTAAGTATTCCATCCTAACTCAACTAGTTCTCCTTTATTCCTCATGTATGTGATGATTCTCATAATCGTAGATCCTATTTTCCCTTCTTCATCACTATCATCCCTATCACTATTTTTATTGGCCATATCTCTACAAAAAATCAATAAAAATATTATGTTAGAATGTTATATTTTGAGCATAATGTACTATTATATTATCAATACGATAAATATCCTATCACGAAGGTCAAAAATTGCATTTGAAAAAACCAGCACACATGTCATATGGTACAATATTATTACCCTCATTACCTTCTTTTCCTTCTTTTTTCCCCCTTTTTTCGGATTAGTTTCATGATATGATATATATATTACTTCACGATGATCATCGCAGACATATATTTCCTCCTCGTTAATTTTATTGTTATTGTAATACAATAATTGAGTTACTTGCACAGTTGAGACACACTCTTTATTCCAATTGGAATCATTTTCATCATCACATTCATTGGCATTTATTTTCTTTGTAGATAGTACCACAGACCATCTATTATTAGCAAGATTAGTGACATAAAATACTTGTGTCTCTTGTGATGCTAAGATGAATGGGTCTTGTTTATGCCCTGCCTTATTGAGATCCGCTAATGTGAATCCATCTTTTTATCTAACCCCATAGCTATCATCAACCCATCTGTATCCAAATACAGAGACTTTAAATAGAGTGTAATCTAACTCCTATATATGTTCAATCACACCATAATAATTCATATCTGTATAAGTTGGATTCTTGACTTTCACACTAGCAACATGCATTGCCTCAGCCACTAAAGTTACCCCATTGTTTTACATTGTACTCTTCTCATCTTGTTCTTTTGTATAAAAAGTGTAACCATTGATCATATAACTAATATATGAAAAAACTTCATAACAAGGTTTCTGAGATAACCAATGCAAGGTTTTGGAAATTGAAGTTGGGGAATGTCTGATGAGTGGAATGATGCGATCTATTATCTAATCAATAAAGGAAAGATTAATTATTTTATAATCCATTTCTTAGTCTTTGATGGATTATCAATCCGTAGAGAAATCATACACTCTTCAATGTACGGTTGACTATCATCACTATTTTGCAATACATATAGATGTGCTTTATAGAATATAATAGGGTCTACACGCCCAAAGTGTTTGTCTCTAATACCCTATCCTTCGATTTTGCCTGCATGTCGAGACTTAAGAATACCAAGAGCTTCAGCATTTGACAAGTACATTGTGAAAAAACTCAATTGCTTCTTCCATAAGGTAACTCTCAACAATACATCCTTCTGGCCGATATCAATTTTTCACATAACATTTTATCAACTACATAAAACGTCCAAAGGGGTACATCCAATGCCTATGAACAAGTTCTAGCATCTTTCTCTCATAAACTAAATGAACAGTTAGATGTACCATAATGTCAAAGAATAAGGGTAGAAAATACATTTCAAGCTAGGAAAAATTAATCACAATCCCTTTTTGTAAGGCATTCAAACTACCAAGATGTATGACTTCATAGTGGATGGCGTTAAAGAACCAACAAAGCCTTGTAATAGTAATTCGAATACGCTTAGGCAAAATTCCACGTATAGCTATCGGCAATAAATGTTGCATCAAAATATGATAATCATGACACTTCATGTTAATTAATTTCAACTCTTTCATTGTCATGATCCTTCTGACATTTGAAAAATACCCTTCCGAAACCTTGACATTATAAAAGAATTCACAAAATAAAATTTTATCTTTTCTAGAAAGAGTATGACACACTAGTGGTAAATCTGTTCTTCTTCTGTTGTCTAGTGGTGCCAATTCCCATCTAATACCCATTTCTTCCATATCCATTTGAGCATTGACGCCATCTTTAGTATTGCATGGAACATTAAGTAATGTACCAACAAGGATGTCACATGTATTTTTCTCAATATGTATCACATCAAGGGCATCTCTCACGTATAGAGATTCCAATAAGGAAGGTTGAATAATAGTGACATCTTTATCCACACAACTGATGGAGGCTTATCTTTATTCTTCTTTCTAAACTTGACACTCAAATGTTTCATCTTTAGCCACACTTGTCGACCCGTCAACCGGATTGGTGTCTGCCCTTCTTCTCAAAAGCCATTAAATGCTTTTCTTTGCCTATGTTAATGATGATTCTTTGCTAAAAACCTACGATGCCCAAGGAACACAGTCTTCTAGCCATCTGTTAGCTAAACAATTAAAGTATTCTCCTCATATATCAGACATGTATAATGGCCTTTCACACTCTAACCTGACAAGTTGCCATACACTGGAAAATCATTTATAGTACTGGATAACATTGCTCTTAAAGTGAAATTTTCTTCACTATATGCATCCAATACTTCAATTCCCATGTCCCACAAGAACTTCAAATCATCAATCAAAGGTGCTAAATAAATATCAATATCATTTCTAGGTTGGTTTGGACCCAAAATGAGTAAAGACAGCATCATATACTTGCATTTCATATAGAGCCATAGAGGTAGATTGTATATAACCAAAATCACCAGCCATAAACTATAGGTGCCTTGATTCTGTGGATTCATTCCATCTGCACAAAGTGAAAGGTGCACATTTCTTGCTTCTTTACCGAATTTAGGGAACAAGCCATCAATCATCATCCATTGTGGAGAGTTAGATGGATGTTAAGAAGCTCATCATCTATATTCTCATTAGTATGCCATCTTAGGTTTTTAGCATCTTTAACATCATTAAAATATGTCTTAATCTTTGTATTATAGGAATATACCATAACACCATAGCAGACACCTTTTTCTTCTTGTATCATGGTGCTTTGCATTCAGGATTAGGATAATTATCCAAAGATACAATGTCATTGTGATATAAAATACAATTATTAGCGTATGCATATATCTTCTCATAACTCATGCCCATGGAGGATAGAATCTTCTTCACTTCATAAGTACGATTGAGTAGAACGTTGTTATTAGAAAGCATATCCTTTACAAGTGACAATAATTCCATGAAACTCTTGTCACTCAATCTATTACATGATTTTAAGTTTTACAACCTTAAAGTAACAGATAATCATGAAAATGTCTTAGAATCACTGTACAAAGGTTTCTCTGAGTCATTCGATAACTTCTCGAACATTTTTGGACAATCCTAAACACTTTCCTCAACCTTTTGAGTCATCTCCTCTAATGAATATCCCTAATAGTTATCAAATGATGATCCACTACAATCCCTTCTAACATCGTCATTATCATATTTAGAATCTATTTCTCCATGCCATATCTAACAAGTGTAACTTGTATCAATTCCATACACAAACAAATGATCTCTCAAATCATTAGGATTAACACAGTAAATATTAGCACACTTCAAACAAGGATAGACTATTCGACTAGAGTCATGATTGTGTTGAACCTTAAACTTGATGAAAAACTCCACTCCTTTGTTATATTCTCTACACAAACAATTTTCAAACAACCATTTCCAATCCAAAGTTTTTTAATATAGATATATCCCATGCAAAAGTAATTATTCAAAATTATTTTAATTATAAGTTCAATAATTCACAAATCACTTATTCTTAGAAAGAATTAATCTCAATGTATCATGTTATCCTGAATATATATATATAAGAATCATTCTTACACGTTTCCAAAAGTATATTAATACTCAATGAAACTACTCATACTTAGAAAGAGTTCATATATATATATATATATATATATATATATATATATATATCTATATATATATATATATACATACATATGTAGCAAAACATTGTATAATGGTTCAAATAACAAAAGATATGCATACTACGAGATTTAAACAATAATAGTACTATATACATCAAAACGTTACTACAACCCAAACACCTAAAAAACAAAAACTCATATCCCAAAAACTAAATCTCCCCGTAACCTCGTCGAGCCCGACTAAAAACTATAACTTTAAAAATCTACTTATCAAGATATATCATCTGATCTCCAACATCATCGCAAGAGAGTCTACTCATGGATACTCCAAGGTAACAAGGGTGGATACTCGGAGGCAAGCTATGATAAAACCTCCATTCATCATCAATGACCATCAACTCTCTCGATATCCTATCATACTCTCTAGCAAATACCTCACCATCCATAAAGCTGGGTGTGGTGTTGATGTGTGTACGGTTAGAGTTTTGGACTTGGATGGAGTTTATAGGGAGTATTCAATGAGGATGGAGTATGGAGGTTGATGATGGGGATTCGAAGGGGTTGATGAGGATTGAACAAGAGATAGAAGGATAAATTAATCTTTAAAATGCATAGAATTAAAGATTAAGGTTTCGAGAACAAAATCGTTCAAACAAATTTGGTTTTGTTTCGAGATGAATCCACACAGAATTCGGGTTTAAGCAATGCTTAAGGTTATTCTTCTTATTCAAGTTGTTTGTTTCTACTCGGTTTCCTATGGTTTATATAACCAAGGAATAGAGCATCTTCTCAAAAGATTACAAGCATATTCCCTCCCAAAAGCATTAATTCCCTTAAGACTAGCTAGTTAATAGTCAGTTACTAACTGACTAAAAGTAAATAACAATAACTAGTACTTAAAAATAAACGTTACGCTAGCTAACAAACGTTTACTAAAAGTAAATAACAATAACTAGTACTTAAAAATAAACGTTAGCCTAGCTAACAAACATTGACTAAAAGTAAATAACAATAACTAGTACTTAAAAATAAACATTACACTAGCTAACAAACGTTGCATGAAGCCATGCATACCCCATATTCATGCACCCACTCTGAGTAGCGTAAACGTCTTCCTCAATGTTATGTTCTGTGACTCGGCTCCCGCATCATTCTCCTCGGGTTGGTTTGAATTTGTCCTCAAATTTGAGTCATCATGCTAGGAGATGATGTCTATAATGTTGAACGTTCTCGATACTCCTCTGTAGGAGTCAGGTAGCTCTAGCTCGTAGGCACTCTCTCCAAATCTATGAAGGACCTTGAAGGGACCATCCGCTCGAGGCATGAGCTTGTTTTTCCTTAAGTTGGGAAACCTTTCCTTCCGAAGGTGTAGCCATACGAGGTCTCCTGGCTGGAAATCTTGTTGAGTTCGGTAATTGTCTACCTTGGTCTTATATCTCTCATTGAACTTTTTGATATTGACCGCAACATGTTGGTGTAGCTTCTGGAAGAATTCTACTCTTTCTTCTGCATCATAGTTCCGTATTTCCCCTTTCTTCAATGCTACCATGTTGATGGGAATATATGGGTTGACGCCATATACGATCTCAAAAGGGCTACACTTTGTGGTTGTAGAAGGACATCGATTGTAAGCAAATTCTGCATGGGCAAGCATAACATCCCAGTCCTTGGTACTTTTAATAACCAACCCTCTTAGTAGAGTTCCCAATGTTTGGTTTGTGACTTCTATTTTCCCATCGGTCTAGGGGTGGTGTGAAGTACTGAATAGAAGTTTTGTGCCCAGCGTGTGCCACAAATTCTTCCAAAAATAACTAAGGAACTTGACATCCCTATCCGATACTATTGTCCTCGGGACCCCATGTAGTTTCACAACCTCCTGAAAATACAGATCCGCAACATAGGTTGCATCATCGGTTTTATGACACGGTATAAAATGTGCCATCTTGGAGAACCAATCTATGACTACCATGATAGAATCTTTACTGCGTTGGGCTTGGGAAAACTCTAGTATAAAATCCATACTAACTCCTTCCCATGGTTGGGTAGGTACGGGCAGTGGCACATTGACTCCCTTGTAAAAGAAACTTTTGCTCTTCTGACACGTGGAACATCTGGTAACCGTGTTTAGGACTCACTTTTTCATCCTTGGCCAGTAGAAGTGTTTCAGTAGTAGTTCTAGAGTCTTGTTGATTGCAAAATGTCTGGCTATCCCCCCTTCACGTACCTCCGTGATGAGTAATTCCTGAACTAAAATTCTAGGGACACACAATTTTTTGTTCTTGAATAAGAACCCATCTTGAAGAGCATAGGCCCCATGAATCCCCTGTTTCTCACACTCCTCGACTATCACAGAGAAATCCTCATTCGTGGAGTACTTCCCTTTGAGCATCTCAAACCCTAGTAGCTTAGCTTCCATCACAGTGGGCACCATACTCCGTCTGGATAGGGTATCTGCTACCACATTCTCTTTTCCATCCACATGATGGGTAGAGAAGATAAAAGTCTGAAGTAAACTGGTCCACTTGGCATACCTCATGCTTATCTTCTTCTAGCCATGTTAATACTTCAAACTCTCATGATCGGAGTGAAGTATGAATGTTTTTGGTCTTAGATAGTGGCTCCATGTCCCCAAGCTTCTCATAAAAGCATAGAACTCCTTATCGTACATCAAGTAGTTGAGTCTAGCCCCATTTGACTTCTCACTAAATAATGCTACTGCCTCTTCTCCTGAGAAAGCACTCCCCCGATACCCACACTGCTTGCGTCATAAGTTACTTCAAACAACTTGTCGAAACATGGTAGGGTTAGCACCAGTGCATTGGAGAGCCTCTTCTTCAATTCTTCAAATGCCTTGGTTGCCCGGTCATCCCAGTGGAATTCCCCCTTTTACATTAGGTGTGTCATGGGTGATGCAATAATGGAGAAATCATTGATGAACCTCCGGTATAAGGACGCTAGTCTGTGAAAACTTCAAAATTCATGCACATTAGTAGGGTTGGCCATGTGTGGATTGATTCCACCTTAGTTACATATTTAACAAACTGGCCAAAAATCAAACTATCATCAAATCGTTCAAGCTACGCACAATAAAATCAAGTAGATATCAATATATATAACCTAGCTACCTATAAATAAACCCTAATAAATCTTATGTTATAATTATTATTACTATTATTAATATTATTATTATTATTATACATAATTATTCTTGTCTATTTAATTTTTCACTTTTATATTTTGTATAATAAACTCTAAACACTAACCCTAACCCTAACCCTAACCCTAATTAACCCTAATAAATTATAAAAAAAACTAACCCTAAACCTCATAAGATAATGATCATAAACCTAGCTACCTATAAATAAACCCTAATAAATTCTATATTATTATTGTTACAACACGTAGATGTAAAGCCAATAATGGCAAACGGGTGGTGGAGAGTTGGCGGTGCGATGGTTTCCCTTACTTGAGTGGAGCTTGATTGGTGGTGCACGGTGTGGTGGTGCGAGGGTTTGTAAGAGAAGGAGAGTAAGAGAGGGAAGGTGCAAAGAGTCTAAATTTTTTGGCACGAAACAGAACTAAATGAAATAAAAGGCAGATTTGGGGTTTTAATAATGGATCCTACAAGAACCCTTATTAAAACATCTTTTAATAATAGTTCTTTGGGTTTTAATAATGGATCCTGCAGAAACCATTATTAAAACATCATTTAATAATGGTTCTTCTAGGAACAGTTATTAAAACTATGAGAATTTTTACAATAGTTCTTGTATGAACCATTATTAAAACCTCTTTTAATAACGATTTTACTTAAACTGTTATTAAAACATCCATGTAATTTTTAATTTTTCCCTATTAATAATGGTTTTGAACTATAACTATTATCAAAACTATCCTGTGTATTAGTTTTCATGCATTTGACAACGGTTTCTGAACCACCATTATTAATGTCTCATTATTATTTCTTGTTTTTGTAGTAGTGAATGTATATGGTGCACACGAGTTCTCAAATAGGTGGTATTCCTAGAATCTCCTTAGGGAAACATTAGGAAACTCACAAACTATGGTTATCTACTCTAAGGGAATCTTAGTTGCCATGGTGTGTCAAACACTACACAGGTAAAGTAGATACCCTTTAAGAATGAGGTTGCTCATCGAGATTACCGACATGATCCTTGTAGAGGGATTAGGTTCACACTTCCGATATGAAACCCTAACACCCTTTGTCTCTCCTATAATAACATGTTTTTATGTGCATTTGATCAATGCTAGGTACTTCCCCCAACATATCCATCCAAATGCTCACATCAAAATCATGCAACTAGCATAATATAAGTCCCAATGGAAATTCTATTCCTCATACTAACAAATTCATTCCTTGATAGAACCTAGAACATGCAATCCTATCTCTAGAAGATAAAAAAAAAAGAAGTAGAAATATGAATGGAAGGACATAACACAACTCTAGCCATGAACACAGATGACAGAAAGAAGTGATGAACTAGAGTCAAAAAATACGCTTGCTGAAAAATTAGATACAGTAAGTATACCTATCACCACACCAGCAACGCATTCTGCCTCTTACTATCCCATCATGTTTAGGAATCCCCCTTACTTTACTCCTACACCACTACCCGATCTATGCTCTTACTAGAAAGGGTGAGGCCTTGAACCTCTAAGTTGATTAGCTCAACTAGTGGCATTGGATGGAGATAGAAAAACTCTCTAAGTTTACGGCTAAGGCTACTAGATAGATCGAATACTTAAAGCTCTAGAATTTCTCCCCTAGATGCTAACATTCCCAACTTGGCACTCATACGCCCTATGTCCCACCATGCCATATTCATGGCATGTAACCTTGTTACCTCTATAGTATACCCCCGAGTGATATGTTCTGCATTGCTTGTAGTGGTAGTGCCTCTCTTTAGCATGATCCCTAGACGAGCCTCCAACTTGGGGTACTGACCCTATGCTCCTACCATATATAAGCGGTAATATACCTCCCAAAAGGCCTTCTTCCTATCTCTAGGATTCTAGAGACCTTCAAACTTTCACTTACTCCTCGACTATGCACTTCAGGCTTTTATAACTTAGGATGCCATTAAAGCCTACTAGTACATCCCTACCATATTTAGCATATTAGCTCCCACAAAGATCTCTAGATATCTTATCCTTAGCTCGATCATGAAGTGGTGATGTTGTATCACTTTGTAGGCTTCCACTTCTGGGGAGAATTGACCAAGTCCATGAATCAAGTATAGTACTCATCAATGGACATGACCCTTGCTGAATGACATGAAATCATTATACTTCTTCATGTCGAGCTGATTTCGGTAGTAATAGGTACATAGCACCACTAGGAATAGGTCCCATCCCTTAGTTCTCTACCCCTATGTTAGACTCTCCTCCACCATGCATTTTCCCTTCCTCTCAAGTAATAAACCCCCACGTCAACCCTCCTATCTCTAGTGCAACCGTAGGTGGTGAAAGTCTTCTCCCTATCCCAAACCCATCTCTCTATGATCTCAAGGTTCTCCTAGCTCTCAAAAATTAGTGGGTAATGATGCCTGGCCTTCTCAAGCTAATCCTTTGGAACTTGTGCATCCACTAGCATCAATGGTAGTTGTGGACCTCAAATCTGGCCCTTCATGTATGCTCTGGGGGTGTCCATAAAGGCTTAAATGCACTCGTAGAGGCAATTAGGGCCATAAATTCCTAAATACAAGAAGTAATTAGAGGTAGAATTCAATCTATCGATTACTAGGAATTGCACAACAATTGTCAAAAAGGCTATATATGGCACATTCCCAACCCCACTATCAATCAGAGAAATTCTAGATATAATAACACTTAGACTTACTAGAAAATAAATGGAGAAAGATTATGAATCAAGGTTGATACCAACCTGTGGTGTTAGCTTCAAAATCGTTCAAAATGTATGTTTTTAAGGAAAGGCTCTTCTAAAACTTAGGGTATCGGCTAAATTATTCTCAAATGCACTAAATTTTTTTAAAGAAAAGCTATGATACCAACCTATAGTATCAGCTTAACAATTTTTAAAAGTGGAAAGTATATAATAAAAGCTCTAATACCAAAGAATGACACCTCCATTTTTCACTACCAAAAAATTTCATTTAAAATAATGCCATAGTTAAAATTCACTTTGAAAAAATAGGTTATTACCACCATAATTGAGGTAGACTAGATGTCTGTCACCAACTCCATATTAGATACAAGGCTTAAACCAACCAAAAAGTGTAAATTAGAGTGTGTAAACATAAGTTACATATACATTTGAAAGATTGTTTATAATAAAGGACCTCATCAATCCCAGACAGAATCAAAACAAAAATACAAATAGTTAAGAGTATAGAGCCACATTAAAAATGAAATTAGGGCGTGACCCCAAAACTTGGGTCCGCCATAGACCACAAAAGAACCTCTAGATGTCTACAGTCTCATGCCTTGAACCCAAGCTAAGGTAGGCCCACTACTAGCCATCCCCAAAAACATGTACATGGCCCTCTACTCGTGGGAATGAGTAGGTGACTAAGGAAATAGGCACATCAGTATGCTATATACTGAGTAAGATAAATTGCTTCCACAAAAAAATAAAATTACACTATGCAAAATCTATCATAACATGAATATCATATTTAACATGCATCATGCTAATGCCATGTACATAAAGGTAGAAATACATTAGAAAATACTATCATGCATAACTCAAACAAAGCATGATATATCATGTTTGCTTTCATATTATAAAAACCAGGTATTCACACATGTACTAAATAGATTAATCTAAGAAACCACTAAGGTTTTTTTTTAACTATTAAACCAATTAGATTATACCGTTTCTTTATCCATATGTTGAGGTAAGTCAACATCCAATCAAGCATTTCAATTATTAACCTATCAATCAATAAAGACATTATAAAAATGTACAAACTAGCTTTTATCCTTTTTAGTTATTCAAACCATTGTCACCATCAATATCCAATTATTTATCTGTCCATTTATTCATTAAATAGATTTTATAATCCATTTACTTATCATCTAGATTTTATTATTTGATTACTTATCATCTTGATTTTTATAATCAAGCGGTGGACTATGCACCACCCTATGGTCTCACATATCATTAAAGCCTATCCAAATAAGGAATATAATGTCCAAGCTGAAGCTAATCACCAAAGTGGATGTAAGTCTAGACTGAAGATAATTGTAATACCTTATCCCAAATCCTTCAAATTATATCTAAAATTATGTTGACATTAAAAAATTAGTTTTAGTTCTAAATTGGGTATGAAATTCTAATGAAAATGAAAATTTAAAGCATAGTGCTCAACTGGTCTACATAAGTTTTTAATTGGTGCACTGAGGAGTTAACATTCTTATCCTCGATAAACCAATCGACTGGTTTGCCAAAATCCATCAATTGGTTATCCAGTGATTTTATTTTTTTATTTCTCTCTAATATTTATGAAAAATCCTTATTATAATTGAGTTATGCTAATAAGAATATTTTAGTCCTCTACGATTATTTTCACATTATTTGGACTATTACATAATTTTATTTAGCTAAAATTTTCCCAAAAGGCACTTTTAAGGCAAGCTTTACGTTTTCTCTTCTCCCTCCCCTCTCCCTCTTTATTCTTGCATCTAAAGTTATGAGATTAACTTGGTGCACCATCTCCTAACTTACTAACCCACTTCTAAGCTTATTCCTAACTGTAATCAACCCCCACCACCCTATTAAGTCAGCCCTCGCTTTTTGGTTTCCTACACTCAAACTTACCTATCTCATCTCACTCTCTCCTATGAATTTTGACTTATCCTTCTTTCTATACCTTTTATTTCTAATCCATTCTCATTATTCATGTTTTTCTCTTACTCTTTTCTCCATTTTCTTTGTAGAAAATTTCCCTAAGTGTAGAACATCCCATCATTTTTTTCTTCTCCTATCTACTAAGAAAAAAATAGAGACTTTCTCTAATTTTTCTCCTTATTTATGCAAGAATTGTGCTCCTTTCTTTTCTTCTAATCTTGATTTTAGTTCTCTCATTGTTTCCTAAGCAAGGAAGAATTAAGTCTGAGAAAGGTTGAAGATTTCAAGCCTTACTTTAACACCCTATTTTTGAGGAAAAAGGTGGTGTTTTTTGTTCTTGTCCTTATTCTAACTTTTATTTAATTTTTATTAAAGGGTTAAAATATTATTTTGAATGGTTTTGACATTGATTCTCTTATGAATTAGGGTTTTTCTTCATATTTATCAAGTAAAAGCTTTTATGCAAGAGGAATTGCTTCAAGGAAACCATTCTTATCTATAACATAAATAAGGTTATATAGTGCATCGGGGTCCCATGTGTTTTATGAGTATGTGAGCATGATCTAATTTTTATTCTATAAATTGAGCATATGTTATAATTCTTCCTAATTTAGTAGAGTCGAATTTCTCTAATTTTACACATAAGTTGGCCATTTAAGTATAATTTGTTTAAGTTTGTACATTACCATGAGTGCATCATGTATTTTTATGTGGGTTTTCAGATACAAGCATGTTAGGATAAGGTGTGGTAAATTTCTGTGTTTGTGTTATAAGTTTGGGTAGTTTTTTTCCAAAATTAGTCGATAGGTTCCTTCAACCCCTCAACTAGATGTGAAAGCAGTCAAATGGTTTGGAGGTTTGGATTGATTGGTTACAAGATCAATTTATTAGTTTGACAAACTATTCAACTAGTCTTAATGAATAGTCAATCAGTTGGTCAAAACCATCAACTAGTGTCACTACAAATGGTTTGGTCTCTACTTAGACCCACCAATCGGTTGGGCTAAACAAGTCGACCAATTTGTCAAACCATTGACTAGTTTTGATACAGACAAAAATAGGTAAGTCTCTTATTTAACCCATCAACCAGTTGGATCAATGAGTGCTTTTATGAATAGTTGATCGATGAGGCCAACCAGTCAACTAGTTCTCTAGTATTGTAATACCCCCATATTTTTCTAAATGTTTTAAATGGAATTATGCCAATTTTTAGGTGTTTGATTCTAATTGAAGTTCTAATTTTGTTTGGGAAAAACTTTGATTTGAAATCATGTTGAAAAATGGAGTTTATTGAGTTTTGTAAGAAAATTATTCAACTGGTTCCATGAACTGATTGACTAGTTTATCATTTTAACAAATTAGGTTTTCTTAACTAAACTGATCAATTGGTTGGGGCAAACTGATTGAGTGGTTGTATAGAATTCTATTGATAAACCCAAACCCAATGACTAATTTTTTTAGTTGGTCATAATTTTTTAACACTATTTTTTAAAAAAACTCCTTATACTAAAATGGAACCTTATTAACCCATGCTAATTTGTCCCTAAGTAATTCCTAACCATTTTCATGATGTATTTAACCTAAAATATTGCCTTGAACTAATATAGAGGTCGAATAAGACAATTAGGTAGAGAGATTACCTCAAATTTTATCTTTTTCCTCCTCTTTCCTCTTCACAATTTTGAGATCAATGCTTTCATATCAACAATGACTCCAAGAAGTTAGAAGATTCCCTACACATTTTCCTTCCATTACTCCATACTAGTGTATGTTAATTCTAACCTAATTAACCTACATTCTCCTAAGACACTATATGAACTCTAGAGAATAGATCATCAAATCTTGGATAAAATCTATCCATTTTGCACAAATTCAAATGTTCAATTATAGGGTTTCATGTTGGCTCTTGAGCCATCATTTTCCTTCTATTGGTTGGCTATAAATAGCTCCATTCAACCCTCCTATGACACTTTCTTATAGCCACCAAATTCTCTAAGTCTAATATTCACCTTCCATCTTTCCATACTTGAAGCCTTACGAATTTATTTTCTTATACTCCTATGATCCTATCTCTATTTATTTCTTGTTTTAATTGTTAAGAAAGGAGGAGCAATATTATAGGAAAAAGTTTGAGTGGCTCAGTTGAGATCTTCCCTTTCTATGTCTTAAGTTTTTGATGTATTGTCCAAGTTTAAGAATTTGATTTTAAAGCTGATAATTCCCATAATTGGAATTCATAATTTTATGGGGATTTTTCCAACAACAAGTAAGTGATTCTTTCTTCTAAAATGTTTATTAAGTATTCCTACATGTTAAGAGTTACCTTTAGTTTAATTTTTCATGTTAGCATGAATGAATTCAGTTTATATAAGTGATTTAGATGATTAAATGGCATGTTTTGAGTAAAAAGTATGAATTTTTGTAAAAATAGGATATGATGATTCCATGTTAAGAAATGCATGTTAATCTAGTTGAAAATATGTTAGACTATGTTTATAAATGTTTTAATGTTGTTAATGATGCATTATACATAAGAATTTGCATAAAATTTAATGGTTTGGTGTTGTGTTTGGGAAAATTGATTGACTGGTTAGGTTAAAGAGATTAAGAGGTTCCTAGAATAGACACTTGGTTGACCTAACCCATCAATTGATAAGCCTGCAGAGACCTTAGTATTAGTCTCTACTTAAACCCGTTGAATGGTTTGGTAAAGCCGATTCACTAGTCTACGAAAAAATGACTGGTTTGCCCAAAATAATCGACTAGTTTAAGGAAAGCATGGTCTGGTGATTCAAACGGATCAACCAATCGACTTGTTAGTGCAACCGATCGACAGGTTTAACTAGTTTGCATGATTTGTTTCTTTTTGGTTTGGTTTTGTTTTGAGTCTATGTTTGGAACTATACCATGATTATTAATGGTATAAAATATAAATTGTGTGATAGGATACTGGCCTACTAAAATGATTAAAAAATGGATCATATATTATGGTGTACTCTATGAGAAATGTGAAGGCTAAATAGTTATTTTACTTATGATAGGTGATGATATTAAGAAAAGTGGAATGAAAATCAGCATGGACTTGAATTAAATAATATGATGGATATGAATATTGTTGGCTTAGGAAAGATGAAAACCCACATGGCTTGAAAAATAGGAAGAAAATGATTGATATGGATTAACATGGAAAATTCCCTTGCATGCTTTCCATGGGCCTTATCTAATCATTCATTCTTATGAGTTATGAATAACATACTAATCACGTAAAGTAAAATACAATCAAGCTAAGTATGGATCTAAATAACTTGATCCTTGATTATCTATTAGGGTTTAGTCTATCATTGGCTATTTTTGGTGCTTTCAGGCTTTACTCCAGGTGGGATCCATAGAGGTCCAAGTACCTTACCTACTCTAAATATTTATGACGTACTAAGAGGTATCATTGGTTTAGCACATGAATTATGTCCATATTGGTTGGCTTTATCCTAGACTTATGTCCATACTGGTGACTGGCTTTAGCATGGAATTTATGTCCCTTATTTGGATACGCTTCTATGGTATGTAAGACCATGGAGTGATGTACAGTCCATTGCTTAATGATAATAAAATATGGATAATAATTAATTTGTTGGTAAATTACAAATGATGAAAAAGAGAACTTTAACACCCTGAAATTTTACTTGGCCTAATCTCGTATCATTAATACCCTAATTTGATTATAATCTCAAAAACTATTATAATTAACCTTAATTAAATATCTTAAACCAAAAATTTGAATATTTTACTCGAATAATCAATATTTTCTAACCTAATCTTAAATCTACTAAAAAATTATCACTAATACAATCTATTTTAGCTAATCTAAAATCATCTAAACTAATCAAAAAACCTTTTCCCATTTTACTTTTCTTTCTTCTTTTCTTTTTCTTCCTTACTCCTTTCTCCCATCATCCTTGTTGTAACATTTGACTCGCCTTTATGCAACTTGCAACTTGCACCATCATTAACTCCCATCACATCTCTACAACCACCATCATCCATCATTAATCATCCCTCACCATAACTTATCCCCTACTACCCCGATTCTACCTACATGCTCACCCTATCTCCCTACAAACACTTCACCATCATCTCCACTTCCATCCCTCATACTCACTTACCACCAACCTTGAACCATTGGTCACATGTGTCTCCCTATTTTTCTATCACCGATAGTATGCCCGTCCACACACACACACACACATATACACACACATAAACACACAACACAGTATCCTTCTCTCTTATTTGTTTGTGCTATTACTTACCCAAACCTATCCAAAACACCCTACACTAGCTCCCTTTCCTCTCTTCTTTTTATCCCCTTTTCCTTTTTTTCTTCCTATGTAGTTGTGCCTTATTGTACACAATTGATCCATCTCCATCTCCATCACCATCACCAACACCATGCGGCGCCACACATAGCCTAGCACTAGTGGATCAAACTTCTAAGGTTTCCCCATCCTTCCCCATCACCATCGTCGGCCATCGACGCCAACCATTGCCCATTTTCCCTCTTCTTCCTCGTGATCATTCAATTTTTATAAAATATACTGTCGCGCAACACTCAAATTTATTATCACACACCCGTGCAACCCAGCATAGCTTATTCATGCACCTATGTAAGGCTTGTCGCACACTCATGTGCATCTATTTGAAATAAGTTTATTGAACAGTGATTGAGCATGGTCGTTCCACCTCAAGTATCCAAGGCATACACTATTCTAACTCTCAATCTAGTTGTGCACTACGTGTAGCATGCCCGTATAGCTACCCATTGTGGCCATACACCCCTATTTTTACCTTCAAACCTTATCCAAACACAACCAAATTTCAACATAGCTCCACCATACATTCCACCACACTTCCACAAAACTCAAGTTTCCATTTAACTTGGCTATTTCCATTTTTATGAACCTATATAATAACTTTTACCTTGATTATATTCTTCAAACCTAACCATGGATTATGTTAATTCTATTACAGGTGATATTCCTATGATCTCAGAGAGGGAGGTCTAAGATTTATGTGCTTAGAACTAGGTATCCTAGTTGTTAAGGATACTAATTGATGTTTTAGGGCTTTTTGTGGTATTCGATTGTATGGATATGTGTATTTTCATGATATAATCTCAATATGATTTAATGTATATTGTTGATGATATTTTTTGATAATATGGTACATATGTTTCAGAGAAAGTATGAACAGATAAGAGGTATAGATATGATTTCATTATTATAAGGATGTATTTATGAGAATGATATATTTTATGGCATGAACTATGGGCTAAATAATCTCTGGTAAGTGGACATAAGCATATATATGAAGTATGATGATAAATGGTGGATTTCAAAATAAATGTGTGTAGAAGGTACAAGATTTATATAATAAAGGCTATTAGTTATCCTTTAGGTTTGTTTGGTCATTATGGGATAATAAGGAAATTTTGATATTATAATGTTTCAGTTGGATTAAAATATGATAATGATATTGTGAGAAATGTTTTGGAAGTATTATTGTTTGTATCACAATCCTTAAGAAGAGATAATGATCTAATTAGGGTATAGTAACCTAAAATCATATTCTTACTAATGGATATGCAAAATCCCAATGGTTATCCAAAATTCTAGATATGTTATTAATGTTGGCCTTGTGAGGATATATATTGAATTTGGTAATCATATGTGTTTTATAGAAAGAATTATTACCACTTGTGCAATTTGGGGATTTTCGAAATTCTTTAAGTAGTATTTTGAGATAGGATTATTGCTTGTATATGTATGATGTGGGAGTTATATCATGAGTTATAGGTATGATAATAATGATGATATTTGAGAATGATATATTATATTTTTTAGCTGAATAATCAACATGAATGAATGATTCTAGGAGTGTGTAATTAGGGTTTGAGGAGATTAAGTATCTTCACCTATGTTATGTGCTTATATGCCTCAATGTGTTCAATGTCTATGAATCAATCATGAATAAGATACTAATCATTTAATATGAAAGAATACATGAGTAGGGCCAAGGTGATGTTTTCTATTATACATATATTCCCCCAGAGAAAATAGTGGCATGAGAGCATCTTCCCTTGAGATGATAATATTTTAAATATCCATTCCATCAAGATAATAGTGGTTCGGGAGAATTTTAATCCAAGAAGGAGTTTTAATCCATTCCACTAGATTAAGTGTTGGGGCCCTACTCATTGTAAATGAAAATATAACTGTATAATCTATAGATAAGACCTTAATGATTTAAAGTAAAAGAGTATATAAGTCAAGACCAAGGTGTTGTTTTTATATCCATTCCATAGGAGTTAATAGTCGTTAGGGAGAATTTTGCCCCAAAAAGGTGATGTTTTCAAATCTATTCCACCATTTATAATAGTAGGTCAGTTGTATTGTCCCTAAGAAGGTGCTCCAAACCATTCCACCAATTTAAGAATAGTTGGGTTCTTGTACTCAACATATATAAAAGAATAAAAATGGTTATATCTAATAAATAGACTTGGATCATTATCTATCTTATGAGATATTTTATCTATTTGAATGTGTATTTATCACCTGTTATGAATGCATGCGTTATTTGTACCCCTAATTTGTTAGTATTGTTCCCTTTCTAGGTGCATATCATACTAACCACCCTTTTGTAGGTGATAATCATTCCCACAAACAGAATATCCTCAAGAAGACTATGTTGCATATGATGCACTATATAAGGAGTAGTGATCCAGTATCTATACTAAGCATTTGGATAAAGAGTAATGTTGTTTGGTAGATGTATTTGTAGAGATACCTTTTTAGACTCTTGATTCATGGTATCCCTTACTTTGTATTTTGATTTTGTAATTTGAAGTTAAACTCCAAACTCATATTGTATTATAAATGTTTCTTTTTATTCTAATTTTCATGTTCAATATGAATGGATTTAGCTTTGTGATTGATGTAAGGACAGTGAGACAAACCAGACTTATATCAATTACAAGGGTAACTCCCAATATTTTACATATATATTGCCACTATGAAACAAAAATTTTAGTATTAAAATTTGTGGCGTTACATGAATGGTTAATACTTTGTTAAAAATGGAAGTAATGGTAAGATTGAAAAAAAAAGGAATAAAAGTTGGTTTATACACTTGGCTAATGGTCAAAATGACTAATTGTTTTTGAAACATATTATTGATTGGATGACTCATCTACCTCATAAATGGATAAGTAAACGACATAACCTAAAGAATTGGTGTAACACCCCAAAACTTTTCTTAGCCTAATCCCACGTTATTAATGCCCTAACTTGATCCAAATCTCTAGAAATCTTATTTTAAGCCTTAACCCAAATTTTTCATTCAAAAACTTTAACCAAGTATAAAACCTTAACTCGGCTAAATAAAAATTTGTAAATCAAAAATAAAACCCACTAAAATTTCCATTGAGCCTAATTACTTTTGGCTAACCCTTTCTCTTTTCCTTTTTCTATCTCTTTTTATTCTCTTTCTTCTCCTTTGTCTTATCTATCCAAGCCGCAACAATTGAAATTGCACAACTTTCACATACAACTTGCCTTACCCTTGCCACTTACACCATCATCTCTTGTAGAAATCCATCACCCATCACCTTACATCCTTTCTTCTTTTCCTTATTCTATTTTTTCTCCTCTTATCCCAGTTGATATGTACCTTTTGCACACCCTACACCCTTCCATTCTTCTTTTCTTCCTTCCTCTTATCCTTATGCAACCTACACACACAACCATCCCTATCACCTACCATTGTTCCAAACACTCAACTACCTTTTCCCTGCAACACCCTACCATTCCTCATGCTCATCACATGCCTCCCTCTTTTGTCTCTTTTCCTTTTCTGCAATTCACTCCACACATGAACACATGCCATATATATATCCTTCTTTCTCTTTTTTTAGCCTCCACTCTATCATTTTTGTGCCAAAAAACCACCACCCGAGCTCCCTCCTCCTTCTCCTTTCTTCCTTCTCTTTTCATATTCTTCTTCTTCCTTCTTTCCCATATTTTTAGCCTGTGCACCACCCATTCCACCACCTCAGCCACCACTTGCAGCCCTTTGGTCGATGGACTGACCACCAAGTCACCCCACCCTTTTCCTACACCGTTGTCGGTCATCACCACCAACTACCTCCTTTTTCCCTTCTTCTTTATCTAGTTCATATGATTTTAAAAAAGTGCACGGCATCAACTATAGATGTGCAACACTAAAATTTCCTATCACACACCCTTACAACACAACATAGCTTACCCATTCAACATCGCACGCCCATACACAGGCCAAACACACTCTCATGCACATCTATTCAATTTATGACCTATTTACCATACCAAAACTATGCCACTTTACATTGCCTAGCTATGTATGATTGTTCCTCTCTACCTGGGTGTGTGCATTACCAACAACACAACTATGCAGCCCTATTTTTTTTCAATGTACCCGTATTTTAACCCCTAAAAATTGCCTAAACACCACTAAATATTTACCATAGCTCCATCACACAATATCCATACATCTTAAGCTTCCATTTGACTATGATTATTTTTATTTTTACCCTCTTTACATTAATTTTTCCTTCGGTTACACTTTTTGAGCCTAACCATAATTTTTTTTTTCATAGGTGGTATTTAAGTAGCCTCAGAGCAGGAAATCTATAATTTGCATGCTTAGAGCCTAGTGTCGTAGTTGGTAAGGATACTATTTCATGTTTATGATTTTTGTGTTATTACTTGTATGGTTATTTGTGCTTCATGATATTGTTGATACATCCTTCAATATATGTTTCTTATGATAATCTGTGACAATATTGTGATATTAAGGATATTATATTATTAAAAGGAAGTATGAAAAGGTGAGAGGTACCATTAATATTTTTTTTTGATAATGTCATATTCATGGAAAGATATCTTATGGTAAAAAATATGGGCTAAATGAAGTTTGATAAGTGGACATGATAATTTTCATGAGGTATGATGAGTAGTTGTGGACTTAGAAAAAATATGCATGGAATGGTACAAGAATTAATAAAATAAGGGTTATTACATTCTTAAGGGTATTTTAGACATTATGGATAATAAGGCAATTTTAGTATTTTATATGCTAGGTGGATTTAAATATGATAGTGATATCATGATGAATTCTTAGAAGTATTATTGTTGTTTTGGTATCCTTAAATGAATTAATGGTTAATTTGGGGCAGAACCTCTTATAATGATAATATTATTATTCCATGTGTAAATTCAGAAGTTATTTGTATTCTTAATAAATTGTAAATGCTTTACATTATAAGGCTATCTATTAAAATTGGTAATCCTATAAATTTCATAGGAGGTATTATGATAAATTTGTGGAATTAGGATTTTGAAGATTTCTATGACTAATATATTGGGATAGGATTATTAATGTATGTGTATGGAAACTATATCATGTATTATAGGTAAAATAATAGTGATTATATTTGAGAGTGACTTATTGTAAGATAAATGAAAAATCAATACAGGAGAATGACTGCTAAAAGAAGTGAAATTAGGGTTTGAAATGGGCTTAAAGACTTAGACCTATGCTATATGTATATTTGTTTTGATGTGTTTGTTACCTGAGAATTAACCTTGAAAAAGAGACTAATCACTAAAAGTGAAAGAGCATGTGAGTGGGGCCAAGGTGAAATGTGTGTGTGTGTGTGTATTCTCATTCTACTAAGGAGAATAGTGGCTCGAAAGCGTTCTGTCCCATGAAGGTGATGTTTTTAATCTTCATTCTACCTGAAAGGATAGTAGAGAAATGCCCCAAAAATATTTATTTTAAGAAATATAATTAAATAATGATTTATTAGAGAATTAATTTAATTATTTATTTTTATTCAAAATGGGAAGAATTTATTTAGGGTAAATTAATAAGGAATTTATAAATATTTTTATAAGGGAAATTTTGGGCATTTTGCTAATTAAAAAGGAAATTAGGAAAAATCTTTAAAAATAATAAATTAGCCAAAAAAAGGAAACTTAATATTATTTTATTTAAATATTTTTATTTAAATACCAAAAATATTCTAATTAATTTAATTAATCCTTACTTTTCCCTTTTCCTTTTTTCCTTTTTCTTTTTCCTTCTTCCTTTTTCTTTCTTTTCTTTCTTTTTCTTTTCTTTTCTTTCTTTTTCCTTCTTCTTGTTGATTAGGCATGTCACAGCCCAATCCCTCCTTTTTCTTTCCTCTCTTTCGCAGCCTATCACCTGTTCTTTTCTTTCCTTCCTTCGGTAGCCAAAATGCTACATTTTGCGTCTTTTCCCCCTAGAATGTCGTGTTCCATTTATAATCTTTATAACCATTGCTGAATAGCCGGTTCTCCCTTCTTTTTCTTTTCTTTCTTTTTTCCCCCAGCCACCACATTCACCTCTTTATTCCGCCTTACTATCCTGCGCACCACCATAACTTCAAACGACATTTCCTCCACCATCAGCCAACTATGCTCCCATCTCTGCCTACCTAAGTCTTCCCTACACCACCCTCTAACTAACCGAGCCACCCATCTCCCTCGATTCTTCTTACATGAGTCACCATATCCGTGTGAAGTTTCTTGCCCATCAAGCCAAATTTTTACACCCACAACCCCTTGCGCCACCGTCCACCACCACATCCACTACTATCACTGCCTCCTACACCACCCAAAAGCTGCTACTAATCTTCCTCCACCTAGCCATACCCTTCTTTTCTCCTTTCTCCTTCTCCCCCCTCTCTTTCTTCTTCTCTTCATTTCACTTGCCACCTCTACAGCTATGCGCTGCTGCCACTTGTCGCGCCACCACCCTCACTTTACTCCTCTCAGCTTAGGCTACCACCAACACCTCAACCTCCAACCTCATTCTCCACCTCTTCTTCTCAAACCTCGACTTTTTCCTTTTTTAACCTCTTTTCTGGCCACTACTGCCGCCGCCATGCACCACTGCCCGTGCCACCTATCTCCATCGACCTAAGGTGAAACTCTAGACCCTCTCTACCCTTCTCCCCTATTTATTTAATTTTATTCTATTTTATTTCAATTTTTAGCATTTATTCGATTAATATTATTGTTATTATTATTATTGTTATTATTATTATTATTATTATTATTATTATTATTATTATTATTATTTAATGGTACCTACATTATTTGGAGGGAGGGTCAAAAATCCTACCTTGTATTATCTAGGCTTAAGTTATTATTATTATTATTTTCATAATTCAAGTATTGTTATTAGTATTATTTTTATTAATAATGTTTTAATTATATTTTTAGTATTAGTGGAGGGTAGAAGCCCTTATATCACCATCTGTTTTGAATAATATTAACATTATTATTAGCACTTTTAGTACTATTTTGTGTAATTATTATTAGTATAATAGTATTTTATTTAAAAACCTATTCTTGGGATAAGTTAGTAAATAATAGTATTTTTAGGAGGGAACCTAATTCTAGTTTTTCCCTCATAATAGGTGAGACCGTTCAAAGCCATAAAGAGGTATAGGAACGTGCTCCAAGACCGGTGATTTTTTTAGGTAAGGAAGTACTAAGGATGTTTGTGTATTATGTGTTTTATATGCCATGCATTCCATATGATATGAAATTATAATGTATTTTATGTGTAATTGTGTAACTATCATATATACAGCTTGATATGGAGTTGAGGTGAAATCGTGCATTAAATTGTGGCATGTGTATTATGTGTATGGGTTGTATTATTATTATGGTACGGTGTGGCCCATAAGACATGCATGATAGGTTTTGTAAAATTATGATGGGGAGTGTAAGGATGTGGAGTTAGGGTTTGCATGGTGTTATAGTTTGCATGGAATTATGGTTTGCATGGTATTAGGGTTTGCATGGTATTAGGGTTTGCATGGAATTATGGTTTGCATGGTGTAAGGGTTTTCATGGAAGTAGAGTTTGCATGGAATTAGGGTTTACGTGGAGCTAGGGTTTACATGGAAGTAGGGTTTGCATGAGAGTTATGATTTGCATGGAGATAGGGTTGCATAGGTGTTAGGGTATGATATGGTTAACTTTAGTGGTTGTGGTTAACTAGGATTGGAGTGGTTAACTAGAGTTGGAGGATAAGAATAGTAGAAGTCAGTCATGCATGTCTGGGTGAAAGCTTCTAAATAACATACTTAAAATGTTAATCATGTAAACTAGAAGACATTGAGTAGGGCCCAAACCGATCACAGCATAATAGTGGCCAAGTATTGCGGTATCCTAAAGACCGATCTATAGGCGTATAATATTTTTAGGGTATTTTACCCTAGGCGACCACTCCACCGGCTATAATAGTGGGGTATCCCGAGCCCAATAAACCAAACCCTACAATTTGCTAAGACGTAAAAGACACTAATACTTATAGTGGAACATCGTACGAAAAGGGGTGAAACCGATCCACTAGCATAGAATAGTGGTAATGTATGTTACCTTAGTAACCAATCCACCAACTAAAATTGTGGACAGGCACCAAAGTACCCTGGAGATCAATCCACCGGCTATAATAGTCGGATTCCCATACTCGTGTGGAATTCATAAAGAATATGGTATGAATCAACTTTCAATAAGAGATTATTTAAATAATTAATCTAGATTATTTGGGCCTTTATCTGTGGGCTTGACTATTTATAAGTTGTATAATACTTTGCATGACTTTATATATATTATATGTGTGGGTTTGAATGTGTAAGTCAAATATTATCCTGCATGATTTTATGTGTTTGTGTGTTGGCCTTAGTGCTCGATTACCTTTCTCAGTATATAGCATATTAATCACCCTTTTCATGGGTGCTACTCATTCCCATGAGCAAAAGGCCCATCTGACATGTTGCAGGTAGGTGATGCCATTGATGTCTATAAGACATCAGGTGGGGCTGAGTGATGATTTGGGCTAGATCGGGACCTAGAGTGGTGTGGCCATTTTTCCATTTATAAGATGATTATTCCCATTCTCTTTTAACTATGTTTGAAACTCTAGATATAATTTTAATATTGTAGCCATTTTTCTTCTCTAAATAGCTATCTCTCGTATTTTAGATTATATAAAACTCATGCGTACTCTGATTATTGATTCATGATCTGTAATTTATGTATTAATGTGTGATGATGACAATGTTTTTCTTAGTTTTAGCACTTGGTACTGGAACGGTAGGAGTGAACCGGTCTGATACTAATTGTGGCGGTAGCATCCCCATAATTTATGGGTTTTAAATTTAAAGGTCTTGTTTTAAATATGTGTGTGTGTGTGTGTGTGTGTGTGTAAATTTTGGAGTGTTACAAGTTCGTATCAGAGCGGTTGGTCTAGTTGACCACACTCATTTTCAAAAACAAATTTGATTTATGAAGTCATTGTTGAATTTTGAAAAGGAATTCCTTTCCC
Source organism: Tamarix austromongolica (assembly GCA_039764185.1). Lineage (NCBI taxonomy): Eukaryota > Viridiplantae > Streptophyta > Magnoliopsida > Caryophyllales > Tamaricaceae > Tamarix > Tamarix austromongolica. The sequence goes on along the minus strand of CM077811.1, from coordinate 86,761,556 downwards.
TCTCTAACTAAAAATCATCTGTTTTAAATTTTGGAGCCCGACCACGGTGAGGAGTAGAAGGGTAGTTTAGGGTTTTCCCCAAGATGGGGGAAACTTGCTAATATATTTTCGAACTAGTGGGTTCATTTCTAAAATTTTTCTTTTTGTGCAACTAAATGGAACCTAATGGAAGAATTAATCAATTGGAGGAGGCCTTCACCGCCTTCTTAGAGTTCACCCAGAGGTCTCAAGGCACTAGAGAAGACTGGATTTGGAGGGTCACCAGACATCACCCTCCGACACACTCCGGTGAGGAAGACCTAGTGATTCTAGAGGGGTGGATCGGAGACTTGGATCACACCGTTGAGGTTGTGGACTGCCCACCAAACCGACGGCCCAACGTCGCATGTTTCTTCCTCTGGGGCTTAGTAGACGCCTAGTGGTTGGAGTACTGGGCCCAAGATGGTCCTCTGGCTACATGGGAGGCATTCAAGGCCAACATTTGCACACGATTCTATCCCAAGAGCCTAAGGAGGGACAAGATCTAGGAATTCATGCAGCTGACACAAGGGGTGATGACAATTTGCTAATATCACTCCCCTTTTACAAAGCTGCTTCGGTTTGCTCCAAGAATCGCCGCCAACGAGTCCACAGTGGTTTTCCAAGTTGAGTAGGGACTAAATTTCAACATTCGTTGTATGATGGGTGTAGTACCTTTCACAGATATAGCATCCTTATATGAGCGTGCTCGCATAGACAACATATTGGTCCATGAGCAGGTCACCATCCATGGGAAGAGGAAGCCCAAGGGTTAGAGTTCCGAGAGCAAGACCCAGCCTAGGATCGAAGAGTCCAGGAAGACACCACCGAGAGATCACAACAAAAGCCAAGGGCTCCCAAGAGGATCAGTTTGCAGGAGGTGTAGCCAGAATCATCCTGGTAGAGACTACAACAGTAGGTTGGTAACTTGCCAGAACTATGGGAAGTTGGGGAACAGGGTGATAGAGTATTGGAAAACCCCTCGATTTCAGCAAAACCAAGCTCGACCATCACAGCACGGGGGAGCCTTAATATCTCAACAGCAGGCATACCAAAATTCCTCCCGGCAGTACTATTAGCGCACATCTACTCCATCTGGTGCACCCATTCAAGAGATAGGGGAGACCTCAGGGATCCAGGCCTTATCCTCATAAGGGAGGCCATCTAGGAGGACACCTGAACGTCATCAGTCGGGCAAAGGCAGACCGTCAGCTAGATGTTGTTACGGGTATGTTCACTATTTATTACTTACCAGCATATGTTCTATTTGATTTGGGTGCCACGTTATCTTTCATATCATCTGCATTTTTTGCTAAGGCTAGATTGTTACCATCTGCTAGAGTAGCGCTATCTATTATGCTTTTGTCGGGTGACAAGATGGAGTGTAGTTGGATGTTTCCCGACTTGGCCTTAGACATAGGCAGGGTAAACTTTCTAGTGGATCTGATTGGGATGGACTTGAAAAAGTTTGACGTGATTTTGAGTATGGATATGTTAGGGAGGTACAAGGAAGTCATTGATTGTGCCTAGGAACAAGTAATCTTGTGAGGCCCTAACGGAACTGGGGTTTCATACAAGAAGATTCAGCCTAGGCCGACCACTAAAATAGTATCAACGGTTACCTTTCACGCTTTGATCCAGAATGGGCACCCTCTATATTTATGCAGTGTGCAGGAGCTAAATAGGGATTTAGCAGCATTAGATAGTATTCCAGTAGTTAAAGAATTTCCAGACGTGTTTCCAGAAGAAATACAAGGTATACCTCTAGTTTGAGAAATTGACTTCAAGATCGAGTTAGTGTCGAGAGTTCAGCCTATCTCTAAGGCACCCAACAAAATGGAATCGGTTTAATTGAAAAAGTTAAAGGCCCAATTAGAAGAGTTATTGGAAAATAGGTATATCCGGCCGAGCGTATCCGCGTGAAGAGCACAGATATTGTTTGTCAAAAGACAGATGGTAGTCTCCGTCTCTATATTGACTACCAGGTGTTGAACCAGCTAACGGTAAAGAACCGATACCCACTCCCAAGGATCAATGATTTATTTGATCATCTAAAGGGTGCTAAAGTATTTTCCAAGATCGATCTGATATCTGGGTACCACCAGTTGAGGATTATTGATGCTGATATTATGAAGGCTGCATTCTAGACCCAGTATGGACATTATGAATCTACGGTGATGCCTTTCGGAGTTACAAATGCCCTATAGTGTTCATGGATTTGATGAAGAGAATATTCAGACCTTTCCTCAATCAGTTTGTTGTGGTACTCATTAATGACTTCTTAGTATATTCTCAAGGAGATGAGGAACATGAACAACACTTGCGCACCATTCTGAATGTTTTGAGGGAACATCGCTTGTATGCAAAGTTGTCGAAGTGCGGGTTTTGGCTCCAGGAAGTAGCCTTCCTTGGTCAAATTGTATCGCCTAAGGGAGTAGCTGTGGACCCAGCTATGATTGTGGCCATCACAGAGTGGAAGCCCCCTACAAGTATTTCAGAGATTCAGAGTTTTTTGGGTTTGGCTAGATACTACAAGCGATTTGTGTAGAATTTTTCCACGATTTCCAAACCATTGACTAATCTTTTAAAGAAGACAAGAAAGTTCCAGTGGGATGAGGCTTGTGAAGAGGCTTTTTGAGAGCTAAAGAAACAGTTGACCACTGCACTAGTGTTGACTTTACCTGAATGGAACGAGGAGTTTGAAGTTTATGGTGATGCATCCAAGCATAGGTTGGGATGCGTGTTGATGCAGAAGGGTAAGGCGGTAGCTTATGCTTCACGATAGCTAAAGAAACATAAACAGAATTATCCCAGGCATGATCTAGAGTTAGCTGCTATTGTTTTTTCCTTGAAGATTTGGGGACATTATCTGTATAGGGCAAAGTGTAAATTTTTTACAGATCACAAGAGTCTGAAGTATATTTTCACACAGAAAGAACTCACCTTGAGGCAGAGAAGGTAGTTGGAGCTTGTGAAGGACTATGATATTTATTTGAACTACCATGAGGATAAGGCCAATGTGGTTGCAGATGCCCTGAGTAAGAAGACTTCACATTCTATGTTGTGTTATATGGTTGTTGATCGAACAATAAGGGAATTTTTAGACTTGGAGATCAAGATGATTCAGTAGGGAGAACTTGAAGCCCGTATGAATTCCCTGACACTCACTCTTACTATATTCAAAGAGATCCGAGCCGGCCAGGTTAGAGATGTTAAGCTAGAGAGAATCCGACAGAAGATGCAGAAAGGACAAGCAAAGGGATTCAGAATCCACGAGGATGGAAGCATTCGATTCAGAGGTCATTGGTGTGTACCCTAGAGTTGTCTGGAGCTTAATCATCGTATTATAGAGGAAGGAAATTAGAGTCCCTACTCGGTTCATCTAGGAGGATCTAAGTTATATAAGGACCTCAAAAAGGTGTATTGGTGGCCACGTATAAAGAGGGAGGTGGCAAAGTTTGTGTCCTGGTGTCTTGTGTGTCAGAAGGTCAAGATTGAGCATCGAAGACCAGTGGGGTTACTTCAGTCTTTGGAGGTGTCGAGGTGGAAATAGGACTCCATTTCTATGGACTTTGTTAGTTATTTACCAAGGACCCGAAGCGGCTATGATACTATTTGGATTATTATTAACAGATTAACCAAGTCAGTCATGTTTAACCCTATAAAGTCCACGTGGAGTATGGAACAATTAGCGAATGCTTATATGAAGTTCAAGGTTAGGCGTCATGGAGTTACGGAGGATATTGTTTCAATTACGGATTCGAGTTTCCTCTCTCACTTATGGGGAAAGTTGCAGGAGGTTTTAGGGACTAAGTTGAAGATGAGCACTGCTTTTCACTATGCCACAGAGAGACAGACAAAACGGATGTTTCGGACTTTTGAGGATATGTTGAGAGCCTGCGTGCTAGATTTTCAAGGATTTTGGGAATAGCACCTTCATTTGATAGAGTTTTCATACAATAACAGCTATCATGCCAGTATTGGGATGGATCCCTTTGAAGCATTGTATGGACAGAAGTATAGGACTCCTTTGTGTTGGAGCGACATTAGTGAGACGATCGTTTTGGGACCAGAAATGATCAAAGATATAACCCGTCAGGTCGGACAGATCTAGGATTGAATAAGAGCATCTCAAAGCCGACAAAATAGTTATGCTGATCCGAGGTGTAAGGATGGAGATTTTGAGCCAGGAGACAAGGTGTTGCTGAGGGTTTCGCCTATTAAAGGGGTGCGAAGGTTCTGTAGGAAAGGTAAGTTGAGTCCTAGGTATATTGGTCCCTATGAGATATTAGAGTGAGTGGGTGAAGTTCCTAACTAATTGGCTCTTCCTCCAGAATTGACATGAGTGCATAACGTGTTCCATATTTCCTAGATATGGAAGTATGTTGTTGATCCATCGCATGTAATCCAACCAAATGAGATTGAATTGAATGATTCATTAACCTATGAGGAGAGACTGGTGCGGATTCTCAACACTAAGCTATGGAAGACTCGTATGAGTGTGGTCCTCTTGTTAAGATCTTATGGAGTTGACACAGAACCGAAGAAGCTACGTGGGAGACCAAGAAAGATATGCGAGAAGCATATCTGGAACTTTTTGTCCCAGGTTAGATTATTCTTATCAAGTTTGTCCTTTAGGGGGTAGATGATTTAAGTATAATTGTTAATGTATTATTTCTATATGCTTATAATGTCCTAGCCTTAACCCTAGGGAACTACATGAGACTTCGAGGACAAAGTCTATTTTTAACGGGGTAGTAATGAAATGCCCCAAAAATATTTATTTAACAAATATAATTAAATAAGGATTTATTAAGGAATTAATTTAATTAATTATTTTTATTTGAAATGGAAGCATTTATTTTGGACAAATTAATAAGGAATTTACAAATATTTTTATAAGGGAAAATTTATGCATTTTACTAATTAAAAAGGAATTTAGGAAAAGTCTTTTAAAAACCCTAAATTAGCGTAAAAAGAAATTTTATATTATCTTATTTAACTAGTTTTATTTTAAATACCCAAAATATTCTAATTAATTTAATTGATCCCAACCTACTTAAATTTTTATTTTCCCTTTTCCCTTTTTTCCTTTTTCTTTCTTTTCTTTCTTTTTCTTTACTTTTCTTTCTTTTTCCTTCTTCCTGCCGATTGGGTCGGTCGCAGCCCAATCCCTCCTTTTTCTTTCCTCTCTTCCATGGCACATCGCCCATTCTTTTCTTTCCTCTCTTCAGCAGCCGAAACATTGCGTTTTGCATCTTTTCCCCCTGGAACGCCGTATTTCATTTAAAATCTTTATAACCATTACCGATCGGCCGGTTCTCCCTTCTTTTTCTTTTCTTTAGTTTTTCCCCCAGCCACCTGGTTCACCTCCTTCTTCCTCCTTCCTCCTCCATTTTGAATAATATTAACATTATTATTAGCATTTTCGGTATTATTTTGCGTAGGTATTATTATTGTTATAGTATTTTATTTAAAAATCTAATCTTGGGATAAGTAAGTAAATAATAGTATTTTTATGAGGGAACCTAATTCTAGTTTTTCCCTCAAAATAGGTGAGACCAGTCAAAGCCTTGAAGAGGTATAGGAGCATACTCCAATACCAGATATATTTTTAGGCAAGGGAGTACTAAGGTTGTTTGTGTATTATGTGTTTTATATGCCATGCATGCCATGTGATATGGAGTTATAATGTATTTTATGTGTAATTGTGTAACTATCATATATGCAGCTTGATATGGAGTTCAGGTGAGATTGTGCATTAAATTTTGGCATGTGTAGTATGTTTATGGGTTGTATTATTATTATGGTATGGTGTGGCCCATAAGACCTGCATGATAGGTTTTGTAAAATTATGATGGGGAGTGTAATAATGTGGAGTTAGGGTTTGCATGGTGTTATGGTTTTCATGGAATTATGGTTTACATGGTGTTAGGGTTTTTATGGAATTATGGTTTGCATGGTGTAAAGGTTTTCACAGAAGTAGGGTTTACGTGGAGCTAGGGCTTTCATAGAAGTAGGATTTGCATGGAGTTAGGGTTTGCATGGGAGTTGTGATTTACATGGAGATAGGGTTTGTATGGGTGTTAGGGTATGCTATTATGAACTTTGGTGGTGGTGGTTAACTAGGATTGGAGTGGTTAACTAGAGTTAGAGGATAAGAATAGTAGAATTCAGTCATGCATGTCTGGGTGAAAGCTTCTAGATGAGATACTTAAAACGTATATCATGTAAATTAGAAGAGATTGAATCGGGCCTCGACCAGTCCATTGGCATAATAGTGGCAAGTTACTATGGTATCCTAGAGACCGATCAACAAGCATAGATTAGTGGTAGGGTATGTCACCCTAGTGACCCATCCACCGGCTAAAATAGTGGTCAGGCACTAGAGTGCCTTAGAGATCGATCCACCATCTAAATTAGTGGAGTTCCCGTACTCATGTGGACTTGATAAAGAATATAGTATGAATCGACTTTAGATAAGAGATTAATTAAATAATTAATATGGGTTATTTAGGCATTTATGTGTGGGCTTAATCATTTATAAGCTGTATAATACTCTGCATGACTTTATATATATTATATGTGTGGGTTTGAATGTTTAAGTCAAATATTATCCTACATGATTTTATATATTTGTGTGTTGGCCTTAGTGCTCATTTATCTTACTCAGTAGGTAGCGTACTGATCAACCTTTTCATGAGTGCTACTCATTCCCACAACCAAAAGGCCCATCTGACGTGTTGCAGGTAGGTGATGCCTTCTTTGGTGCCATTGATGTCTATGGGACATCAGGTGGGGTCGAGTGATGATTTGGGCTAGATCAGTTCCTTGAGTGGCATGGTAGTTTTCCATTTATGAGATTATTATTCTCATTCTCTTTTAACTATATTTGAAACTCCAGAAACAATTTTAATATTGTAGCCATTTTTCTTCTCTGAAGAGCTATCTTTCATATTTCAGATTATGTAAAACTCATGCGTACTTTGATTATTGATTTGTGAACTTTAATTTATATATTAATGTGTGATGATGACAATGTTTTTCTTAGCCTTAGCATATGGTGCTAGAACTATAGGAGTGAACCGATCTGGTACTAAGTGTTGCGGTAGCATCCCAGAATTTATGGGTTTTAAATTTAATGTCTTTTTTAAATATATATATATATATATATATATATATATATGTAAACTTTAGGGTGTCACAAGTAGCTGAGGAGCATTTTGTCCCGAGAAGGTATTTTAGTCCATTCCATCAGATTAAGAATAGTAGGGGCCCTACTCATTGTGAAATGAAAATATAATAAAATATCCTATGTAAAAGACACTAATGAATTAAAATAGAAAAGTGTGTGAGTCAAAACTAAGGTGTTATATATGTCCCGTTCTACTAGGGAGAATAGTAGCTCAAGAGCGTTCTTTCCCGAGAAGGTGATTTTTTCATATCCATTCCATTGGATGATAATAGCGGCTCAGGGTGTGTTGTCCCTAATACGTTATAAAGAAGGTCTTTCAAACTATTCTACCGGTTTAAGAGTATTGAGGTTCCTGCATTCAATTTATATAAAAAATAAAAATAGATTATGCCAAATAAAGATATTTGGCTCATTTTCTATCCTATGAGATGTTTCATTTATTTATTTATACACTTATTATTTGATGTGAAAACATGTGCTAATTATATTTATGTTCGATAGTATCACTCCCTTACTCGGTACGTAGCATACTTACCACCCATTTTATGGGTACTACTTATTCCCATGAGCAGGGGACCCTAATTCTTATGTACAGGTCTCAAAAGATAAACTAGATTATTATGCTACCTATGATGCCTTGTGTGGAGATGAGTGACTTCATTTATCTTAGGGTTTGTGTGAAGATTAATTGTTATCCAGTACATGTATTTAACTAAATATCTTTTTGGACTCTTGATCCAAGTATTCCCTTGTTTTGTATTTTGTGTATTGTAACTTGGAGTTAAACTCCAAACTGATGATTGTATTATAAAAGTTTCTTTTGTTTCTAATTTTCATATATTACTTTAATTGTTTTAGCCTTGTGATTGATATAAGGATGGTTGAATAAGCCAAACTTATGTCAATTACGCTGGTAACCCCTAATATTTTATTTATTTACTTCTACTGTAAAAATATTTTTTTTAGTAGTAGAAATTGGGGTGTTAAAATTAGTTAATTGGAAATAAAGCCTGGAGGTTAGTAGGATTCTCTTTACTATTACATGTGTGAGCACTTATGTGAGGAGGATATGAAAATAAGTATGATATATTCTACCTTGTTGGAATTTTTCATGATAGCATGTCCTTATGCACTTTTACCCTAATATATCACTTTATCATGATGCATGTTGTTAGAGCTAGCAAAAGTTGACTCAACCCAACCCGAGCGAAACCCGATCCGATAAGACCCGAAAAGATTAGCAACTCGACCTGATCTATACTCGACCCAACATTAACCCGACCCAGTAGTGACCCATAAAAATTAACCCGACCCACTTCGATCCGACCCGACATCGACCCGATCCAACATTAATCCGACACAACATTCACTTGATCCGACCCAACATTAACTTGATATATGAGATTTATATGTTATTTTGTTAAGTAAAAATTTCATTTATTCCCCATTATTTTTATAACATTTAATCTTTTCTCAAGTTTTTCTCTTTTGGATAGATTTTGCAGGAAAAGATAAAAATGAAGAAATTCAAAGGAGAAATCAATGGAAAGAGAAAAGGCAACAAAGAACACATCAAGAGATATGGAATCAATGGAAGAAAAGACTAGAAATGAAGAACATATATCAAAGGGAAGATTGTGTTGAAATTTCATGAAGAAATAATGAAGGAACAAGAAACACGCCCCCCCCCCCTCCCCGTGTTTCCTAAACACGGCCTGTGTTTTTCTATCAGCACACAAAATTTCAGCATTTAAAATTTAGCATTTAGCCGAGAGTTCAAGGAAAAACATTGGGGTCCCGTGTTTTTCTCAAATTCTGTAACCGTTTGTGCAACGTTTCCCCGATATATTTCAAAAGTTTGAACATTCGAAAGGTGGTTCGGGGGAGTTCAAGACTGGGATTTTCTCTTTCTCTCTATACTCTCTAGATACCACATGTAATTTGTAATTTCAATTCTCTTTCTCTCCATTGTATTCAATTGAACAATCAACACTCTGCAATTCAATTCGATAAGTTCTTCTCCATTCCTCTTTTAATTGCAAGTTTTGATTTTTGATTAAATGCAAATAAATTCTCTTTGTTGCATTATTATTTTTCATATGTTTGGTGTTTCATTGTTAATTTATTTGTAAGCATTGTTGTTAATTATAGATTTTTTCATTTAATTGTGTGTTATTGTAATTATGTAGATGGTATAAGGTAGGATGATTTGATGACGGAATCAGGGTTTTGGATATGATAACATAATTTGAATTCATGACTCTAAATGAAATTTAATTGAATTGATGGATGGAATTGAATGATCTCGCATCATAGATTAAGAATTTAAACTAATTAGACTGATCGCCTATCTAGTTTAGATCTTAATCTACGCTAGGATAACGGAATTAATACGTAATTGTTAATTAACGTTTCCAGAGTAGCAAAAGATTAATTATTAATCTTGTCCATTAATTCGTATGATTTCATGATCCGAGCTTATGTGATTATGGTCGTAGTTGACTGCTTTCCATTCATAATGCTGCCATTAATTGAATCTAGCGTTCTTAACCTAGGTTATTAATTGGTTAGGGATAAATTGAGAGCTTATTCAATTTATTAGAATTAAGAGAAAGCAAAGAAATGAATTAATATAAGTTTCTAGAGGTCAACATTAAATCATTTGGAATCATTCTTTTCTCCATGATTATTTGATATCCTAATTCCATAATCAATACCTTCCTGTCCTTATTCATTAATTAGTGAGTACAATTTTTATTATTTATCCATAGTTTAGATATTGATAATAGAATTGTATATTATTGCATAAACGAGGTTTTAACATCGATTACGGAATTATTGATTATATACCATTCCTTGTGGGTTCGACTCCTTCTTGCCATATACTACGTATTTGGGAATTAGGATTTATTTATTAAATTTGTTGCGTATACGACAGTGCATCATAACCCAACCAAACATCAAAATCTATTATATTAATAATAAATTACACATATTTTATTATTCATTTAAAGCTTTTAAAAATATTGTGTTTTATACATTGTATTTATTTTTCATATTTTTACCCTAGATATTCTATACAATATCATTTAGAATAAAAAAAATCTCATAGCTCCAACTTTTGATGTATATTTTTAAAACAACAAATATTATATTAATTTACAAAAAGTAAAAGGTTTATAAGTTTATAACAAATAGAAAATCAAACTCAGACTCTAAAAATGAAATTTTAGTAGTTACTAGTTATCTAATGAAATTATAATTACAATTGTTACCAACTCAAAACTACTAACTCTTAACACCATTGTGCTGTAAATCCGGTCTATTTTATAACATATTGTATACTCAGTTAATTAAAAACTATTAAGGAATTATCCAATTTAACATAATTAGGGTTCTTGAGCCCAAACAAAAAATCTAATAAAATATTATTAAAATATTTAAATTGATGGTTCAAATTTGAAATTAGATATATTCTAAAAAATATTATATACTCAATTGATTAAAAACTATTAAAGAATTATTCAAATATTTAAGTTGACATTTTAACATTGAAATTTGACATATTCTAAAACATATTGTACACTCAATTGATTAAAACTATTAAGGAATTGCCCAATTTAATATAATTAAGATTTTTCAGCCCGAACTATAAATCCGGTCAAATCTTATTCAAATATTTAAATTGATTGTTTAAAATTGAAATTAGACATTCTAAAACATATTGTATACTCGACTGATTAAAAACTATTAAGGAATTACCCAATTTAACATAGTTAGGGTTCTAAGCCCAAACTACAAACTCGATCAAATCTTATTCAAATATTTAAAGTGACGGTTCAAAATTGAAAGTAGACATATTCTAAAACATATTGTATACTCAATTCATTAAAAACTATTAAGGAATTACCCAATTTAACATAATTTGGGTTTGAGCCCAAACTACAAATCTGGTTAAATATTATTCAAATATTTAAATTGATGGTTCAAAATTGAAACTGTACATATTCTAAAAAATATTGTATACTAAATTGATTAGAAACGATTCAAATATTTAATATAATTAAGATTTGTTAGCCCGAACTATAAATCCGGTCAAATCTTATTCAAATATTTAAATTGATTGTTTAAAATTGAAATTAGACATTCTAAAACATATTGTATACTCAACTGATTAAAAACTATTAAGGAATTACCTAATTTAACATAATAAGGTTTTTGAATCCGAACTACAAATCCGGTCAAATCTTATTCAAATATTTAAATTGATATTTTAACATTGAAATTTGACATATTCTAAAACATATTGTACACTCAATTGATTAAAACTATTAATGAATTACCCAATTTAATATAATTAGGGTTTTTGAGCCTGAACTGCAAATCCGATCAAATCTTATTTAAATATTTAAAGTGACGGTTCAAAATTGAAATTAGACATATTCTAAAACATCTTGTATACTCAACTAATTAAAAAATATTAAGGAATTACCCAATTTAACATAATTAGGGTTTGAGCCCAAACTACAAATCAGGTCAAATATTATTCAAATATTTATATTGATGGTTTAAATTGAAATTAGACATATTCTAAAACATATTATATACACAATTGATTAAAACTATTAAGCAATTACACAATTTACCATAATTGATGTTTTTGAGCCTTAACTGTAAATCCGATCAAATCTTATTCAAATATTTTAATTGATATTTTAAAATTAAAATTAGACATATTTTAAGACATATTATATACTCAATTGATTAAAACTATTAAGTAAATACCCAATTTAATATAGTTAAGATTTTTCAACCCAAACTATAAATCCTGTTAAATCTTATTCAAATATTTAAATTGATTGTTTAAAATTGAAATTAGACATTCTAAAACATATTGTATACTCAACTGATTAAAAACTATTAAGGAATTGCCCAATTTAACATAATTAGGGTTTTGAGCCCAAACAGCAAATTCGATCAAATCTTATTTTAATATTTAAATTGACAGTTCAAATTTGAAATTATACATATTCTAAAACATATTGTATACTCAATTGATTAAAAACTATTAAGGAATTACCTAATTTAATATAATTAGGGTTTTTGAGCCCGAACTGCAACTCTGGTCAAATTTCATTCAAATATTAAAATTGATGGTTTAAAATTGAAAGTAGACATATTATAAAATATATTTTATACTCAATTGATTATAAACTATGAAGGAATTACACAATCTAACATAATTAGGGTTTCGAGCCTGAACTACAAATCCGGTCAAATCATATTCAAATATTTAAATTGACGATTCAAAATTGAAATTATACATATTCTAAAAAATTATATATAATCAATTTAATAAATAACTAAATTATACAATCCAATTTAAACTCACAAGAGTTTTAACCTAAAAATCCAATTCCAATATATTTCAATACTATTTTCCTAATTTAAAAATACCAACATGAAATTAAGTACATTTCAAAGTATATTACATGATCAATTTATCCAAAATAGTTTAATCAGACGAATCTATTAAATCCAAACATAACTAGGTAAAAAATCTTTATTATTTACTTGTAAAAAAATGCACATATAATATTCTTATTTTATTTATGTATACTAGTAATCTTATGATTTTTTCTAATAATTACAATGTAATACATGATACTTATACACTATATAGTCATATTTATGATCAATTTTATTTTATAAATTAATCTTTTCTTAATTAATCAAATATTTTAAGTAATCAAATAAATATAATATATGATAGATATCTAAGATTTTCACTTGTAAAATTTATAAATATTTTAAATAATTAAATAAAATATCATTAAAACTTATAAGTATCTTTATTATTTACTTATAAAAATGCAGCACGTATAATATTCTTATTTCATTAATTATATTGATAATATTATGATTGTTTTAATATTTACAATGTAATAAAGGATAATTATACACTGTATAGTCATATTTCTAATCACATTTATTTTATAAATTTACCTTTTCTTAAGTAATCAAATAAATATAATACATGATAAATATCGAATCATTTTACTTGTAAAATTTATAAATATTTTAAGTAATCAAATAAAGTATTGTTAAAAATTATAAATATATTTATTATTTAATTCTAAAAAAAATCACATAAAATATTCTTATTTCATTTATCTCTACTAGTAATTTTATGATTGTCTCTAATATTTACAATATAATAAATGATAATTATACATTGTATAGTCATATTATGATCACAGCTATTTTATAAAATTATATATTTTTTAAATAATTAAGTAAATATAATAAATGATAAATATCTAATATTTTTACTTGTAAAATTTATAAATATTTTAAGTAATCAAATATAAAATTGTGAAAACTTATAAATATCTTTATTATTTACTTCTAAAAATAAATCACATTTAATAATCTTAATTCATTTATCTATACTATTAATCTTATGACTGTCTCTAATATTCACAAAGTAATAAATTATAAGTATAAAATGTAAAGTCATATTTCTAATCACATTCATTTTATAAATTTATCTTTTCTTAAAAAATCAATTAAATATAATGTATGATAAATATCTAATATTTTTCTTGTAAAATTTATAAATATTTTAAGAAATCAAATATAATATTGTTAAAACTTATAAATATCTTCATTATTTACTGGTAAAAATAAAGCACATATAATATTCATATTTTATTTATCTATATTAGTAATTTTATGACTGTCTCCAATATTTCCAGTGTAATAAATAATAATTATACATTGTATAGTCACGTTTATGATCACCTTTATTTTATAAACTTATCTTTTCTAAGTAATCAAATATTTTAAGTAATCTAATAAATATAATATATCATAAATATCTAATATTTTTACTTTTAAAATTTATAAATATTTTAAGTAATCAAATATAATATTGTTAAAACTTATAAATATCTTTATTATTTACTTCTAAAAATAAAGCACATATAATATTCTTTTTTCATTTAGCTGTACTAGTAATTTTATGATTGTCTCTAATATTTACAATGTAATAAATGATAATTATACATTCTATATTGATGTTATGATCACAATTATTTTATAAAATTATATTTTTTTAAATAATTAAGTAAATATAATAAATAATACATATCTAATATTTTTCTTGTAAAATTTATAAATTTTTTAAGTGATCTAATATAAAATTGTGAAAACTTATAAATATCTTTATTATTTACTTCTAAAAATAAATCACATATAATATTCTTATTTCATTTATCTGTACTAGTAATCTTATGACTATGTCTAATATTTACACAATTATTTTATAAAATTATATTTTTTTAAATAATTAAGTAAATATAATAAATAATACATATCTAATATTTTTCTTGTAAAATTTATAAATTTTTTAAGTGATCAAATATAAAATTGTGAAAACTTATAAATATCTTTATTATTTACTTCTAAAAATAAATCACATATAATATTCTTATTTCATTTATCTGTACTAGTAATCTTATGACTATGTCTAATATTTACAAAGTAATAAATGATAAGTATACACTATATAGTCATATTTCTTATCACATTTATTTTATAAATATATCTTTTCTTAAGTAATCAAATAAATATAATGTATGATAAATATGTAATATTTTTCTTGTAAAATTTATAAATATTTAAGGTAAGCAAATATAATATTGTTAAAACTCATAAATATCTTCGTTATTTACTTGTAAAAATAAAGCACATATCATATTCTTATTTTATTTATCTGTATTAGTAATCTTATGACTGTCTCCAATATTTATAGTGTAATAAATGATAATTATACATTGTATAGTCATGTTTATGATCACCTTTATTTTATAAAATTATCTTTTCTAAGGAATCAAATACTTTAAGTAATCTAATAAATATAATATATGATAAATATCTTATATTTTTTCTTTAAAATTTATAAATATTTTATGTAATCAAATATAATATTGTTAAAACATATAATTATCTTTATTATTTACTTTTAGAAATAAAGCACATATAATATTCTTATTTCATTTCTCTGTATTAGAAATTTTGTGATTGTCTCTAATATTTACAATGTAATAAATATAATTATACATTCTGTAGTCATGTTATGATCATAGTTATTTTATAAAATTATATTTTTTTAAGTAATTAAGTAAATATAATAAATGATAAATATCTAATATTTTTACTTGTAAAATTTATAAATATTTTAAGTACTCAAATATAATATTATTAAATTTTATAAATATCTTTATTATTTACTTCTAAAAATATACCACATATAATATTCTTATTATATTTGTCCGTACTAGCAATCTTATGGTTATCTCTAATGTTTACAATGTAATAAATAATAATTATACATTGTATAGTCATGTGATGATCACCTTTACTTTATAAAATTATCTTTTTTAAGTAATTAAATATTTCAAGTAATCAAATATATTAGAGTTAATGTTAAATATCTTTGTTAGATTCAATCAAGCAATGTTTTTATTATTAAAATTTGAAAATATCTTCACTATTTACTTGTGAAAATATAGCACATCTAATATTCTTATTTTATTTATGTATATTAGTAATCTTATGATTGTTTCTAATAATTACAATGTAATACATGACACTTATACAATGTACAGTCATATTTATGAACAAGTTTATTTTATAAATTAATCTTTTCTTAATTAATCAAATATTTTAAGTAATCAAATAAATATAATATATGATAGATATCTTGGATTTTCACTTGTAAAATTTATAAATATTTTAAATAATCAAATAAAATATCATTAAAACTTATAAGTATCTTTATTAATTACTTTTAAAAATGCAGCACGTATAATATTCATATTTCATTTATTTGTATTGATAATCTTATGATTGTTTCTAATATTTACAATGTAATAAATGATAATTATACACTGTATATTCATATTTCTAATCACATTTAATTTATCAATTTATCTTTTCTTAAGTAATCAAATAAATATAATATATGATAAATATCTAATATTTTTACTTGTAAAATTTATAAATATTTTAAGTAATCCAATATAATATTGTTCAAATTTATAAATATCTTTATTATTTACTTCTAAAAATAAATCACATATAATATTCTTATTATATTTGTCCGTACTAATAATCTTATGGTTATCTCTAATATTTACAATGTAATAAATGATAATTATAAATTTTATAGCCATGTTATGATCACAGTTATTTTATAAAATTATATTTTTTAAGTAATTATGTAAATATAATAAATGATAAATATCTAATATTTTTACTTGTAAAATTTAAAAAAAAATTAAGTGATCAAATATAAAATTGTGAAAACTTATAAATATCATTATTATTTACTTGAAAAAATAAAGCACATAAAATATTTTTATTTCATTTATCTATACTAATCATCTTATGACTATCTCTAGAATTTACAATGTAATAAATGATAAGTATACAATGTATAGTCATATTTCCAATCACATTTATTTTATAAATTTATCTTTTCTTAAGTAATCAAATAAATATAATATATGATAAATAACTAATATTTTTACTTGCAAAATTTATAAATATTTTAAGTAATAAAATATAATATTGTTAAAACTCATAAATATCTTCATTATTTACTTGTAAAAAAAAAGCACATATGATATTCTAATTTCATTTATCGGTACTAGTAATCTTATGATTGTCTCCAATTGTTATAGTGTAATAAATGATAATTATACATTGTATAGTCACGTTTATGTTCACCTTTATTTTATCAAATTATCTTTTCTAAGTAATCAAATATTTTAAGTAATCTAATAATTATAATATATGATAAATATCTAATTTTCTTTCTTTAAAATTTATAAATATTTTAAGTAATCAAATATAATATTGTTAAAACATATAATTATCTTTGTTATTTACTTTTAAAAATAAAGCACATATAATATTCTTATTTCATTATCTGTATTAGAAAATTTATGATTGTCTCTAATATTTACAATGTAATAAATTATAATTATACATTGTATAGTCATGTTATGATCACAGTTATTTAATAAAATTATATTTTTGAAGTAATTAAGTAAATATAATAAATGATAAATATCTAATATTTTTACTTGTAAAATTTATAAATATTTTAAGTAATCAAATATAATATTGTTAAAATTTATAAATATCTTTATTATTTACTTCTAAAAATAAAGCTCATACAATATTCTTATTGTATTTGTCCGTACTTGTAATCTTATGGTTATCTCTAATATTTACAATGTAATAAATGATAATTATACATTGTATAGTCATGTGATGATCACCTTTACTTTATAAAATTATCTTTTTTAAGTAATTAAATATTTCAAGTAATCAAATATATTAGAATCAATGTTAAATATCTTTGTTAGATTCAATCAAGCAATGTTTTTTATTATTAAAATTTATAAATATCTTTACTATTTACTTGTGAAAATAAAGCACATCTTATATTCTTAATTCAATATCTACAATAGTAATCTTATGATTGTCTCTAATATGTACAATATAATAAATGATAATTACCTAGACCCAAATTTGACTCAACCTATCAAAACTCGACCCGACCCGACCCATCAACTTAACCCATAACTATTCAAATCCAACCTGTCAATTTCATGAAATAACCCGACCCATCAAGTTAACCCAAAACAACTCAGACCCAATGGGACCAACCGATCATATTTTAGGAAATGACAAGAATGGGCCAAAGCCAGCTAGTCATGTGAACCAGAAAATGACCCGAACCTGAGTTTTCTTAACCCAAACCCGACCCGACACGAAAAATTAACTGAAAATGACCCGGAACCAAAATGACCCAATCCGGAACCAACCCGAGCCAAACAAAGTAATGACCCAAAATGACTCAAACCCGAAATGACCCGACCCGACCTATAACTGACCCGCAAAGCCAAATGACCTGAAATAATCTAACCCGATAATGACCCAACCCACTATAACCCAACCTGAACCCAACCCACCCGACCCGATTGCCACCTCTACATGTTGTATCTCATATCCATGTATAATATATATGTGTACTTATGCTTAAATTAAGAGAGAAACTTGGCTTACTCAGCATGTAGCGTAATGATGTGCCTATTTTCTCAATCACCTACTCATTCCCATGAGTAGAGGGCCATGTATAGGTCCTTGGGGAGGCCAGTAAAGGACCTACCTAGTTTGGGTCAGGGCATGAGAGTAAGGATATCCAAAGGTTTTTGGTGGGGTTTGTGGTGGACCAAGATTTTAAATTGGGTGTGATACTCTAACATTATTTATTGTAGCCCATATTTCTACCTATATGTATTTTTATAATGATTTGGTTGGAATCCATTAGGATCCTCCAATGTAAAATCCTCTTGAAGTTGTTTAATTAATCTACTATTTCATGCACTCTATTGTGTTAAGTGTTTGTATCTGATATAGGGTAGGTGACATACGTCTATCCTGTTTTAAGTATGATGGTAACACCCCATTTTTCTTAAGTGTATTTTCAACTTTCGCAAATGTTTTAATGAAGTTTTTCTGTAGTGAAAATGGGGGTATTATACAGATTGTTTTGGTTCAAGTATGGTATGACCAAACTAGTTAACTGGTCTGAGAGATCAATTGCCAAGTCTGGCTAGAAGCCAATTAGTCTATAATAAATTGTTGTGTTTCTTTTGGGCCTTTTGTGTTGATACCTTCATGTATTTACAACATTTAAATTATAATTTCAACTATGATTGTCCTAATTTAATAAGAATCATCATGATGGTATTTGAGACTTGAATTTAGTTAAGTTTCATGTCATCTCTAAACACCTAATTGGTGTCTTTTATGCCTTATGATATGTTTAGTATTATCAATTGGAAACACCCAATTTAGGTAAATAATGGAATTTAATTGTGTTTGGTGTTATCACTTGGAAATTTTCAATTTGGTTATGTGTGGATTTTATTGTGATTCGTGATATCACTTGAAAATATAATTTATTTCTATTAGATTTCCTTCAAGTCTTCTTCTCTAGCCCTCAAAGTAGTCGTTGGGAGTTAGTGAGATGGTCGCCCTTAGTTATATTTTTCACTTGGTACCTATTTTCTTCTCTACTAGGTTGCAGTTGGTATGGGGTATACATATATCTCTGAGGTATATGATTATATTATGGTAGGTTGGCATTCCAATGGTGTCCATTTTGGGTGGATGAGGTATCCCAATACAAGCCCTTGGCACTTTGTATTATACATTACTTAGTAGGGTGTGGTATCCTAACTTTTATCCCTTATAGAGGTGAAATTCAACGTGTGGTGGGTGAGGTATCCCAATATAAGCCCCTTGGTATGTTTCAATGACGTATGGTGGATATGGTATCTCTATTTATTACAGGTGCACTCAATTTGTGGTGAGTGTGGTATCCTCGAAGAAAGCCCCTTTGATGTATCCTAACCTTATATGATGGATATGATATCACATTGTGATTATCTACATTGCCATAACTTTTGTTCATGGAGGAGAACTAGGTGTAGTCAAACAGACTGTCTTATATACTAGAGTTTGTGAAGCCACTAAAGGAGGCATTCTAATATGTTCTATATTGTAAGGATTACAGGTATTTACCGTATTTCTATACTTCCATGATTTCCATGCAAACATGTGTTGTTGTATTGTTACTTGAGATTAAGTGTTGATCTATACCCGTATAATATCACCATATTGTTATGTGACTTTAATGTGTTGCATGAGGCTTACCATATTTAGATAGTATGTTTTATCATTACTTCACCATACTAATATTGCACTTGTGTAGTCACTGTGATGATCCAGCTTCTTATCTGAGGTGCAGGGGACGATTTATAGGGTTACTAGTCTTAGTTAAAGTATGCTAACGTGATTACATAGGTTATTAGGGGGTCATTGCTTGGGGTTGAAGGTTTATTTCTATGCCTAAGAGTTAGGCTAAACTATTATAAGTATTTTACTCACTGTGTTAGGAAGTTGTTGTATTTCATGTATTTGGTTTTGTAAAACTATCATACTCATTCTATCTATAATGTTATTCTAACCCTTAATATCTTATCTTATCATAATAATGTTATAAGCATGCATCTTTTATTCCTTGTTCCATTTTTTCTTGTATTAGACATGGGTCAAGTAATGATCACACCTTACTCATGGTCATTGTGGCAATAACATTTTCCAATTTTATTTTTCAAATGCATCTTCATTGTCCTAAAGATGAAATTTTTTGGTTCAAAAATTAGGAGCATTACACTAATCACTAGAATAGACATAAGTCCAAGTTGAAGCTAACCAATGTAGACATAAGTCTAGGCTAAAGCCAACCACCTAGGTAACTAGACCATTCAATATTGATACCCCCTAGTACATCATTAGTGTCTAGAGTAAGTAAGGCACCGGGACCTCTAAGGTTCTTACCAGAAGGCAAAGCCTAAAAGTACCAATAAACATCCAAAGGTAGACTAAACCCCAGTAGCTAATCGAGGATCGAGTAATCCACACCAATACACAACTTAATTGTGTTTTGCTTTAATTGATAAGTACATTATTCATGAGGATGATTGATCCCACAAGGCCCAAACATGAACAAGCTAGGCATTAACATACTTCTTCAATATTAATCCTTTCTATTTCCCAAGCATGTGAGTTTTTATTTATCCTCGCCTAATATCAATCATGCCCATCATATTATTTTATTCAATCCCAAGCTGTTCTTCATTACTCTTTTCTCAAAACTATCACATGTCACAAATGGTATACCCCTTTAGCATTTACAATACTCATAGAGCAGGTGATACATTATGATCCATTTAATCCTTTCATTCGGTCATTAATCTATAACAAAATATATATTTTATCCTCTTAATAATCATAGAACAGTCATATGCATAGCCTTAAAGCATAACCAAACCAAAAGGAAAGAAATCATACAAATAGTCAAACTAATTGATCGGTCTAGCTCAACTAGTCTATCGGTTACACCAAACAATTGATTGGTTGGGGTCGATCAGTCGATTGTTTTAACTCAACTAGACCATGCTTTTCCTCAAACTAGTCAATTAATTTGTGCAAACTAGTCACCTGTTCATAGATCAATTTATTTATTCTATCCAACCAATATATGAGAACAAGACTAAGGTGTCTACAAACTTACTAGTCAATGGGTTGAGTCAACAAGCCAGTTGTTCTAGGAACAAGTCGATCGATTTGATCTAGCCATTTGATTAGGATACCCTATAAAAGCATCAAACCATCATTTTCATGTGTTTCATGCTTTTAAATCATCATTAAACCACATTTCAACATATATTAACATAGTATAACACATTATTAACTAAATTAACTTGCATATCTCAACATGTAATCATCACCACTCATTTTTTCCAAGTTTCATGCTTTTCCTCAAAATGTATAATCCACCAATCCAAATCAATTCTACAAGCTATATACATTAATGAAAAAATGCAACATCAAATTAAATAAACTCATATCATGCTAGAATACTCATATTCTATTTTAGAAGCAAGAATCACTTACTTGATGCAGGTAAAACTCCCTTAAACTGGGAATTTCAGTATGTGAAAATCTCAACTTTTAAAATCTTAAAAAAAATTCTTAAACTCAAAATTTTGTATCTAACCTTAATAAATTCTAACTTAAATTAGAAAGGAAATGAGGAACATACCACACTTAAAGTAAAAACAGGGAATGTGATAGGCATGAATTATGTCAATCATATAGATTTTAACATGAATATTTAATGTGATTGTATCATTATTTCTTTTCATAACTTAGTCCAATTGTTCTTGTTTACTTCTCTTGATCATATTTTGTAGGTATTTCAAGAATATGGGATCAAAAGGAGCTAAAACGCAACAGTTGGAACAAAATAGAAGAAAAAACAAGTGCTAAAAGTATGAAAAGGAATAAAAACTTAAAAATACAAACATGATCCGTTATGAATTTGAAAAAATATTGAATACAAAAGTTGTATATATTTTTGTTAGATTTTCAATGCATCAAAAATAAGCTCAATCCAAACTGAAACGTAGAAGTTATGGCTAGAATACGAAACATGCACAAAGCTGAAGAATTGAAACGACCATGTTGATGGATAGTTACGTCTATATAAACATATTTTTCATTCATTTTGGAAAAAAAAGGGATGGAATCTAAAGACGGTGGCTTTGAGAGCACTAAAGATAGATCTAGGGTTTCTTATTTGGCATCACCCAATCCAATCCCATCTCCAATTCATCAACAATCTTCCATCTTTTGATCTGAATTTCTTGTTCCTAGTCAAACAGATAGAACAGTGAATTTCTCATCTTGAATAAATAGGCTATTGTATTGTTTTTCTTTGGATTTTATTCATGGTTTTCAATTGATGCAATTATCTATATTTAAGATGTTAACCTTAATGAAATCCATGATTAGCTAATTGATCTATGCTGAGGTGAAGGGAAATCCCCTAATCCAGATATGTTGAGAATCTAAACCCTACCCAATCTAATTCCTTGTCATATGTGTTGTGCTAATAATTTAATTGGAATAATAGAGAAAATTTATTACTTTTCTATTATTATTTAGAGAAACCCGGTAAAATTCAAGAGATGAGTTGAAGTAGGCTCCATTAGCATGACTAGAAATCAAACCACAAAGTCGAGAGACGTTGGTTATCTTCTACAACTAAAAAAGGGGAAATATGATACGTAACAATGCGTTGCGTATTTTTGCATTCATACTAGAGATAGATGAGTCTTAATAGATAATAGGGTGTAGTGGCTTGAGAGAGCATTACAATACATACTTTGGTTGGCATTCATGATAAAGTATTTTAATTTGGGATTTGGGGTAAATATTCTATCACATTGGGGTTGAGTGGATTGATCGAAACCTTAGCATTTTCTCTAACTAAATTTCCCTTGTTCTTGTTGTATAGTTGGATTTAGTTTGCACATTTTATTTTTATTTAGTGTTAGACATCATCTGTCCTTATCGTTAGTCTAGACATAGGAGATATTTTCACTATCCCATTACTCACTTCCTAGTCTCTGTGGGATCGACGACCTTGCATGCTACTTCAACACCGTGCACTTGCTGTAAGAAGTCATCAAAATTTTGGAGCCATTGCTAGGGAGTAGGCAACGAGTGACCTCAAGATTCGAGAAATTTTCTTTGTTTTAGAAATTTGTGTTTCTATTTATTTTATTTTATTTTATTTCTAATCCTTTGAAAGTTTGTTCGAGTGGTTTTTTGACTTTACATAGGATCTCTAGTGCATGAACCACTCTTGTGGGGGTGAGTTAGCACCATTTGATCCATAGATTGAGAGGACCTTCCATAGGTTGCATAGATTGGATATACGTGCTAAAGGCATGGAAAACACCAGAAACCAACAACCTCTTAATCCACAAGACATGCATCCTCCACAAGTGCTGAATCCAAATTTACAACACAATCCGACTCTTTCACAGGCGCCACTTCAGGTAAAAGTACAAGCTCCAATGGGTAGATCTCTTAATGATTATGCCACCCCAAATCTAGATGGTACAGGTTCCAGCATCAGACGGCCAGCTGTGCAGGCACACAACTTTGAAATTAAACCGGCCATTATTCAGATGATTCAAACAGCAATTCAATTTGGAGGATTACCAAACGATGAACCAAATGCTCATATCGCTAATTTCCTTGAGAATTGTGATACTTTTAGTCATAATGGGGTTTGTAATGATGCCATAAGGCTTAGGCTTTTCCACTTCTCTCTTAGGGATAAAGCTAAGAGTTGGTTACATTCTTTGCCAATAGGATCAATTACTATGTGGGATCATATGGCTCGACAATTTCTTGCTAAATTTTTTCCACCATCAAAAATTGCTAAGATGAGAAATGATTACTACTTTTGTGTTGTATGATCAAGAATCGTTATATGAAGCGTGGGAACGATTCAAATAATTACTGAGAAAATGTCCTCACTATGGTCTACATATTTGGCTACAGGTTCATACTTTTTATAACGATTTATTTTCTACTAATCATTCCACGCTTGATGTAGCTGTAGGTGGGACAATCATGAATAAGACCCCAGAAGATGCCTATAATTTTATTGAGGAATTGGTAGTTGATAGTCACCAGTGGCATGCTGAGAGATTACCTAGTAAGAGTGTAGACATCCATTCTGTCGATGTCGTCACTACTCTTTCAGCTTAGTTAGATGCTTTGACTAAACAAGTGGTTAACTTGACTACTTCTACTATATAGATCCCAATTATGAGATGTGAATTATGTGGTGGACCTCACACTAGCACTGAGTGCTAGGTGGGTAACCCTTTTGTACAATCTTCTGAGCAGGCTAATTTTGTTCAAATTTTGGCAGGACCAATAACAATCTATACTCAAACACCTATAATCCTGGTTCGAAGAATCACCCAAATTTTTCTTGGAGAAATAAAAACCCGACTCAGGCTATAAGTCAAGTAAGACCACCTCCAGGATACCAAACCACGACCCCTGAACCAAAACCAAGTTTGGAAGAATTGCTTACTAAGTTCATAAACCAAAGTGGGTCTAGATTCCGAAATCAAGAAACTCGAATGCAAAATTAGGAGGCTTCTTTGAAGAATTTGGAGGTGCAAGTAGGACACCTGGCAAATATAATCTCTAAAAGAGACCAGGGAACCTTACCTAGCAATACAGAAAGGAATCCTCGAGAGGATGCAAAGGCAATTACTTTGAGGAGTGGGAAAGAGTTGTCTAGTATACCATCTCCGAGCATGGAAGAAAAGGGTAAGAAAAAGGTAGTTGATGAGCAGCCCATAGAAATTTCTATTTCTCAAAAGGAGGTAAGAGATGACCCCACACCTGGTGAGGGTTCGCATCATGAGGTAAAACCTTATCAACCTCGCATCCCATTTCCCTAAAGGTTGAAACAACAAAAGTTGGATACACAATTTTCTAAGTTTCTTGAAATTTTTAAGAAATTACATATAAATATTCCATTTGCTGAAGCTTTAACCCAGATGCCTAGTTATGCTAAATTTTTGAAGGAAATTTTAGCTAACAAAAGGAAACTAGAGGATTGTGAGATGTTTAAACTTAATGAGGAGTGTATTCTGTGCTCCAAAACAAACTACCACATAAGCCAAAAGATCCTAGAAGTTTTACTATTCCTTACAATATTAGTAGTTTACATTTTGATAAGGTTCTTTGCGATCTTGATGTAAGCATTAACCTCATGCCCTTTTCTATTTTTAGGATCCTTGGATTAGGTGAACCAAAGGGCACTGCCATATCTCTCCAACAGGCATATCGATCAATCAAGTATCAGTGTGGCATTATTGAAGATGTGCTGGTAAAAGCTGAAAAGTTCATCTTTCCTGTGGACTTTGTTGTTCTGGAGATGGAAGAGGACCATGAGGTACCTCTAATTCTAGAGAGACCATTTTTGGTGACAAGTAGAACTCTTATTGATGTTCATGAGGGTAAACTGATTTTGAGGATTAATGATGAACAAATTGTTTTTAATGTATTTGATAGCATGAAACACCCTCACAAAGAAGATACTTGCTTACGCAGTGATTCTATTGATGAGTGTATTAGTGAGTATTTTCAGGTGAATAGATTAGATGATCCATTAGAAGCATGTCTCACAAATGGACTTGGTGAGCATGAGGAAGATGAGAGCCTTACAAAATCAATCCGCTATTTGGAGGCATCTCCTTCATATCCTAGATTTTTAAGGCCACCACTTAGAGGCTTGGAGCATGA
Organism: Tamarix austromongolica; assembly: GCA_039764185.1. Classification (NCBI taxonomy): domain Eukaryota; kingdom Viridiplantae; phylum Streptophyta; class Magnoliopsida; order Caryophyllales; family Tamaricaceae; genus Tamarix; species Tamarix austromongolica. The sequence goes on along the minus strand of CM077811.1, from coordinate 86,735,509 downwards.
TGAGAGAAAAAAATTAAAACCTTCCATTGAATAACCTCCTCAACTTGAGCTCAAACCTCTCCCCTCTTATTTGAAATATTTGTTTTTAGATGTTTCTACTTCTCTTCCAGTGATTATTTCATCTTCTTTGAGTAGGTTGATGGAAGAGAAGCTAGTGAGGGTATTGAAGGAGCACAAAAGATTTTTTAGGTAAACCATTGCAGACTTAAAAGAAATCAGTCCATCTATTTGCATGCATAAAATTTTGATGGAGGAGGGTTGTAAGCTAGTGGTGGAACCTCAACAACGACTTAATACCACGATGCAAGAAGTGGTGAAAAAAGAAGTGATAAAATTACTTGATGTAGGTGTAATTTATCCCATATCTGACAAAGAGTGGGTTAGTCTAGTGCAGGTGGTACCTAAAAAGGGGGTATTACTGTTGTGTCTAATGAAAAGAATTAATTGATCCCTACACATACCGTAACAGGCTAGCATGTTTTTATGGATTATAGACGAGTAAATGATGCCACAAGAAAAGACCATTACCCTCTTCCCTTCATTGATCAGATGATAGAGAGACTGGCAAGCCGCGAATTCTACTGTTTTCTGGATGGGTGTTTGGGTTACATACAAATCCCTATTACACCTGAGGATCAAGAAAAAAACAACATTCACGTGTCCTTATGATACATTTGCATATAGGAGAATGCCATTCGGATTGTGCAATGCACCAGCTACTTTTCAAAGATGTATGATGGCAATTTTTCATGATATGGTGGAGGATTTCATGGAAATTTTTATGGATGATTTTTCTGTGTTTGGATGTTCTTTTGATGCATGCCTAAATAATTTGGATAAAGTGTTGAAAAGATTTGAAGACACAAATTTAATCCTTAATTGGGAAAAATGTCACTTTATAGTCCAAGAGGGGATTGTTCTGGGTCACAAAATCTCTAACAAGGGGATTGAAGTTGATAAGGCAAAAATTGAAGTAATTGAAAAACTTCCCCCTCCCTCTACTGTTAAAGGTGTTAGGAGTTTTTTAGGGCATGGTGGCTTTTATCGAAGGTTTATTAAAGACTTATCAAAAATAGCTAAGCCTCTATGTGAGTTACTTGTTAAGGATGCTACTTTCATTTTTTTTTATGAGTGTTTGCATGCATTCAATACGTTGAAAGAAAAGTTGATTAGTGCACCTATTATGGAATTTCCTTATTGGAATTTACCCTTTGAGCTAATGTGCGATGCAAGTAACTTTTCTGTTAGTATTGTGTTGGGTCAAAGGAAAGATAAATTTTTTTTAACCATTTACTATGCTAGTAGAATTCTGAACTCTGCACAACAAAATTACACTACTACAGAAAAAGAATTGTTGGCCATAGTATTTACATTTTATAAGTTTCGTTCTTATTTATTGTTGAATAAAGTCATTGTTTACACTAACCACTGTGCATTAAAGTATTTATTTGCTAAGAAGGATGCTAAGGCTAGGATAATAAGATGGATATTGCTGCTCCAAGAGTTTACTTGGTGATTAAAGATAAAAAAGGGGAGTGAGAATAGTGTTGCAAATCATATATCACGACTTCCTCAATCCATCATAGAAGAGCCAACCAATTCCATCAATGAAGAATTTCCAAATGAGTGCCTTTACAAAGTTCAAATCACACCTATTCCATGGTATGCTAATATAGCCAATTTCTTGGTAGGTAATATATTACCCACTCATCTTTCATATCACCAAAGGAGGAAGTTTCTTTTTGAGGTGAAGTATTATTTTTGGGATGATCCATACCTATTTAGAATTTTTGTTGATCAAGTAATTCGAAGGTGTGTGAATGATGAAGAGATATATTCCATCCTAGAACATTGTCATAGTAGGGAGGTTGGAGTTCACTTTGGACCAACTAGGATTGCGGCTAAGATTTTACAATGCGGATTTTATTGGCCTAATATTTTTAAGGATGCTCGTACCTTTATTTTTGCTTGTGATAGGTGTTAAAGGACTGGGAATATATCCTGAAAACATGAATTGCCCTTAACTAATATCATGGTTTGTGAGTTGTTTGACGTTTGGGGTATAAACTTCATGGGACCGTTCCCTTGTTCTTTTGGTAATGAATATATCCTTGTGGTTGTGGACTATGTGTCCAAGTGGGTAGAAGCTATGGCACTTCCTAAGAATGATGCAAAGGTGGTTGTTAAATTCTTGAAACGAAATATTTTCACGCTATTTAGCACACCTAGAGCTATCATTAGTGATGGAGGGGAAGCATTTTTGCAATCAACAATTTCAATACCTCCTAGCTAAGTATGGAGTCAAGCAGAAAGCGGCAACTCCCTACCATCCTCAGACAAGTGGTCAAGTCGAAGTAACCAATAGGGAGATTAAACGAATTTTAGAGAAAACCGTAAGTGTCACACAAAAAGATTGATCTATCAAATTAGATGGCGTGCTTTGGGCTTATAGAACAGCATACAAAACTCTAATTGGCATGTCTTCCTACCATTTGGTATATGGGAAGGCATGCCATCTCCCGGTTGAACTTGAACATAAAGCATATTGGCCATTAAAATTTCTAAATTTTAATTTGAGTGATGCAGGTGAGCACAGGAAACTTCAATTGAACGAAATGAACGAGTTTCGCTTTGATGCATATAAGAATACAAATCTTTACAAAGAACATACCAAGAAGTTACATGATAAGAATATTTTAAAGCGTGATTTTTTCAAGGGAGGGCAGGTGCTTCTCTTTAATTCTAGGTTGAGGCGTTTCCCTGGAAAGTTGAAATCTAGATGGTCCGACCCATTATCGGGTGTAAACTTATATCCCTCTGGTGCGGTGGAAATTTTGCATCCTGAAAAAAGAACATTAATGGTTAACAGTCAACGATTAAAACCATATAATGGTGGTGGTATTGAACAACTTAAGACCATCATTATCTTGACAAACAAAAAGTAGATAGGAAGGAGTTGAGCTAATGACTTTAAACAAGCGCTTCTTAGGAGGCATCCCAATTTTATGATTTCATTTACTTAGTTTTTTTTCCTTTGCCTTTGTTTTTTTTTTGTAGCTCATACTAACTCAGAGATAGGAAGGAGAAAAATGAAGAAGTGATAAAAATCTAAGTGTTAAATTGTTGGGAGATTTTAGGGCTTTTGATTTCCCAACCACACTTGTAGACTACTCATGGCTCCAAAACTAGCGAGAGACATTCTGCTAGTGTTGCACCACCATCCACTGAGTAAACATGGTCTGTAAGTTCCTCTCTTTCCTTTTACCTTGACAGCACATTGGGGACAATGTGAATTATAAGCATGGGGGAGATATTGTAGGGCTACATTTTCCTTTGCTTTTGTTTCTTGCATTATATTTATAATTATGCATTTCTTATGTTTCAAAAAAACAAATTGAATTGAAAAAATATATAAAAATGGGAAATGATCTTTTAATGATGATAATAGAAGGATGTTTAACATGAGGTTGTAGTAAGTTAAGTTGACTTGTTGAGACCCCTTAACATTTTCTTGAAAATGATTTTGATTTTTTTAAGCTTTAAAGTTTTGGTTTCATTTTTAAGGGACAAGTGTAATTATGTTGGTGAAATTTAAGGTCATATATGCATTGCGAATTTTTTGTGGTTCATTGTAGTGTAACTAATGTGGTGACTTGTTCTATGATTTAAAGGATTAGAACTTGCATTTTTGTTTGGACCTTGTAAGATTTTGAGCCTAAAAGATCGATTCATCGAAAAGGAGTCTTAATATTTTTCTTATGTGTGATGTCCCACCATAGCTTGTGAAACTAGAACTTGCAATGATTTTATTCGAAATTACACATGACTTATGATATGCATTAAGATGATAGAGGAACACTTTCTTTTCTTAAAAAATCTACGTTAGCCAAATAGCCTAACCTTGACATTTTATCCTTTGCTAACCCTTTTGAGCTTTTGGCTTATTTTGTTGATCTAACCATACCTGTAACCTTTATCCGTGTATCCCTACCTTAGTCTAGAGCTAGTGGGGTGATGAGTATATTAAAAAAAAGGTATGAGTATAGTGTATCTTAATCATGGGGGGAGGTATGAAAAGGTGAATGATCATGGTGTAGAAAAAAAAATTAAAATTTGGGTTTGTTTTTTTTTTCCCATATTGAAGATGTTGAGACTATTAAAAAAAAAGTGGAAGAAAAAAAGAGGAAAAAATATATTGAAAAAGGTGAAAGAGACTTGTGTAACTATTAGTGATCACACCTCATTAGTTCCAGACTTGTAGCCCAAAAAAATATCGTAACTTTCTTACCATTGACCCCATTACAACCTTAGTAAGACCTCTTGATTAGTGTGTGTTCTAAGTCTTTATAGGGGTGGAGAATTGAGAAACATTGCAAGCATATGGGTGATCGTATTCATGAGTGCAAGGACTTGAGCGAAACTTTAAAAAAAATTCATATAAATAAAAACAAGAGAGAAGTGTCCCAATACCTAAAGTGAGGTTGCTAGTTTGAAACTTGAGTGTTGTATGAGTTTAGCTCATGGCTACCTCCAACCCATACAACATATTATCCTTACATGGTCCTCTTTTCATGATTTTGACTTGAGAAATCAACAATAAATTTCCACTTCTTCCCTAAGTATGTAACATGAATAATATTTTTGAAAATTATGTTTTTATATTTTGCTGAATTTTGGGGTCTTGATGAGTTGATTTGACTTGGTGTGATATGAGTGTTTGAACAATCTTTACTAAGAAAGGGATATCAATTTTACCTATCACTTCTACTATATGCTTTTATATGTGTTGGTTGCTTGAGGACAAGCAATAAGTTAAGCATAGGGGAGTTGATAGGCATGAATTATGTCATTCATATGGACTTTAACATGAAGATTTAATGTGATTATATCATGATTTTTTTCATAATTTATTCCACTTGTTCTTGTTTACTTCTCTTGATCATATTTTTTAGGTATTTCAAGAATATGGGATCAAAAGGAGCTAAAACGCAATAGCTGGAACAAAATAGAAGAAAATGCAAGTGCTCAAAGTATGAAAAGGAATAAAGTCTTAAAAATACAAACATGATGCGTTATGAATTTGGAAAAATATTGAATACGAAAGTTGTATATATTTTTGTTAGATTTTCAATGCATTAAAAATCATCTCAATCCAAATTGAAACGTAGAAGTTATGGCTAGAATACGAAACATGCACAAAGCTGAAGAATTGAAACGACGGTGTTGATGGATAGTTACGTCTATATAAACATATTTTTCATTCATTTTGAAAAAAAAAACGGATGGAATCTAAAGATGGCGGCTTTGAGAGCACTAAAGAGAGATATAGGGTTTCTTATTTGGCATCACCCAATCCAATCCCACCTCCAATTCATCAACAATCTTCCATCTTTAGATATCAATTTCTTGTTCCCAGTCAGACAGATAGAATAGTGAATTTCTCATGTTGAATAAAGAAGCTATTGTATTGTTTTTCTTTGGATTTTATTCATTGTTTTCAATTGATGCACTTCTATATGTTTAAGATGTTGAGCTTAATGAAAGCCATGATTGGCTAATTGATCTATGCTGAGGTGAAGGGAAACCCTCTGACCCAGATGTGTTGAGAATCTAAACCCTGCCCAATCTAATTCCTTGTCATATGTGTTGCGCTAATAATTTAATTGTAATAATAGGGAAAATTGATTACTTTTCTATTATTATTTAGAGAAACCTGGAAAGATTCAAGAGATGAGTCGAAGTAGGCTCCATTAGCATGACTAGAAATCAAACCACAAAGTCGAGAGACATGGTTATCTTCTACAACTAAAAAAAAGGGAATATGATACATAATAATGCGTTGCCTATTTTTGCATTCATACTAGAGATAGATGAGTCTTAATAGACAATATTGTGTAGTGGCTTGAGAGAGCATTACAATACATACTTTGGTTGGCATTCATGATAAAGTATTTTAATTTGGGATTTGGGGTAAATATTCTATCACATTGGGGTTGAGGGGATTGACCAAAACCTTAGCATTTTTTCTAACTAAATTTCCCTTTTTCTTGTTAGACATCATCTTCCCCTATCGTTAGTCTAGACATAGGAGATCTTTTCACTATCCCATTGCTCACTTCCTAGTCTCTGTGGAATCGACCTTGCATGCTACTTCAACACCATGTACTTGTTGTTAGAAGTCATCAGAATGCTTAGTTGAACCACTCAGTCCTTTTTTCCAAATCTAACTCTTCCTTGTTTAATACCTAAAATAAGAGACAGCTAAAGAAAGGATCAAAAGAGTACAAGAATAGACTACAAGGTTAAGAGTGTAGAAAAGAAGGGGATGAATACATAGAGTTAGGGATTTTTGATGGTTGAAAGAAAGGTGAAGAAAAAAGGTTATTAGGGTTATTTGTAGTCAACCAATCAACATGAATCACAAAGGGTTCAGAAATAATTTGAAAACCCCAATACTTACCATTTGAATTCAAGGTAAATGAACAAATTTCGTCTAAGATATGTTAACCTATTCTCTAGAGCTCAAATTGTGTTTCTTAATAATGTTGGTCAATTAGCCCAAAATTAAAATTCATAAGAGGGGTAACGGAAGTTCAATGTGGAAGGAATCTTCTAGCTAATCAGAAGTATGCCTGAGATCGAAGAATTAATCTCAGAAATGTGTAGAGAAGAGATGTGGAAGAAGACAGGGTTAAGGTTATCTCTTCCCCTTAATTGTCCCAATCGACCTCCACATCAATCTAAGGTGGAATTTTAGGCTAAATATATCATGAAAAAGTTTAAGAATCTCTTAGAAACAATTTATCATAGGTTAACAAAGTTCAATTTTAGTATAAGAATTTTTCCAAAAAATTGAGTTTTG